>CM053585.1:309244298-309256472 GCA_028646515.1 Pseudochirops corinnae | reverse complement strand
TATATATGCATACATACATATATATGTTTATGTAGGAGGGTATATGTGTATATAAATACATATGTGTGTATATGTGTGTACATTTATACATAGACAGGGCACAGGATCAGTTGAATAGGAAGGGATGATATCTAAAAAATAAAATAAAGAGGTAAGAGGAATATAATGGGAGAAGGAGAAAGGGAGAGATAAGTAGGGTAAATTATCTCATATAAAAGAGGTAAGAGAAAACTGTTACAATGGAGGGGAAAAGCAGGAAGTTGAAAGGGAATGGGTCAACCTTACTCTCATTGAATTTGGCTTAAGGAAGGAATAACATACATACTCAAGGAGGTATCTTACCCTAAAGGAAAGTAGGGAGGAAGGGGATAAGAGGGGGGATGGTAGATGGGAGGGCAGATTGGGGCAGAGGGTAGTTAGAACCAATCGTTTTTGAAAAGGGACAGGGTCAAAGTAGAAAATAGAATAAGTGGGAGGTGGGCTAGTATGGAGAGAAATATAATTAGTCTTTTATAATATAAATACCATGGAAACATTTTGCATAACTACACATGTATAATCTATATTGAACTGCTTGGCTTCCCAGTGGGGGTGGGTGAGTAGGGAAGAAGGAAAAGAGTCTGGAACAAAGTTTTAAAAAGAAATGTTTAAAAAAATAGATTTTTTTTACATGCAACTGGGCAATAAGATATACAGGCACTGAGGTCTAGAAATCCATCTTGCCCTACTAGAAAATTGGGAGGTTTTGGGAGAGAACATAAGGGAGAGCAGATTGGGGGAAAGGGTATTCAGTAGGCTCACTATCTTGGGATGGAGTGTAGGGGAAAGATAGGGAAAGAATTTGTATCTCAAAATCTTGTGGAAATGAATGTTGAAAACTAAAAATAAATAAATATAAGATTAATTAAAAAAAACTAAAAAGCTCAAAAAACAACATAGGGTTAAATTAAGCAGTATTCATTCATGGCACTTATTCCCTAAAAGCATCTGCCCTCTCCTACATATCTCTTGGGAGTCATCCTTGCAGGTAAGGTCTTTTTAAAATTCTATTCATGTTAGGCAAAAAATCTCTGCAAAATAATCTTCTAAAGAACAAGGGGGCTACATCTGTCAAGGTAGCAGACACACCAATTAAATTACAGGTGCCTGAAGTATGAAAGCAGATGAGAGATAGTGAGTTTCAGCGAGGTGTAGTCATACTGGGATTTACAAGAAAATCTCTTGCCCCTTGTATCTTAAAAAAACAAACCCTACCTATCATTTGAGCCCAGCCCACACTTCCTGTCCTTAGAAATTTCTTCCATTTCCATAGTAGGCCTTAGTGATCTTTGAATTCCTCTGACATTTCCAATACATAACAGATATCTAGCACTGGACGACATTCTTTAATTATTTGTGTTTTTTATCATGTTCCAAGTTAGACTGTAATGTCTCCTAGGAGGGAGAACACATTTTCTACTTCTCTGGTTTCCTCCGTTGAAATTGGAATGAGTAGGAAAAAGTACTTGATCTTAAGATACTTAGACTGATTAATCATGTGCTTCCACATAGTATTAATTTAGAAGTTAATAAAAAGACATTCTTGCTAAGGAAAGCATCTGTTGTTGATAGCTTTGAAGGAAGATAAGAATTTTAAGAGGAAGAGGGAAAAAACAAATGTGTTCCAAGCATGTGGTACAACCTTAAAAAGGCAGAGGGATGAGAGATGAATAGGTATTGTAGTCAATCTACTAATATTTCTTAAGTTCCTTGCTTAAGGCAAGCAATGTGCCTTTAGACTCAGGATAAAAATTAAAACAAAATTGAAACAGTCTTGTTCTCAATGAACTCAAAGATGAATGGCAAAGACAATATGCAAAAAAACAGTGCAGAAAAAGGACTGACTTGAAGGAATCAAGGGAAAACAGGACAAGCGAATGTGAAGAGTAATGTTACAGTCGTATCTGAGAGTATGCAAAAGCAGAGAGGATGGAGAAAATACTGTACCAAACATCTAATGCACAACTTGTAAACTTTGTTGGAGCAGCAGATAAGTTATACTAGAGACAGACTGACAACGGTTAGTTGCTGCGGGTCATGTGGTAAACAGGAGAGTGCCCAGTGGCAACCTTACATTTCGTGGGTAAGTTGAAATCCTTTGTGGCCTACAAGCAATCCATAACTGCATATAAGCAGGAAGAGCATTTCCATATGCTGCAAAACTGGGTTAAAATAATACTACTTATTACCTATATGACTCTATAAATATTATTTAGATCACTTTGTCTCCCCAAAACACCTTCCTCCAATCTCTCCATCTTTACTTATTTTCTCTTCCTATGTACTGAATGGAAATTCTCTCATTTGTGCCTGTGATAGCTCCTCCATAACAATCTTACCTGACCAACCCTGTCCTGCTGGCCTCTCAGAAGTGAAAGCCAGAAACTGTACAAATTTTCTTACCTTGTTTTCTAGGAAGTTATTCGCATATAATCCATTTATCCCAATAGAGTTTTATGTTCTTTAAGAAGAAGGACTGGGTTCAATCAATTTTTGTATCCTTAGAATAGAGCTTTCAACTGTAAAAATTTTTTGAAGACTAGTTAAAGGACTTCTCAGATTAATCAAATGCTGCGATTCTCTAGGTATGTATATTGCACTCACATTGGACTAGGAGGAAAAGACAGACATCTTGCAATTACATAACATAGTTACTGAATCCAATTATATTTTTTAGTGTTTTTGGCAGGGGAATGAGAAGGAAAGGGGTGAAAAATGTACAAAATTAGTTTATTTCCACTTATGTAAAGAAGATAGAATCATTTTTAAGCTTCTAAAAAGGCTCAAAAAAGGCCAGAAGCTAACTACAGAGTGTCAGAAACAAAAAAGATAATGATTAATGTGGAACAAAGTTGGGTTGAGAAGGATTTGAGGAACACTTCGATGATAAATATAATACCCAGGGCACAGATGCAGCACTTTTTCGAGGTAAGACCCACCATGACAGAGTCAATTGCATGTGGGCACTTTAATCATCCGCAGGCATGTAATTTATTTGAAAAGGGCTTTAAAAGCAAATTTTCTTCCAAATTCTATTGCTAGAAAAAGATGAAATGTACTAAGAAAATTACAGAAGAAAAAAGGAAAGCACAAGGTAGAATTCCAGGTTTAGTCATAGAGTGACTATAGAGCCTTTAGACAAATCATCCAGAAGAGTTCAAAGTACAGTACCTCCTCTCCATTATTGAACACATAGACCTGATGTAAGGCTCCTTTTATGACCTTTTAACATGAAATTCAAATGGCACATAAAGTGCTTCTGTAAGAACTTGAGATCTACACATCAAGAGCTGAAGAAAATTTCAAGTATTTACCACAATATTCTTAGTATTACATTTTGTGGGAGAAAATGAAAAATTAAACAAGAAATAAAGCAAGTAGCCCATTAACTAAACAATGACTAAGCAAATTGACTCTTTCTCTGAGTAAACAAACATACATTATGTTTATCTGTGTAGGCTATCTGTGTAGACAGATATGATCAATTCAGAAAAAGAAGTGGAAGACATGTGAACTGATACATGTTGTGGCAAACTAAAAAGAAGAAGATAATCTGGATAACAGATTCTCATGGAGCTTAAAAAAACCACAATCCTGATTTTGGAATCCAAAAGTATGGTGTTTAGCTCTTATTAGGGGGCTGAACGAAATCTGGAAGATCTCATAATTCATTTTGAAATTTGGGGCCATTGTTTACTTCCTTGATGTGCTCTTCTCTCTAGGTTTTCAGGACACCACTTTCTTGTGGTTCTTCCCTGATTCATCTGACACCAAAACTCTATGTCTTGTGATGGATTCTTGAAGACCAAGCCTTGTAGCTCAGGGCTCTATTCGAGGTATACGCATCTCCTTCTATACCACTTTACTTGGTGATCTCATCAGTTTACATGGATTCAATTGGTATTTCTATGCTAAAGATTCTCAAATTTATCTTTGCTGCCCCAGTTTTAGAGTTATCTCCATTCTCATAATTCATATTGCTTTTCAGACATCTCAAACTGGATGTCCAGTAGACATCTTCAACTCAATATGTCCAACACAGAACTCATTATCTTTCTTCATAAAACTTCCAAAGGTCCTACTTTCCCTATTCCTGAAGAGGACAACACTGATCCACCCCATTGCACAAGCTCCCAAGCTAGGAATCATACTAGTTTCCTTATTGCCTCTCAACTCAAAATCCAATCTTTTACTAAGGCCTTTCAATTTTACCTTTCAGAGATCTCTTGAATATGCCCCTTCATCTCCAATGATATTGCCACCATACCAGTAGAGAGATTCATTGGCTAATGCTTTGAATATTGCAACAGTAAGCTATTGGGTCTCCTGTCTCATGACTATCCCAATTCCAATCCATTCTCCAATTCAATCAAAAAGATAATTTACCTAAAGGGCAGATTGGATTATTTTAGCTCACTAATCCATAAAATCCAGTGGCTTTCTTTTATCTCTAGGATCAAATGCAAAATGACCTCTTTGGCATTCAAAATTCTTTATAACCTAGACCCCATTATACTTCTGGTCATCCAAAACCTTACTTCTCCAAACATATTTTTTATTCTAGTGACACAGGTCTCCTGGATATTCCATAGACAAGAAAAAGACATGTAATCTCTAGTTTAAGTATTTCCTCTAGATGCCCCATAAGCTTGTAATGCTTTCCTTCCTCTGCTGTGACTTCTGTTTTTCAATAAGTCACTACTAAAATCTGATCTTCAGGAAGCCTTTACAGACTGCTCTCCATTGCAGTGATTCCTAATGCTAAATATTCTCAAATTACTCTGTACATAGCTTTCATTTACAATTTTATTTATATTTTTTCTCCCACAGACTGTAAATTCTTTGAGAGCATGGACTGTTTTTTGTCCTTTTTAAATTTCCCCTCGAACATAGTAGCTGCTTTAATAAAAAGTATGTTGATTGATCATTTGCCAATCTATTTGTTCTTTTATAAATCATATTCATTGAACCAGATTGATACATTTTTCTTTTACCTCACAGTTTCATGTAGTTTAGGTTGCTAGCATGTACTCTGCCATGTCACCATAATCCCGATCTTTCTCTCAATAAATGTATTGGACATACTTGCATTTCTTACAATTCTTTGTTATGAGAAAATACTGAAAGGGCGAGATTATTTAAGTTTAAAGAGAAAAGAATTCACTATCCTCATAATACTTGACATTTGCTAAATATGTGGTAAGAACAATATCTACATGAGTATCATTCATATAATCTGGGGCAATTATTTCCTACCCCTCCCTAAAAGGGAAAGAAAGAGTATCCAAGACTTAACAAAAACAGGGGTTAAGGCTGGAGGACTTGATATAGATTTCTTGTTATGGAAAAATATCAATCCTTGAAGGATCAATGCTACAGAAACTTGGTGAATGTCTGGTTACTGTGCTAATTACCATACACTGTGCTGCTAATCAGAATTTTTCTAAATGAAACCGAAGTGGACTGTGTCTATTAGAAGGCAGCAATGTTATCTCAAGGAGTGTTACTTCTTTGTGGAGTATCTCTTCCAAGCTCTTGCTAAGAAATTCACCTTTTAATCCCTGATTATATGGTAATGAGTATTTTATTTTCCTCCAGTCTTGAAACTGATCTACAGTACTAGCCTGAATTAAGCATGGACTAAAATATTTTGATATAACCACTAAGAACAAATATAAAAGGGATCATGGTGCATATCATTGCTAAAGTGGCATACCGTGGGAGATGGAGAAAGGGTATGTATGTATGTATGTATGTATGTATGTATGTATGTATGTATGGGAGGAGATGGTCAGATATCCTTGCATGGTTTCCTAAGGCAAGAGTTTTCTTATGGAATTATAAAAAGCCAAACCTCCTAGCCATCGCTCCAAGTTAGAAATTTCATGATATTTCCTGAACTTCTGATAGAAGTTTTAATGGCAATAATGTGAGGAAAATGAAAGATATTGGGACCAGAACATTAAGGACTTAGACTTGGGAATAGTATTCAAGTGATACATTTTAAACAGCACCAAAAATTAGTAATTTGACCTACTTGTTCTGTTCATCATGTATAGCTATATAATATACAGTATGTATGAAAGTGGGCAAGAAAACAGGACATGACAGCTAGAAGAATCTTTAGAAATCAGAGAATACAGTCCATTTATTTTGTACAATGGATTAATAACTGAAGATCATAAACAGTGATTTGGTCAAGGATACAAAGCAAATTAATGGCATGACCAGGGCTCAAATTCATCTCTGATTTGTCAGGACCAGGTTTCTTTCAGCTATGCCATATTATATTCCTCTGTGACCTTTGGACAAAAAAAGTTATGAGAGACTGGATCAATATTAAATGGGGTTCAAAGAACCCCTATAAGGTTCTAAAAGATCTTAGCTATCTGTCTATCTATCTATCTAGTATGTTTATATACATACATGTAGACATATGCATGTGTGCATATATGTATACTGTGCATATAAGTATGTGTACATTACTTATATTTTAATAGAGAGCTATCAATAAACAATGTACTCTTTGGCAACAAATAAATAATGAAATGGAAAATAAGTTATTTTCGTTTTTCTCTTTTAAAAGACTATTGGTAGGCAAAAAACAGCTCAAGGAATATGCATAGAATCCTAAGACTTTTTGATCTGGCATGATTCAGTTTGTCACGTGGATATATAAATAAGGGGCCTGAACTCAGAGATTCTGTAGATAATGCCATTTAGATAGTGCTACATGGGGACCTTTGTCTTAATTGAAAGAGCATCAGGGATAAATCTTGAGTAAGTCCAACATCAACACAATCTTGTTGAAGTAATTAAGCAATCTACTCTTGTTAATTGAGTAAAACAAAGATGACATGTACTGACTTAAGCAAAATGAGCTGTTGGCAGATTCTGTGCTAATCATTAAAGGTTCCTCTCTCCTCTTGAAGATCAAGAAGACACCAGTCAAATAAGAATGTGAGCCCCATGGCCATGATCCTGGCATCAGAGATGACTTAATGAGGATGTTGCAGAGCCCTGTTTTACTGCAAAAGGTAGACTAGAATTTTATATGCTCACCTCAGCTTCACAGACACTTTCAATTTCTCTAAAGCATGAAGATTAGCTTCAGTTACTTTTCCTGAGAGTAAATAATCAAGAAATATTTATTAAGCACCTACTGTTTGTTAAGCACCTACTGTTTTAAATTTTATTAAGCACCTACAACACCTACTGTATTTAGGATGCAAAAAAGAAAAAAAAAACAGTACTTCAAGGAAGTTATATTCCACATGGAGAAGAGAACACACACAAGGGAGCTAAAAGGAGGCAAAGGTGAGAAAGGTCTATGGTGGTCAAAGATGGAGAAGTCAGAGAAGTCCCAGAGTAATGCATCCAAGTGAAAAATTAGATGACTGAGATGAGCAGATATGGAGTTCATGGCTAGATCCTCTAATCAGAGAATCAAATGGCAGAAATGAGTTGCAGTAACAAAGCTGAAGGGAACATATACAATGAGCAGGTTGTCCATCCACTTAGTTAAATCTTGTACTTATTAATTATAATTATTCTGTGTATATTTTAACTATAAAGAGGGAAATGCTGAGAGATCATCATAGAGAGAGGTCTATTCAAGCTCTACCTTTGATACAAATGTGATTCATGACCCTAGGCCCATTTTCACTTAATCTTTCAGTATCAAAGGTTTTGGTAGAGGGCAATTCATACATTGAGAGTTCCACACACTGATGATGAAATCATGGTTCTGAAGTAAAAGAAAACAAAACAAAAAACCTTTTAATTTTCACATCAATATTTTAGATCCTTCTGCTTGACACAGTTGAATATTAAATCTTAGAGGACAGGAACTATTTTGATTGTGTCTCTGTAGCCCTAAAACCTAGCTGCATGCATGGAAAAGAGTAAATGCTTAAGAAATACTTGAGAAATTAAATAGAATTTTTTCTGATACCTTTGTCTTATTCTCCCCTTATTATGTGAACTATTAAAGACAAATTCTCTTTACAGATATTACTGTATGTTCCTATGCATATAGGACTGTGTGGTTCCAAAGTTTTTGACATTTGAAACTTTTCGTAAAAACTTGTATTAATGAAGAAATAGGTAGCACACTTCTCTGGAGCACTCTATATGCAGCCAAACCAGCTACCATAAAAAGAACCAACATCAAATTTCCATATTTAACAATCAGTCCCAGAACAAATTCACAGGTTTTAAGACAGACTGCTTCTCTTAAGCAGAAGGAAAACTATGTACCATGTGATTATGGAACCATGATTTATTAAATAATGATGGTGTTGAAAAAGATAAAAAAAAAGGTTTCAATAAGTACAATCCCCATTATTTGGAGATTCAGGAAAATCACTCTGTTGATATCATATGAGAATATATACATGGGAAATACAACAAAAGGTAAAACACTGGACTAGTTGGATCATGAATCAAACATCCTGTTGTTTTTAATCATATTGAGAAAGGGTGGCTACATTGAAAAGTGGAACCACTGTGTCTATGGACCCTCATAATATAAACCGACTCATTTCCCTCATAGAATTACGTTATGATAGTGTTAAAGTTAAGGAAGATCTTAGATGTTACAGGCATCAAAGATGCTCAGAGTAGTGTGCAGTTTTCAGAAGGAAATTATAGGCATAAAACAAACTTCACATGACTGAAGTTTTTATATGAACAAATGAATAAATGAATAGAAGGCAACAAGAACATTCATTGTGTAAGTTTAGTATGAGTGTCAAGAGCTGTTCTAAGTGTTACATATACATTCATTTAAACAAATAAAGCCACAAAATCAAAGAAGAATAAAAACTCTTTTATCATGGGTCATTTTTTGAATAAAGTTTATGCTCAATAGAATTATAAAAGAGAATAGTATATATTGAAATTTTCATAATTTTCGTTCTCTGCTGATCTTTCTATCTTCTCTCTATCTTCACCAAGATGCAAAGACTAATTCCAGTACAAAAATAATCCCCTTATGGGTACTAATACACAAAGACCTGAATCTCTTGAGACTCTGATGGGTAAAATGCTACAATCATCAGTCAAAAGGCCAAGAACTAATTCTCTTCATTCCAATGAAGCCACATGGAAAAATTTTCTCTTAACTCTTCATCTCTTTAAAATTGACATTATAATTCTTTTTCATGGTTTCTGTATTTTGTCACCAGACAGTATTTCCATCTGAAATTAAATACCTGATAATTACATATTTCCCTGCTGAGTAGAATGTTCTTCACAGTCTAATTATATACCCATATAACAGGTAGAGAGAGTTCTGTCACTCTTAATCACCTGGAGAACGGGCAACTTGACATCTGCAGAAGCTCTCAACAGCTGTCTTAGTTTATAAAAGGAAAATATCGAATAATCTATGTTTATATTACTGTTTTTGATACTGAAAATTTTCAGAAAGTAAAACAACTGCAACATGAAATTTGATAACTAGCTAACACTTTGTAATTCCTAAGATACAATTAATTTATTTAAGGCATACAGTTTTGATTGTAGGACGGCATATACGCTGTATGGATAACATTCTTACATATTTGCTGCATGTTCACTTTGCAATATTCTGAACATGAAAGAAATGTTGAAGAAAACAATCATCTCTTCTAAGCAATTCTATATTCACCTGAATTCAGATTCTCTAAGACATATTTTATAAATACCAACCAAGTGCCAGGGACTGTGTTAAGAACTGAGATACAAAGAAGACAAAAAAAAAACAGTGTCCACCTTGAAGGAGCACACTATAAAATGGTGGAAGCAGTATTCACAAAAAATATGTAAAAAACAACACAGAAACAATGAATTGAAAACATTCTCACACAGAATGCATTAAGAAAAAGAGACCTGTAAAAGGTTCCTCTTAACAGGTAGCAAACAGAGGTGTGAAAGGATTTGACCCCAGCCTCAAGGAACTCCTTCAGGTGTGAACATTGGATTGGAAGCCACTAATGATCTGGGAATAACTTCTTGATCTCTTACCTATGCATTATATGCACATATATAAGACATTAAATGCATCTGGGACATGCTTTTCTCATCTAAATACTGATGAATACAAAGGTCTCTTCTTATTTTAAATCCCATAATACAATGTTTCTTTAAATTACTGGAAGTTTTAGTATGTTCAACTCTCAATTATCTGGACTAATGAAATACAGTTGATGTTTACTTAAGCACTTAATGTACACAGAACTGTGAAGTAGGACATGTATAACCCATATCAGATTGCTTGTTGTCTTGGGGAGAGGGACAGGAAGGAGAAAAACTTGAAATCAAAATCTAATAAAAATGAAGGTTGAAAATTTTTACATGTAAATCTTTACATGTAATTTGAAAAAAAATATTAAATGGAAAAATAGTACTAAAACTAAAACAACTGGTCAAGATGGTGGTGTAGAAGCAGGAAAACTCTGTGGCTTCCCCATAACCACCTCAAATACCTACAAAATATGACTCTAAACAAATTTTAGAGCTACAGAACCCACAAAGTGACAGAGAGAAACAAATCTCCCACTTAAGGCAGCTAGGCAGGCAGACAGGACCAGCCACAGCTGGAGAATTTGGGAGAGTGGATAACCAGCAGCTGTGGCAGTTTCCAGAATTATCAACCCATAAATATGAAAGACAAAGTAAAAGGTCAGTGGAACTCTCCTGGATCTTGGATGAGTGTGGGGGGGGGGGGGAATGGAGTGCAGTCTGGCCTCTAGTCCCAGAGCAAGAAGCAGTGGAAGCCGCAGCCCTGCAGCCATCTCCATGTGGCTGCTTCAGAGCTCCTGGCCTGCAGATCATAGGGGGGCCAAGTGACCATTCAGAAGCTAAGCGCTCTTGCTTTAATCTGCCTGGATTGCAGTTTTGTGTGGAGGTCATAAGGTGTGTGACCAGTGAGCCAAAGCTGGTGGGGGCTGTAGAGACAGCAACCTCCTAATAGCTCTGGCAGCTGTAAAAACCCCAGCCATTTGGGACAAAGGTCTCCCCTCTGGAAGCAGAGTGATACTGTGGCAAAGAGCTCAAAAGCCAAGTAATTGACTGGCAACATGAGCAAGCAAAGGAAGCAAAGCAAGCACAGCAATTCAACTTTAGATTCCTTTTTTGGGGACAAAAAGGATCAAAGCATGGAATGGGAGGAAGACAACACAGTCAGAACTTCTGCACCAAAAGCTTCCAAGAAAAATATAAACTGATTTCAGGCCATGGAGGAATTCAAGAAGGATTTTGAAAATCAAGGAAGTGGAGGAAAATTGTTAAGAGAAATGAGGATGATGCAAGAAAATCATGAAAAGAGAGTCAACAACCTGACTGAAGAAAATAACACCTTAAAAATAGATTAACTCAAATGGCAAAAGAGGCCCAAAAAGCCAATGAGGAGAAGAACACCTTAAAAAGCTGAATTTGCCAGATGGAAAAAAAGAATTTCAAAAGCTCACTGAAGAGAATAATTCCTTCAAAATTAGAGTGGAGCAAATGGAAGCAAATGACTTCATGAGAAATCAAGATACTATTAAACAGATCCAAACAAATGAAAAAATAGAAGGCAATGTGAAATATCTCGTTGGAAAAACCACTGACCTGGAAAACAGATCCAAGAGAGACAATTTAAAAATTATTAGACTACCTGAAGGCCATGATCAAAAAAAGAACCTAGAAATCATCCTTCAAGGAATTCTCAAGGAAAACTGCCCTGATATTTTAGAACCACAGGAAAAAAAATGGAAAGAGTTCACTCATCACCTCTTGAAAAAGAACCCAAAAAGAAAACTCCTAGGAATAGTATAGCCAGGTTCCAGAGTTCCTAAACCAAGGAGAAAATATTACAAGCAGCCAAGAAGAAACAATTTGAATATTGTGGAAACACAATCAGGATAACACAGGATCTAGCAGCTTCTACATTAAGGGATCAAAGGGTTTGGAATTTGATATTCCAGAGATCAAAGGAGCTAAGATTAAAACCAAGAATCACCTACCCAGCAAAACTGAGTATAATGTTTTAGGGGAAAATATGGTCATTCAATGAGGTGGAGGACTTTCAAGCATTCTTGATGAAAAAATCAGAACTGAATAGAAAATTTGACATTCAAATATAAGAAGCAAGAGGAGCATGAGAAGGTA
>CM053585.1:309226286-309237433 GCA_028646515.1 Pseudochirops corinnae | reverse complement strand
AGAATCAAATGAAAAAACAAAATCCCTAACCCCATAATGTATAAAATGATAAATCCACAAACACACACAACACAAACAACAAAAACAATGTAGAACTTCTGAACACAGAAAAAAAAGTCAGTTAATCTAAAGATCATTATCTAAATAATAAAAATAGAAAAAAAGCACTATACTGCAAACTATAAGAAAGTGGTTAAAATCAACAATTCCAATGATAGACAAAAAATTGTTTGAGTAACCAAGACAAAGATCTTTGAATATAATGTAAGAGAAATTAAAATAACACCTACAGTTTGCTCACATCAAAAACACAGAATTGAATAAAAAAACAAATTCTGAGCAACATAGAAACTAAACATAAAATTGAAGGCAATATGTCTAGTAAAATGTTGCCTGATCCTAGGGGAAGAAATAAATAAAATAAGGTCACTTGAAGTTTTTTTTTTTTGCAGAAAAGCAACAACATGGAAGTAAACAGCCAAGAGAAAAGAAATACAAGAAAATAAACAGAGCAATTAAAGAAGGTACAAGTAATAATTAAACGGCGTCAGGAAAAAAAAAAATGAAGAAGCTATAAGAGAAAGACACTTGTTGGGATTAAAACAATAACAAAATAGCAATAAATACCAATAAGAGATTTCTTTCTAAAAGTACACCAAGAGAACAGAGTGAAAATGAAACTTAAATGAAAGAAAGATTGGTGGAGGAACTAACTTAAAACATTGGTAGACTCAACCTCAAAACACACTGCCTACACATATACCATTTGTGTGTGTGTGTGCATTAGGTATGTGTGAATCTGACAACAAATTACAGAATCAGAGGATAAATAAAAGAAGAAAGCCATTCCTGATCTGGCGTCATGTTAGTGCCAATAATCTACTGGTTTTTTCCCCTAAAATTTATCCTGTATGTATTATTTGTCCATAATTATCTGAATGTTGTCTCCCACATTAGACTAGGAGATCTTAAGAGAATAGTTTTTCTTTTTTGTTGTATTTTCAGTGTTTGGTTAGTTGCTTAATAAATGCTTTTTGATTGACTAACTGATGAGAGGAAGAATATGGAGGGGGAATATGAGGGGAGATGTGGGATGTACCCTAGTTAAGTTAATGATGAAGAGAAAATTACTCTTAATAGTCCCTCAGGAAAAAAAATAGGTTGGGAGTGGTTGGAAAAAAAGGGATTAAAATCTCATGAGTGATAGATGAGGATCATACTGAAATGTATCCTAAGAAATAGAAGAAAAGTACTGAAGAAAATGTAGAAAAATATTTTTTTTTACAAAAAGATGCGGAAAATTTTAAAAAATAAAAAAAAGAAAGTAAAGGCAAGGAAAGATGGGGTGGCTTTAAGTACTTAACTGAGAAAAAGGGGGAGATTTCAATAACTCAATAAAGATTTGGAAACAAAAAGTAAAAATGATTTATGTAAAACTCAGAAACAAAGAGAAAGGATAAAAATGAGAGTGGAGGCAGGGGTTAAAGAAATAGAGAAAAGAGCCTAGGGGAATAAGGATGCAATAAAGATGTAGCAGAAACAACTGAAAGGACAAAGTATTGTTTTTACAGAGTAAGAGGAGGACAAATATATATATATAAAATTAGGGAAAAGATAATATTAGAGACAAATGGAGTGAAGAAAAGACAGTATAAGAACAAATGGAATTTAAGTCTAAAAGAGATAAACATCAATCAGTCCTTTACAATGGAAGATAGTGGAAAAACTGGATAAGAAAACACATCGCACAATATGTTACTTCCCTGTAACAAACATAAAAAGCAAATGCACAGAATAAAAACAAGAAATTAGAAAATTTATAATGTACCTTATTTATCCCAAAAAGGTATGAGTTGTAATCATACCACCAAAAGTGATCTGAGACAGAAAGAAAACAATTAATTACAATATAAATGGCAAGAATAAATAAAACAATGAAAACAGATGTTCTAAAGTTGAAAAGAACAAGTCAGAGCTCCAAATAATAGAAATGAGAAGAAAATCAACACTGCTATTTTGCAGCTGTATGTTGTATATACTCAGAATTCTTCAACACATTAATCAGTTTTTTTTCTCTTCCACCAGATGTGAATTTTTTTTTAAAAAGAAATATTATTTGTTATATAGGATGACATGGGGGGGAGCAATACTGGAAAACCAATTTTAATGATGTACATCTCAAACTAGATGTCCAGTAGTCATCCAAAATGGAACTCATTTTCTTTCCCCTTATACTGTCCTACCATGCCAAATTCCCTATTATTATAGAGAGTAACTCTATGCTCCGGAAACTGGAGGATTGACCCTAAAATTCCCCCTGTCTCTCACCTGTTGTAGCCAATCAGTATCCATGGTCTGTGGATTTTACCTTTACAACATTTGAAGAATATGTCTTCTTCTCTCCTTTAATAGTGCAATCTCTCCAGTCCCAGTCCTTATCAATAGACACCTCACCACTGTTTCTCTCTCTCTCTCTCTCTCTCTCTCTCTCTCTCTCTCTCTCCCTCCCTCCCTCTCTCTCTCTCTCTCTCTCTCTCTCTCTCTCTCTCTCTCTCTCTCTCTCTCTCTGTCTCTGTCTCTCTCTCTCCCCCCTCTCTTTGCTCCACAAAGACCAGAATCACTCTTACTACTGTAATGTATTATGATACATTATTACTATTAGGATTCCCATTAAGATGAACAAAAAGCCATAAAAGACACTATTACATATTAAAACAGAAATCTCAAGTGGGTGCTAGATCAAACAATGTCCAAGAAATACAAAGTGAAACATCGTAAACATGTTCATCTAGAATAAAACTGATCAAACTTTCATCTATAAAACAATTACCACTGAAATAGCTGGTTAAATAAGTAATGAGCAGTAATACAGATGAATAGGTCAGAAGATTGCCCAAAAATATGACTGGAAATGAGCCAGTAAAGAAGAAAATACAGAGAAAGACTCTGAACAGGAACATTCGGTGATGGCCTGGAAGATCATAGATTTCTGACTGACACTAATTTGCATTTAAACGTATGAGGTATTGTTAAGGGAATATGAAGATCTTCCCTGCTCCTTGGCCCTTTGATAGGCTTAAGTGGCTCTGAGAACCTTCACAGATTTGAAAGTATACTCTGCCCCCTAATAAGCTGAATGTGCTCACATGGAGCCTGTGGCGAAGGCTTATTCTTCAGGAATGCCCACGCCTTATTACTTTGTGATTGGGCAGTGGGTTAAGAGGGCTGTGACAGTCTCCCATCCAGGAGGAGGCTATATATACTGCTGATGTGAGGTTTTTCTTTGTGGCTCACTTTGGGAAGAGTTGTGTGATTTGGCCAGACGAGACTCTGGGAAGCCGCTGAGTCCCCTGGCTTTGAAAAACCCAGATGTTGGTGCTTCCTTCTCTGGTAACTGAATAGGTATGGATGTAATGGTCAGATGATTGGAAGCCTGTCTGATGATCTGTTTCTTTCTTGTAACTTCTGCTTGTTAATTTGTGTTTGTATTCTGTTTGCATTCTCTGAAGTTCAGGGTGCTGACTTTTCCCCCCGAACTAAGTAAATGATACATGTTTGATTAAAATAAGATTGTTAACCCATTTTGAGTTGCTTTCTTTTAGAAAAGCAGATCTAAGAACCTGTGCTAGCAGCTACCCTGGGTGTGCTAGGGTGATTGCTGATATAGGTATGAAATGAAACAATGTTAAGAACACACAAAACCAAAACAGGATCAAACACAGCCTGAGTCACCTAAGTAAGAGTGTGGAAAATTGCAAAGTTTGTCTCTGGTATAAAATCCAAAATGAGGATGTCAAGAAGGAATACAAGCAAACAGAAGAAAACAATGAATATAATAAAGAAATGTTGTTGGTTAAGAGTTACCTGTAAGTTAAAACCAGAAGAGAGAAAATTTACAGAAACGATAAGGAGATTCTCAGAGAAAAAGGATTATCTTGACCAAAACAACAATAAGAGTACATGGAAAATGAGAAGAGATTAAAAAATAAAAGAGTAACTTTAGGTTAAATTTAAAAATAAAAGTGAAAGGAGGGAGCAAAATGAATAAGTTTGTTCAAAAAGGTATAAAACCTTGAAAAAATTCTCTCTATGAAAATCAGAAGGTAACAAAAGATATTTTGACAGAATGTTACAAATATATTCCAAAACAATCGCTAACAGAAAAAAATGTAAATGTAAATATTGATCTTAGGTATCAAACAGCTAAGGTCAAAGTATCAGTCAGAGATCACTTAAGAAACCTCAGACTACCCCAAAGGGCAATCAAACTGCTGGTCCAGTAATAGCACTAACAGGTCTGTATCCAAAAGAGGTCATACAAAAGGGAAAGGGCCTACCTTTAAAATACTTAAAACAACTCTAAATGAAGGAACGCCTATCCGCTGGAGAATGACTAAACAAGTTATGGTATATAAATGTAACGTAATATATGTGTGCTAAATGTGTGCTATAAAAAATGTGAGCAGGCAGATTTCAGAAAAACCTGGAAAGACTTAAACAAACTGATCCTGAGTAAAGTGAGCAGAACCAGGAGAACATTGTACATGGTAACAGCAACAGCATAGTCTAGTTATGTGTTTGGGCAATCTTCTGACCTCTTCATCTGTGTTACTGCTCATTACCTATTTAACCAGCTATTTCAGTGGTAATTGTTTTATAGCTGAAAGTTTGATCAGTTTCATTCTAGATGAACATGTTTACTGATGTTGCTGTTACTATGTTGGCAATGATCAACTATGACAGACTGAGCTCTTCTCAGAAATACAATGATCCAAGACAATTCCAGAAGACTCTTAATGAAAAATGTTACTTACGTCCAGAGAAAGAACTATGAAGTCTGAATCCAGATCAAAGCATACTATTTTTACTTTTTTTGTTTTTCATTATTATTTTGTGGTTTTTCCTCTTGTTCTGTTTCTTCCTTCATAACATGACTAATGTGTAAATATGTCTAACACGATTATACTTGTATAACCAATATCAGATTGCTTGCCACCTGGGGGAGAGGTTAGGGGAAGGAGAAAGGTAGAAAATTTGGAATTCAAAACTTTATAAAAAATGGATGTTGAAATATATCTTTAATGTAATTATAAATAAATACTATTTACAAAAAAATCATAAGATTACTACAAACCACAAAAAACCAAAAGTGCACAATACCATAGGATAGCTTATTTTTAAAAATGATAAGTGAAAAGTAAAAAGATTTGCTAAAGTCCCCAGTTATTTCTTCTTAAAACAAAATGCAAAACAAAAATACCACAAAAGTCACAACTAAAATTTATGTTTTCCAATTCATAAACGAACACTCCAGTCAGCAAAAACCTCATGATGGTATAGAGTCTGTGAACATTTTGTACTCTGAGGCTGAAAGAAAACCTTTTAAAAGAGAATCTTCTGCATAATTCTAACAATTTTCTAGAAGGTAAAAACTAGAACATAGGACATTAGTTTACAAAGCTGAATATTGCCAGCAAAACCAAAACAACCAATCAACTGGTTTATATCTCCCATCTAGAAACAGGAATGATTGTTCCCCTTCAATGACTCAAGACAACTGTCGTTTCTCCTCATTCATCTTTCAATTGTTTCCACGATGTTCAGAATAATTTCGGAAGGGCTTCTGAGTAGATCTTATAAACATAATCATGACTATGTCTCTGCTTACTCTTATCAGTGAGTAAATGAGAGTTCCCTGTAATTCTCTCCACTTGGGAGCACATCTTTATGACTGATTATTCTTCCACAAATATATTCTGTTTTCTGTTATCATCTTTCCTAGTACAAGTAAACCATATAGGAACATAGGTATAGATCAGGAGTGGAAAAGAGAAGGCTAAAACTAAACCTCTCAGTTTCTGAGCAAGGAAATTGAGGGCCATAGAATACAAGCACAATGGTCATCACCAACCATTTATTACAAACCAATATGTGTTTAGGATTAAGAATAGAAAGAAACTATTCTTGTTTTTATGGAACATGGAGCAGAGATAGCGACATACAGACAAACATATATAGCTATATACAAATATAGGTAATATAATTTATGTAGCACTTTATAAGATTTAACAAATAGCTCCTTTCTACAGATTTCAACAAATACCTTTTATCTACTCAGCAGCTCTGGAAACAGACTGCAAATATTTTCACAACTTACCAGATGTGGAAACTAAGGCCAAGGGGGATTAAATGACTTTTCTGGGGCAGCACAGATAGTTCATGTATATTAGGAGGATTTGAACTCTGTTCTTCCTGGCTTCCAGCCCAAAATTTTACAATTTGTTCTAATAGCCTGTAAGGAACTCTCTGGAACAGAGAGATGGGCAGATTGGTTAGAGCATAGAGATCAAGAAGGATAGCAAAGAAGAATTGAGTCTGTAAAGACTAGTTGGTGCCAGGAATGGATTTAAGATCCAGCTTTAGAAATTTGTATTTTATCCTAGAGGAAACAGAGAACAACTGGAGTTTTTTGAGAAATGGATCACTCACATGAGTTGTAAGCAAAAAAGGCAATATTCCAATACTGGTTCTCTGCTTTTAGAGCCAATGATTTTTCTATCAGCCCAAACTGCCATGAAGAAAAATACATTCTCACAAGTCTGTGGATTTGAACTCCTTAAAAATATAAATAAAAATGTAAATCTCATTTTCATGTAGATTTCAGATTTAAAAGTCTGTAAACATAGTCTAGATCTTTAATTTCATTACTGAAAATAGGTACAGTCTGTCAGCTGAAAACACGCAAGGTTTTCTTTCACAAAGTCTTATTATCTATAAGAGGTAAATGAGCATGAAATAGAATTTGGAAAATATTGCCCTAAAACTCAAGCTGGTAATATGCTGCTATAATCTAACATATAGAAAATGTTGGGGGGAGGGATCCGGAAATGATTTTGTAACAGTTGCCTTGTGGTAGAAGAAGTTTTTATATCTCTCAATTCGCCCCAAATTCACTTTTACCAGAAATATTATGGTGGTGAAAACAGTAATTCTCTCAAAATGTAATAGAGATAAAGTAGGCCATTTATGCTCTACTGAAATCACCCCTTTACTCACAGTGCCCAGATTGTACTGCATTTACTTTTCAAACCATAAGAAATAATTTGAGACAACTCCAGAAAAAAAAATGGTTGTTCCCCATCCATTACGTTACCTAGAAATCACCCAGATACAATTGTCAGTTCAAGTATAATCACATTAACAATGTCAGGTTATTATTGACACCAGGTGCACCTCCTTATCAAGAAGCATTGGGCCATAACATAATCAATAGCATAGAATATTTGAAAGTAGGAAGACACCAAAGTGAATTGTCTTGCATACACTTACTGGCTGTGTGGTTTTGAGAAAGTCACTTAAATTCATTGTTCCTCAGGTTAGTCAACTGTAAAAAGAGAATATTAACCATTGCTACTTCACGTTTTTAATAAATTGTAAATGAGATAAGTTAGTAGTGTTTTAGAAACATCAGAGTCATTATGAGCTATTGTTTTTTGTTGCTGTCATGATTTTATATATATACTTAGAATATCCGTTATGATTATAATTAAAGTTGCCTCAAGTTTCCATATACAGTATTAAATTCTGTGCACTGATTAGACAATTCTAGCCTTAATAACACACAGTAGGGTTTGTTTTGGCAGCATATACACTAAAATTGGAGCAATGCAAAGATTAACATGGACCTTGTACAAGGATGATATGAAAATTTGTGCAACATTCCAAATTAAACTTGGAAAAATATTTAAAATAAGTTTCTTTGATAAAGGCCTCGTATGCCAATTATATATAGAAGTGAGTCAAATTTATTAAAATAAGAGCTATTTTCCTATTGATACATATTCATAGGATGTAAACAGGCAAGTTGCAAAAGAAGAAATCAAAGCTATTTATAGTCAACCTGAAAAAAATGACCTAAATTACTATTGACTAGAGAAATAAAGTTAAAAAAATCCTGAATTGCCACATCATACCTAAAAGAGTAGCCAACATAACAGAAAAGGAAAATATTAAAGTTAGAAGGGAAGTAGAAAAGTAGAAATACTAATGCATTGTTGGTGAAGTGGTGAACAGATCCAACAACATGTTGAAACTATGGTCAAAACAATATAAAATTGTGCATACTTTTTTGATAGGAATATTACTATTAGGTCTGTATCCCAAAGAGAAGAAAGAAAAGGGAAAATACCCTTGTGTACAAAAATCTTTGTAATGGTTCTTTTTGTGATGGAAAAGAATTAGAAATTGAGGGGATACCCATCAATTGGGGAATGGCCAAACAAGTTGTATCATATGGATTTAATGGAACACTATTATGCTATTAAGAATTGTTGAGCAGGATGGTTTCAGAAAAACTTGGGAAATCTTATCTGAATTCATATAAAGTGAAGTAAGTAGAACCAGGAGAACAACATAAAGAGTAATAGCAATAGTTTAAGGATGATCAGCTTTGAAAGGCTTAGCGATTCTGACGATTTATGAAAGATAATTTTAAAAATCCATGATAAAAATGTTATCCATGTTCAGAGAGAGAACTAATTACCTCTGAGTGCATATCAAAGCATACATTTTTCACTTTCTTCTTTGTTGTGTGTTTTCTTTTGCACCATTGGTAATATGAAAACATGTTTTGTATAACTTTACATGTATAATTGATATCACACTAATTGCTTAATCAATGGATGAGGGAGGGGTTTCACAGAAGGAGACAATCTGGAATATAAAAAGTTTTTTTTTTTAATGGAATGATAAATAAATTTAATTGTAAATGGAAAATACCTAATGAAACAAAAATATATTAATAAATGTGATAGTAGAAATAGTACCGGCCTTAGAATACCTCTAGTAAAATCCTAAATGAGCCAGTTACAAAATGCTTTCTACATCATAGCAAATTGCTCCCTGCTTAATTTTTCACTCTTCTGAGTGCACCCAAAGAAACAATTTTTAGTAAAACTTTCTAATGAAAAAACAAGTTAATAAATATAAACAATAGAACATTCCTTCCCATGAAACATGATGTCTCTATTTTATAAATATGCATACCCTGAGAAGGAAGAGTGGAAATACATAGTGATTACTTTGGGGGGACACATAGGCCATAATTAGACTCTAGGCCTGTTCTGTCAAGTGATATAATGACTAGCAGATTAGGTATATGGAGCACGGCTTTCTATATCTCACACTGAGGATTCTAGGTATAATGCCAAGAGATCAGATTATCCTTTAATTCCAAAAGAATAAAAACCAAATTTCAGTATTATCTCCCCGACAGAAATCACCAATTATGCTTAGAATCATTCCTATATCATTGATTTATCAAGAGATTAATTACCCCAATATTAATGTGAATAAGTATTATCTCATGGATATCATCCAAAACAATTACTATCAATTAATAATTAATCAACAATTAATCAACAATTAATTAACAATTAGAATATTTAGTAGAAAAAGAAACAATAGATACCAGAATGGTTTTACATAACAGAAAAGGAAATTTTGAAACATCATACATTCTTACATTGGTGGATAAAAAACCAAACTAAAAAGCAACCTTTAATGAGCACACCAGGAGCCAAATATCTCTCCATAGCATCAGGTATTTGGAAGGTGTGTTGGAGAAAGTTTCATTTCTCTGCCTACAACACTGACATTATGGGTTTCAACCTTGCTTATTAAAGATGTCTCCAGGAAGGGATACCTTTAATTCAACCAAGTATTTAGTAACACAAAATGTAATTGATGAAAACAATCAAAGATAGAAGTGTGCAAGGATCAAGGAGAACCGAATTTCTCCAACAGACCTCAATAACACAACAATCAGAAACTAGCAAGAGAAGATAAATAGGGAAAAATTAAGAAAAATAAAAACAAGTAATAGTTTTGTATGATAAAACAAATAGTAATATGATATAATATTATGATAAAATTGAACAATGATAATAAAAATTGAATAATACTGTAGAGAAATTGAATGAGGTAAAGGGGCAATAGTGAAGTTCTATTACTCAGTTGTTTCATTTATGGTTAAATTTTTTTGAGTTTTCTTGGCAAAGATACTGGAATGGTTTGCCCTTTCCTTCTCCAACACATTTTATAGACAAGGTAGTGAGGCAAAACATGAAGTGATTTGGCCAACGTCACACAGCTAGTAAGTGTTGGAGGCCGGATTTGAACTCAGACCTTCTGACTGCAGGCTTATCATTCTATCCACTGTGTCACCTGGCTGCCAAAAGAAATAGCAAAAACAAACAAACAAACAAACAAATATGTTTATAGATATCCTGCACTTGATAAAAAATCAGCAAGAATTTGAATTGTAATAAAAATCCCAGGGCTAAAAAAAATTATTAGAAATTAAATAGAAATTAATCCAGAAAGAAAATATTATTTCTAAAATGAATGAAAGGAAACATGAAAAAATAAGATAAAGAGGGTAGAAATATTAATATAAATAAGGACAAATTTCCCACTCTGGAAAATCCACCTGCATAGCACATGGTAGTGAATAGCTGAAAATAAAGCATACTAATAATTTTTTGTTTGTTTGTTTGTTTTGCTAACTGGACTTTATTTTTTTCCCTTTAATTAACTTTTGTTAATTTTTAGTTTACATCATTCATTTCCATGACATCTTGAGTTACAAATTTTCTCCCCATCCTTCACCTACCTACCACCCCAAAACAGTGATCCCACTGTATATCCCCTCCCTCAATCTGCTCTCTCCTGTATCCTCCCCCATCACCACTCTCACTTTCTGTTAGGGCAAGGTGGATCTCCCTACCCCAGTGCCTGTATATCTTATTTCCCAGTTGCATGTACATAATAATAATAATAATAATAATAGTTGTTATTAATATTATTATTATTATATAATTTATTTTTTAAACATTTGATTTCAGAACATTAAATTCTAGATTCTTTCCCTTCCTCCCTCATCTCCCACCCCCACTGGGAAGTCAAACAATTCAATACAGGCTACATACGTGTAGTTACACAAAACATCTCTACAATAGACATATTGTGAAAGACTAACTATATTTCCCTCCTTCCAACCCCGCCCCATACTGGTTCTATTCTCTACTTTGTCCCTGTCCCTTTACACAACTGTGTGCTTCTAACAACAATCCCCCTCAACCTGCCCT
>CM053585.1:309210553-309226186 GCA_028646515.1 Pseudochirops corinnae | reverse complement strand
ACCTCTCAATTTCACCTTTTAAATATCATCCCTTCCTATTCAATTGATCTGATGTCCTCTATGTATACCTGTACATATATGTATATATACACACACTAACATATGTATTCATATGCATATATGACCTCCTATATAGACATATGTGTATGTATACACACACATATATATATATATGCATTTATATTCCCTTCAACTATCCTCATACTGAGAAAAGTTTCATAAGTTACAATTACTGTTTTTCCATGTTTGCATCTAAATAGTTCAACTTTGATAAGTTCCTTATGATTTCTTTTCCCTGTTTACTTTCACAGGCTTCTTGTATTTGAATGTCAAACTTTTTATTCAGCTCTGCTTTTTCATCAAGAATGTTTGAAAGTCCTCCACCTCGTTGAAAGACCATATTTTCCCCTGAAACATTATACTCAATTTTGCTGGTTAGGTGATTCTTGGTTTTAGTCCTAGCTCCTTTGATCTCTAGAATATCATATTCCAGGCCCTTCGTCCCTTAATGTAGAAGCAGCTAGATCCTGTGTTATACTGATTGTGTTTCCACAGTATTCAAATTGTTTCTTCTTGGCAGCTTGTAATATTTTCTCCTTGATCTGGGAACTCCGGAACCTGGCTATAACATTTCTAGGAGTTTTCTTTTTGGGATCTTTTTCAAGAGGTGATCAGTAAATTCTTTCAATTTCTATTTTGCCCTCTGGTTCTACAATATCAGAGCAATTTTCCTTGAGAATATCTTGAAGGATGATTTCTAGGTGGTTTTTTTGATCATGGCTTTCAGGTAGTCTGGTAATTTTTTAAAGTATCTCTCCTGGATCTGTTTTCCAGGTCAGTGGTTCCAATGAGATATTTCACATTGCCCTCTATTTTTTCATTTGTGTGGATGTGTTCAATAGTATCTTGATTTCTCATGAAGTCATTCACTTCCATTTGCTCCACTCTAATTCTGTAGGAATTATTCTCTTCAGTGAGCTTTGAGATTCTTTTTCTATCTGGGAAATTCAAATTTTTAAGGCATTCTTCTCCTCAATGGCTTTTTGGGCCTCTTTTGAGTTAATTTATTTTTGGAGGTATTATTTTATTCAGTCAGGTTGTTGACTCTCTTTTCATGATTTTCTTGCATCATTCTCATTTCTCTTCCCAATTTTTCCTCCACTTCTCTTATTTGGTTTTCAAATCCTTCTTAAGCTCTTCTATGGCCTGTAACCTGTTCATATTTTTCTTGGAAGCTTTTGGTGCAGGCGTTCTAACTGTGTTGTCTTCCTCCCATTCCATGCTTTGATCCCTTTTGTCCCCCAAAAAGGCATCTAAAGTTGGATTGCTGTGCTTGTTTTGCTTCCTTTGCCTGCTCATTTTGCCAGTCAATTAACTTGCCCTTTTGGTTCCCTGCCACAATAGAACTTTGCTTCCAGAGAGATCTTTGTCCCAAATCACTGGGGTTTTCACAGCTGCCAGAGCTATTAGGAGGCCGCCATCTCTGCAGCCCCTAGCAGCTTTGGCTTCCTGGTCGTGCACCTCTGGACCACCATCCAAGATCATGATCATGATCCAGGCTGGTTAAGGCAAGAGCATTTAGCCTCTGAATGGTCGCTTGGCCCCCCTGCAATCTTCAGGCTGGGAGCTCTGAAGCAGCCATGTGGAGGCATCGGCAGGGCTGCCACTTCCACCACTTCTGGCTGTGGGGACAGAGGGCTGGATCCACTCCTCCATGCCCCACAAATTCAGCTGAGTTCCACTGATCTTTCACTTTGTCTTTGGCATTTATGGGTTGATAATTCTGAAAATGGCCACAGCTGCCAGTGACCATTCTCCCAAATGCTCCAGCTAGGCTGGTTGGGCCACCCTGGGGCTAAGACTGAGGTTTCACATGAGGCTGGTCTCGACTCCCAGTGTGCTGTGATGAACACTTCCTGTCTGCCTGCTGGGCTGCCTTCAGTGGGAGATTTGTTTCTCTGTCACTTTATGGGTTGTGGAACTCTAAAATTGTTTAGAGTCATATTTTCTAGGTATTTGAGGTGGTTATGGGGGGAGCTCACAGAGTTTTCCTACTTCTACACAGCCATCTTGATGCTGCCCATACAAATAATTAAGAACTTAATTATTCACATTCTCATGGAGTAATAAAGATTTACATGTAAAAACAGTGATGACATAAAAAAAAATCTATTTTAGGAGTATGACATCAGAAGAAAGGAGCTAGAACTATCATAGAAACAGGACACTATAATTCAGGAAATTTTCAAAAAAATCTTCTCAGAAATAAAAACAGAAACAATGAGATGGAAATATGCAAAAATCTAACATTCATCATGCCTAGACATATGATATTTGAACTCCAAAATTACAATGTTTTCAAAGTGAGATCACATTATCATTCCTGCTATATGCCTAGGTGATAACTCTCTGAAATCCTACTGGGATGATAGGTAGGATCCCCATAGGACAGTTATTAAGTGATGACAGAAAAGAGATGATCCTGAAAGTTAGGATGGTATCTCTGCAATGTTATATCTCAGAGACATTGAACAATATATGTCCTCTATTGATTATAACTCAAAGAGCCAGAATTACTTTTTTGAACAAGCGTATAATAAGAACATTTTGCCCAGAAGTCTATGACAAAACTCTCCAATCAGTACATAAAAAATTCAGAAGAAAGGAGGTTCAAGCTTAATGCACATATTTACAAAGGGACAATAAACAACTTCTAGAAACGATTTTCCCCTATTTTGTGATTATTTGTGACATTTCTATTATGCAAGTTAAACATTTTATGATGGGCTCTTTGTGAAGTCATGAAGTTGCCATTTGACACACATTCTATTTTTTTCTTAGCTCCAAAATTAGATATGATCATTACAGTCAGAGCCTCTGTTGTTGCACGTACAAAATTAAACCAAACTGATGAAGAAGAAGTCTGAAACCTCCAACCTCTGAAAATATGTACGAGCCTTCTCTGCACTGAGGTCAGTAAAGAGGGGAACAAAGCTGATGCTCTCCCCTCTCCTGACTGCTATGACCAAGTAATTAATTTCCAGGGGTTTGGCTGAAGCCTTAGTGCTTTTAAGTACTAAGGAAGTAGAATATCCTACTCTACTCAATATAAAATGGGTTAGTAATTTATACATACCCCAGTGGGTACCATGATATTTCCTCTAACCATTGAAAACACTTTCTTGCTCAATCCCACTTCAGTGCAGTTACTTTCTAGAACACTTAAATCAATAAAGGATTTTTTTTCCTAAATTTCTTCTAAAGCTTATAGAGATGTCCAAGTGGGGACAAAACCTGATCACCAGTCTAGATGGATTTTCAACTGAGTAAGGCATTAGAGATGAGAATTGTATTACTTGTTTCAAAAGTGCTGGGCCATTATTTACTGAATCCCTAGCATTGCAAGAACATATATTTAGACCTAGAAGGAATCTTAAAGGTCATTGGATTTAAGTCACTTAACTGATGACAGACATTAAAGGAGCAAAAATGATTAAATGACTTGTTCAGGGTCACGCAGGAAATAAGTAACACAGAGACAGGATTTGAACTGAGGTCTTCCGATTAAAAATTTAAAGCACTTCCTAAAGGCCTCTACTTTCTTAATATGTGATAAGATAATATGTGATAAATAAAGGAACAATAATTAGGATCACAAGAACTCTATTTATGAAGGGAAAGTTCAATCTCAGATATTTTCAAAAAACATTTATAAAATTAATACATAGAGGGGGATGTATCCAGAATTTTCAACTAAGAAAAAGACTATATGAACTATGAGAAAAAAGAGAGATGGGTATTTGAGATGCAAATAGATTTCCTAGGATTTAAAGAGAAATAGATGCTTCAATTACAATCCTTCAGTTATAATAAGGGGTCCCAGGCAAAAATTAAAATATTATTTAAAATTTATATTTCTCTAGTAAGAATAAAATAAATTAAGAAAATGTAAAAACTTCTGCAATATTTCATTGACAAATCACCAAATTATTCAAAATAGCAAACAATAGATCTGGGAAAGGAAAAAAAAGCAAGGTAATT
Source organism: Pseudochirops corinnae (assembly GCA_028646515.1). Lineage (NCBI taxonomy): Eukaryota > Metazoa > Chordata > Mammalia > Diprotodontia > Pseudocheiridae > Pseudochirops > Pseudochirops corinnae. The sequence goes on along the minus strand of CM053585.1, from coordinate 309,222,145 downwards.
CCAAAGTTAAGGTCCTATGTCTGGGTACAGGAAGTATAACTTAGATAATCTACACAATGATTGGTATGAGAAAAAAGTCTGTTTAGAATGAATACATTATGCTGACATCAGTAGTAGGAAAGAAAATGCATATTCTCCTTCCACAGAAAAGATATAGAAAACATAAACCTAACAATTAAAACACTAAATGAAAGTAGAAATATTTTCAAATAATACAGTCATAAATTGAACTAGTCAGTTCTCTAATGGATTTGTGTTCTCACTGATAGGAGTAATTACTCCCATGCTACACAATTCTCTCAGTTCAACTCTGCCCAAAGAATGACTTAATTCTACAGAACTATTTTCTAGACTTCCAAAGATTAAGTCCCACCAACATTTCTGTCTTTTCAAGTATATACATCAAAGAATAAATATTATTAACACTCCAATATGAAATACCTTATCATTGCATGGAGATGATTCTAGATTCAAGACTGACTTCATCTTAGATCATAGGAAAGTTTAGGTTTTTTAAAATAACATTTGGATAGTCAGGAAAAACATTCTATCTGTTTTCAAATAAAAAGAGGAAAAGAGGAAGTAAAAAAGCACTTCCTTACCTTTGAAGAAACAGTCCTTGCTATGGACAATGTAGATTTTCTTTTTCTGCAGACATGAGGCCCGATGGAGCTCACAATGGTTTTCATAAAATTTGCCATCAGATCCACATATTGGCATATAAGTAGACTTGCAGCCTTCCAAACATTGACATTCTGGTGTCTGGGTCTCTTCATTTACAATACAACGACTCCCTCTACCACAACGCTTGTTTTCACATAATGCATGTAGGCCATCATGGCCAAAATACACTAAAATGGAAACAAAAAAATGCAGAAAGGTTTAAATACTATTGACTCAGACTACTATAAAGACTTTCATGTTTGATGGCTTTCAAAACAGAGAGATGGTCCCTGCTTCCCTACTGCATTTGAGGGATACAAAGAAGAGTCTACCACAAAATGCAGGGAATCAAAAGGTTTCTCCTTCAATCAATCCTAGCCTGGAAAATAAACAATGATTACAAAAAATGTTTTTCCCTTAAATCCAGCAGCTGGAGCAGAGATGGATGAATGTCTCTAGAATTTCATTTTTATGTAAACTAGTCCTTGTCACCTCACTGGATTATTGAAATAGTCTGCTGCTTGGTATGCCTGTCTGATGTCCTGCCCCCTCAAAACAGGTGACACACTGATCTTTCTAAAGTACAGATGTGGCCATGCCCCCATGCCTATTCAAAAATACTCCAGGAATTCACCATTCCTTACAAAATTAACATAAAATCCTCAATTTAGCATCTTGTCTTCTTGCACTGAAAAAAGAAACAATTTCTTACACTTTATTCTTCTTCTACTATTCTAAGATCCACTGAAATTGGCCTCATTTATATTCCTCAGAGAAAAAACTTTCTAAACTCTGGGGATTTTTACTGGTTGGACAGCATATCTGGAACTCTCTTCTTTCTCTTATCCGCCTCCTAACTTCTTCTGCTTTCTGCAAAACCCAATTAAAATCCCACCTATGACATGAATAGTTTGCTAATTTCTGTTCATTCTAGTTCTTTACCAAAGAGTTGATCTACAACTGATCTACAACTTTGTTTATGCATAGTTGTTTCCAAGTAACCAACACCAGTCAGCCCCTTTAGAGCACAGTCTGTCTTATCCTTCATTTGTATCCTGATTGGTTACCATGGTGCCTAGTACATTGTAGGTGCTTAATAATGCTTGTGAATGATATGGAAGGAAGAAGAGGAGGAGAAAGAGGAGAAGGAAGATAAGAAGAAGGAGAAGGAGGAAGAAAAGGAGAAGGAAGATAAGGAGAAGAAGGAAGATAAGGAGAAGGAGGAGGAGCAGAAGAAGAACAAGAAGAATGAGATGAAGAAGGAGGAGGACAAGGACGAGGACAAGGAGGAAGATGAGAAGGAAGAGGAAAAGATGAAGAAGAAGACAAAGAAGAGGAACAAGAACAAAAAGAAGAACAAGAATAAGAAGGAGGAGGAGGAGAAAGAAGAGGAAGACAAGAAGGAGAAGAAGAAAGCTAGCACTGAAAATAGTCAGAGAATCAGTTGACTTTTGTAAAGTACAATGAGCTACAATGACCACAGAGAAGGACCCTGGTTATGTTCCTTATCAATGCAAACATTCTTCCCAAATCTTTTCCCTGATTACTGGTATATGTACTTTAATCACCAGGAGAGAGACCCACTTTTGCAGAAGTGATACACTCTTTTTCACACTCTTCTTCTATCCCTCTTATAGTTTCTACCTTCACCCTAATTCCTCCCTTCCCTTCTCTCCCCTTTAGCTTATCTCCATTTTTCCAAGGTGATTTTCTTTCTCTGGGACACCTTAGAATTGACACATTTAAATCTGGGAAAGGGAAATGCCTAGCAACAGTGTGAACATATCTACTAGGGATTGATTTACGTCATGAACCTTGTCAAACATTATGGTGCTATATCACCCATCCATGGATGGAAATCGTATCATGTGTAACATTCTCCACATAAACACACTAATTTCCTGAGTTCCATACAGCCTCTCCACCACTACTAACTGGATTCCATTGTCAGTCACTATCAGTGCTGAAGGAATAGAGTGTAGATTTTTTAAAAATCTCATTTGGAAAAGAAGAGAATAGTTTAAAATAATCTGAATTACCCTCACTGAGTGACAATAAGAAAATTAAAGTTCTCTGGGCATCAGTTTCCCATGGAAAAATTGTAAGACAATAAATTAATGTATATAAAATCAATATAATATTTTTTAAAATGTGGGTAATGTCATAATTGGTACAGTAGATAGAACAGAACCACTGTATAGAGAGATGCATAGATCAAATCCTTGCTCTAGCATTTTTTAAAATCTGAGGACTCTTTCTGAACTGGAGAATAAAGGGGGTGGAAAAAAGACCATTTTGACTATAGCATTCAAGCATTGATGAGACCAGACTATGTTGAAGTCCTAGCCTATGAAATTTTGGTTTTTATCAGGTGGACCAAGAAAAATCCCTGAAGGCTGTTGATAGAATTAAATGATGAGCATGATGTTTCAGAAAGATAACTATAGGAAAATGTAGAGGATTGAAAGAAAAATCAAAATGACAAGAAAAACAGAGAGTCAAATAAAATGTAGTTTTTATAAACTGTAGACTTCTGAAATTTATAGAAAAGGTAGTACTAGCCAGATACTGCCCATCAATGGGGTCAGCTGCATAGATCAATTCAAACCCTATAATTCATAAGAAACTCACCAAACCTGAGCTAAACCCTAAAATATGAGGGATAAAAGAGGAGGTACGAGTGCAGTCCAATTGATGAGACCCCTAGCTATATAAAATAAAGGGAAGGAGTGGTTGAGGATGATGTGGGAATACGAAGTTAAAAGAAAGGAGGGGGTGAGCAACTGGGACAGCAGGGAGAGATCATATCAGGGACAAGTAATGAATGGCCAGTAGAATACTCAGCTCATGTGGTAGTAAATAGGTGGGATGGAAGGTCCATGAGGAGAAGGCTAAGGAACATGACACTGGCAATGATTTGAAGATGGCTTAGAGGAAGTGAGACTGAAAGACCAAGGGCAAGAATTTTGAAGAAATCCTATATTGATATGAACATGTTTCTCTCAAATCTACGGCCTTTTAGCAAGATTCTTTATCCATCTGCAGGCTTAACATTGCTCAACAGTATTAAGAACCATGTCAGGCCTGTGGGTTACACCTAATTTATCAATGACTGCTGGGAGTTTATTTATACCATATATTGCATTTTCATAAGATTTTATACCTGCTACAGGTGGTTCATGAGAGTATACCTAGAAGAATAGCAAATGAGAGGACATATACACTGGGTCCTCTATCAATCACTGAGACTCCTGGGGATACCTCAGAAGACATGAAAGAAGACTGAACTTCCTGGATCCAGGGGCAAAGAACCACAATAATTCTTTTCACAGGGATCGAAGGTAGTCGAGTAACAAAATGAGGGTTTTAGCAATGATGTTCATAAAGATTATGTGATGAGACTGAATATAATAGACAGGTATGTTTAGACTGGAGGAACCAATGGAGAGTCAGATATTTGTGTTTCCTCTTCCAGTGTGATCATACTGGTGGGTTCTGGTGCTACAATGTTATGAAGCATGGTTCATACCAAGATTTCACTGAATCAGAAGGTCAGGATTCAATCCACTAGGATAATCCTGCTCTCATGATGAATTCTGAGAATACATTCAACATAAAGCTACCAATCTGAATTATACCAGGTAAGCTAGAAGCCAACGTCAGCAGGAGGCCTTTCTAGCTCACCTTCAACTGTTTAATGCCTTTTTCCCAGAGACTGTCTTCTATCTATTCTGTATATGTCTTAAATAAATCTATCCACTCACGTGTTGTATACGCTATTAGAATGAGAATTCATTGAAAACAGAGTACTGTCTTTGTCTTTCTTTAGAAGCCCAGAACTTAACAAAGTATCTGACAAATAGCATTGGCTTAATACATACAGTTTAACAGATTGAGTATCTGATTACTGCTCAGAGAATGATGGGCATAGGGTATAGGTGGGAGTGTAAGTGTCTGTGTTCTTTAAAAATCTATCTGGAAAAGTGAGTTTCAGGGAAAGCATACACAATGAACAGCTTCCCTACTAGAAAAAGGTCCAGGAGCTCACATGACAATGCCCTTCAAATGGAAGATTGTCAAGAAGGTTTCTAGACAAATAGTAATAAGCTGGATTATACTCGGCTACAGGGTTTTCCCCCAAATGAGATTACAGTGCAGCATTAATTGCAATAAGTATAAAATAGAGTATTAGATAAGGATATTAGGAAAAGGATAATTAAGCAAAAATGTACATTTCAAAGCTAAGGGATTTTTCCCTTAAGTTTTAATATTTTTTATTTCACAAAGCCTCTAAAATATCGAGCAATATGAAATCATACAGGAAATAGTACTTTTACAATAAATGACATGCTTCATATGACTCATAGGCCTGAAAATATGGCTGACTTGTTTGGACTTAAGCCCATTGATTGTAATCACCTTAAACTTGAAAGGAAAAGAATCCATTATTGGTAGATTAACTACTGAACTCAATAACTCATTTAAATTCCTCAAACATTAGCAGGCTAAGAAATATTGACTTTTTCACGGAATCATAATAAACTTAAAGGTCAAAGTTTCTTGGAGGAATATAAAGCTAGATAGATCTCTGAGAGAAGTCTGTGATTAGTCTCTAAAAGAATATCTTCTTACTTGGTCAGGATGTTGGAAAATCCTATATAGATATTTGGGACAGTTAGGTGTTTCAAGGGATAGAATTCCAGACCTGGATGCAGGAAGACTCATCTTTCTGAGTTCAAATCTGGCCTCAGACACTTACTAGCTGTGTGACCCTGGGCAAGTCACCTAACCCTGCTGGCCTTACTTTCCTCATCTATAAAATGAGTTGGAGAAGGAAGAGGCAAATCACTCTAGTATCTTTGCAAAGAAAAGCCCAAATGGGGTCACAAAGACTAAGAAATGACTGAACAAAACTGAACAAAATGCAAGTATTACAAATGGAGAGCATCTATGTTTTGAAGTTTGGAGTACTAAAAGTACCTGTTACACATTTAGCATAATTGGAGAAAAAAATCCTCCAAGTTCTCAAACTTTTTATTATATTTTAATGGTACAGTTTATGCCATGAAGAAAAGTCAGTGTGGTGATTAAAAAATATATTACATTTTATATTACTGTACTTAATATTCTACAGCACGGTATCAAACACTTGGACCCATGTTACTGGAACACCTTTGACTGTAACCAGAAACAGATAAAAGTGCAATATATTTCATGAAATAATTAAAAGTATCATAAAACAAATGATCCCATTTTAAAACAACCTCAATCAGCAACCAGCAAGGATCCTTATGTAAAGTTTAGTGGGTATCCTATGTATTTGAGTTTGACACTACTGGTCTACAGTATAGAATTCTTCTAGGTTTTGTAGTTAGTTGATATGTGTGACTCTTGCTTCCATCACCAGAATTCAATTTCAATCGTGGGGGAAACATGTATTTTTCGCATACAGGATCCCACCTAAGCCTGCACTAGATAAACACAAAGAAGTTGATGATGTCATATTTAGTGGCTCTTGTGGTACCATGATGAGGGAATAAACATTTAGGTTCCACAGTTCAAATGAAAAGATGATATAGGTTTTGTTTTTAATTTTTATTTAATATTAATTTATGGACTAAAACAAACACTTCTATAACATAGTGCAATCAAAAAGATGAGTGCAATAAAACTACAAATTTACTATGGACAACTTGCTATTCCTTTCCAATATACAACAAAAATATCATGTAAATTTCTTTTTTTTTCCTTCTGTCAGCCTACACCCTACATGACTACATTAGACTCAACTAGGTATATGCATATATATGCATATGTATATACATATGTAAACTTATTCTACACATATTTCTATTTATCTGTTCTTTCTCTGGATGTAATAGCATCTTTTTAATATGTCCTTTAAAGTTAATTTTGGTGGTTTTTTTTTTTTATTTTCTTTTGTGAGGCAATTAGTGTTAAGTGACTTGCCCAGGGTCATAAAGCTACTAAATGTCGTGTCTGATCAGAGAGTGGATTTGAACTCAGGTCCTACTGACTTCAGAGCTAGTGCTCTATCCACTGAGCCACCTAGCTGCCACATTTTTGGTATTTATAATAGTCAAATAACTTATTTGCTCAAAGTCACTCTTAAAGCAATATTGCAGTTACTGTTATACAATGTCCTCTTGGTCTGCTCATTTACCTCTTCACTATTAAATCTCTCTATTTTCCCCCCAAATTTATTGAGCTCATCATTTTCTTATAGCACAGTAGTATTCCATCATATTCATAAACCACATCTTATCTGACCATTCCCCCAAATGTCTGCAATTTCCAGTTCTTTGGCACCACAAAGATGGCTGCTATAAACATTTTAGAGCATGTGGGTTCTTTCCCTTTTTCCCTAATTATTTTCAGAAATAGACCAAGTAGAGGTATGACCTGATTTAAATAATATAAATTCCAGTTTTCTAATCATTCAAATCCTTGAACTTAAGGATTATGCTTCCAACGATCTAACATACCACAATCAAAAGGCACCCCACAGATTTTGATAATCAATGCCAAATATTTATTTCTTATCTTTTTTAGTCATTCTATAACCTTGGACACAGTTAAGTAGGTTCACTTCTACTATATCTTCTTTGATTCTTTCAGTTTCAAACATAGCATAATCTTTTTATGTTCTCCTATTTCTATCCTGGATTTTTAGGAATCCTTTCCTGGCTCATCATTCTCATTCTTAACCCATTTGATATCTTGTATTTCATTTGGCAAATGTTCATCCTCTAAAAAACAAGCTAAGTCCTAACTTCCAAGACATATTTCTTATTATTTCCAAGATATATTTCCTATTAACTCTATCAATAAACTCAATTTTCCCACCAAATTGAACAAATATCTTTTCTCTTCTCCATTTCAGATGACTCCCACTCAATAGTCACACCCACTACCCAAGCACAACATACATTCCCAGCTGCTTCCATTCCTTTTTTGGGCTATATCATATGCCGGGAATGCATTTCTTTTCTTAATCCTTAACCACTGCTTAAGTCCCACTCAAATACTATTTCTTCAAGTGAGCCTTCATTGATATTCATTGTGATCAATGACATTTCCTCTAGGGATTATCTCTCATAAAGGTTAAAGGTTAATATAAATACCAGTTATCATCACTCTTATTAATGTTAGTGCTATAATATTTCACTCTTATTTTTTTCAGACCAAGGCTTTCATTTATTCATTTCTTGCATTTAAAATATTCTTTGATGACATCTTTGGCCTGAGATTCCTTGCCATAGTCCTTAACAACAACGCAAATGCAGCCAACCGCTTTACGGGGCTTTCCCTCTCTGTCAGTTTTACAGAGGCCTGCCCATTCACCCAGCTTCTTGTTGGCATCAACCTTGATCAAGCTGATTTGGTGCTCAGCACGTAGGGCCTCAACCAACTTCATACACATAGGTTCATCACAGTTGGAAGCAAGTACACAAAGATGGTCTTGGCATTCGTCCAAGGCTTTGGCAGCTTCACGAATTCCACAAGCTAGGCCATCGTGGATGAGTGTGGTCTTCAGCACTTCTTGTAGAGCAGTGTTAACGCCCATTACACCTCCAGCAGCAATGCCTTCCTCGGCCATGGCAGCGGTTCATGGGTGGAGCTAAATCTTGAAAATACCCAGGAGCCTCCGCCTTGGGTTCCACTCAACGGCGACAGGAAAAGAGCTTCACTCTTTTTTACTATAATATATATATATATATATATATATATATATATATATATATATATATATACTTTATATACTTATATATATACTATAATACTTTTAACTATACTAACTACTCTATAATTACTTCAGTTCAGTAACTATTATTGTACAGATGTGTGTGCTTCCTCCACTAATGAATATTACAACCCAACTAAGGAGTGAGATCTCTAAGGAAGAACTATCATTACTCCTACATTTTGCAAAGTATGATAGGGTTTGTATGTAGTTCGATCATTACAAATTTATGGAAACATTTAGGACAGAGCCATAATGTTGTAATAGGTGGGGAGGAGTAAAGTGTAGCATTTGACTAAGAACAGTATTTTTTGGTTTTATAAATATGTATTGCTTTCATATATATGTATGTGTGTATATATACATGTATGTACAAAGACATATACATAGAGATAGAAAGACAGAGACAGAAATAGAGATAGAGACATATGTATGCTGACTGAACATCCCCCCCCCCCCAATTTACATGTTTCCTATTGAATTTTAGTAGCTAGATGATGAAGAATACTTAACACTAAGCCTGGAATAAGGAAGATCTGAGTTAAAATTCAGCGTTTCTCAGTATTTGCAGATCCTATACATGATTGCACGCCACCATGGGGGGGAGGGGAAAGGGAGGGGAGAAAATCTGAAACTCAAGTGAATGTGGAACCGAATCTTGTAAATTAAAAGTAAATAAACAAGTCATTTATTAAAAAAAAAAAAAAAAGGAAAAAAAATTCAGCCTTTCTCACTTACTAGCCGTGTGGCACTGGATAAGTCACTGTTTGGCTGAATTTACTCAACAGTAAAGGAACTGGTGAAGGAAATGCAAATACTCCAATATCTTTGCCAAAAAAAACTCTAAACGGGGTCATGAAGATTCAAATACAACTAAGATGATCGAAAAATATACAATTTAAGTTACATTTGATTCAATTGTGCAAAAAAAGAAGAAAGTTTATATAATCAAATTTACTATTTTGATAATGTCATTTGTCAAAACATTCAATACTTCTGTAGTGCTCTCTTTTCAAATATATTTATCTCCCAAAGATCTGGTATCTGCCTCCTTCCTTTTCCTAAATATCTCAAAACACTTCCTTCTTTGTACTATATACGCCAAGTAGATTCAGCCACTCTCTATTCCATTCATCAGGCTATATACTTTGCTTATCTTCTTAATTTCCTTCACTTTGTTCCCTATTTATGAACTACCTTCTTTCCCCATATTCCCTTGAGGAATAAGAAAACATCCTCTGTAAATAATTTCTATTTCTGCAATCAATAGTAATGCTTTCAACATCAAAACTCACAAAATATTGTTTATTACAATTCTATTATGTTATATATTTTTGAAACATAATTCTCATTAGAGTACATATTCTAAAAAAGGAGAAAAACCTGGAAAGACTTACATGATCTGATGTTTAGTGAAGTAAGCAGAATCAGGTGAACCTTGTACACAGAAACAGAAACATTGTGAAATGACCAAGTCTGATAGATGTAGATTTCTTCTCAGCAATGCAATGATCTAAGACAACGTCAAAAGATTCATGATGGAAAATATTATGTACATCCAGAGAAAGAAATATGGAGTCTGAATGCAGACTGAAGCATACTTTTTCCTCTCTCTCTCTTTTTTTCTTTTTCATGGTTTTCCTGTTCTAATCGTTTTTTTTTTTTCACAACATGACTAATGGGGAAATTTTAAAATATGATTGTATACATATAGCCTATGTCAGATTGTGTGCTGTTTTGGGGAGGGTGGAGGAGAAGAAAAATGTAGAAATCAAAATCTTATAAAAGTGTATGCTGAAAACTAAAAATAAATTAATAAATGAAAAAATGAAAAAATAAAAAAGGAGAGGCAATTTTTTTTAATAGACTTTCCTCTTGGCCTAGAATAGTGTTCTATGTTCAGGAAATGATGAAGTATTCAATGATTGAATTAGTTATCTCATTTTATGCTTTATGAAACTGAGACCAAGAAAGGGAACATATCATTTATTTGACCAATCAATAAGTATTTGTTCAGGATTTCCAACGTGTCAGGCAATCTGTTAGATAGGATAGAGTCCAGGGTTCAGACATCAGATAGGCAAATTAACTATTATGTTGATGTCACTTAGATGAGCACAAGAAGAATGTGCTTTCACAATGAGCCTCAATGTTGTTTATTTATTAGATGCCTGTCCTTGAAAATTTGGGTTCAAATCTCTACTGGGAAAGGATGGTAGAAGAAACTGTCATATGATTACTACACATTTAGGATTATGTACTTGCTGAAAGTTGTTTTTACATTTCTAATATCCCAACTTCTATCAATGCCACAATCCTTTTGCTAACACCAAAAAAAACAACCCCAAAACAAAAACCCACTGTTTTTTGTCTCACATCTGAATCAGTTACTAAATCTGGTTGTAAAATCAACTTAGAATCACACATTAGAAATAGAAGGGACCTTAGGGACCATATAGTCCAACTGTCTCATTTTAATTCAAATGATTCATTTCCAGATGCCTCAACTAGTTATCCTCACTACCCCAGTGCTAGTTCAAGTGCTCATGACCCTTTGCTTAGACTAAAGAACATTTCAATAGTCTTACTAGCATATTAAAGGCTAACCTAACCTCCACATAGTCCTCACCTATATCTGTTTTACATGTGGAAACCAACTTAAATGTTCCAAAACGCAACATGATCATCTTTGTATGTGAAATCTTTTCATGTCTCCTAATAGTCTAAAGAATGAAGTTGAAACCATGCAGCTTTCAACTCCACTAAATGGTGCCAAGGGTCTTGGGCAAAATAAGAAAGTTGAGCTTTTCAACTTTCCCCATTTCTATGACATTACACACTTCTTTCCTTAAGCACTATCTCTCCTCATATTTAATGAAATCACATTCATTTGTCAAGGTATATTAAGAATGGAGCCTTTTCACTAAATGACCACTGGCCTCCCAATTACAAGTAATTATGACTTCTCTTAAAAATCAATATATATGTACACTCATTAAAAGCTTGCAATGGGGAACAATTCCCAACATTATGGAAAATAATTTAGAACAATGAGGAAGAAATATTTTGATACTCTGACCTAGAGAATGAACTGATTTTATATATATATATATATATATATATATATATATATATATATATATATATATATATATATATATATA
>CM053585.1:309181403-309210453 GCA_028646515.1 Pseudochirops corinnae | reverse complement strand
AACAATGTAGTACATGAACATGATGGTATACAATTAAAAAATAATGAGTAGTAAATACTCAGAAGAATGACTTTTATTAAATAGTGCAAAGTAAAGAAAGAGGAACCAGGAAAACATACAAAATAAATTATTTTAATATATAAATACTACAAAATACATGGCTGAGTTGAGCTAATATAAAAAAATGACAACTTTACCTAAATTAAATTACATATTTAGTACCATACCAATCAATCTACCAAAAAAATTACTTTATAGAACTAGAGAAAACAGTGACAAAATTCATTTGGAAGAACAAAAAGTCCAGAATATCAAGGCAATTAATGAAATGAAATGCTGGGGAAGGTGGCCTAGCTGCACCAGATTTTAATCTGTATTATAAAGCAGCAGTCATCAAAACTGCTTGGTACTGGCTAAGGAATAGAGTAGTGGATCAATGGAATAGATTGGGTACAAAAGACTCAGTAGTCAATGATTATAGTAATATACTGTTTGATAAGCCCAAAGACCCCAGATTCTGGGATAAGAACTCAGTATTTGATAAAAACTGCAGGGAAAATTGTAATATAGCATGGCAGAAACTGGGCATAGACCATCATCTGACACTATACACCAAAGTCAAGTCTAAATGGGTACACAATCAAGGTAAAAAAGCTGATATTGTAAATAATCTGGGGAAGCAAGGAATAGTTTACCTGTCAGATTTATGGAGTAGGGAAGACTTTATGACCAAAGATGAGTTGCAGAGCATCATAAAATGCAAAATGGATAATCTTGAGTACATTAAATTGAAAAGTTTCTGTACAAACAAAGCCAATGTAACCAAGATTAAGAGGGAAGTAGGAAACTGGGAAAGGATATTTACAACCAGTGTCTCTGATAAAGGCCCTATTTCTAAAATATACAGGGAATTAAGTAAAATCTATAAGAATACAAGCCATTCCCCAGTTGATAAATGATCAAAGGATATGAACAGGCAATTTTCAGAGGTAGAAATTAAAGATATCTATAAGCATATGAAAAAATGCTCTAAATCACTATTGATTGAAGAAATGCAAATCAAAACAACTTTGAGGTACCAATCTCCAGCCAGATTGGCTAAAATGACAAAACAGGAAAATAACAAATGCTGGACAGGATGTGGAAAAATTGGAACACTAATGCATTATTGGTGGAGCTGTGAACTGATACAACCATTCTGGAGAGCAATCTGGAACTATGCCCAAAGGGCTATAAATAAATGCATACCCTTTGACCTAGTAATACCACTTCTGGGATTGTATCCCAAAGAGATCATAGAAGTAGGAGGAAGATCCATATGTACAAAAATATTTATTGCAGCTTTCTTTGTGGTGGCAAAAAACCGGAAATTAAGGGAATGCCCTTAATTGGCGAACAGCTGAACAAGTTGTGGTATATGAATGTAAAGGAATACTATTGTGCTGTAAGAAATGGGGAGGAGATGGTATTCATGTTCACCTGGAAAGGCCTATACAAACTGATGCTAAGTGAGAAGAGCAGAACCAAGAAAAATTTGTACACAATCACAGACACATTATATGTGTGACGACCAACTTTGATAAACTGGACTCTTTTCAGCAATGCACAGTTATAAGACAACTCTACAAATCTTAGGATGGATGGAGATATCTACATTCAGAGAAAGATCTACAAAGATCAGAGTTTAAATGGAGACTGAAGCAATCTACATGCTATCGTTCTTTTTCATGTTTGGTTTTCTTTCTTTTTTCCCATCGTTCACTCCAGTGGTTACAACCCTTCTATACAACCAGACTAATGTCCAATGTGAAAGTATTTTCAGATCCTATACTTGATTGCACACAGCCATGGGGTGCGGGAGGGAGGGGAGAAAAATTGAAACTCAAGGGATTGTGGAACTGAATCTTGTAAACTAAAAGTAAATAAACAAGTCATTAAACAAACAAACAAATAAATAAATGTATATGAATGAAATTTTTAAAAAATACAGCAAAATAATCAAAACTGAATTCTGAAAAGCAATTTGGTCCAAAAGAAGAGAAGGAAAACCCCATGTTCTTTGCAGAGATGTGAAACAATGGAAGCGCTACAATTTATATTAGAATTTTTCAATTTTTCAATTTGTTTTGTCAAATATTTTCTCTCTTAATTGAATTCTTGGTAGATTATACCATTGGAATGAGACAGGCGAGAAATGCATTGAGCCAAGCAGTTGATAGAAAATTGATTATAAAAATATTTTATTGGTAAATTTTTAAAAATAGTTTTCCTGTCCTATCTCCTCTACTTTCTAATGAGCCGTCCATTATATACCTTTAGATTCTATGTTGAACTCAATTCTAAATAAACAACCGCTTACTAAATAATTTTGCTCAAATATAGCACAGATAACAAAAATCAATGTCAAACAAATCCAAACTATCTTTCATCTTAAAATGATCCCTTCTTCCAAAATTCCGTTGCAGCTGACACATACAATGACATCAGTATACAAACACAGAATCTTCCTTTATTCCGATTCTTCCTTCAGCACAATGCAATTAATTCTTTGTCAGTTCTAATTCTCACATATCACATTCCCTCTACTTACCTGGATACTATCTAATTAAAGCTGAATTCCTTCTCACCTGGTAGGTCTTCCTGTAGAAAGCTTCTTAAATCTAGACCTGACTTCCATACAACTTCCAAAATGATATTATAAAAATAGGCCTGATCATGTCACTCTCTCTCTCTCATTGAATTTCAATGATTACTCTATTACCTCTAGGATTAAATTCAAAGTACTCTCATATTCCAAGCCCTTTACGTTCTGATTCTAACCTATTTTTCAGTATTGTGATAAAACACATGATTTCCTGCACTCTATGTTCCAGCCAAAGGGAAATTCTTACTATTCCTCCCGCATACTATTCCATTTCCCATATATTGCTTTTACTTATCTCTGCCTAAATTCGTTTTCTCCTCACCTGTGTACCTTATTCCTAGTTTACTTGAAAAGCAAATTCAAATTCTGCTTCTAGCATGAGCTTCTTAGGATCTGCCTGCTAACAATCCCATCCAAAAACCAGTTTTATTATATGTTATGTGTGTGTGTGTGCATGAGCCTATATATTTGTGCATGTGTTCACTTACAGCATAAAATACAAGGTCACTGAAGGAAGGAATTACTCCTTTTTATTTGTATACAAAGAGCCAGAGACAGAAAAGGAGTCTAATAGATGTTTCCTTGTTAATTGATTTTTTTCTGGGTTTTTTTTTTTTTTTTTTTGGTACACCTGTAGAACTAGGATATTGGGTCAAAGTTTAAGAGGATATTTTTCACACTTTGTTCTCATAATTCAAAAATGTTTTACACAACCAGTCATATAAATTCAAAGGTACTTGCTCGTCTTTCCATAGTATCTCATTCTTTCATTTTGTTTTTATCTTTTACAAGTTGTTGGCCATAAGGTTATGCCTCATTTATTTTGATCTGATGTTTTCTTTTTAGATGAATATATATTATAAATATCTGCTATTAGTACAGATTTCTTCCTTTTAAGAACAATTTAATACCCTACTTCTTGGGGCAAAATATGATTCCTTTGGAAATCTCATATTCTTTGTGTGGATTCCATGTCTGTTCTAAATTGTTTGTTTCCAAACCTAATTTTACTGTACTGCGCTATAAGTTATAAGAGGAGAAACAATTTTCTTTCTTAATTTATGTTTTTTGTTGTTCTTGTTTAGTTGTTTACTTACAGTCTGACTTTCATGACCCTATTTGGAGTTTTTGTTGCAAAGATACTGAAGTGGTTTGCCATTTCCTTCTCCAGCTCATTTTACAGATGATGAAACTGAGGCCAAAGGGATTAAGTGACTTGACCAGAGTCACACAGCTAGTTTGTGTCTGAGACCAAAGTTGAACTCAGGTTCTCCTGACTGCAAGGCCAGCACTCCACCCACTATACAACCTACCTACAAAGTTTCAAACATAAGAACATGCCTGCTGCATATAATAATAAACGTTTACTCAATAAAGGCATAAATGAAGGTTATATTACTATCACTTTCCAAAAATTTCATTTAAGGGGTGGCTAGGTTGCGCAGTGAAGAGCGTACCAGCCCCGGAGTCAGGAAGACCTGAGTTCAAACCTGGCCTCAGATACTTAACATTTACTAGCCTTGTGACCTTGGGCAAGTCACTTAACCCCAATTACCCTGCCTCCCCCCACCAAAAAGAAAAAAAATTCATTTAATTTTTAAAAGAAATTCTCATTATGAATTGACCCAAATTACATCATGAAACAACCTAAATGATTTACTAGAATACCCACAAATTTGATAAATATGACAAAATATAAAAAATAAAAATATTTTTACTGCTGTTTGGACATCATTTGATGGTTACAAATACTCTCTGAATATTCATTTGGTATACCCAAATGGAATCATTACAATTATAACTATAATAAGGAGATTGATTAAGGAAAGATTTACAACATTCGGGGTTGTTGCTATGTTTTTCCACTGTTTAGTGAAAGTGGGGATTCAGTGTCCCCCGTGCAGGAGAGGCATTCATTCCCTGGTTGGCTACAGTACCTCCAATGAAGAGGGATAAAAGGCAAGGCAAATCACAGTGGCGGTCCTGTGGTCTTCCCGGATTTGGGTTTGCCACACGTAGTATAAAGAATAGAAACCAACACGGAAGTTTCTAATTATCTAAACAGTGTGGTAAATCCAGTTCAAATGAGAAACAGTGCAATGGCTCTAGTTTGCAATGAAACAAGCGAAATGACTGAATGATGATTGATGAGCTTGCGAGCTCTTCTATGTTATGTCTGTGGTGTTATTTTCTCCACGTTCTTTGAGAATTTCTTAGCTACATACTTGTCACAACCACTATACTGTAGGGGGCAGAGAATATGCATATAAATATATTTTAAACACTCTCAAAAGGCTGGACATACACAGAACAAAATACTCTTGGGTTGTTTGATTTTTTTGCCATATACCATATATAGAAGTAAACCATATAAATGTAATATAAAAAAAAATATGCAATTTCACCACAGTAAAACTGTGAAGAATGCTAGGGAGATACAGATTCATTCATTTTAAAAGGGAGGAACTGAAGTTCAAGAGTACTTTACCTTCATAACTTCACTAACATAAGGTCCCTTCTATGCTCTGATACTGTAACATGGGGGTTCCGGACGCTATCACTTCAGGACTGAACAGGCTGTTCAACCTGTTGGTTAGTATCCCGGTCTCAATTCTCTGCTGAAGTGCAGATGTATCCATATCAAATAGCTACTCAATAAATTTCATAAAATACCGATTATCAATAGAACCAATTATTATATCCTGTCTTTCACATGCAAAGTCATTTATTACCGGATCCCTTTCTACATTTCAAATCTTCATCTACTATATTCCACTTTAACTACTCTGTGATCCAGTGACACTGAGCTCTGTCCTGTTCATCATTCAGGACACAATTTCAACTGTAGGTATTTTCACTGACTATGCAACAATATCTACAAAGATCTCCTCCCTTATTTTTGTCTCGGGATTCACTAGTTTCTTTTAGGTCCCAAGAAAAATGTCACCTTTTGGATGAAGAATTTCTTGATCTCCCATAAATCTGGTATCTGCCCTCAGTTGATGATCTGTAATTTATCCTATGTGTAAGTTGTTTGTTGACAGCTGTCTACATGTTTTCTCCATCATTAGATGGTAGAGATTGTCTATTACCTTTGTATCTCAGAAGTTTAGAATAGTGGCTGGAAAATATAGGAGCTTAATCAATCTTAATTTACTTTTTTACCTAAAATCATAAAGGAAGATAGATTGAAGCACGTCTGCCTTCAGGGTTAATTTTTCAATAAAGTACTGCCTATATATTAATATTATACACACACTCAACTTTATTTCATATCAGAGAAACACAGTATTGTGAATAAATAGAAATGGCTTTGACTCAAAAGAACTGAGTTCATTAATAGCTGTGTGTACTATGTCTACCACATTAGTTCACTTACTTCATATCTCTAAGTCTCAGTTTACTGATTGTTATGAAACTGAAATTACATTTTTACGCAAAATACTATAATAACCACTAACATATTAATAAATATCTTTTCTAAATAGTAGTTGAATGAAACATAAAAACAAATTGCATTTTACCATCATGAATAAGTGTACAATTATCATTGCCTTTAAGTGCTCCAGTGAGGGGAAACCCACGATTTCAAAGGAAGGAGACTTCAGTTTTGAACTGGTCTTAATATTTCAAAAGTTTTTCTTCTCAATTCCTTAGCACTCTTGTGCAATTAAATGTTAGCTCCATGAAGTCAAAGACTTTCATTTTGGGTTTGTTATACAAAGCGCCTTATATAGTGCTTGCTTCAGTGAAGTCACTTGAAAAATGTAGGGTGATCAATTTCTGTGTACTCCAATTGGAAGTCACTCTACGATAAGATGGGGGTCTTTATATCTTTTTTGATTATAAATTTTAATTAGTCTCTTTTGTTTCAATATAACATAAAGTTCCAAAATTATACACCTCACCTTGATGCTTTACAAGAATAAAAAAAATGGTGGGAAAGAAGATAAATCAACTATTTGACAAAGATGAACCCATGTCTGCAAAGAAGTACAGTGTAAAGTCTACTCATACCACTTCCATATAGAAAAATATGGTGAATTTTGAAGAATTCCATCTATTTGTTTTGTTGTTGTTTCTATTTCTATTGTTACTATCATATCGTTTTCCTGGTTCTTCTTATTTCAATTTTCATCCATTCTCAACCTTTTCCATGCTATTATGCCATTTTTAATTTTTCTTCCACCATGATAGTATTATTCCATTGCATTAATGTAATATAATTTGTTTAGATATTAACCTATCCATGGGAATCTTGAAGTTTTTCTGGTTCTTTGATAGGAGAAGAAATGTTACTATAAATATTTAGGTGTATGTAGGGTCCATCATTATACAACTGAGCTACTTGAGAAATACTTCATTTAGCTGTAGCATTTTTGGCCGTCTATTCAATCATCACCTCAGAGGCAGAGACTCTGGCATATGATTGTTTTCTCAAAGAACTGACACATACTAGATGTTTAATAAATGTTTGATGGGCTGATTTAGAATAATCTTTCCCACAGATTCAATCTATAATTATCTGCATAGGTACAGATTGTTAAACACTTTCAAGCAGGCAGAATCATTTAAGTTTTTCAATTCCAATTCTTGCAATGAATTCTTTCAACCTCTCACGGGCACTTAATAAAAGTTTCATGGTTTAAAATATATATAAATATTCTTTAGAGCAGATTAGCCAATGTAGAAATTCCATTGAATTAATTTAAATTAAACATTTCTCACCCAAGTTCCAATTTAGTGTTAGACTTTAAAATAGTTGGATTAATAAGCTTCCAAAAGCAAATTAAAAAAAAAAAGTCACTGTTGAGTTTATTTAATTTCATTTTTCTGGACTAAAAATTATTATAGTTTGGTAAGAGCATGTTTGCACTGCAGTGCTCAAGAGATGTCTTTAATCAATGATGCTTTTAGCCTCATGCTCAGCGTACATAAAGGGAGCTCAGAGCACAGCAAAGCTTATGATCCCCACGGCTGCTCTTTTAGACCGAACAATTTCAACTTTATTGCCATTTTTTTTTCTTGGAGAAATGAATGGTAAAAGAAATGTCAAACTAGTTAGAACAGGATTGAACCAGCATGTCAGTAACTAACCTGAGCTTCAAAGATTAATGTTCTTTCCCTATTTTAGTTGACCATGTGTATCAGATTATATACCATAGTAAAATACAATAGAATGATATGAGATTAGAAATACACATAAACCAGGCTAACTACTGTACAGTCAGAAATAAATTACACTGAAACTTTTCCAAGTCACACAATGTCTTCTCCAGACATAAGCTGGACACATTGAATTTTATCATCCAGAGAAGGGCACTTAAACTCAACAAGGAACAGAGCAACCAAACCACAGGTTAAGAATCCCTGTAGCTAGCATTTTGACTAAGAAAGTTGATTATTGGAGGGAATGGAGTCAAGATAGCAGAGGAGAGGGAACATTCTATTTGAATTCTCACAATATTTCCCTGAGAAAAAAAATGAAATAAGGTAGAAATTAAATTCAGGAGTGGCATAAACAACAAAAGTTCCACATGTTTTTCCAACCAAATACAGCAAAGGAGCTTGGGGGGAAGGTCTATTACACTGGGTTAGGGATGTCCTGGGGCACAAATATACCTGTTATAGTATGTGGAATTCTCACTAAAATGAGTTGGTAAAAGTTATGAACTTCCTGACCCATTACTCAGTTTCAGGTAACAGTTCCAAGGATAAGAGAAGTATTTGATATCCAAAGGCAGAATGGGCAGTAGGTAGTTCCCCACTGGGAATTCCTATATGAAGAGGAATGCTTGTGGTCCCGAGGGAGCAAGTCAATAGATCTTGGTTCCAATTACAAGGTGTGAGGAGAGGAGACTGGCACTTATGATCACAAGTTAGCAGTATTTCCTGAGGAATGGTCAGAAAAAAAGACCAGGAAATCAGTTACCACAACTCTCCTTAAATCTCCACCATCTATTAAGCAAAGAAATACTATAAACATCTCACCACTGAACTATATGTAAAAACAGCACAGAAAAAAAAAAAGATTGACACATTAACTCTCCCCCTCTACCCCAATATGAGTGAAGTTCAATTCTGACATAAAGTTTAAAGTCAAGAAACAGACTAGGAAAATCAGTGAACAACAACAAAAGATAATGAAAAAAATGCAAAGAAAGTTTAGCATTATCAGATCTAAAACTATAAAATAAGACAATAATTATCAAAATGGTACGGTACTGCTTATGAAATAGAAAGGTAGATCAGTGAAGCAAACTAGACATACAATGCACAGTAGGAAATTATTATAGTAACCTTGTATTTGACAAACATAAAAATTTAATCTTTTGGAATAAGACCTCATTATTTGCTAAAAATTGTTGGGAAACCTAGAAAACAATCTGACAGAACTTGGCATAAATCAATATCTTACACCATTTACGAAAATAAGGTCAAAATAAATACAAGTTCTAGACATAAAGGAAGGTATCATTAGCAAACTAGGATATAGAATATATCACCTATCAGAATTATGGATAGGAGGAAAATTATGACTAAATAAGATTTAAAAAGAATTGTAATGTTTAAAATGAATAATTTCAATTACAGAGAACTTTCTCAAATTTATAAGAATATGATAAATTCCCTAAATGATAAATGATCAAAATATATGAATAGCCAATTTTTGATGGAAAAGTCAAAACTATATACAGTGTGATGAAAAATACTCTGAATCATTATTGATGAGACAATTGTGAATCAAAACAGTTATGAGATATCACAAATCTATCAGATTAGCAAAAAATGATAGAAAAGAAAAATGACAAGGGTTGGAGGGGATGTGGAAAAATTGGGACACTAATATGCTGTTGGTGAAGTTGTGAACGGATCCTACCATTTTAGAGAGCAATATGGAATTATGCCTCAAATGTTATGAAACAATATATACACTTTGACACAGTGATACCACTATTAGGTCTGTTTCTAAGGGTAGTTAAGGAAAAATGAAAAGAAACCTATAGGTTCTACAATATTTATAGCACATCTCTTTATGAAAACAAAGAACTGGATATTGAGGTACTGTGCATCAGTTGGGGAATGGTGATATGGTGGTTTATGGTTGTGACAGAATAATGCTGTGCTATAAGAAATTATGACCAGGTTGATTTTAGGGAAAAACATGGAAAGATATAGGAAAAAATGAAGAGCAAAATTAGCAGAACCAAGAGAACACTGTATACAGTAACAGCAATATTGTTTGAAGACCAACTGTGAATGACTAAATTATTTTGAGTATTAGAACTAATTAAATCTACTACAAATGACACATGAAGAAAGATGATATCCAACTCAAGAGAAAGAATTGATAAATAGAAGTATTTATAGTATGAACTTATATACACACACACACACATACATACATAAATATTTGTGTCTAAAGTACTGTGCTCAGAGCACTCTTCAATGATATTTAGCCCCTGCCCTCAGGAAGGTTCCTGTCCTCCAGAAATGGGAGGAGCTCCCAACAGGGTAACTCTAATTCACAAGATTCAGGGAGTCTGGCCTGCTGAGAAAAGCTCATTCCCCACGAACAGGATGAGGCTGGGCTTTGGAGAAGAGGCTGTGTCTGAGCTGAGCTTTCAAGGCTGGCCGTGCGACCCCTCAGAGGAGAGGCCAGAGGGCCTGTAGATAGCAAGGCACAAGATGACAGAAAGGGGGAGGAGGGGAAGGGAGGACAGTGGTGTGTGGGCATCTCAGGGCAGTAGCACTAGTGTGCAAGTTTGGGCAGCCCTGGAAGTGAAGGAGTGTGTGTGGGGGGTAATCTGGGAAGGGGGAGCAGGCAGTTCTGGAAAGGAGGGAGGGGCTGGAATGAGAGAGAGCCTGCATTCCCCACAAATCCCAACTTCTTGGCTCCTTTGCCTATCCTCAGGGCCCTGAATCACTATGGTTCAAGGAGGCAAATGAAGAGGGAGAGGGACAGAGGCCTCAGCAGGGTGGAGTGGTCAGGAGACTGCTGGAGTTTCTGCCCCTCACTAAAGCAGGCAGTGTATCCAGCCCCATTTTCAGGGTCCATGCAGCAATTCCATGACCCAACCTTTGAGGCCACCCTGGAACTTGGCTGAAGATGAGGGGGAAAGCTGGGTCCTGCTCCTCCAGACAGTGGCCCCCTGCCCAGCCTACCCTCCACAGGAGAGCCTTGGTGCTTCTTGTAGCTGCTTTTCCTCCCCATCACTTTCTTCCCCTAGTGTTCTTGCCCAGGAGTTCCTGGCAAGTCGGCCTGTGTGGGGTGAGAAAGAAGTGAGAAAAAATAGAAAGTGCACAGCAGTAAACAAAAAAGAAAACTCAGAAGGAAGCACAGAAAAGAAGGGTAGTTTTCAAAATGACGTGCAGTATTTATTACATGGTTCTTTAAAAGAAAAAAGCAAATATGAAATGGAGCTTCATGGTTTCATATTGGATCCTCTCTTTGTGTTGTGCTGTGTAAATGGAAAGTTATTTTGTATCTACATTCTAAACTAATAAAAGAACAATAACAAAAGAGTTTGATGATGAAAAGATTCTGCCCATTTATAATAGTTAAGCTCAAGAAACAAACTCAGAAGACAGTAAATAAAACTACAGATTGGACAAAAGCACACAAAAAAAATTTCAAAGAGCTAAGGAGAAGAAAAAAATGTAAAAAATATAAAAAGAGCAGTAGAAGAAAAATTTGGAAATGAGAAAAATGAAAGAACTTATCAAAATAGAATTAAAACAGATTTTGCCAAATGGAAAAAAAGAGGTACAAAACCTCACTGAAGATGCTAAGGACTTAAATATCAGAACTGGCCAAATACATAGAGATACAAAAAAGTCATTGAAAATGATGACAATGAAAAATTTAAATTGGATGAGTGTAAACTAATGACTACAGGAGACATCATTAAACAATTATAAAAAGTCAAAAAATGAAAAAAAAATTAGAAATGCAAAATCTTGTTGGAAAACCAATAGATCTAGAAAATAAGTTGAGATAAAGGTAAGAATTATTGAACTA
This sequence comes from Pseudochirops corinnae, assembly GCA_028646515.1. Taxonomy (NCBI): domain Eukaryota; kingdom Metazoa; phylum Chordata; class Mammalia; order Diprotodontia; family Pseudocheiridae; genus Pseudochirops; species Pseudochirops corinnae. The sequence goes on along the minus strand of CM053585.1, from coordinate 309,198,787 downwards.
GAAATGATGGAAAAGAGAGAGAGAAATTAGATATATTTTTCAAGAAATTATTAAAGAAAATTGAACAGATATCTTAGAACCAGAGGGCAAGCTTGAAATTGGAAGAATACAATAATAAGTTTCTGAAAGAGATATTAAAATGAAAACTCCCAAGAATATAATAACAAATTCCAGAGCTGCCAGGTCAAGGTAAAAATAGGGGAAGCAGAAAGAAACTAAACATTCAAATGCCGTGAAGACACAATCAGGATCACACAAGATTTAGCAGCTACTACTATAAAAGAGTAGTCAGCATTAAATAAGATACCCCAGAAGGTAAAGGATCTAGAATTACAAAACAGGATTAACCCACCCAGGAAAACTAAGTATAATTGTAGAGGGAAATAAATGGAAATTTAATGAAACAGAAGACTGACAGGCATTTCTGATAAAAGATAAGAAAGGAATAGAAAATTTGAATAGAAAATTCATTCAAAAACAAGAGAGTAGGGAGGAATGAAAATATAAGCATGAAAGAAATCATAAAGAACTTAATAACATTAAATGGTTTAGACTGGCAAATTGGAATATGATACTTGTAAGCCAAAAGGACATCATAATCATTAGGGTAGTTATGACTCTTCTTAGAGAGATGACATGGGTGTAAGTCCAATATGTTTGGATGATCTGAAAAGAAAAATGCAAATATCAAAAATGGGTATACTGAAAGAAGGAGGAAGAAAAATAATGTGGCAAATCATTTTATATAAAAAGGTACTTAAGGATTAATTTTTACAATGAAAGAGAAAAAGGGAGGGTTGTCAATACTAGAACTATACTCTAATTTGAATAGATTCAAAGAGGGAAGGATATGTCTCTCTCTCTCTCTTCCTTCCACACCCACTCAAAGACTTCAATATTGAAATGTATTTTGTCTAAGAGGGAAAACTAAGACTTTGAGAAGAGGGTAAAATGAGAGGGGTAAGTGGTAAAAGGCAGAAAAGATAAAGGGAGTAGTCATAATCAAAATCAGTGTTTTGAGGAAAAGGAAGAGGAAGAAGAGGAAGAGGAAAAGAAGAGGAAGAGGAAGAAGGATGATGAGGAGGGCAACTTCAATTAATTAATTTAGGAATATAGTAAATCTAAACATAAAATAGATAAGAGAGAAGTTAAGGAGATAAATAAAATTTTAGAAAACTCAGAAATGAAAGACCTGTGGAAGAAATGGAATTAGAATAGAAAGGAGTATATCTTTTTCTCAAATGGACATGGCATCTTCACTAAGTCTGACAATGTTTTGTGACATAAAAATCCCACAAACAGATGTAGAGGAGGATAAATATTAAATTAACCCTTATCAGATGATAATTCCATAAAAATTGAATTCAATAAAGAGATGCAGAAATATAGATGAAAAATTAATTAGAGGTTAATTTAATTCTAAAAAATAAATGAGTGAAATCTTTTCATTAAAGATAATGAAAATAATAAAATAATAGTAATAATAAAAATTTTTCAGAGGCAGTCAACACTGTAATTAGGGGAAAATTTATCTCTGAATGCTTACAACAACAAACACAGGAAAGAGAACACCAATTAATTTGATATGCAACTAAAAGAACCAAAAAAAGAACAAATTTCAAATCACCAATTAAGTTACAAAATAGAAATCATGAAAATCAAAAGAGATGCATGAAATTTAAATTGAAAAACCATTGAACTGATAAATACAACTAAGATGTGAATTTATTTTTAAAAATGATAAATAACTTGTTAAGAAAAAAGAAAGATGATCAAATTACCATTACAGAAAATGAAAAGACTGAAAGAACCACTAATGAAGATGAAATTAATGCTACTATGAGAAGCCATTTTGACTAATTATGTGCCACTGAAACTGATAGTCTAAGTGAAATGGACAAATATTGACAAAATATTGTTCAGATAAACAGAAGCTAATACAGAATATTTAAGTAACTCTATCTTAGAAAAAGTAGAAAAAGAAAGGAAGAAGCTAAAAATGAGCTTGCTATGGAAAAAAATCACCAGGAAGCAAGGGATGCACTGGGGGATTCTACCAACTATTGAAAGAACAAATAATTTCAATATTACATAGACTATTTAAAAAATACTTATATGAGTTGAAACAAATTCCTTCTATGACACAACTATACTTCTGATGCCTAAACAAGAAAAAGCAAAAATAAAGTATATACAAATTCCTTAATACATAATCTGTTTTTCATGAGAATAACCCCCACAATATTAAATATTTTTAGAAAGAAATTTATTAAGTAATGTAGTAGAGGAGAACTATTCAGAAAAAAGGCATGGGCTCCTTCTCATCCTGCAACTGAAAGGCTGACAGTATTTAGGATTTATATAAGGGAATCTGCAAAAGTACCATATGTACACAGTTAAGCAATTGTCAAAGAGAAACTTAAAAGTAAGACAGATTGAGATGGATTATCACCAAACATAAATATTCAATAAAATTTTAGGTAAGACAAAACAGAAAGAGAACCCAAAAGAAAATATTGAGTTCACCCAAAAAATCATTAATTAGATAGAGAACACAAAACAAAAATATTTTGGGAGGATCCAGGACCAGGGGAACACAAAATCTTTGCAGCCACCACCAGTATTCCTGGAAATACACTGGAGTCAAAGAAACATTCGGGGTGCAAACAATCTTTAATCACACAAAGTTGTATTTAAATATAACAACTCATTTTCCGAACAAAACAAAACAAAATCCACAATGACCTCTTTTCAGCTTAAAACCCAGCATACTCTTTCTTGTTAAAGCTTAATTACAGAAGCAGAGAGTTGGATCATATTTATTAAATGTTATTATTTATTTCTATTAACATTCTTTTCTTTTTAAATTGAGTTCCAAATTGTCTCCCTGCCTTCCTCCAATCCCATGTCCTGTCAATAAAAAGGTAAGCAAAATTGTATCACTTAAGTATACATACATCCATACATACACACATCAGTTAAAGATACATACAAATTAAACATGAATATATGTATAAATGATACCAATTAAACATACAAAAGAATACAAAAGTGATATCATTTAAATATACCTGAACGTAAACAGATTTAATATACATACAAGACACATAGATACTGCACGTGAAATCTTGCCAACAAATTTCTATGTTAGACATATTGCCAAAAAAAAAAGGGAAAAAATTATGCTTCAATTTGGACCAAGAGTTCATCAATTGTATCGCAATGTAGATAGCATTATTTCATCAGGAGTCATGTGAATTGATTCAGATCATTGTATGAAACAGAGTAGCTAAGTCTTTGCATTTGATCATCATTATGAAATTAATGTTACTGTGCTCAATGATCTCCCAGTTGTTCCCACTTCACTTGGCATTGATTTGTGCTTTTTTTTCCTCAGAAACTACCTCCTCTACCATTTCTTACAACACAATACTACTCCATCACAATCATATGCAGCAACTTATTGAGGCATTCTCCAACTCTTAAGGATCATCTCCATTTACAATTATTAGCACTACAAAAACCTTCTTTCATAAATATTTCTGGACATAGAGATCCTTTTCCTTTTATTTTGATCTTTTGAGGATACAGACTTAGTAGTAGTATTCCTGGATCAAAGGACATAGCAGAATTTAATAGCACTTTCTGCACAGTTCCAAATTGTTCTCAATAATGATTGGACCAGGTCACAAGTCCAGCAACAGTTTACTACAGTGGTCATTTTTCTTCTTCCCTTCTGCATGTGTCATTTTTGTGAAGTGTGAGGTAGTACCACATAATTGGTTTAATTTGCATTTCTCTAATCAGTAGTGACGTGGGGTGATTTTTTGGATAAACATAAACATCTTTGCTTTCTTTTTTCTTATGCTTATTCATATTCTTTTATCATTTATTAATTGGGGAATGTCTCTTATTTTAATAAAGTTGACTTAGTTCCCTATATGTTTATGAAATGAGACCTTTATCAGAGAAACTTCTAATTTTTTTTAAATATTACATCATTATCTATGACACCTTTTAGCAAAAGGTAGTTTCCATGATTATCTCTTTTAATTCCATCTATTTTTGGTTTTGCTTTGTCTGAGATCATGATTGCTATACCTCTCTCTTTTACTTCAAATGAAGCATAATAGATTCTGCACTAGTCCCTTATTTTAATTCTGTGCATGTTTCTAGATTTCATTTGTGTCTCCTCTAAACAACATACTATAAAATTTTATTTTCTTATGTATCCACTTATGATTTATGGATGAGATTATCCCATTCACATTCAGTTATGATTACTAATTGTATATGTCCCTCCACATTATTTTCTTTTGTTTCTTATCTCTTTTTATCCTGTCCCACTGGTGAATTCTGACCATTGCTAACCTTAATCCATCCTTTTATCATTGCTATCTTCCCAACATCTCAGATCTCATTCCCCTGTTTATTCTTTACTGGTTAAGAGATTTTTATACTCAACTAAGTGTGTGCGTGTGTGTGTGTGTGTGTGCACGTGTGTGATATGTGTGTATGTGTGTGTATATACACACGTATATGTACGTGTAGATATAAAATATATACATGCGTGTATATATATAAACATCTATGTATCTATGTGTGTGTGTGCACACACATTCTTCACTCTTTGAAACAATTCTTAGGAGTGAGGTTTTACCAGCAACATGATATTCACAGCACCAGCTATGGCTATGAATATGCTGGTGTAGTTGTGAATCACAAAATGTAACAGGCTCCCCACATGGAGGACAGAACCAAAGTATTTATTCAAATACCAGAAAACTGAGTCCCATAACCAGAAAGTCAAAGTAATTACAATAACCACAAACTTGGTACACACAGTCAATGGAGCAAACACCCACATTCCCAAGCCTTCAAAACAAAACAGGCTCCTTCAAGCAAGGATTCTCTTCTCCTCATTCATTCCCTCAAGCAAAGATCCTCCCTTCCTCACTCATGGTAGCTTCTTATAATGACAAGCACAGAAGTAGTTCACACCTTGGTTCAGCTATTGAATTAACATCTTGTTTCAGTTCAAGTTTCTTTTGAGCCTTGTGTCAAGTCTGTTAAGAAACAGAATGTGTGGACCCCACAACTTGTGAACTCAAGAACTCATGAACTCCTGCAACAGGAAGGGAAAGAGCTATACCATACATAAGGAAGAGAACAAGCTGGACAGTCAGAAATTCTTAGGATAAGCATCTTGGAGGTAGGGCAGCTGCTACTGGACTTAAGACTGAACTGAGAATTGAGAAGAACTGAGAAGAGGACTCTTGTGGTGGCAGAGTCAAGAAGGAGAAAACTTGTGGTATCCTGGTACTTTCTTTGTCTGCTCTGTCTGTATTGATGTTTGTTTGTGATAATTTGTACAGAAGCCCTGGAAGAGGGTTTTGGAGGTCCTGAAACTTTATTGATGGTTTGTGCTGACCTCTTGGACCTTGTTTGTGGGTCTGTGTTGATTTCTATGTTGATGATTTGTGTTGAGTTCTCAGAACTTGTTGGTGGGTCTGAGTTGATTTCACAGGCAGATAGTGAATTGATGATGGTGCCAGCAATGTGAATGAATATTATTGTGGCTCTCTTAAGCTTTGTCTTCCTAGAAACAGGAACTGTGAAGGACTCGAGGTGGACTGGACAATGTGAACTTCAATATAGAAAAGGAACTGGACGAACAAGTGGACAAGGAGCTGGACAAGGAACTGGGAGCTGCCTGCCTTTGAATCCAGATGACAGTTGGAGCTGGGACCATGGAGGAGGAACCATGGAAGCTGAGAGCCAGCCTCCAGTCAAGCTGAAAAAAGGCTTTATTTGGATACTGTGTACTCACTGAGAAGATTATGATTTATTGTGACCTAGGTGTGGAGAACTTTGACTTTTGTACTTTGTGATTGCATTAATGATTTTGTGATTGACTAAATGAATGTACTTTGTTTAAAACTATGTGACCACTTTGATGAAAACTGTGCGGCCTTTTTAGTGATAAGTTGTTGAGTTGTGACATGGTAAATGCTGTATTTTGATTTTCTATGAATGATTTGCTCTGATTTGTTATTGAATAAATAGAGAGCTCACTATATTATGTAATCAGGACCTTGAAAGCTGTTCACAGCAGCAGTTCTCTGGAAAGCTGCTCTTGTGTGGCTTCACACTCCTCAAACTCCATATTGCTCACTCCCAGCAGTTCTCTTTCCTGTTTGACTCTCAGAAGTTCTCAGCAACTCTCAGAAGAAATTCTGGATCTCTAGCTCGGGCTTTTCCTTATATAAGGTATTAGCTCCTCCCTGTTCTGCCCCTTCCTATTACATCAGCAAGTTCATTCCACTGTGGGATTCACAAATTCCAGATCTTAATACTTGACACAATCATGAACTTGAAACAAGGTGCTAAGTACCTGTTTGCTTGCCAATACAAGGGGCATGGAAGATCTTCAAATCTCATTATCATTACAAGGTTCTAGCATTGCCCATGATAATGACCCCTTTTCCCAGTTTATGTGGGAAAAAAACCCATTCCTCCTCCCTATCCTCCTTCTTCCACTGCATATCTTTTTCAAACTGTTTTTTTTGGTGGGTATCATCCCCCAAATAATCATAGAAGATTTTGCTCTGTCTATGCAGACTCCTTATAACTGTCAAAATAATGATAAAGTTCCCAGAAATTAATGTATGATCTTCCCATGTAAGCATATAAAAATTCCAACTTTATTTAGTCACTTCTGATTACTCTTTCATATTTAACTTTTTATGTTTCTCTTAAGTCTGGTGGTTGAAAGTCAAAGCTTCCATTCAGCTCTTGTCCTTTCATCAGGAATGCTTGGAAGTCTTCGATTTCATTAAATATACATTTTTATTCCCTGAAGGATTGCCAGTTTACTATTAGACCAATTCTGCTTTTTAAAGTACTATTTTCTTCAGTATATTTTGTGTCTCCTTTACCAAGTGGTTAGTTTTTAAAAATGTTCTTGCATCGTTCTTATCGCCTTTCCCAATTTTTCCTCTATTACTCCTTTCTTTATCTCTTCTAGGGATTTGTGTTGGATTTGGATATAATTACCATTTTTCTTCAAAGTTTTGATTGTAGCTGTTTTTCACACATCTTCTGAGTTTATGTCTTGATCTTCCCTGCCATCCTAGTGCCTTTATTTTTTTTTATCAAGTTCTTTTTTTTCTTCTTTGTTCATTTTTCCACCTTATTTCTTGACTTTAAATTTTATATTAAAGTTAGGCTCTCCTCACCTGGAAGTGGGGCTTTTTTTGGAGCTAATTCTGGGGGTCTGTCTACAAGTTTTTGGTGCTACCAAGTTATTGTGATCTGGGGAGAAGTATGGTCATTGCTCTCCTGATCTGCCCTTGGGTCTTTTCCCAGGAAGAGTGCTGTTTGCTTTTAAGTGGTATCCTAGCCCTGCTCATCACCCTGGAACAAAGAATTGTGTAGTGGCTATAGAGCTGATAATCAGTACCAGCAGCACTCAGTGCTAACAAAGTATCCCGTGAAATCTCTTCCTTAACATTTGTCTGACTTCTTTTCTGACTTGGGGTTGAAAGCTCCTGCAGCTGCTCCTGTTGCAACCACCTCTAAGGCCAACTGCTGGTACTCCACAGTCACACGTTCTAGGCCTGAACCCATCCTGGTGTCACAGACTCCCCCTGCTGACTTTCTAAATTGTCCTAGGCTACAAAAATATCTCACTGTGACCTTTTGTTGTCTCTGCTTTGATTTGTGTAATTATTTTAAAGGTGTTTGGAGGGGAACATTACAAAACTTCAGCAGGGTTGCTGGACATATTCTGCTATCTTAGTTCCACAGAAAGCAGTATGTATTATTCTGTCAAAGAAATTCATTAAAATAACATACCTCAATTGCATTTTCCTTACTATCTATCTCCTTAAGAGATGTTGATATTCTTTTCAGACTTCTCCTTAGTAGATTAATCCTTCACCTAGAAGGTGGTCATCATCAAAAGCCTATATGACTTTAGAAAGGGCAGAGAAATGCTCAACACAGGGTTTGATGCCTGAAACCTTATGGAGAAATGCCCTGAGCGGAACAGAAGTCTGTATACAACATTCATCAATCTGAACAAGGCCTTTAAGATTGTCAGTCATGAGGGTTTATGGAAAATTATGTTAAAATTTGGTTGCCTAGAGAAGTTTATCAGTATTGTATGTCAATTTCATGACAGCATGCTTTCCCAGGTTCTAGATAATGGACAATGCTTTTACATTTTTCCAATCATTAATGGAGTGAAGCTGGGCTATGTGCTTGCTATAATGTTTTTTTTTTAGCATTATGTTTTCTGCAATGTTGTCAGATATCTTCCACAAAGATTAAAATGTTATCAAGGTCATTTACTGCATTGATGGTAAAGTATTTAACATAATAAGGCCACAAACCAAGACTAAGGTGGAGGGAGAGTTGGTACATGAATTTTTGTTCACAGATGATCGTGCACTCAATGCTGCTGTGAGGCTGAGATGCAACAGAGTATTGACCAATTCTATGCTGTTTTGCTAATTTTGGCTTGAGGACACCAAGAAAATAGAGGTTCTCTATCAGCCAGCACTGTAAAAACCATATGGAGAACCATAGTGAGGAATGATTTCTCAGAAGTGAACCCTCCTCAAAAGGGTTAATAGTTTTTGCCAAACTTTGCAACACAACCTAAACTGTGCACTCTTGCAAACTCTTGCAAACTTCCTGCTTGCGAACTCCTGCCTTTTCTTGTCCTTTGTTCTTTGTTGCTGGGGAAGATTCACATAATACATTGTACACCTGAAGCCCAGCCAATGGGATAAGGGTGGGGGGAGGGGCTTGCATTAGGGTATAAAAGGACCTTGCTTTCCAGAATCAATTTGTACTTCCCTGGACAGTGACATTAGAGTGACCAGGGGAGGTACCCTTTCTCATGAGAAAGCAACAAACCCATTTCTGCTTTCAGGTATCTAAGTCTTTGTATTGATTTTTTGATAGTGGTCTTTGTTCCACACAATTGGTTACAAATGGAGAAATTTTGAATGCTGTGAATATGTTATTTAACAGTACATTTTTCAGGGATGTCTACATAGATAATGAGGTTGATATATGCATTGCTAGAGCTAGTTCAGCATTTGGGACAGTCTGAAGTAAAGCAAGGGAGAAAAGAGGTATTAGGCAGCCTATGAAACTGGAGGTCTACAGAGTTGTAGTGCTGACCTCATTATTATATGCCTCTGAAAGCTGGACAATCTACCAGTGCCATGCCAGGAAACTGAATAGCTTCCATCTGAATTGTCTTAGCATTATTTTGAAGAAAACCTGGTAAGACAAGGTACTGGACACTAAGGTCTTTTCTCAAACTAAACTGACAAGCATTGAAACTCGATTAAAGGGAGTGCAACTCCAATCAGTTGGCTATGCTGTTCAAATGCTAAATGTATGTTTGCTTAAAAGACTATTTTTCAGAAAAGTCATGGAAGAAAGGCTCTAAGAGGGTGGTCAGAAGAAGCATCACAAGGATACTCTCAAGGTCTCTTGAAGAACTTTGGAATTGATTGTATGACATGGGAGATGCTGTCAAAGGACCATCCAGCATGATATCATCAAAGTAGGTACTAAGTTCTATGAGTGGAACAGAATTGCAAGTAGCTCAAAAGAAATATGAGGTGTATAAATTTAGACATCTCCTCCCCAATGTTCATAGGGACTATTTGTACCCAACCTATGATAGAGAATTCTGCATTCATACTGTTCTGATCAGCCACAGTTGGACACACTGTATTTTAACTCCAAAAAGGTGAAGTCATTTTGGTACTCTTCAAAAAAAGAAGGAAAATGACTGATCAAAAGAATTCTTTTAAGAAGGGTACTGGCAAAATTGTTTAAAAACTTGTGCCAATTTCTAACAATCAGAGGGATCTATAGATACTGGTCTCTCAGACTGAAAGTTAGGGGACATAAACTTCCAAAAGAAAAATAAATTGTACTATGGTCAAGAATAGTTAAAAAAAATAAAATAATTCTATGTTTCCTTCAATATCACAGAAGTTGAACAAACGTAGATCAGCAGAGTTATAAACTCATAAATCTAGTATGAAAAAAACTTGTTATACAGAGTCTATAGGTAAACTAAGTCAGGTTACAGATTAAACTACATCTTGAGGATTCACAGTGGATTGATTGGGGGAGATTAATCTTTCACCAAAGTAACCAAGAAAATTCAATGTTAGGAAAATTCCTTATGAAGTTTAGCTAATAGAGTAAGTAAATTATTTTGAAGATGTCACAATTTCTTTTGGCTTCTATCTAAGGAATGACAAACAGTTTTACATTGTTATTCCTTAAATCATAGTGTAGTAAGGTAATATTGATAGAAATGGTAGAAACCTGTTATTTGACCAAAATTTATAAGAAGAATGGCCCTGATTCACAAAAAGAATCAAGGATCATCTCTTTTGGAGGCAAGCATAAAGAATATGAAACAAAAGTAAGATTAATACAACAATGTTCATCAATCCTAAATAACATCAAGTCTTGCAATCCACTATCAATGTCCATTTAATTAGCACATGTCATCTTGATTTCCAGTTATCACATCTAGTCACTTGATCCCTGAAAATATCTACCTTTGGAAATTCTGCAAAAGGCATTTTTCTCAGGACTACTTTGGAGGGTGTTCCTCTTATAAAATCTACTTCTCTGATTTCAAATCACTTGTAGAAATTCCTTATTTAAAGTTGCTAAAAATCTTCCTGCAATAAATACTTAACACAATTAAATACAGCTTCCGAAATTTGGTTTTCCAATAACTAGTTCAGGTGTGGAAAATCAGTTCAAACACTAAAGAGTTAATCCTAACAATTATAAGAAGAACATCAATGGAAAAATCTTAAATAAAATACTAAAAAAAAAAAAACCTAACCTGCAGAAAATATAACAAAGTTCATATGCTGTGGCCAAGTGGAATTTGTGCAAAGAACGCAGTGCTGGTTCAGTATTGGAAAAATTTAAAGGATAATTGGTCACAAAAATAATAAAACAATAAAAAGTATACAACAAATCAATGGATGTAGAAAAAAGCTTTTGATAAAATACAACCATGTCTATAAAAACATTAGAAAGTGCAGGAATAAATAAAACTTTCTTAAGATAATAAGGAATACCTATCTGTAAACAAGAGTAAGTATTGTCTGCAATGGAAGTAAAGTAAAAACCTTCCAATAAGATCAGAGATGAAGAAATGATATCTATTATCATCATTATTATTGAATATTGTACTAAAATTTCTAGTTATGAAAGAACACATGAAAAAGAAATCAAAGAAATAAGAATTGGTAACAAATAAGACAAATCACTTTATGCAGCTGATATGATGTCATGCTTAGAGAACCCTAGAGAATCAACTAAAAAGCTAGTTTAAAAATAACTTTAAGCAAAATAGCAGGATATAAAATAAAATCATGTAAATCATCGTAATGTTTGCATATTACCAACAAAACCCAAGAGGAAGAGATAGTAAGGGAAATTCCACTTAAAATAACTGCAAACATTATAAAATGCTTGGGAGTCTAGGTATAAACAATAGAGGAAAAATAGGAACAAAATTATAAAATATCACTCACACAAATAAATACAGATATGAGCAATTAAAGAAAAAATCATTGATGATGGGTAGGTTGAATCAATGTAATAAAAAAAAAAAAGGGAAGTTCTGCCAGTTATTTATTCAGTACCATGCCAAACAACAAATAATTATTTTATAAAACTAAAAAATATTAATCTGCAAGAGCAAAAGATTAAGAATATCAAGGGAATCAATGAAAAAAAAAACTTCAGGAAGGTAGCACAGCAGTACCAGACTTCAAACAATGTTACAAAGTGGTAATCAGCGAAACAATCTCACTGCCTAAGAAACAGAGTAGTGGATCAGTGGGATAGATTATATAGAAGTAAATGATGATAATAATCAAGTTTCTCAGACACTCAAAGATCCAAACCTTTGGGGCAAGATCTCATCATTGGACAAAAACTGCTAGAAAAACTGGAAAATGCTAGAAAAACTACTGTATGGCAGAAATTAGTATAAACCAGTATCTATCTCACGCCACATACAAAGATAAGATCAAAATGATTACATGATTTAAACATAAAGGCTGATATCATCAGTGAATTAGAGATGTTTGAGAAAAAAAAAAATTAGTTGTCAGATCTATGAATAACAGATGATTCAAGGGAAGATTTTATGACCAAACAAAAAAGAGAGTATCACAGGAGATAAAAATAAAATAAAAAAAATTTGATTAGAAGAATTTTAAATTTTCTTACACAAACAAAACCAATTAAACCACAATAAGAATAATAGCAGAAAAATAGGAAGGGCACAATAAATTTCTATGAAAAGGCCTGTATTTATCAAATAAATAGGAGAATTGAGTCAATGTATAAAAAACCAAAGAGACAGTCTCGAACTGAAAAGTTATCATAGGATATCAATAGGCACTTTTCAGATGTCCAAGCTATCGATCTGACTATTGATTAGAGAAATGCAAATTAAAATATTTCCTACTCATCAGATTGGTCAACAGGACAATAACAGAAAATGACAAATGCTGAGAGGATACGGAAAAATAGGGATATTTATACATTGTTGGTGGAGTTCTGAATTGGATCAACCATTTTGTTCAACGAATTAGAAGTATTTCCAAAGGGCTTTGAAATAGTGCATGCCCTTTCATTCATCAGAATCCCTACTGTAAGGGCGGCTAGGTGGCACAGTGAATAGAGCACCAGCCCTGGAGTCAGGAGGACCTGAGTTCAAATTTGGCCACAGACACTTAACACTTACTAGCTGTGTGACCTTGGGCAAGTCACTTAACCCCGATTGCCCTGCCTTTCCCACTCCCAAAAGAAAAAAAAAACACTACTAGAGGCTATATCCCAAAGAGATCAAAATAAAAATGGAAAGGACCTATTTCCATACAAAAATGTTTATAGAAGTTTCTTTTTGCGGTGACAATGAAGAGAAAATGGGGAAGATGCTCAATTGGGGAATGGCTGAAGAAATGAAATCCTATGGCGCTGTAAGAAATGATAAATGGGATAATTTCATAAAAAAATTAGGAAGACTTAAATGTTCTAATGCACTATAAAATTATTAGAAGCAGGATACTTTTGCACACACAAAATCAATACTATATTGATAATGAATTAAGAAAAACTTGGCTATTCTGATCAATGCAAAGATCCATGACAATTCCAAAAGAATTATGATTAAAAAAAAAATCATCTACTTCCAGAGAAAGATCTGCTGAACTGTTAGTGCATTGAAGCATACTGTTTTCCCTTTCTCTATTTTTCATGCTTTTTTGGCAGCATGAGTAATATTGAAATGTTTTGCGAGATGTCACATTTAAAACACATTTTGCTTGCCTTTTCAGTGGTTGATGGAAGGGATGGAGGGATGGAAAGAATTTGGAACTCAAAATTTTAACATGTTAAATCATTTTTAAAAAGCCTGACATTAACACTATCCTTGTACTATTATATTTTGCTTTATTTTGTTGAATATTTCCCACATATATTTTAATGTGATTCTGTAGTATATACTATGTAAAGACTACCAGTGTTACATATCCGATGTTGAATATAGGTAGCTATCAACCACGAAAATGTCTGAAATTGGTCTTTGCATACCTGGCAAATAATCCTTACTAAAACCTTACTAAAAACATTCACAACAATGGTAGACTCAATTTTTGCTTGAAGATGTGTCGTGAAGAGATCAGTGTATGGACAAAGTCCATTTCCCAGGAATGGGCTACTTCCATATCTGAGTCAGCCTCAAGGGGAAGTTAGGTAGCACAGTGAATAGAGAAGACACGGAAAGGGAGACAGAAAGATGGAATTTAATTTCTGAAGTCAAACAACTGACAGCAGGATGACATTGAGCAAGTCATTCCAGCCCTCTTTGTCTCAGTTTCCATATCTGTAAAATGGTGAGCTTTCATAAAAGCTTACTTTTCAAGACTGTTGTGAGGATCAAACAGGATAATAATGGCAAAGCATTTAGTATAGCGTCTGGCAGATAGTAAGAATTATATAAATCTTAGCTATCGGTAGCAATTCTTATTATCTCAACAGCTTCTATTCCTTCCTTTTTCCTGTGGCCTCTGGAAAGAGACAGATCAAGTCTAATCCTTGCTCATGGTAGTGCTCCAAACACTAGCAGACAGCATGAACCATCATATTTTCCATGTTAAACATCTAGAATTCTTGGAACTGATTCTCACATATGCCAGTCTTTAGTCTCCTTACATTGTGGGCCAGAATTTTCTTAGCATGTTTTATTTGTCAATGCCATTACTAAATTGGAGGATTGGGAATGAAAGTATAGTACTCCATGACTGGCCTGAAGAGAACAGATTTCAGAATTAGTCTCTTTATCTCCCTAGTCTTTGACTTCAGATACCATCTAGTTTCAGTGATTCCTGAGAATAAAAGCCCTCACTAGTGTTCTGGGAACTATCTCCTGAAGCATGACATCCCCTTTGGATACCTCTGTTTTCAACTCTGTTCATAAATTCAGCTTACATTTGTCTTTCTTAAATATCTCCCATAGCTCCTAGATGATATTCTGGGCCCAAATAAAATAACTCATTCCATCTTCTAGCTGAATTCCCTTAAATATTCAATGACAACTATAGTTGGCATAAGAAAGAAGTATCTTCAGGGAGTCATTACCTTTAATACTTGAGGCTAACAGAAGAATGGGAGAAATTTTTTTCCACCTATCCTACATTCCCTGAAAGTTTAAATAATTGACAACAGTGATGGAGTCTTCTGGTGAGGATTCCTACTGATAGGAATCCTCAGGCAGTTCTTAGCTGAAAATGTTGTGGAATCGTTGGTTATCTGATACAACAGTAGGATAAAAAGAAGAAAGAGAAGTGGTGTGGGAAAAGTAGGAGATACAAAGCCCACAGATCTTAATGCAAACACATTTTAAAATAAATTGAGACAAAGCTGCTGTTCAATTAGAAACATATAGGAAAGAAAAGGAGGACAAGAACCAATGAGGCCAAGGTATCCTCAGAAACAGAAATTATTGCTTTGGCCCCCAAAAGAATCTCTCAAATCTCCAAGCAGCAAGTGACTGGAAACATTAAGCTTTACTTCTGGAGCCATAAATGCTGAAGAGACTATGTCACTGTCCTGCTATGCTGTAGTAATTAATGGAAATTATTTGGAAATGAGCATATAACTAACCAAAAACCACTGAGGGGTTGAATCCATTTGTATTCAGGAGAAAGAATAATTCCATTACCTGATAATCTTAGTGACAACAAGGAGCTCTCCTGGACTAAGGAATGGGCTCCGAGGGAAGGAAAACCTGAGCTGAAACTCAGGCTCAGATATTACCCATTGTTTATCATTGGGCCAGTCATTTAAGCTTGAACTGCTAAAAATGCCACCTATACATATCCTATCCCTGGGGGTTGTTGTAGGGATCAAATTAGATAATATTTATAAAGTACTTAACACAAATCCTAGAACAGAACAAGTATTTATAATAAATGCTCATTTGCTTCCTTCCTTATTATATGCTTTACATTTTTAAAAATTTTAACCCAGTGTCAGTCACATAATAAAAATAAAATAAATGATCATTGCCTGACTAAATATTTTTGATATTATGTGATGTGATTAGAATATATGGAGGAAGGAGCATGATTTGCCAAGATGTTACCTTAAAAGGTAATATCAAAGCTGGAAAATCTAATTAATGGTGTCCTTAGGACAGCCTGAAAAAACACAAGCTTCGAAATTTTCACAGATCTCAGTATATCATATTGAAGAATTTTGACATCATTCTACAACCTTCTCAAGGAAACCTGCCCTCAAACACCAGAGTTTTGGACCTAAAACCTTCCATACCTATTACACCAGCAAAACAAATTGGAAAAAAAATTCTCAAAAGCTTTCTTAAATGTAAAAATGAAAGAAGATGAAAGTCAATTACTCCTAATGTAGGATTCTAACCATGTAACCAATCACAAGAAACTGAAAATTTAGAGAAAAGCACAAAAAGAGAAGGAAAAGGATGATAAACTGAATCATAACAGATCATCTCTCCCAATACCTCCTAACCATAACAGCCACTGTAGAAACAAGAAAATATTGAAATGTGGTAAAAGATCATGAGTCAAGTAAAAAGCCCACACATACCAAAAATTAAGTTATCGACAACCTTGGGGGCAGAGCCAAGATGGTGGCGTAGAAGCAACAAGGTTTTGCAGCTACCACATAGCCACCTCAAATACCCATAAAATATGACTCTAAACAAATTTTAGGGCTCCAAATCTCACAAAAATACAGAAAAACAAATGTCCCACTGAAGGCAGCTTGGAAAGAAGGGCTCATCACAGCATGCTGGGAGCCAAAACCAGCCCAGCCTAAAACCTCGGCCTGGCCTCAGGGATGGCCAGAATGAGCCACAGCTGGAGCCTTCAGGAGAGGGGGATCAACTGCAGCTGTGGCAGTTTCCAGAATTATCAAGTCATAAAAAACAAGGACAAAGTGAAAGGTCAGTGGAACTCAGCTTAATTTGGGGGAGAAAAGTGGGCTGGCCGAACTGCCTCCAGGCAAAGGAAGTGGCAGAAATGGCGGCCCTGTAGCTGCCTCCAAATGGCTGCTTCAAAGCTCCCAGCCTGCAGACTACAGGAAGGCCAAGCAATCATTCAGAGGCTAAGTGCACTTGCGTTGAACAGCCTGGATCCAGCTTGTGGTCTTGGGTGGTGGTCCTGGGGAGAGTTTACAGTGAGCCAAAGCTTTTGGGGACTGCAAAAAAATGGCAGCCTCCCAATAGCTCTGGCAGCTGTGAAAACCCAAGCTATTTGGGACAGAGCTTTCCTCTCTGTAAGCAGAGTTCCACAGAGCTAAAAAAGTCAAGTAATTGACTGGCCAACATGAGCAGGCAAAGGAAGCAAAGTAAGAACAGCAAACGAACCCTAGATTCTTTCTTTGGTGACAAGAAGGATCAAAGCATGGAACAGGAGGAAGACAACCCAGTCAGAACTCCCACATCAAAAGCTTCCAAGCAACATGTAGACTTCCTACAAGCCATAGATCAGCTTAAGAAGGATTTTGAAAACCAAATAAGAGAAGTGGAGGAAAAATTGGGAAGAGAAATGAGAATGATACAAGAAACTTGTGAAAAGAGAGTCAACAACCTGACTGAAGAAAATAAGACCTTAAAAAATAGATTAACTTAAATGGCAAAAGAGGCCCAAAAAGTCAATGAGAAGAATGCCTTAAAAAGTTGAATTTGCCAGATGGAAAAAGAATCTCAAAAGCTTTCTGAAGAGAATAATTCCTTCAGAATTAGAGTGGAGCAAATGGAAGGAAAT
>CM053585.1:309154055-309180903 GCA_028646515.1 Pseudochirops corinnae | reverse complement strand
TATGTATGTATATATATGTTCATTCATTCATTCATTCATTCATTCATTTATTTGGATGATCTACTTCAATAGGGAGTCAATCCAATCATAAATAGTTATCTGACCAAGATGCTTGTCTATGGCCCCATTTTTATTCTCACATGGACTGCTAGGTAATACTTTTTTGAATGGCTATGGATCTCATTTAGAAGGTTTGATACTAATTTTGGGCTAATTTTAACCAACTCTACTCTTCTATTGAGATTTTGGAAACCTCACCAACTAAAAAATATCCTTTTTTCCATTCGAAATTTTCATGAGAAATTTCCCATGACGGTGGCAAACATCATAGTATGTAACTTCCCAATTTTACTTTATATTCATAGTGAGGAATCAAATAACTAAGTTATTCACCTGTACAAAGCAATTAGAGAATCTTAGAAAAACATGAAAAGCCTTTGAGTGGACCTGAGATCCTGAAGAAGCAATTTATTTAAATAAATGGAGCACTTTTTTAGGGGGGGAGGGTCAGGGGTAAGAACTAACAGTTAAAAAAAAAAATGATCCTGGTACAGTGAACAGAGTGTTGGACCTAGAAATCAGCAAAACTCCTCTTCCTGAGTTAAAATCTGACCTCAGACATTTATTAGCTGTGTGACCTTGGACAAGTCATTTAAGACTGTTTGCCTCAGTTTCTTCATATGCAAAATGAGCTGGAGAAGGAAATGACAAACCACTCCAGCATCTCTGCCAAGAAAACCCCAAATGAGGTCATAAAGAATCAGACATGACTGAAACAACTGAACAACAAAAATTCTCTATGCCTTTCAGTTAATTGTACCATGGAAAGTATAACCTGATATAGAGAATGATTTACAAATGTTTATCAATTCTTTTCTTACATTAAAATATAAGTAAAGAACTACATGAGTTGGTAACTACTAATGATTACATTTTTCACTGATGACAACCAAAATCTTTTCCAATTTTTGTAATCTCTTCTCTTTTTGAAATATTCAACAATTAAAAAAAAAGTGATGATAAGATTCTTTTGCTATGTGCTAGAAATACAAAGATTAAAATTGGAAGAAAAAAAGCTTCTCTCTTCAAGGAGCTTATATTCCACAGAGATTGGGCTGGGATATGAGATAAAATATGTAAACAGAATAATACAAAGGGGCATAAGGAAGAAGTGAAAAGGGAGTACATTTCTACTGAGTCCCTCATTTAAGTACACGGTTTTTGACTATTCATTCAAACATATATTTATTAAAAATCTACTATGAGAGGTGGGGTCAAGATGGTGACATAGAAATAGCAAAACTCCACAGCTCTCCCCATAACCACCTCAAATACCTACAAAATATGACTCTAAACAAATTTTAAAGATCCAGAACTCACAAAATGACGGAGTAACAAAGCTCCCACTGAAGGCAGTCTGGCAGGCAGATGGGAAGGGGTTCATCGCAGTGGCTGGGAGCCCAGAACAGTGCTGCATGAACCCGTGGCTGGAGCCCTAGGGCCACCAGAACAAGCCACAGCTGTGTATGTATGTTCAAACATACACATGCCTATATAGGAGGGTATATATGCATAGGAATACCTGTCTGAGTGTGTGTGTGTGTATATATATATATATATATATATATATATATATATATATATATATATATATATATATATGTATGAGAGGAGACAGGGAGAGACAGAATGGGGTTAATCTTCTCATATAGAAAAGGCAAGGCATAATTGTTACAGTGGAGGGGAAGAATAGGAAGGCAAAAGGGAATGGGTCAACCTTACTCTCACTGAAGTTGGCTTAGGGAAAGAATAACATACACTCTAAATCGGGTATCTTGGCCTACAGGAGAGTAGGGGGGAAGGAGATGAGAAGGGGAAGGATGGAGGGGAGGGGAGGGTGGGGGGGGGGGTAGTGTTGTTAGAAGCACACACTTCTGTAAAGGGACAAAGTAGAGAATAGAACAAGTGGGAATAGGAAGGAGGGAAATATACAGGTACTGGGGTAGGGAGATCCATCTTGCCTACCGGAAAGTCAGCGGCGTGATGTGGGAGGATATAGGAGAGAGCTGATTGGGGGAGGGGGTATTTAGTCGGATCGCTGTTTTGGGGTGGTGGGTAGGGGAAAGATGGGAATAAAATTTGTAAATCAAAATCTCATTGAAATGAATGATGTAAACTAAAAATAAACAACAGTTTAAAAAAATCTACTACGAACATATCATTTTGCAGATAGATCCAAATATAATTAAGATGTAGTGCCTGGACTCTCAGGGAGCTTCAAAAGTAACAGGGGCATACAATTATGCATAATATTATATGAGAATAAGAGACTACAAAAGTTAAAGGGGAACTTAAAGGAGCAAAACACTCTTAAGTCTTGGGAGAATTGAGGAAAGCTTCATGGAGTAGGTAGCATATGAACTAGACATTGAAACATGGCTGGGATTGAAAAATCTTTATTTGTGAAAGTTAATGGTCATGTGAAAGGCACATAGAAAGTTGTTCAATTCTAAAATAACATTCATTAAATTCTTATTACATACAAAGACCAGCCTGAGGGGATACAGATAAAACCAAGGGGCTAGACCCTGCCTTCCAAGATCTCATATGATGCTTTGGCAGATAAAAACAAGTTCAGAAAGAAATACAAATGAAAGTAATCTGTGTCAAGTACACAAGTAGACACTAAGGGAGATTCATGGAAGGAATACAAAGGAGGCCTTAATCAAAAGCAGTATATTTCCACAGGGTTCCATATATATATGTTCCATATATATATATATATATATATCCTACATACAGATAGACAATGTCCCAGAGAGGAACAAGGCAACTTCTCTTTGTGGAACAATAATTTCAGGAGATCCATTTTGAAAAGCAATTAATTCACAGCTCAAGATGCCCCACTTCTCCCATTTCCAAATCTTCACCAAAGATCACAGGACAGTTTCTGCATTGACAGCTCATAGCCTAATGCACTTTTTTATTTAACTTTGTATTTGTACTTATAAAATGTTTTCTGGTTTCAAAATCCAAAACTTAAAAAACCTCACTGCAATAACTCACAGAAGAGAAAGCCAAGAGACATTTGGCCTTATTTATTCCATTCAACTTAAATGTGCATGAAGTTCTGGACAAAGGGGATTCAAAGACAGAAAGAAAAAGGTTCCTGCCTTCAAGGAGGTTATATTCTATTTGTTAGTTTAGTGACTATCTGATAAAGGGGTCAGAGAATTATAAAACCATTTTTGGTCTAATGATTTGAAGATTCAAATCAAATTTACCAGAATATGAAATACATGGGCATAGCCAAAGTTAAGGGAGAAATTAGTGTGGGTGGTAGGTAGGTGCTGCATCTCAGAAACAATGAACATACTTGTCTTGCTTATCTGCTTGTTATTCTCTATACCCTTCAAGACTTAGAACAGCATGGACATAGGATGACAGGTTTCATGAAATATGACTCTAGAAATTCCATTCTAAAGTCTGATATAAAATACCTAGATAAATGCATCAGATGGAATTATAACTTACATTTTTTCCATAATATTTTTGAGGATGGAAAAAATGCTATGAGGAAGAAATATAATTTCAAATTTTTTCACTATTTATCACTCTCTCCTGGAGCAAAGGGTATCCTTTAAAAGGATTGTAAGAAGGGGTGTCTTGCTCCATGGAATACTACACAGGGAGGGTATGGCATCCAGGAGAGAGCTTTTTTAACCTCTCTGCTTGATGACAACTCACCACCACTGTAATCAACTGCCAACTGACATGACTTCATTCAATCAGTAGAATATCATGGTATCACAAACATCTCCGAGAATGAAGGTGGCCTTGTCTGGTGTGGAGAGAGTTACATAGCGTATCAGAAAAAAAGCACTGGGGCCAAAAACCACAAGAACTAGCCTTCATCTATGTAAACTTTTCATTTCTATTATTTAATATTCTACTTCTGAAATGAGGTACTCTTAATAAGACAAGAAAAAACAAAGAAAGCCTTCCAAAATTTCACTGTGATATTGATGGAGTGCTTGGGTGCCTGAGCTTGGACCCCAACTGCAAAATTGCATTTCTCCCTACTCTCAAAACACTATCCTTGGCAACTTTTCCCCAGCCTAAGGACTCTATGACTAGCAATTACTCATACTTATCTCTCTCCTTGATACAGTAACAAGCTATACCTGTAAGAATTCCAGTGAATTATTGTAGCACCAATACAATATTAACAGCATTGATGTTGACTATGAATATGCTGGCATAGTTCTCAATAGCAAAATAAACAGGTTCTTCATATAGAAGACAGGAGCAAAACATTTACTCAGATACCAGAAAGCCAAATCCTAACACCAGGAAACCGAATTCATCATAGCAACAAAGAAGTTAATACACCATAGCAGAGCAAGAAGCCGCACGATCCTTTAGCCTTCCCACAAACACTCACAAGTCAAGTTGTCACAGCTAGGGGGGCAAACAAACATTCACAAACCTAGCTGTCTCCTTGGGTGCATCCTCTCCTCCCTCCAACTCTCACTGTTCTGACTCCCAGCTTCCTCTGGATTCTGCTCTACACTTCAGCAAGCTCCTCCCACCACAGGCCCCATGTAATTACATTCAACCTATTAGGGGACAGGGAAGATCTTCAAAGCAGGAAAAATCTTCAGATTCCCCAATTCAGATTGGAAGATCTTCCAATTCCTATTACCATTGCAATTATCTATACCAAACTCCCTACCTAATTACATACATCTTTGATGCCTCATTATATATACTTTAGGCTTTAGACATATGTGTACTCCCAAAAATCTATCTTGTCAAACAGGACATTGATGGATGACAGCCTGGGGAATTCCTCAGTCAGACAAGTACTAGATGACTTAGTGAAGTTGCAGACCTAAAAACCACACCTCCTTGTGGCATTCCCTTGGACTTTTCCTGGTGAACTCTGGGTAAAACACCTGTGCAGTTGATATAAAAAGTACATGTTCCTTTAAGAACTTAGCTCCTTAACCACTCCCTAATCCTGCCCTGAATCACCAACTTAGCATATTTGGCACATGTTTTACTATAGTTTATCCTATATAAACTTTAGCTGTACCTCTGTAAGGTCACAGATTCCTTAAGAACTTTTGCCTACTGAAAAGCATAAAAATAAACATTTGCTACATTGACTTAAAGAACGTTCAAGTACATGAATTCATTCCAGATGATCCTGACCAATACTCTGGACCCTTGAGGGGTCCCTGGACCCCTGCCTCAAAACACATCAGGTTGATGGTATGCAAACAGAGCTGCACTCAAAGACTGAGCCCCTTTATACCATCCCACCTCCTCCCCCAAATCAGGGAATTAAAATTTGCTTCTTCTCTTTTAAATTCAATATCAATGTTAAACTAGTATAGTGAAGTAAAATCTGGGATACTGTCCTGTGGTTCATGCAAAAAGCCACTGTAAAAGTGCTGTCAAGAGAAGTAATTTCGGAACTATGTGGAGGAAAAAAAACATGCCATTTTAGAGGCATAATGGGTGAATTAAATGTCAATATTGTTCTTTGTTACTGGGAGATGGGGAAAGGAATGACTTTCTAGTATATTAGCAGCCTTGATGAGCAAGAAGATTATAAACTATTGGGCCTCCCAGTACTGAAAATTCAGTAATCAATATCCCTTGAATGGACAAACTGCACTCCTGTTGGTCTGGTTAAATGCTACAGAATACTGTCCACTTGTTTTCTATACTAAGGGAGCATGATATGAAGAAAATCAGGTCAGCAGTAGGTAGTGGGGGAAATTGCTGTAGTAACACACTAAGAAATTTGTATTCCCTTCAGTAGGGGTATATGACTTTACTTACCCTTAAACTCCTAGACTTAATGGTAGATGAGATTCTCCTTTTGCTTACTAGGAGGAACTTAGGCTGAGGAATTAACCACCAACAACATTTAAACTTCATAAATCTAGAGCTAGAAGGAACCGTCAAGATCATGGAACCAAAATTCCTTATTGCACAGGTAACAAAAATTGAGTATTGGGGAGGTTAAATTGGACAGTTACAAAAACATACAATCATTAGAATAGGGAATTGAACATAATTCCTCTTGCTCCAAAGTCAGTTGTCTTTCCTCTGTACTATACTTCCTCCCTATTCTCTGATGGCTGATCACAAGGATACAGCAATATATGCCCTTTATATGAACAACAGCCTCCTACTATTAAAAGAAAAAGGAGCATAATGGCAAATGCTTTCCAATCTGCTCTGCTCCCACACACACACACACACACACACACACACACACACACACACACACAATGTGCATGATACACTTTTAATTTCCATTTATCTTAACATTTCTCTATCACTTTTTAAAATCCACATGATCAACAAAACAATGACTCAAGCTCTGATTTGTAGCATTAGTCAATCCGCAAAACGTAAATGCCCAAAATGAAAATTTAATTATTGAATCTCAAGGGCCAAGAAAAAGAGGACATCAGTAGGTCCCTTATAGACCCACCCTGAGATGAAGACATTTGGTTCCTAGAAATACCATTTTATTCTCAAGCTTCCTAACTGGTCAAGAAAAACAGTCTGAGAGAGTGGCTACCATTCTGGTTGAGGGAAAAATAGTAAAAGCATTTATTGAAAATGACCTGAGTAATTGACTAGAACCCTACCTCTAAAACATTTTAACTAGACATCTGAGATCTTAGATTAGTCATTTGAGATGTTGATGCTCTAATTACATTTAATCCTCCCCCAAAAGGCTGTTGCAAATCATTCAAAAAACATGGAATCATGACTTCTTCTCCTTTCTCTGTACATTATTTTAATAGCTACTTGATATCAATATCTCATTTGTTTGAAAGGCTTTTAAAAAAAAAATAGTTGTAAGTTACTTTTCACTTTCCTGCTATTATTCAGTTATGTTTTAATGCACTTTCATTACAAATACAGGTTCACATCTTCTCTGAAACTTATAGACTCCTATAATTAATCAATTAACAGGTTCAGTTCCAATCCATATATAATGTAGGTGAGTGAAATAATTGCTTTTTGGGCTTCAGTGACAGAATTGGGTTTAAACACAATTTGTTGTGGGTTCATGTAAAATACCATCAACATATCATTCCCATAATGGGCAACAGGGATATGGAACTCACTCCTTCCTAATAGTTTTATGATGTTTTCTACATTTTGAAAGCTTATCGTATCTATTGAAAGAATGAATTTATAAAAATATGATAAAAGTATTAATTTAGTCAAAGATTATTGGTTGAGTTCTATAGAATATTTTCATGGCTTTTTTTGTAGTATAGGGATTAGAAAATCCAAGAAATATATTAGGATTCATATTCTAGTCATTAGTTCATGTCTTACAAGATATTTATTTGGTAATTGATAAATTGCCATAACCTAAAGTGACGTATGACAATATCCATGTTTTTCATACTCAGAAGTGATATGTTATTGCACTGCTTTCAATTCCTTCGTGTAGTCAGAGATTAGAGACAATATCTGTGGGCATATATAAGTGACCCAACACATGTTTATAAAAGGTCTGGAAGTCATGGGAATGGAGTGACTCTGACTATAGGGACAAAGCATCATCTGACCTTCCATCTTGGAGGAAAAGAGGAAAATGAAAATCTGACTAGAGGGGATCCAAGTCATCAGGATAGGATAGGGTATCCTGGAAGTAAGGTAGCCCATACAGAGAAGATGGAAGAACAGCTTCACCATGTAGCCGTTTTGTCCTTGACCATACATTTGAAGGAAGAAATGAATAGGATAGTCCCTGTCTCCTATGAAACACAATGGTAAAATTCTTGACACCTTCCTCTGCTTTCGTGTTGGCTCTCTTGCTGAGCTCACTTCAGATTTCCTTGTTTCTTTGAAAACAATCTGTTCATTTTCAATATTGGCCAAGTATTCTTTTAAAAAAAAGAGTAAGTTTCTCTATTATTATTATTTCCACTCCCAAACAGCTAACATCTTAAAATCCTATACATAATGGGTTAATTTCATGCAAATTTCATTCTTATTTTGGCAAAACTCTAATTATTGCACCTCACCATTAAATACCTTGTTCTACATTCAACTCTACAGTAATACTAACTCCTTATTCTGAGGGCTGTATAGAGAACACTCCATCCAAATATGGCACTCAGCCATCTACTTTCTTTCCCCTCAGAAAAACTGTATATATGTCTTTCTCTTTCATCCCTTATAACTCAGACAGTGCCACCTAATTTCTCATAGACACAAGAAATCCTTCTTATAGGGGTGGCTAGGTGGCGCAGTGAATAGAGTACTAGCCCTGGAGTCAGGAGGACCTGAATTCAAATTCGGCCTCAGACACTAAAACACAAAACTAGCCGTGTGACCTTGGGCAAATCACTTAACCTCAATTGCCCCTCCAAAAAGCAAAAAATAAAAAAGAAATAAAAAAAAAGAAATCCTCCTTATTTGTACTATTTTCTTACTGTCCACTTTCCCATAACTGTATCTATTATGAGATTAGGAAAACCTCTCTTCTATATCTAACCTCCCCTTCTTGTGACTTACTAGTATATTCAATTTGCAAGTCAAGAAAAATTTTTAAAAAAAGGACTTTTTAAAAAAAATACTACTTTTAATTAATAAGTCTTGGAAAAGTGATACATGTTTCAAAGGGAAACAAGAGGAAGACCAATATTATAACTAGGGGCATAAATCTCTAAAGACATTAAAGTCATCCAAAATTGAATTTAATTTTAAAATGACTGATTTTTATTTTATATTAGGAAAATAAAGTATTACTAATTAGAGATGACAGAACACAGGAAAACTTGAAGCACTAGAATCTGGACCCCATTAGTGAAAAATGATGAGGGAAAAAAAAATTTTTCTTTTAATTAAAAAGAATTCTTCAAATATTGAAACAAAATGCAAAAAAAAGAGAGAGAGAGAAAGAAACTGAAAGTTTTCTAATTATAGTAATAAATCTTGACCATGAAGATGAGGTGAGAAAAGTTACCTCCTACCTTCCTTTTGGAGTTGAGACTATGTGTATGAAACACTTGTTGCCAGTGAATTCCACTAACTTTCCTTTTTCACCTTTAGAGAAATATTAGGAAGTTATCTGTTGCCACATTTCATCACTAGAACAATAGGAGTCTTAAAGAGATGGTGATATATAAAATGGTACTTTTAAGTCAATTATATGAAAGTATTTTGTAAAGTAGAAATGCATTAGGGGAAATCTGCCAGGTGTGTGTGTGTGTGTGTGTGTGTGTGTGTGGGAGAGAGCATATATACATTCTTAAACACACATACACACAGTTATGTATATAGATACATATTTCCCTGTATGTTATATAATTATGAATGTTTATATTTAAAGGTGGATATATGAGAAAATATATTATTTTAACATCAATTTCTTTATATTATATATCTTTTGGAGACAAAGGCCTTTAAATCAA
The DNA here is from genome assembly GCA_028646515.1 of Pseudochirops corinnae. Taxonomy (NCBI): domain Eukaryota; kingdom Metazoa; phylum Chordata; class Mammalia; order Diprotodontia; family Pseudocheiridae; genus Pseudochirops; species Pseudochirops corinnae. Next base: position 309,171,439 of record CM053585.1, on the reverse strand, counting down.
CATATTGCACTGAGGAGTCAAATGCTATTTTAAAAAAAGATTGATCAACAAAATAACTAATTTAAATATTCGTAGAATCATAAGATTGTAAACTTAGGTCTAGATTATATCTTAGAGGTTAACAAATTTGAACTCTTTATTTTATTGATGAACAAACTGAAGACTATATAGATTGTATGACTTACACAAAGTAAAAGAGATTACGTTCTAGCAGAACTGGGATTCAAATTCAGAATCTCCAAGACTAAATTCCACAGATCTTTCATGAGGTATGCTGCTATTTCATGTTGACAACTGGTCAATTGTCCAATTCTCAGCATTTTCCTGCTGCTCAAACCCATTTGTGTAATTTATAAGTGTACTAAAACATTGAACTAGAATTAATAAGAGCCTTCAGGGACCATCAGGTCCAGGCCTATCAGTTTCCAAATAAGTAATTAGCACATAAAGAGGTTAAATGACTAGCTCAAGGTAATTTGGATGACCATATTATCAGATATACGATTTGAACCCAGATCACCTGACTCCAAAGACAGTGTTCATTCTGTATTAAGCTATAATTGAGTCATTTGGAGTTTGATATATACCCCATAAACTTCACTATTTCCTTTCTCATGCTCTGTCTGCTCAATATGAGATCTGTATATCTTGAGTTCTCATTCTCATCAACATTTGACAGAGGTATCAAGTTCCAAGTTTCCAAAACAGGAACTATTGGATGACCAAAGAAATAGAACTGAATTCTCAACCACATCATCATACTAATGCTAACACCTCCAGAATTTATAGAAGTATTTCTAATTGAGGCATTTTTATAAAGACTCATATGCTCAATCATTATTCCACATTATGGAATTTCTATCTAAGTATTTTATCAGCCAAAAGATATAAATCAGGCAGATTGTGATGAGTACAATATTATTTTCTTGGGATGTATGACCTAGGGGCCTAGCAATTTGAAGTAAAGTAATAACAATTCATAACCTTATCTAAATGTATTTTCAGTTCTCAACGAGAAAGAAACAATACTGACATGACCCCAGCAGAAATGACTACAAAGTTTACTTCATTTTCTCCTTTGGTGGCTTATCACAATTGTAATCAAGAAAACTGCAAAACCAGCAAGAAAAGCAAGAAAATATCTGTTTTCAAAAATCGACTCTGCTCATGGCCTAAAAATTTTTAAAGTTTGATGTTTTTTGTTTTCCCATCTCCCTTATTTTGAAATAAAATCCTTCCCCCTTACTTACCTCGGTTGCTATCACTACTAAAAATATTTTTTTTTTCCAAAAGCAAAATAACCGGCACAATACCTGTTAATAACTTATTACACACACACACACACACACACACACACACACACACACATAAATATATATATATATATATATATATATATATATATATATATATATATATATATATATACATATACACATATATATATTGGCTCTACCCCTCTAGAGAAAAGATGAGAATCCATTTTTTCCCCTCTGGAACCAACCTTCTTTCTTTTTATTATTATTTATTAATCTTGCAGGTATTTTTTCTTAATTATGGTAAACTTTGTTTTCTTGGTTCTATTCATTTTCCTAAGATTCTATTCACAAGTTTTCCTCTTTTTCTTTGAATTTCTCATTAACCATTTAAAACTGTTTAATAACATTACAATACATTAATGTATCACAGCTTATTTAGCCATCACCAAACTGATGGGCATCTCTATATCGCCTTCCTTGCTATCACTTCAAATGATGCTATGAATATTTCTGTATGTAAATGCCCTGGGCATAGTATACCTATATTTTTCCAAGACATTTGAAAAAAGTTGCTCCTCTATTCATGTCTATAAGACAGAACAATGTGAGATAGAGAAATTAAGATCCTAAAGTCAAGTTCATTCAGAAGTCATTGAATGACTGGATCAAAAGAGTACTTGTCAAAGAAACAACTAACTGAGAAGGTGACACTGCTCTGAACCTTTGTTTAACATCTTTATCAATGGCTCAGATAAAACAATATAAGAAGGCAAATTTAACAGATTTATAGATGATATGAAGACAAGAGGAACAGGAACCATACTGTTGATAGTTGGAATTCGAAAAGATCAACAGACTAGAATGATGGGTTTTATAAAATCAGTATATTAATCAGTGATCTGTTCTGGGAACCTGCCTACATTTAGTGTTTATTAAGGCCATATCCTACAAAGGAGAGACTGCCCTGGGAAATATGAACCTGTAACATTAAGATTCTCCTGAGAATTTAGCCACAAATGAAAGACAAGTCTTCTTCCATCAGCAACACCACCATAGTTAAAGGCACTCCATATTCATACTTTGGAAATCCACATTATCAACCAAATTGATATTGTTAAGCCCTCCAAAGAAATTCAGGAGAGTTATACTAGCATAGGATGAATAGAGCTTTGTCCCAGGATATCAGTATGGGGTGAGGCATGCTCCCTTCTCAGGAAATGTACTTTTCATACAACCAAAGATCCTATGCATGATTACAATCCTCTAAAGCTCATGGCACCCAAAAGACTAGCCGATGCACTCTCCCTCAACATCTCCTGGTGCCAGATGAAGAACTGTACTCTGTTATCCTTGACTCTGTCTACCATCCTTATTGCAGTGTCAAAACTGCCACATATTAAAGTAAGATTATCAGTGGCATTAATTTCATGATGTAGATATTCCCTAAAAACTGAGTTATTCAGTTATGGAACTCTGCCTTTTTCACCTTTAACACAATGATTTCAATTTTTGCTGACAGTGCAATGAGTTTTCTGTACTAAGACAGAGGATGAAAAAATAAACTAAAAGTCAGCCTAGGTCAAAATTGTCCATTTGCTCAAAAGAAATTGCTTTCCCTTTCAGAGAAATTTCACTATTTCTGCAACAAAGCCAGTTTTCCACAGATAAATGTCACCTGCAAAAGTACTTTTCACTACCATCAAAGGACCCAGCAAAATGAGAAAACACTTCATATGTTCCCTGCCCAGCATAAAACACAAACCTGTGTTTCTACACCTTCCTGCCATTCCTTTGTCTAAGTGGTTCACTGTGCTAGGAGATAAACCTCTCATCCAGTAACAAGTAGAGAGAAACTTTCTATGCACCACATTGTGATGGAAATCTTGGGAAGAAAGATATGTCTTCTATTCATTCTGACAACTAAGAGATCTGGTTATGCATTGTCATTATAGCCAGGGATGAGTCTGAGACTCCCGGTATGGTATAGGCTACTATTATAATCTGAGTCTCAAAATGCATGATAAAAAAAAATGAAGTAAGCCAGCAAAAAATATAAAGTTGTTTTTATGTAGTAGGATTATTTTATTTTTCATTTCTCGCCACTGTCCTAGGGTTCACTAAAGCTAGAGGAGAAAAGACATTCCCATAGATTCCCTACAAAGAATCAGCTGGATGTAATTTGAATAACAACCCATCAGTCATCTAGAGGAAGACACAGGGGACTTGAGATGTTATCCAACAGAAACTTTCATGTTTTCAAAGTTTCAAAACTGCTGCATTCACTCCAGTGGGAGGCAGACTTCCTAGTTAAGTGGGAATGAAAGGATATTGGATTTGAGAAACCATGTCTCAACATCAAATGGTAGCCTTGCCTAGAGCAGAAGGACATAGAGTAAATTTCTGATTCCAGCCAAAGCAAGTGAAAAAATAAATCAAACAGAGAATAAAAGAGATCTGACAGAAGAGAGACATTTGTTTTTTCTAGGTTTATAAATTGTAAAAAAAAAAAGAAAAAAAAAGGTAGGTGGGGACATTGTCCCATGCCAAAGTAAGGAAACTTCTGAGTAGTGAAATGGGGAACCTATTTTCATAGAAGGGTTCCTCACTCATTATGTCCTCTAAGCAACATTAAGAGATCCAATTCTTGAACATAGAAATAAAAATGTTCCTCCAGTTTTTTGAACTGTGTGCTTGCGGGAAAGTCAGTATATTGGTAGAATGAAACATTAAGTTTCTCAGATTTTCTAAATGGAAGCAATAAAGGAAGTGAGAAATTCCCCAAAGATGCTTACACCTTTCTCATATGAAAGCCTACAGCAAAAGCATTACAGTAATTATGTTTTCCTTATAAGGTTAGGAAAGATAGATAATATAAAGCGATTCCTAGAATCTATATCATCAGAAATGTACTTGAAAGGTCATCTTAATCTAAGGCATGACTGAAAAAGTATTTCTTAGCATCATCTCAGGGAAGGAGTAGTTTAGCCTGCTTGAAGATTTTTAGTAACTGGGAATTCACTAAAAAAAATTAGCAGCATAAAATTGTCATAAAAAGAGAATTATAGAGAATAGCTAACTTTGGGGAAATAATCTTACTTCCACTTTTGTCCTTATTTTCTTTGCCTGGAAAGGTTTCTTTGCTCCTCTTCCCTCAGACTATCCAAATTCTCCTCAGCCTTGAAGCACCAGATCAAGATAATCATGTCTCTCTGAATCCATACTTCACTTACCCACTATTCAATGATTTCCTACTCCTTTACACCTAAAAAGCACTCACAGTCTTATAAAACCATTAGAACTAGAAGGGTCCTCAAAGATTCTTTAAACATAACTCATTCAACAAAATGGTTATCTGAGTCAGAAAAATGGAAATTATCTTTCCAGATGTCTCCAAGAGGAACTTCAAGGATTTAAACCAAGAGTGGGGAAACGGCAGTCTCCAGCCACATGTTCTGTGAAGTTTGGATTCAGTCAAGGGATGTACTTGAGGAGAGGGTCAAATGTGGTCTGGAGGCCCCAGCTTCCCCACTCCTGTCTAGGGTTTAACCCAAAGTTTTCTGGCTCCCATTTCACATTGTAGAAGATCACATCTAACTTTGATGCAGAAATTAGCATTCAATTAAATTCTGTCTTGAATAATTCACAATTATTTTATATGTATGAGTCTTCTTTCCCCATCTAGGATAAAATTTCCATGAATGGAGGGAACCTCTTTTCTATTCTAATTTATAGAACATTACATTATACTGAAAAAGGAGTAGTTACAAATATGATTAATTAATGAATTAGAATGGGGAAATGAGGCAGTAGAAATATAGAAGTGTTGTTTATACTGTTGTTCAATTGTTTAGTCTGAAGTACCTTGGGTTGGGGTTTAGGAATTGTGGGCTCTAATTAATAATATTACTCTTATTTTCTTTTTGTTCTTCATTGGAGTCTAGTGAGGCAAAGGAAGAAGAACTCTGTAAAGTGAGGGGGATTACACAAATGTAAGGGATCATTACCACTGGCAAGCCATCAGGGCACACAAAACAGAGTATGGGGTTAAAAAATGGAATTAGATAAATAATGGATGTGTGTAGATCAGACACGAGATACAACTGAAGTTCATGGCTCCACAGATGGATAAAGCTGACTGATGTAAGAAAGGAAAGCATAAAGCAGGTCCGTGACAAAGCAAAATGGAAATAGTTGAGACAAAAAATCTGAACATGAATAATAGCCTTCAAAAATAATTATGTGTCTGTTTGAAGGTGGAAGGCAGTGCTAGTGATGCTAATGACAAGAAAAGTAGATCAAAGGGAAGTGGTAATGAATCTTGGAAAGGTCTGAGGCTTCTCACACACACAGCTCACCTCTGCTGAATCTGCTGTCACATGTGCTGGAGGTCAGTAGGAAGGAGCTCAGTAGAACAGAGAGATAGTTGAAAAATGTGCAAATATATGGCTTCTGACAGGTTTGGTTTAGATGTTGAGCCAAATTTTTGCATTTTTCTCCAAGCCACTTGGTTCTCTTGGTTAAGAAATTTGAGGACAGAGTAAATCATGCCATCTTTTCACTTTTAATTAGGAAAAAGTAATAATTTGATAGTTTTTTTTAGTATCTTTAGGATAATTCTAAACCTTGATAGGAATATGTAGGGGGCTACCTCTCATATTTTCACCCTCATTCATAAACATAGAAAAAGATGGAATGTGTCTATTTGGCATTGATGCAGAAGATTCAGAGACAGGTAAATAAAGAGAAATTTCCTAAAGAATATGGAGAATTATTGAAACATTACACTCAGTTCTAGGTCATATAGCAAGCTCATACTGGACATGTTGTAAGGCAATTAAGCCCTTTCACAAAACCATGCATCTAACATGTTGTGTTGGTTCTCTGCAGTAAGGATGAAATGAGATGATACATGTGGAAGTACACTGTAAACCATAAAGGAAGTAAAAACACAGTTATTATTCCTTTTTTCCCCACCAGAACAGTGATTTCATTGGTATAAATAGCAGCTGTTGAGCAACAAGCTTTTGTCAAAATAGCTTGGGAAGTATTAAGCAACTTTAAGAATCTTAATTTTTTTTCCAAAGGTCACTGTGAATTGAAGTGACTTATGTAGAATAAAAAGGCCAGTATATGCCAGAACCAAGACCTAAACTCAGGTCTTGCCAACTCTGATTTCAAGATTCTAAATTCTATCAAATACTACCTCTCTAAGAACACAGAATATTTTGATGTCAAATGTATTTTTATTTTATTTAGTTGATATTTCTTTTTTTAAAAACCTTAAAACTATAATTCAAAGAAAAATAATATTCAGAACATAAGAAAAATAAGTAAATGAAAATTTGAAACTGAAGAAAAATATTTAATACCTATTTGACAATAACAACCACAGAATGTGAAAATAATGACACCCTGACTATCCTCATAAAAGATCAACAGGTACTTGATTATCAACTAGAAGAAATAAAAATAATTATAATCTGATATAATAATGAGTAAAAATATTTATCTTTGTCCATATACATTGTCTATGTATTTTCTTACTCCCCAGTGTTCCATATATATGTGCCTGCTTCATCTCGTTATGCCACACACCGTTAATTTTCTTATTAGATTACAATACATAAATCCAATTTTAACATTTTTAATTTTGAGAAATCATAAATCGGACCATGTCCTTCCATTATTAGTGACAAGGTATCAAGTATTTGCACTCTGTACCAAAATTCAGTTAAGAGTTATTCCTAATGAAGTCCAACTCAAAACAGAAGCATAAGGAAATCACGTACAAGCTGTCTTAGAAATTGCCTATCACTGATTCCATGGCAAGTCGGGGAAGGAATGTGAATCAGCTCCAAGTATTTTTACCGTGGCAATGAAAACATTTGGAAAAGTTACTGTTAACATTAAATTTTGTAGGAAAATAAACAAAAATAATAAATATTCAAGAAAGCAAAATAGATTATCTGGATAAACAAAAGAATCTGACTGTCAAGAGGGCTATTTTGAATTGAATGAAGATGGAGCACCAGGAGCAGTTTATGATTGTCAACTGGCACAATCTTCAAAGCATTTTTGTCTGGAAAATGAGGATGCTGATAGTCTTACCTCCCACAGGTGTTATGAGAATTAAATGAGATAATATTGGTGAAATGCTAATGAAATGTTAGCCATGATCCTTTATTATAATAGCAACTAAACATGAAAACAGAATCAGTTCCTGAACAATGCTACATGCAAAACTCCAAAGATAGACTTCCAGCTACTCACAGAATCTCATAGTTGTTGATTTTCTGTTAAATTTAACTAGCTAATGTTAATCCCAATCTGATTCTGCCCAACAAAAAGAACTTAATGTATAAATCATGTTTTAAATATATTTAGATCCAGGTACTCTCAAAATGTAGCCACAATCTTCTTAGAAAGATGGGGAAATGAGGTCACACACACACGTATACAAATATGCATATGTGTGTATACATGTGTGTGTATCTCCTTCTACCCAGTCATATATCCTCATCTTGTACCTAGAGATGTCAATGAGAGGTTTTTCTGTTCCAAACCTCCAGATCGTGAGATGCTTCCCATCTCCTTAAAAAGTGGGTGGGAGGAGTAAGTAACCACAGACAAAACCCTTTAAAATCTTTTTGGAAGGATTTTTATTTTAAAGTAAGATATTAAAGGGACAACTAGAAAACTCAAGAACCTGTCAAGATTGTTATAACCTTGGAAGATCATGAAGGAAAAATAAAAAGTGCAAGCAGACAAAATGAATGAACTAAAAAATTTATTTTAAAGTTTAGAATCAAAATGAGGAAATTAGGGTTGAGTGAATTAGATTTAGAGGCAGAAACAAATCTGAAACTAAAAAAGGGTAAAAAAAAAAAAAAAAAAACTCCCCTGCTCAGAGCTCCAGTATCCAGGGAGTCCCCTTTCCTCAATTACTTATTTGTCATTCTCATGCTTCATACATGTGCCAGATATACTATGTGGAAACACCTTCTAAGGGCCTCCCTTCTTTGAGAATAACTATCCCTGTATATTTTCAACAACAGCTCCCTTTCCTACTGTTTCACTTCTCCATGGGGTTGAAGGTCACCATTTCCCTTGAGGGGTAGGGACAGACTCTGTGGGTCATGAACTAATTCCAATTCAAGCACAAAGCACATTTCTGCAAACTGAATTTATCTCAAGTGACATAATTCCTAGTTATGGCTCCAGCAAGAAAGAAACAAGCCAAGTCACTTACTTCTTAGCTGCTAAATTTCCAATATTACCATTAAGAGATCAGAACCTGGGCATTCCTAATAGAAAACAAGAGTAGCTTATAAATCATAGCTGGCCCTGAAAAAGGAGAAAGAGAAACTTATTCATGGATAAGATTACTCAACAAAATCTCTACTCTTAGAAAATTTGCTTTCTCTTTGCCCTATAATATAGAAAGAGGTGGAAAGGGAAAGTAGGAATCAGCTGTCCACCTTTTAAAAGCAGCTGTATAAAAGACAGCGTTAGCACCATATTTAATGTTGAAGACCTAGAATCCCAGCTCTGGTGTTGACCCTCCTCGCTATGTTACCTTAGGAAAGTCACAAAACCTATCTCATCACTGGTTTCCTCATTGGCAAAACGGAAATATTTACACTCGCACTATCTAGATCAGAGGAAGCAAATTTGCTATAAAACTCCACTTATGGCTGGAATCAGATTAAGTTATAACTGGGAAATGTTTAACAAAATAAAACATACAACATAGTATTAATTTGTGGTTTTCTAGGGTTCTGTTTGAGTTTGACTCCACTGACCTAGGCAGTCTTTAAAATGTCTTTCTAGGTATAAGGTTCTCTAACCATCAAAGGGAAATTGTGGGAAAAAAAAAATCAAAGTTTTGAAAATAGTGAGCTAGTAGCACTCAATTCATAATAGGAGTGAAAGACCAAAAGTACCACTCATTTGGTAGGTCTCTTAGAGGGAGGAAGAACTATTAATCAGTTCTTGTTCAGACTGACAGCAATTAGATTAAACTAAGCACCCAAGCAGTATTCTCTAGGGATCAATCAATAAAAAGAATCACAGTCTTATCAATAAAACTCTGAATTATGTTGCAGTAAAACTCATAATTAGTACTGTTTTATGGTCTTTCATTTAATCATATCCCACTGTGAGCTAAACACCAAACATTTTTTATGCATGGTGGGCATTTGGTATCCTGAAATATTTTGGTTAGTTTAACTTGTTTTCCAAAATAACAGAAACAAGTAGATTAAATGCTTGCAAATAAGGACCTAACAGGAAACAGGTTCAACAACACACAGACAGCATACATAGTCCAGGTTTATCATTTATGAAAAAACATGCTTCTTTTCACATGCAGAGCTGCAAAGGTGATGAAAAAAAGTTAACAGTGATACAAAAAGTTCAAACTAGAGGTTCAAATTTTTGAACAGAAGGCTAAACAGGAATAATGCAAGCTACTTCAGTTTGAAGGGATTCATGTAAAATAAATACTACGGAATTACTTCTGGTCAGATCAGGAAAGGCTTCATGCGAGAAGCAGCACCATCCTGAGCCTAGAAAGGAGGTAGAGATCCTAAGAGGTGGAGAAGAGTCAAAAACATGCCAGGAATTATATGGGATAGTTTATACAAAGGCATAATGGAGAGAGAGGGAATAGGATGTGAAAGAAAACAAGTAGGTCAGCTGGACTGGTATTTAGAATATTTGAAAGGGAATGATGTGAAAGAAATCAGAAAAGGCAGGCTACAGCAGATTACTGAAGATTTTTAATAGTAAATTTATGTTTGGTAAGTAGCTAGGAGGCAGAGTGGATGGATTGCTGTACTTGAAGTCAAGAAGACATAGGTTCCAGTTCAAATTCAGTCTCAAACATTTACTAACTGTGAGAAGGCACTTAACCTCAGTTTTCATATAAGCAAGATGGGTTGTTTTGTGGACAAAATGAAATAATATTTTATATCATTAAGCACTATATAAATGGCAGTTAATATTATTGTTGTTTTGTTATTATTCTTGCATAATAAAAGCAAAAAAACCCCATGAATCTACTAGACTGGGGAAATGACATGGTCAGACCTATATTTCCGAAAGGCTATTTTGGCAGTTGTGTGAACAACATGTTGGAAAAGGGTGAGAAAAGAAATGGAGACATTGATTTAGAGTATAACGCAATTGTAGAGGGGTGAGAGAGACAGAAAATAATTGAAAATGGTGAAGAAAAAAAAGGAAAATTCAAGTTGTTGAACCTCCTAGTTCAATGGAATGATGATGATGTTATATTCAAAAAACCTAAAGGTTTAAAGGGAAAGACCGTATGTTATATTGGATATATGGTGAGTGTGATCCTATCCTGTTCCCTCAGCAATCTAATTCTGTAAATTGATTAATTTGATGGCAGTACTTGAAGATTTTACATGAAATATGCCCAGTTTAACTTCTTCATTTTGTAGAGTTTGTTACCCCCATCAAATTAATCAGATAGAAGTACTTGAAGATTTTACATGAAATATACCCAGTTTAACTTCTTCATTTTGTAGAGTTTGTTGCCCAGTTCAAATTCAATAAAGTGTTCTTCCCTTTCCAAGTTTTTTCCCAAAATTCCTTTCCCTCCTCTAAAGGAGTAACCACTCATTTTTCTCTCGAGAGAAAAATTTCTCTCGAGAGAGAAAAAAAAATCACCTTTCCTATCCTGGCCAATCCAATTTAATTTATACATTTTGGGGGAAAATTACTACTGATTGAGAATAGACTCAAAAGTAAAAATCAATGTTACATTGTAGATAGGTATCACAGCAAATGAAGCATGCTGGTGATATTGTCACTCACTGAATCATATGAAGGGCCATCTACCTTCCAAACCACATTGTAAAGGTATATTACACACATGGGTATTTATTCAGATATGGATAAGCAGTGGCTGCATAAATTACATGTAAAATTTCTTCCTCCAAAGTTCATAAAGTCTTATTCCAGTTTTCACAGGTCATCACACATATTACCAACTACTAAAGTTTATGAAGAGGTTATTGCCCCCATACTCTTACCATCCCAATGAGGGAACCATTTTATCAAATTAAAAGGGACCTGGAGAACTCCCGTGGTGCCTACAAAAGGATAACCTCTAAATCATGAGTTCTTAACGTCATGTCCATGGAGTCAATGAATTTGATTTAAAAAAATATTTGGTCAACTATATTACAATATAGTTTCCTTCCTGATGCTTTGCCTTCTGTGCGTTTAAAAGCATGATTTTGAGAAAGAGGTCCACAAGTTTTGTTAGATTGCCAAAGAGGCTAATGATACAAAAAAGGGTTACGTATCCCTGTTTTAAGACTTAATTACTGGTGTTCATTCTGTACAACATGAATAAATACTGGAGTGGGAGTCAGAGTTTAAATCACAGTTCTGTCAGTTATTCTTCTGACCTTCGAAAAATTATATGTTGGACTAAGTGACTTCTAAATTTCCTTCCAACTGAAATGATCACCCTATGAATCCTAAGAAAAAAAGCATTGGGAAATTTAATTAATATAGAAAATCTGCCATGTTCTTACAATCTTCCCTAACATCACAAAGCTTATTTTTCACACCTCACCTTAATGTAACATCTTATGATTCTATCACTTAATGAAAAACACAAAGAAAGAAATCAAGCATGCTCAAGAAGGAGTAGGGGGAGAGAAGCTGATTATTATTAATAAGATATTCACTTTTACAACGCTGATGAATCAGATCTTAATTTCTTATGCCAGATGGAGTCCTGTGGCAAAGTACTCCATAATTGTCAGTCATGAGGAAGGAAATCTCTTGGGCATATGGCTCTAAAGCAGGATTGCTGTCCATTTGGGTAATGACTCCTAAAGATTCCAGGTTGTCCAAGGAAATGCACACCCACTACCAGCTAGCCATGTTTGTGACGAGGCCATTGACAAATCTGATTTTCCATATTTGTTTCATTTAACTCTTCAATGGAAGTTCTTTACTTCTTTGACTTTTTTTCCAAGTAGGGATTTCTCTATTGTATCTGTTCTATTCAAGATCAACTTTATGCACAATGTTAATCTTTTCCTTCATGAATTCTATTCACCAGCCCAAGTTGATACATAGCCCATGCTTCCAGCAGTTTCCCAAATCTTCCTTTTAAAATTCAATTTGTCAAACATTTGGTCGCTTCTATATAGCAATCCCTTGGGCCTTTGCTCTGAAGATATATGATAAATCAGATCAACTCTCAAGGGAGTTAAGATTTTATGGGTAGGATGGGAGAGTGGCAGGCAGATAAACCTACAAATAAATATAATAAATGGGAGAGTGAGACAAGCATATTAGTCCAAAGTACAATGAGAAATTTTTGGAGGGAAAGGTCATTTTTCCTGCATAGTAAGGAGGTTCAAGGATGGTTTCATGGAGGCAACACCCACTTAGTGGAACTTCTGGCTAGAAATTTTGTTGCATTTAGAATGTATTCCTCCTCATCCTATCTATAGATCTTATACCAGTACTTCAAGACATAGGTCAAAACTCTTCCATGAAAACTCCCCAGATTCCTCTAGTAGGAGAGATCCTTCCCTACTAGACATTGCATAATAGTATGACTCTTTTATACTTAAGGAAGCAGGGGTAGCATGAAAGATTAAGGGCTGACCTCCCAGTAAGAAAAGTTCAAGTTCTAACTGAAACACATACTAGCTATTTGATGACGGGCAAATCACTTAGTCTAGTAGTGCCCATGGCAACTCTCTTGTGACTACAGATTATAGACAACCTGACGCTCAACTTCTCCTGCCCCAAATTAAATGATCATATTCCATTTTCTAGCACAGTTATTTCAATGAGTATCATGTAACTCTATACAGTTCAAGTTACATAAGGGTAAAGACTAAGTTAAATGTCACATTCCTGGGTACTCCATGCCTATGTACATTTAGTAGACATTCTTAAAATGGTTATTGAATTAATTTCTGGGAGCTCTCTCAGTATGTGGACCAGAAATGCTCCCACTCCTTATCACCTCCTAAGGACTTCACTGGCATCATTCAAGTCTGAATAAAAATTACACCCCTATTCCTATGAATTTTAGTGCCTTTGCTCAGTTGACTACCTCAAGTTTATCCTATAAGAACATTTTTGACACCGTTATCTGTATGTTGCCTCTTAATCACATCATGACCACCTTGAGAGCAGGGGCTGATTTTTGTCTTTCATTATAGCCCTAGAACGAAGTACAGAGGTGCATAGTAGGGACCTTACAAATGTTTATTGACTGGATAACTGAATCAGCTTTAACAGTTTTTACCAAGTATCATGTATGTCCTGTTGCCAGCAAACATATGTTGATATGTTTTTACATGTCTAATTGAATATCCCAGCCATTAATCATGCCTTACAACTAAGTACTATTGCTCATCTGCCCATCACTTTAAAGGACATTCTACTTACAATAATAAGAAACTGGGATGTTTTTTTCCAACTGGCATCACAACACCAAGTGACCTTTTTTTGTGGGAGAGAGGAACCATGATAGATAATATTATTGCCTGTTTTTCAACCCTGCTATTAAATACGGAAAACTAAGCTAATTGCCAAGAACAGTTGATATAATGAAAGAAAATTCTAGACCTTTGGGTCAATGGAAAGTCTGATGCGTAGACAGTTTTTCAAAAATTACTTGTTTTCTATTTCATTAGTTTCCTTAGAGGATAGTAAACAAACAATAAGTTCCTATCTGATCATTATCTTAAAAGAATCGATTCTTCAGTAAACATTTACAGACCTGCTTAATGTACAGTCTCCTACCAATCTGGGGGAAAAGACCGGTCTGCAAACGTCTACCACACAGTCATGAAATCATCTAATATTTCCTCTATATCATCATAGTGATTCGTTATTCTTGCTTGGAAGAAACAGAAGTCCCCACAAAGTGCTTGCATTTTACATGTTAATTAATTTCTACAAAATTTCCTTTGAACCAAGACTTTTCTGTGCCTCACTTTCTTCATCTGTAAAATAAAGAGTATTGAAGAAGACTGACAATTTATAAGGTCCCTTTAAGCCATCAAATCTATTAGTAATTCGGTGTCACAGTCAGTAAAACTTGTAGTCAGTAAAGATCTGGATTTAGGAAGACCCAAGTTAAAATCCTGTCATCGACACATAATTCTGGGCAAATGACATGGTCAGACCTATGTACTACCTGCTTTAGTTTCTTCTTCTATAAAATGAGGTTAATGATGCTATATACATTTCACATTGTTTTAAGGATGAAATGAGCTAATATTTATATATAGTTAAACATTATATCAATGATAACCATTATTAATATCTTTGGGATTCTTTAGGACTCTCAGTGTGAATATCTAAGAGTAGTAGAGAATAAAGAAATGAAAAACATCATAAAAAATAAGAAGTCAAGAACACATGGGTTCAAACCCCACCTCTGAAACTTACCAGACACAAACCTTGAGGCAAATGATTTTGCCATTATCTGCCTCAGTTTCCTCATCTGTAAAAATGTGGGAGGTAGACTAAATGGCTTCTAATATCCCTTCTAGTTCCACATTTCTCCTCCCATGAATCCTAAGAAATAGACATCAAAGGTTGGAGAAGGATTGCAAGGGTAAATATTAATAGAAAATAAGTCACTCGAGTCCTATTCTGGGAAATATTATTGGGAAGCTGCTCTGTTTTCCTAAGAGAAACATCAATTTTTAAAAAAATACAAAACTACAAAAAAATGGAACATGTTTATTCCAGAGTGAGCTAACATTGCAAATAGTTTGCTTGCTAAAATTAGTTCTTTAAAGAGGCTTTGCAATAGGAACTATTTCTAAGGTCAAATCACAAAACCACCCACCTGTGCTAGTGGTTATAACCAATAAAGCTGGCTACTTTTGTTTTCCTCCTCTAGGTCTTAGCTTACTGGTATTCTCTTTTACCTCTGAATAATTCAGTTTCCTTAGTAGAGACCCAAACTAAGTGATGAACTTTAATGCCCATTTTTGAGAGTTCTGCTAGTCTCTATGAAATTCAAAGCATTTATTTCTGCTACTGGCAAAATCTCAGGGACAGGAAGCTTTTTGTATGACACACTAAAGTAATTATTTCTCTTTATTCCACAGAGATAAAGAATAAGTAATAGGCCAGTGTGAATTATCTGTGGATGCTTCCATCCCAGGTTTCTAGTGATAATACAAACCTGAAGATTAAATTTGGAGTGGTTTGCATAATCAGTTTTTTCTTCTTCACTTCAAAAAATGTGCCTGGGAATGGATCTGCATTCCTGAACCACATCTGCTTTAAGTTTCTACTCTCAGATTCTGCTTTCTAGAAAATAAAAGTGGTAAATATTTCCTTTAGTATTCATTCCTGGTACAAGGCTAGGAAAGCTAACTGCAAACTCTGGATTTAGAACCAGTGAGTCCTACATATTTAGCATGAAAGAGAAACTGACTGATCATTTGGAAAATTGAAACCCAGAAAGGACATAAGATTTGTCCATTGCCATACATGTAATTTGGTTGGCAGAGCTAGGAATGATATAATCTGTGGCTACTTCCTCCTAGCCCATAATTCCAGGGACAGAAGGCTCCCTACATTCCTCCCCATACTCAGTAAACAACAGTGGCTCCCTATTGCCTCTCGGGTAAAATAAAACCTCTTTTTATTTTGGCATTTAAAAACATCTCCCTTTCTATCCTAATTGTACATTACTTCTTTTCATTTTCCCTATAATACAAAGAAACTGACTTTTTAATCATTACTCCCATAAACAACTCTCATTTCCTACCTCTGTGTATTTGCATAGTAATCCATACCTGGAATGCATTCCCTTAGAACTTCTTAGAATACCTAGTGTTTTTCAAGAATCAGCACAAAAACCTATGTTAAACACTGGGATTTCAAATGCAAGCAGAAAGAGTCACTTCCTTCAGGAGCATTCATACATTCTTCTAATAGGAGAGAATAAAGAGGAGAGGGGTGGTACTTGAGGCTGGTAGGGCTGGACATTGCAGAGAAAAGGTCTTGCAGATGAGTCAGCAGTGCAACTTGGAGAGGAATAAAGACATAGCTGTCCTTGGCTTCCTCCTTCAAAGTGGAGGTTCTGTGAGAAACCAGTCAGTGAGAGGGAGAAGATGCAAGTGAGGACCAGGGGACATCCAATATGACTAGTCCAGAGTGGAATATGCTTCCAGGAGAAGAGTTTCTATGCCATGTTAGAGAGCAGTCACACGGAGGAGTCTCCAGTGTAGCTTGGACAAAGAAGGCAGGCAGGGAAATGCTTTTAAGAGTCCACCACCTACCAGAATCACCTTTTCTGTACTATATGTGTGTATCTAGAAATATAGCTATAAATTCAATATGTATATACATATATACTATATATATATATATATATAGTATATATGTATATAGTACATATTTCAATATATTGAATAGTCCTTGAAGACAGAGACTATTTCATCTTTATCTTGTATCTCCAGTTGCTGATACATATTAAGGGATCAATAAATGACTGTTACTTGAGAATGAACCTTTCAACTCTCTAAGTAGAAGAACAGGAAACAGAAAAATTCAATTCTGACCTCCACAACCACCTAAAAATAAGTCACCAGGAAAGAGGGTGAGAGGAAACAAAAAAGAATGTGCTTTGATGAAGGAAAAAAAGATACAAAATATAGAAATAGTTAAAATAGGGGCGGAGCTAAGATGGCGGAGAGTAAGCAGTAACCTGAACAAGCTCCCCAAGAATTTCGTCCTTGGGAACTAAAAAGTAAATTTGAGCGGATTTAAGAGTGACGGAACCCATTGTGAGACGGAGAGTGACAGATTCCCAGCCCAGAGAGGTGCCTAGTTGGGTCGGGGCAGGGAGAGCAGAGCGCGGGAGTGGCGCCAGCGTGAACCTGGGAGCGGAGCGCAGCGGTCTGGGAGGCCCTACCCAGCAGACTCACCCAGCTGGAGGCTTCTGCAGCCCTCTCACTGCCCAGGTGAGGATCGACGGAACTGGATAGAGGGGAGCGCAGGGCGTGTAGCAGGGTCGGCGGTTTTTCCGGGGGCTAGCAACCCACGGCTTGGATTCTTGAAGCTACATGCTCAGACTTTCAGAAGTTGGGA
>CM053585.1:309130794-309153555 GCA_028646515.1 Pseudochirops corinnae | reverse complement strand
AAAAAAAAAAAAAAGAAATAGTTAAAATAAATGATGCAATGAATTCAAGCCAAATTATATCTCCAAACTTGAATTTTTCCATCATTTAACTTAAGAAAATATTAAGTTCAATTACAAATAGATGAGGCAGGAGATAAAAACTATGACTGATACACCTGAAGAAAATGCTTAAATCCCACCTTAAATTCCTTATCTCAGATACACCTTATTGCAATTTCATTTTTGAACACACTGGACCTGGGGGATTGAATGAATTAGAGTTCTAAAAAGATAGTATAATGGTACAATAGGAACTGATACTACTGTTTTTATGCCTTTCAAAAAACATTGCCATGGAGAACAATGTTTCTTCCAAGCACAGTTGTCCACATCATCATCATCACTATCAGTAGCAGCAGCAGCAGCAGCACACTAATAGCAAAAGCAGTTTCAGGAGAGCAACTAATTCCAGGATTGTTTCTATCTAAAGTTTATCTAAAAAAGAGAAACCAATAATAACAATGACAACCAACAAAGCGAGAATAAAGACTGATAACAGGTTTATCCTAATGGATCAATAAATCAGTAAAGCAAGCATTTATCAAGTATTTACTAGGTTCTAGGCAATGGGGAGAGAAGATAAAAATGAAATATTTCTACGCCTGCCTTCTTTGTCCAAGCTACACTGGGGACTCCTCCATGTGACTGGCATAGAAACTCTTCTCCTGGAAGCATATTCCACTCTGGACTAGTCATATTGGATGTCCCCTGGTCCTCACTTGCATCTTCTCCCTCTCACTGACTGGTTGGTTTCTCACAGAACCTCCACTTTGAAGGAGGAAGCCAAGGACAGCTATGTCTTTATTCCTCTCCAAGTTGCACTGCTGACTCTTCTGCAAGGCCTTTTCTCTGCAATGCCCAGCCCTACCAGCCTCAAGTACCACCCCTCTCCTCTTTATTCTCTCCTATTAGAATAATGTATGAATGCTCCTTGAGGGAGTGACTCTTTCCGCTTGCATGTGAAATCCCAGTGTTTTACATATTATCTAAACCATAGTAAACACTTAATAAAAACCTGTTGTTGTTACTTTCATTTGATACTATCAAATGCTCAAGAAGAGAGAGACAGAGAGAGATAGAGAGACAGAGACAGACAGACACAGACACACACAGACACAGACACAGACACACACAAACACACACACACACAGATAGAGACACAGAAACAGAGAGAGAGAAACACAGAGACTGAGACTGAGACAGAGAGACAGAGACAGGGAGTGAAACTAGAATTTCCATATAAATGAAAGTGGTTTATCTCAACACAGTATATGTAAGCATTAAGATACTCAAATGTAATCAAAAGTTACTTGGTGGGCAACATTCACATAGCTTTAAACCACAGTATGTTAAAAGAAATCTGAGTCTTACAGGTTTGTTTATTTTGAGGGGTTTACAATACCAATTAAGGATCAGTTTACTGTGATCTGAAATTGTAAAAATCTGATCCTTAAGGAACCCTGATTTATTGAGCCAAGTAGATCATGCAATAATGGGGTGGAAACTGCAATATGTCACTGAAGGTTGCAAAAGTCAGTAGCTGCTAGATACTTAGAAAGAATATATCAGATGGATGGAAACATGTACCAGGAGTTGGCTAACCTTTATAAAGGAACAGATAACAAATACCTGTACTATAAATACAGAACCAAAAAGATCCTTGAAAATTCAAAAAATAAATTACAATTCAACCAGAGAGAGCATCATTAAACAGACATAAACTGCCCACCACTGCTTAGATAGATCATTGATCCACACAAAATTTAAGAAAATTTTAATGGAGATTTTCACACCAAGTATCCATATTTCACATCATATGATGTGAAAAGTGTTCAAGATATAGAGACATAACCAAAGAATGTAAGAGAACAACAACAGATGCATCCCCATCTCTGTCTTTCTGTCAGTTACTGGAGTCGTCGCAAAGATTTTTTCAGTGAATCTACAGAAGATGATCCTATTTCCCCAATTTCAAACATAGCCATTTTATCCACTTGCAGAATAGTTCACAGAACAATATAAAATAAGGTAACAACTTGTGCTTAAAGAGTTTCTATCTGAACACCACTGAAAAACATTAGAGGATGATAGGGACTACCGTGGTGGTAGTGGTGGTGATAATGATGTTAATGATATTGAAGAACAGTATAAAGTCATTAGAAAACTATATCTAGATGGTACATGCAGTAGAAAATTTGAAATCCATATTACTCAATGACTAGCAATGAAAAAAATGGAGCAAAAAGAATATAATCTAACCACAGAAACATATCAGAAATTTATATTCCCTGTATTAGCAACTGAAACCTAAAGTTAAATAGTTAAGGCGATCATATGTCAAAGTCAAGCAAAGAATAAAATAAGCAATTTGGCATCAATCAAAAACTTTATAGAAGTGAGAGAAGGGGGGGAACACATCAAGAGGTAAGAGAACCCTTGGAGAAGATACAGAAAATTTTTGACTCTATATGGTCACAATAATACAATCATAACAAAAAGGTAAGTTAGATCAAATGAGAAAGCTTGTACATTACATGAGAGGACAGCTATACTTTTTACAAATTATAGCTTTTCTTTAAAACTGGGAAATCTTAGGGTCAGAAAATATCCATTAATTAGTGGTTCAAATTCTTTGCAGGGACACAAATTGCAAACATTTTACTATCTTCCTCTCAGATACAAGTCTCTAATTTCTTTAATAAAAAGCATAAAAATGTTACCAAAATACAAGGACAGCATTAACTCTTGATACCTACCATGCTGCCCTCTGTGGCTAAACTCCTCAAAATGGCTAACCAAAAAAAGATGCTTCTGTGGAGGTGTGGGGTTCAGGGGGATTCAAGACCCCAAAATACTACCATGCCAGGTATTGCCAAATGAATTCAACTCAAGCCTTCTCTATGTCAAAGTAAAACAAAGTTTATTAAAGATTCACCATAATAATGACTCTTAAGAAGCTTAAGTATCCATGACACTGGTATTGGACAAGTGGGCCAGAGCAATCTGACAGAGACTGAGTCTGCACTAGATTGAATCTCAGCATCTTCATGACGGCAAAATGGATCTTATATACAGAAAGACTGTGGCAGGCATCTAGGGGTGGTCTACAGGAGGGGTTTGGGGAGGGTCTTGAGGAGGAATCTAAGGAGGATCCTGATGGAACTGAGGTCAGACTCCAGGAATGTCATTCAGGTTGGGAAATAACTGAAGGCTACCTAGAGAGGACAGACCATGGAGGGCTAGGCTAGTTTAAGAGAAACAGAGATTTCTGTCTAGCAATAATGAAAGGCTTATGGCCTCAGGCAAATGCCTCATCAAGTGGAAAGATTCAAGGGCATTCCCAGAGCCTAAACTCCCATCACTTCTACTTTTTTTTTTCTCTCATTCACTTAAACCCTTACAATCTAACTTCTAATCTTACAATTCAATAGAAACTACTCTGCCTCAAGGTATTAATGATCTCATAGGGGCCCAATCCCATGGTTTTTTCTCAATCTTCATTCTTCTTTATGTCTCTATATTCAACTCTTTTATACTCTCTTCCTTCTGGGTTTTCAGAAGAGTATTCTCTCTTTCTCCCTCTCTCTCTCCCCCTCCTACCTATCTGATCACCCCTTCTCTGCCTCCTTTGCTAGATTATCCTCCAGATCACACCCTCTAACTGTAGATGTCCCTCAAGATTCTGTCCTGCTACTTGGTGACCTCATCAGGTTCCATTGACTTAATTACCATTTCTATGCTGATGATTCTCAAATCTACTTTCCTGTCTCAGTCTCTCTGTTGACCTACCATCTCACATCTCCAAATGCCTTTCAGTAATTTCCAACTGAATATCTAATAGACATCTTAAACGAAATATGCTCCAAACAGAACTGATTATCATTCTACCTAAACACTCCCAGTCCCTCCTCCTGCCTTCATTATTACTATAGAGGAAAACACCATCTTCCCTTCCCTTAGGTTCTCAACCTAGAAGTGATCCTGGATTCTCCATTATCTCTAAGCTTTCTTCCCACCCATATCCAAGTTGTTGCCAAGGTCCATGGATTTCACCTTTGCAACATCACTTAAATAATCACCAATTTGAACATCACTCTTCTCCCTGACACTGACACCACTCTAAGCCATTCTAAACTTACATCTTGAATACTGCAAAAGCAAGCAGATGGGTCTCACTCCCTCCAAATGATTCTCTCACCTTATTCATGAATACCAAAACTTCAATTCAGTGCCACTTGCCCACACACACTGTTTCACAAACAAAATTATCCATCTCTCAGAGCTGGGCATGTTCTCCGGTTATCTTCCAAACCTGGAAGGCTCTCCCTCCTCTGTTCTGACTACTGACCTTCCTGACTTTCTTTAAGAGCCAACTAAAATGTCATCTTCTATAAGACTGCTTCCCTAACTCCTATTAATTCCAATGACCTCTTTCAATAATTTTCTGTTCATTCTCTATATAGCTCACTTTGTATATATTTGCTTGCATATTGTCTCCCCTATGAAACGTTAAGCTTCTTGGGGACAGGAACTGTCTTTTCCCTCTTTTTGTATCCCTAGTCCTTAGCACGTATTCTTTGTCGAATTAAATTAAAATTTAAGTAAATTAGTGGAGAAGTTTATATTAATACAAAAACAGCTGTAACTTCTTATAATAAAGGCTGCTATAAAATGTTACTTTTCTTGTTGTCACCTTATTTAAATGGATTTATACTAGTTGCTTAATCTGATACGGAGTACTGATTCCCTGTAACTATACCTACTATCATCTGAATTCTCCTGGATGGATTGAGTCACACATTTTGTTTTTTTCTTGAAATTCTATTATCTTCTCTTTATAAAGTCATCCCTATCTCCTAACATATTTCTCATTCCTTAAAGTCCCAAAGACATCTTCATAAAAATGTTAAAATAACTTAGAAAGCTCAGCAAAAGTAACCTAGACATAAAAAAAAGACTTTATACTCAGTATTGCACATCCACCTATGCAAAGAAGGTAGGGAGGGGGCCAGTCATGTTCATCAGAATTGTCTCTTCGAACTATTCCTGTGTTCACAATACCATGTGACTTTCCTTTTCTGAGACTTGCCTGTTTATCTGAGAAAGAGATGGAAATTAGTTATCATAACTAATAAACCTTGCTAAATTACTAGTAAATCTAGAGACTTTACTACTAAAATTTGGTATCAGGAAAAAAAATTCCCAGTAATTCGAACTATACAAAAGTGGAATGGGATGCATCAGGAATTAGTGAATTCCCTTCAACGGAGAGCTTCAAGCAGAGGATGGGTTACTGTATGTTCGGTTTTTTCTAGTGTGGATTCTTTTTCAACAATAGATTGGATTAAATGGTTCCTTAGGTCCCTTCCAACCATAAAATTCTGTGTTTCCATGAATCACAACTCTCTCTGAAGGCAATTCAAATGACTTCATGCTTCAATTACTGTAAAGTTCCCATTATTGTACCTGTGTGACTTCAGTGGAGATGACACTTGAGGAAGATGGTGATGGATTAACACACTACTGGCTCAATTTCCACTTTCTGACCTTCACTTTACATATCTAATCATACAACTTTGCTTAATCAGTGTGCAAACTATGTTCTTAGAACCAGGCTACCTCCCTCTAATTCCAGTGAGCCAAAACACATTTGTTCTTTCCCTCAGATATTTTACTAATGTACGTGAAGATTAAACTGCATCTCCAATTTTGATCTTTTTCCTTTTTGTAATTACATTTCTGCAGTGAAAAGCACATGTTTTTATTCCATTTGAATAAATCCACCATCACCACAAGTATTGTCTCCCTTACTTTTATGCCAATACATGGAGACACTGTACAACAGGCCACACTATATTCACTTGGAATCCTGTTGCTCTTGGGGATGTAGACATGTCAGTGCTTCTTGGCCTGCTTACCTGGATGACTTCGGATCCAAACACAGTCATCTATTGCATGTTTAACAGGGAAGGGCATCGATACAGAATGCATTTTCACAAAGTAACCCTATTTCATTGCAGGTCTTCAGATAAATTCCCCAAATGTACTTACAAATGAAATATATTTTTTTTCTTAAGGTTCTCCCTTTGAGATTGTATTTACGTCCTCCGACTCCGGAAAATGTGCAGTTTATCATCTGCCTTATCAATAATGGCTGAGCTCATGCAAGTTGCTCCAAATTTTTTTTAATGACTTTACCATCAGATCAAGATTAGCCTTTAATTTTTCATGCAGAGCAAAACTGTGCCTTTCTACATGGTTAGATAACTACAGCAATTTAATCTTCAACATTAATATTGTTTCAACTGGTGACTAACCAGTCCCTTCAAACTTGATTCTATGTCTAAGTATGGAGAAAGGCTCCCTAATTAGAGGATGGCCTGTGACTTCTCTACTCAATATCATCTTTTCTCCTGTGGCTGTAAGATCAGGTTTTGTGAGTAAACAGATGCAAAGGGTAAGGCTTCATTAAAAGCTGCATGGGGCTCAGAGGTCACATAGAAAGATGTGCCTGTTATTCTCTCAATTTTTAGTAGTGTTGAATAAGAATACAAAGTGATTTTTTCCACATTGGATCTGAGACATATCTTATGGTTCATCCCCTTTATTTGCCCATACCATTGCCAAATAAAGAATAAATACATCGAAAGAAAAGATAGAGAATATAAAAAAGTATCCAAAAAGAGAAACCACTGAATAACATGGATCTGTTCTTATATTGCAAGATAAGGACATGTAAAAAAACTCTGGATTCAAATTTTGGCTCGATCACTAACTTAAAAAGCAAATTTCATCCCTTCTTTTTCCTTATTACTTTAGTCTCTAAAATAAGGATGACATTCCTTGCCTGAAAGATTAAAAGATAGAATGAAAATGAAAGGACTTTTTAAGATACAAAATTTTGCCATATCCATCTTATAATTAAACCATAATGCTAGAAACCTGAGGAATTATTCTATATCCATTCAAAAATAAGTTCTGCTGATTGTACTACCATCTTTCACATTAGTTTCTCTTTCAAACCAAATATGAAGACAGGTCAAAACACTTGCTTCCTTGATATGAATGTCTCTAAATGTTACCAGGAAATAATATGAAATAACTTAAGAAAAGCTTTCATATACTGTTTGGTGTACAGTCTATAATGTATTACATTGGCAAGCTTCCCTTCCCCATTAAATGTGTTCAACTAAAATTAGAATTACTTCTATGTTTGATCATATCCACTAGCATAAGAGATAACAGATTTTTCAAATCTCTAGTCAAAAATATTTTGTTTCATTCCAGTCAAGTGTTCTTGCATCAAAGAAAACCTAACAGGTTTCCATCAGTTTTTTTTTTTTAAAGTTCAATATACCAAGAGCAACCCTACAAACATCATTTCTATCTCTATTGCTGGAATATATATCATTGTTTGAATGAAACACCGGAATCAATTTGAAAAAATATTGCTAGAGTTCCTAAAAATTGTGTCTTGGATAAGAAAATTTCATTTACCAAAGTGGCACTATGCAGAAATCTACCTTAGTTCTGCTGAATTGAGCAAGAAAAGATATCTACACTCTTCCACAAGAAGAGATTATGGGTATTTAAAGCCAGTGATCATGTCATTTTACCCTTCTCCCAAGTCTTCACCATGGTAAACCATCTTAAGTTTGTTCAACTAGTCCTCATATGGCATGGTATCCAGTCTTATCAGCACTCTGTTTGCTCTCTTTAGGATGTGCTGTAGCTTGTCAGATCCCTTCTTAAAAGACTTAGAGTTTAAGAACATTCCAGATGTGGTCTGAGGATAGCATATCTCATTCAAGCAGATTATAAGACTTCTGCTAATTTTCACTTAAATCAAGTTGCTTTCTGATACTTCAGGCCATGACTTTTACATAAATGCAGCTCTCATATGATTAGAAAGAATTCAATGTAATATTGTTGTTGAAATAAATACTTTATTCTTTGTTGCTCTGGTGTTAGCTAGAGAAAATTATCTGGGGGTCTGAGTGCTTATTTTGGTAGACTACTACAACGATAGAATTGGCAAGACCTAAGGTAGCACAGAGAATTTCTAGAACAGCTTAATAAGGCCTAGAGAGGGTAGCAAACCTATCATTTTCTCTTGAGGTACCAATTTCCACTAAAGGAGCTTACCAATAATGGTTAGCCAACTACTTACCATTGTATGAAATTGCCCTAGCATTGTACAGAATTAAGTGTAAAACACTGTATGGTTAGCAAATGTTTCTCCAATGGACTGACATTCAAGATGATTAGGAGCAAAAAAGGCAAAAAAAAAAAAAAGAAATAACAATAAAACTTTATTCACTGCATACTTGAATATCTAAGACAGAACCTTAAGGTAAAAATAACTCACCAGAGAGAGGGATAAGAGAGGTCAGGGTGTTGAATTGGATATATATTCCATGAGCCGACTAGAAATACAAAGGAAAGAGATTGACTCCAGATGCAAAATGCAGACAGTGTCATTTTTAAAAATTGTATCAAAAGGCCTACCACAGTGATTGGCACATACTAGGGCACGTATTTGTTGATTGACAAACAGCACATCTTTATTGATTGACTAAAAGCAAAGAAAGGAGGGTGGTAATGGATGAATTTCTGTATACATTCTGGAATGTATTTATAAGATGGAAAACTGAGATATATCCTTGTTCATTTAAGAATTGTGAAATAGCAAGACGGTGACTTAACAGAAACTGGATGTGTTCTTGGAAATCCAGAGAGCATGATGAGCACAGAGAGGACAGACTTTCCTGACCTCAATAAAGTCTATTTAATGAACAATGACTGGACTTTTCCTCAAAGAAAAAAATCTGCAATTGTACTTGAAAAAGAACAACCCAGATACTTCAAATCCGAGAAACAAAGTAAAATGCATATTATAGGCTGGTGCTTTTGTTCTGTTTCCTCTTTGCAGTATTATGTTCGCTATTTTCATGCAGTGCAAACAATATGGGATTCCCCACTAAAAAAAAAAGTATTCATTTTTGTCTTTTAGATATTAATGAAAGAAAGGAGAATGGAGAGAGGTAAGAAAACAAGTATTAGCTTGTTTTTATCTTGAATTTCAAGGGTACTGGATATAACAGCAAAGACCTTGACCTAGTGATTCCATCTTAAGATAGATAATAGGATAAAAGACTTAGCACTGTAAAGGTCCTTTAATGTCAACATACACAAACCTCTCAATTTACTAATAAGGAAAATGGAATCCAGAAACATTAAGTGAATTGTCCGAGATTAACCAGTAAGCCACCATCAGGATATCAACTCAAGTCCTCTGACTTCATATTGAATACATTTCCTTCCATATCATGTTACCTTCTGCATAAGCAATCTTGCAAAATATACCTGTGAAAGATTTTATTCCATGGAATTAAAACTTTGGGAGCCATACCAAACCCAGAATGCATAGCTTTGAAGGGCTTGGAAACAAAGGTTCTAGGAAAGGTATGTGAAGGAGGCTAGGATTGATTGCTTTATGGAAAATTTGGGAGAAAGACAAAGCCTGGAACCGGGATCAAGAGCAGAAGAATATGTCATCTCCATCTTGAGGATGTGTGTTATATGCCGAGTAAAATATTCAACATAGGATTTATGTTTTTCTGTTCTACTCTGCAAATGCCCTGAGAGAAGTAGCAATTGTAGAACAGCTGCCC
Source organism: Pseudochirops corinnae (assembly GCA_028646515.1). NCBI lineage: Eukaryota > Metazoa > Chordata > Mammalia > Diprotodontia > Pseudocheiridae > Pseudochirops > Pseudochirops corinnae. The sequence goes on along the minus strand of CM053585.1, from coordinate 309,143,842 downwards.
TGGGGAGCAAGTAAGGCAAGGAGAGATGACAATGATTTTGTAATCTGTGAATCTTGAACCTGAGGGACCAGGTGACTCCTTCTGTCTTTAAAGACAATGTGATTCTCCCATGCCTCAGCTGGGGAGAAGATATCTGATCTTACTTGCTCTACTCAAAGAAGTTACAATGCAGGAAGTCCTAGTGCTTTCAGCAGTTGGCAGTGAATTCAGTGTATACTCCCAATGGCTGCCCTTTCCCTCTAGGATTTCTGTTCATTCCTTTTTGGTGTTGGGTATCCCACTGCTAAATAAAAGAAAGACAAAACAAGCCAGTTTGCTCCTGTGTGTATGCATCATTACTTGGAATGGAAAACTATTCAAGTTGGCAATTTAAAAATAAAATGTGGATTTATATGGTGCCTATCAGAAGACAGGTGAAGCCAAAGCCACAATAGATCTGGCTCCAGGGTTGCCATCTGCTGGTATTCCTTAGCAAAACAGCCTTTTAGCAAGCATAAGAAAAATAAAGGAAAAATAAAATCCCAGAGAAAATTTAAATTTGGATCTTCATACTCTAGACAAGCTACATTCATACATATATGTTTTCTGAATGATGCCAGAAGACAAGGACAAACAGAAGAGATAGGAGAGGAATTGCATTGTGCAGAAATGGGCCACTTCTGCACCTTCCTGCCTGTATATGCTACATTTGAATAGCAGTATAGTAGTGAATGCCATCATTTGCCCAAGAATGAGGCATGAATGACTCTGCATGGACTGACTCCTACATGTTCCTATGTATTTCCTCAATACCAAGCCTAGAGTTTAGGTCTGATCTAGAGACAGGTGGAGATGATGACTTAGACTTCCCTCAATGACCACCTTGGATTTATGTGAAGAAGTGAGACAGAGAAGATGAAAAAATGAGGAGTTGGAAGAGGCAGAGTCTCCATGAGGAACTTGTCCTGAGATTAAAATGTGCTGGAAAAATTTTTACAATTTCTAGAATAAAATCACCTACATGATATAAGCTGATGATTCCTCATTTTCTCTACTCTTTTCTCTCCAGAGAGGACAGGAGCTTATATATACCTCTCCAGAGCTAAGCAGCTTACCTTTGTGTTTTAAAAACTTTTTTATCTTTAGGTATTAAGCAACAAGATATGATAAACCTGTTAACGGATGATATTCCTAAGCTATATGTGCTGCTATTTGAATTCATCTTGAGAAAAGAGAACTGGGAACAGGCAAGTGAAGGAGATAAGTTGGGCTAAAAGAGATTTCTAGCAGGGAGCACTAATGTCAACAGAATTATTGATTAATTTTTATAAATTTCCTGGGTAGAGAGAATACATTTGTGGGGTTTCTCTAGGCTGAGTAAGCAAGAGTGACTGAGCACCTATACCTGGGCTACAACTGAAAAAGGCATCTGCTCCCATGCACCTCCTGTGATATGTGTCCACTTCTAATGACTATATCATGGATGGGGAACCTGTGGCCTCAAGGTCACATGTGGTCCTCTGGGTCCTCAAGTGCGGCCTTTGTACTGAATTCAAACTTACAGAACAAATCCCCTTAATGAAAGGATTTGTAAGGTATAGCCACTATACCTTACTCATTTCTGCCTGCAGTACAAGGGTGGAGCAAAGGAACTTGTTACTTGAATAAAATTTTAGTTAAGACCAATGGAAGAACAAAAATGATGGGGTAAGAAGAAGCTGGTGGGATATTTCTGTCTGAACCAGGAGACATCTATGTCTAGCCTTCCAACCCTGGTGTTAAGTGTAGTAACAGTAACCAAGAACACACTATACTAGGGTATACTAGTCAATGGTGGTCTTCCTTTCATCCCTAGCTTTCAGCACATGAACATCCCATCTTCTTATTTACCTTACATTTCCTTAATGACATATTTTACACTTCTGTTCTTCTTAGTTCCACATTGGTCATGTGTTGCGACCTTCTCTCACCCACCATGGTCTTCTCCACTTCCTTCTGTGTGATACTTATTTTAAATTCTTGGAAGATTGTTGTTTTCCCAGCTTTATGATGCCATACAGCAACACTTGTAACATGTTGTTATTAAAGATGTGATCAAAAATCAAAAAAAGAACATTGTTTCCATAGGAAACACATCTGTTGTTTACAAGAAAATAAGAATGTCTATTACAGTAGAAACAAAGAACTACAACTAAATTAACAGCTCTATAAACTGGAAAATGGTTAAACAAATTGTAATACACGGGTATAGGAGTATAATTATGCTGAAAGAAACTACGAATAGCAAGAATCCAAAGAAACATGATAAGATTCTGGGAAGTGATGGAGAGTGAAATAAGCAGAAGAAATAAAATACACCCATCAAAAATAATGTAAATAAAGAATACAACAAAATGGAATATTGTAAGATTGTAATGTTAAAATTTGACTCAAAAGAAGGATTGGGGAAATATTAAGTGCCTCCTGTTATTGCAGAGGTATGAGGGGAGAAGGTCTATGGATATAGAATATTTCATATATATTGTTACACAAGACTGACATAGTAATTAGTTGTACTGAATTATTTTTCTTTAAAAAAAATTTCTCTTGAGATACAGGTAATGAACTTGATAGTCATAAACTTTAAAAAATATTTGCATAATTACATTTCAATATAATTGGCTTCCTCAGTAATTCTCAATAAATTATTTTATGTGTTGAAAAAAAATAAAAAAAAATAAAAGTATTCTGAGAAGGGGTATACACTTCACCATTCTGTCAAATGGATTTTTTTTTTAATGTTAAAAACTGTTGCTGTAAAGAGGACTTGCTGGGTGATAATGTATTTGGAGATGAATATGATGGACAAAAAAGAGCATCAGTTTTATAAAATATTAAAACATTGATGGGATCAGGAAATGCTTCACAAAGGAAGAATGGCTATGAAATAGCTTATTGATTTGTTTTCCTGTTAAAAGTGAAACACAAAAGAAAAGAGTACTCTCTAAAGTATTCTGAAAATCCTTCTCTAATACTTAGTTGTGGCACAGAGGTAACCCTGAGGAATCAGAGCATGGGTTCTGGACTATTCTGCCCATTTGGAAAAAAGCTGTGAATATGAGCCTAATGATAATCATTAGTCAAACCACAAACATTTATTAAATGAATAAAAAAATTAAGTCTTTTTTTAATATCAAGGAAGTTACAAAGATATAGAGGGTTGATTAAAGGGAATCTGAGAGTGGAAAAGTACTGGGGATTGGAGGACCTGAAAAAAATTCCTGCTTATTTGAGCTGAACTGAAGAAAGTCAAGGAAACTGAAAGGAGGAAGTGATGGAGTAAAGTATTCCAGCATAACAAACAATAAGCAAAATGGCAGGAATAAAAGATGATGTCTCATACTAGAGTAAACTACAAGGAGGCAAGTGTAGCTAGATTGTAGAGGTGCCTGGAGTGGAACAAAGTGTAAAAGAATAGATACAAAGGAATAAAATTATGTCAAGCTTTTACCACTTAATTCTGGAGGTAATAGGAGCTTATTGAGCAGACAGATGATGCGGATTTTTAGAAGCTATATTTTAGAACAATAAACATGGTTGTGGAGGGGACAATAGATTACACTGAGGAGTGACTTAATGCAGAAAGACAGAACACTATTTCAATAATACAGATGATGAGGACTTGCACAAGAGTTGTGGTTGCATTAATGAAAGAGAGAGGGAAAGAGAGAGAGAGAGTGAGAGAGAGAGAGAGAGAGAGAAAGAGAGAGAGTGAGAGAGAGAAGTATAGTAGAGATGTTGCAAAGGTAAAAATGACAAGATAGGGCAATGGACTGAATATGCGGGAAAAATAAAGAGTTAAGAGTTGAGCATTATATCCAAATTACAAGGCTGGGTGACTGAGAACATGGTGGTGTCCTATTAAAGTAACAGGATGTAAAGCCAAGCACAAGCAGCTTTCTAGAAGAAGGCTACTGTGAACAGCTTTTAAGATTCTGATTATACAGTATAGTGAATACTCTAATCCATAACAAATCAAAGCAAAACATTCACAGTAAATCAAAGTACAGCATTCACAATGTTACAACTTATCACAGAAAATCAAAATATAGCATTCACAACAACTTATCACAGAAAATGGCCACATAGTTTCTACCACAGTGGTCACAAAGTTTTGAACAAAGAACAATCATTTAGTAACTCAAGAATTCACAAAAATCCTTAATTCAATAACAAAGTACAAGTCAAAATTCCCACTCATGAGGCACACTAAGTTAATTCAATCAGTCCTTTATTCAGTCATCAATCACTAAGTACAATCATTTAGTTAATCAATCATTATATCAACTCGATTATTCAATCATCCTTCATCATTCACTATTCTGTCATCAGAAAATACACAGACCCTCCACCCCTAAGTCACTAGTAAATTTACAATTTCTCAGTCAGTACACAATATCCAAGTAAAGTCTTCTTTCAGCCCTGGTTTCTGTTGACTCTGTTGACTCTGGAATCTGTTTCTCAGATTCACTGGATCCCCTTCCATGGTCCCAGATCCTACCTGGATTCACCAAACTGTCACCTGGGTTCACAGGCAGACAGCTCCCAGGTCCTTGTCCAGTTCTCTGTGCAGCCTCTGTTCCATGCTGAAGCTCACAGCATCCAGTCCACCTCAAATCCTTCACAGTCTCTGTTCCCAGAAAGTCAAGGCTCAACAAAACCACAAACGAGTTCATAAAAAGTACCAGCATCACAGTCATGCTTCCTCAGTCTTTTGGCAGCTCTGGCTGGCCTTCGGACTCAGCAAAAATTTCAGCTGGTTCCCAGAATCAAAATCACTCCATCCAGGTTTTCAAAATCAAAATCATTCTCTTCAGCCTGGGAGAAGTGGAGGAGGCTGCTTTCCTCTTCAGCCTCCCCAGTGGTAGCAGCTTCTGCCTCCAGGAACCTTCCTCCAAGAAGATCTGTCTCAGTTACCAGTTCTCATTTTTCTTCTCAATTCTCAATCCAGCAGTAGCAGCCCAGCTTCCAGATGCTGCTGAGAGAAATTCTCTCTTTCTCCAGCAGCAGTAGCTTCTGCCTCCAGGAAACTTGCTCCAAGAAGATCTGACTCTCCCCCTCTGAGGCTTTTCCTTACATACACACAGCATTAGCTTCCTGTTTCAGCTAACCTCTTCCTGTTACATCAACAACAGGGATTCATACCTTCTTGATTAATTGCTAAGTGCTAAGTATCTGTTACCTTTGCCAATACAACGGATCTTCAAATTCAAATTACATTACCATTGCACAGGAAAGATGGGAGGTATGAGGATTTCCAATGGAAGACCAAAGGTTTAGTTTTAGATGTGTTGAGTTTGAGTTGACTATAGAACTGGAGCTCAATAGAAAGCTAGCTATATAGCTAGATGGGAGCTAAATAAATAGCTCAGGGGAGCATAAACATACCAATAACAATTAAAGCTGTGGTTGCTAATGGAATCACCAAGTGCAATAATACAGATGGAAAAGAGAAGGGGGACTAGGAGAGAGCCTTAGGGGCGAGTGGGTCCTATCCATGGTTAGAGAGCATGACATGGATAAGGAACCAGCATAATTGACTGGTAAAATATAGTCAGCAGAGAGGAAGAGAACTAGGAGAGAACAGTTTCATGAAAACCTAGTCAGGAAAGTCTAACCAGAAGGAGATGATGAAGAGTATTAAATGCTGTAGAAGTTAAAAAGAATGAGCACAGATAAAAAGACTTGGCAATTTATCAGTTAAGAAGGCCATTTATATCCCTAACAATAAGAGAAATAGGAATCAAAACAATCCTGAGAATTCATTTAATATACTCAAAATGGCAAAGTCAAAAGATGACAATAATCAGTTTTGGAGGGGTTTTGGAAAGAGAGGCATGTATCTGTTATCAGAAGAGCTGTGAATCAGTGCTACCATTTTTGAAAGTAATGTGGAATAATACAAAGTATTATTATTATTATTATACAAAATATTACTAAAATGTCCATATCATTTAATCTAGAAATTCCTTGGCTAAGCATATGCATTAGAAAGTCAGTGATGGAAAGAAAGGCTCCACATAAACTAAAATAACTTTAACAGCACTTTTTGTGAGTAGTAATGAACTGGAAAGCAGATGCTCCAAAATAGCTGAACAAATTGTTGTACCTGAATATAATAGAATATCACTGTTCCATAAGAAACAATAAACAAGATGATTAAAGAGAAACTTAGAGACCTACATGAACTGATACAATTTAAAATGAGCAGAGTCAGGAAAACCATATAATGAATGAGTATAGACAATATAAATGGAAAGACTAGCAATGGCAAAGCAATAAGAATGAATAAATGTCATGAAACTATAAATAAATTTGGTCACGAAGAAGAAAAGGAACTAACTAGTACAACTTAAGAAAGGTATATGAATGGGAGAGAGAAAATCTACATATGTAGAACACAGAATATAATGTTCTATATATTTTTTTAAAACATTGACTAATTTTCTAAATTTTTCTTATCATCCTTTTACTTTAATTTGTTGTTGTTATCAAGAATGACACTGTAAGTATGAGGAGAAGGGATGGGGTTGGGGGTGGGGGGGAGGAATGTCAAAGTGATATAAAAATTGAATCACTCTTTTTCAGGAAGAAAACCTCAAACCTAGGGAGGCTAGGGAGAAGCCTGTCCTCTGGGAAAGTTTACTAATGGCCAGGCCAGACAACTATCTTTTGCCCAGGGAGTCTAAAACTTCATGCTACCACAACATAGCTAGCCTCCTCAGGTGAGAAGACCTCAGACTGCAGGTGCCCTAGCACAGAGAGGATATCATCTCATGCTCAGCACAGACTATTTTCTGAGAAAAGGATACCAGGAGACAGGTCAGGTACCTTCTATCTACCCAAAAGCAACCATTTCCATCTGTATCAATTAGCACAAGGCATCTCCTACCTCCTACTGCCAGTCCAATCTCCCAGCTGGTATATGGAGAAATCTTCTGTTCAAAGAAGAGTAAACCTCCCTTCAACTTCAGAACTTCAATTTTCTGCTACACTCTTATCTTTGAAGATAGAAGAGGGGCCCCCTCCACTCATTGAGGAACATTCTCACATCTGATCATATCCTTCATATCTCAGTGATTCTGGACTCTGGTAAATCATTATTCAAATTCCATTCAACATCTCCTCTCATGATTCTTCATTCCCATCCCCTCAATCCTCCAACCCCAATATTTCATGTGAACATTCCTCTGGAATGCCTCTTCCAAAGGTAACACATTTTCCTTCATCTTGAATCTATTTCTCTTCCACTTCTTCCATCTACTAACTCTTCGCAAAGCCTGGTTTCCCCCTGAAGACACCTGACCACCCTGTCCATTGACTGCACCTTCACTCATTAGGCTTTGAGATTAAGAGTAGGCCTGTTTGCATTTCTTTGCATCCCCTATACTTAGTACAATATCTGACACAGAGCAGGTGTTCAGTATTTTCTAGTTGATTTGTTGACTTGAGAATGTTCAAGGTTCAAGATTGAAAGCCAGATCACAAGAGATTTAGAAGTAAGACAACCAGGAGATTAGATAAGATGACAAAAAAATGAAAATAACAAAATCCAGAGCAGCTGTGAAAAAAAAATAGATATAGATATAGATATAGATATGGATATGGATATGGATATGGATATAGATATAGATATATACACTGTTAGTGGAGTTGTGAACTAGTTCACGTGTTCTTGAGAGCAATTTGGAACTATGAACAAAAAGGTATTAAATGGTACATAACCTTTTGACCCAGCAATACTGTTACTAGGTCTATACCCCCAAAGATATCAAAGAAAGAGGAAAAGGACATACATGTATAAAAATATTTACATCAGCTTTTTATGTTGTGCAAAAGAATTTGAAATTGAGGGTATGTTCATCAACTGAGAAATGACTGAAGAAGTTGTGATATATGAATAGTATTGTGCTGGAAGAAAAAATGACAGCTGAGAAGACACGTATGAGCTGATGCAGAGTGAAGTGAATGGAACCAGAAGAACAACAATAATAGCAATATTATGGAGAGAATTATTTTGAAAGACTTAGTAACACTGATCAATGTAATAACCAAACACAATTACAATAATCCTATGATGAAAAATGTCATCTACCTAACAGAAAAAGAGCCAATAGACTCAACTAACAAATTGAATCACATTGTCTTTCCTTTTTGGATGTGGCTAATGCAGGAATTTGTTTTACGTGACTGTACGTACTGTTAATGGATATTGTTTTTCTTGCATTCTCAGTGAGTGTGCCAGTAGGAGGGAAAGAATTTCAAATTAAAATAAAAATTGCATTTATAAAACAGTGAGGAGAGAGGAATTGAAAGCATCTAGTTTGGATGATTTTCCCAAAGTACAATAGCTAGAGAGAATGGACAGATTAAGTGAAAGGTGGTTTGTTTGGGTTTTTTGGTTGTTGTTTTTTTTTTGTAATATGGATATATTTGTACCCAACAGGGAAAGAAACAGGACACAGAGGTTAGTTCCCAGAGTTCATTGTCTAGGGCTCATTACAGTGATAAGAGAGGAGTAAGGATAACAATGGGGATGATCTGTTGAGTTGTCGAGGTAGGGATAAGATTAAAATTCATGTAACGCGGAGAATGTGAAATGTTTTACATGACATTATATGTATAATGGCCATCAGTTTTTTGTTTTGTTTTGTTTTTTTGTTTTTACCTCTCTCAATGGGTGGAGGGAAGGGGGAGAATTAGGAACTGGAAAAAAAAAATTAAATGCATGTAGAGGAATTGATTTTGGTAAGGATGAGGACCAACTCTTCATTAAATGTCAGAGTCAAGGAGGAGAGAGTCAGGGTACTTATCTGAAAGTTGTGAGCAGAAGAGGAGCTCTTAGAGAAAGTCCTAATTTTATTAATAATAGCAAAAGTTTTTGGCTGAAAGTGACTGAGGATGGTACTTGTAGGAAGACATCAGAAAGAAGAAGTTTTCATATAATTGCTGTAAGGAATGGTTTTGTAAACTAGAGAAGAATAAAATGCTTGAACTGCAGCAGTGGGGGCCTAATAGAGAGAAAAGAACAAATTTGTAGTGTGGCCCCAAGCAATCAAATCAATAAGCATTTATGAAGTGCCATGCCATACACTTTGCTAAGTACGCACTGCAGATTAAAAAGAGAAAGAGGCATAGGACAATCCCCATGCCTTCCAGGACCTTAAAATCTAATACAGGAGGAAACATGCAAACTAATATATACAAAGCAAGTTATACAAGATAAATAGAAAATAATGAACAGAGGTAAGGAACTAGAATTAGAAATAGAAGAGAGGTTGAGGAAGCCTTCCTGTACAAAGCAGGAATTTAATTCAGAGTTATTGGAAGCCAGGAAGGTCAGTAGCAGGAAGGGACTAAGGAGAGTTCCCATGCATGGAGGACAGTCCAAGGAAATGCTCAGTGGCAAGAGGAGGCTCTTTTCTCAAGAACAAATAGGAAGAGTATGTGACTATGTCACTGGATCTGTTAAAGAGTAAGGTGTAAGAAGGCTGGAAAGGTACAAATGCTACAAAGAGCATTCTGTATTTATTCTTGGAGGCAACAGGAAGTCACTGGAGTTTGTTGAGTAGAGGGGGAACATGACTGAACATATTGTTTTTGGAAAATCACTTTAGTGGATGGATGGAGGATGGATTCAATGGGGAGAGATGTGAGAGAGGTACACAAACTAGAGGACTACTATAATAATCCCAGTATGAGGTGATGAGGGCCTACATTAGAGCAGTGGCCATGGCAGAGGAGAAAGGGGAGTATTGGAGAGATGATGCAAAGGTAAAATGAACAATCATTGGCAATGGGGAGGGGGGAGATAGTGAGGAATCCAGGATGACTACTGAGTTGGGAGCTTGAGGGAGTAGAAGGATGGTGTTGCCCTCTATCACTGTACAAGGCAGGAGAGGAGTAGAAGGTTTAGAGGGAACAATAATTACTTCTGTTTTCAACATATTGAGTTTAAGATGTCTATTAGACATCCAGTTTGTGATGTCTGAACGGCATTTGGCAATCTGAGATTGGGGGCTGAGAGAGATTGGGGCAGGAAAGGTAGATTTGAGAATCATCAGCGTAGTGATAGTAGGTAATAAATCCATAGGAACTGATGATATCACTAAGTGAAGTAGCATAGAGGGAGAAATGAAGAGAGTACATGACAGAACTCCAAGGGATACCTTCACTTAGAGGGCAGAATGTTCAGGAAGATTGAGGAAAAGACACAGAGAAAGCTTAGTCAGATAGGAAGGAGGAAAACCATGGGACAACATTGTGCCAGAAATCTGGAAAGCAGAAAGCATTAAGGAAGAGACTGAGATCAAATATGTCAGAGGCTGCAGAGAGGTGAAGGAGAATGAAGTCTGAGAAAAGGCCACTGGATTTAGCAATTAAGAAATCATTAGGAACTTTCAAGAGATTAGTTTTGGTTGGGATGGTAAGGTCAGAAGCCAAATTTTAAGGAAAACGATAATCAGTAAAATTTTATGATTTCTTCAGCTCCAATATGTTATCTTAAGATGCCCCTGCATGTACACATACATGCACACACACACACATACACACACACACACACACACACACACACGCACCCACACATCCCTTTACAATTCAAATCAATGACCATTTATTAAGGGTCTGCTTTTTGCACTTGTGCTAAGTGCTGGGGTTAAAAGACAGAAACCAAACATTTAACTGTGGAGAAAAAGCAGAAAGTTTGAGTAACTACAGATAGCCAACTACAATATATAAACAAAAAAAAAAGAAATAGAAGTAATCAGGATGGAGAGAGGAACAGAGTATGTAAGAATTCCATTTGATTGGGTCACTTTTTATATTTGAATCACCAACACCTATCACAGTGTGTATCACAAAGCAAGCACATAATAAATTCTTATTAATTGATTGATTGCAGCTCAAAGAAAAGATGAGATGTGTCCAAGCTAATAATAGAATTGTACCAAATATTCTGATCCAAATGTAACACTCTTTGTGCTGAGTTGTCACAATGACTGAAAATAATATTGGTAGATAAGACTTCACTCTCTGGGATTTTGCAATTGATTGGCTAAACAAACTTCCATAGAAAATGTCCAATCCGTGCCTGACATAATGTACGGTTTGTTTGAATCTGAATCAATAAGGTTTTTACTAAATAGAGTAGAAGTTGATAATTTACAATTGGCTTTATAACAACACAATTTTATCATGAACTCCCATGATTATAAGGATAACATCCTCATTACTCAATCAAGTCTCTCGATAGAATAGCCTGAACCTGAAATTGAAATTCACTTCAAATAACAACTTGCCAAGATTTTTACCTCTATTGTTGACACAATTGAAGGTTTTTTTTTTCTATTAAAAAGTTATGACTATTCCTTGGTCTGGTAGCAGAGTGTCTATCTATAATTTAAAATATAAATGCAATTTCACAATCCTGGCATGATACTAATATGCCACACAAAAGAGACTTCTCTACTGTCTTTAGCAAATATATAACACATATATAAGCATGCATGCAGAAAAATATTTAATGTTAGAAATAGGTGACTGAGATATACCAAAACCTAGCAAGATTCCTTGTTCATCCATTTCAACTGGATGAAAACTTTGCCAGGAAGCAGGTGGACAAAACATGATGACAGAATCAAAGAATTCTGGAAACCTGAACACATAAGCTAAAATTCCAAGAGAGGGTTAGCGAAAAAACCCTTTTGATCTGGAACTCAGGAAGCTTCCAAGCTGAAGGTCTCCCTCAGAAACTCAAAGAATTCAAGAAGAATTCTGGTTAAAAGAGAATAGAGACCACAGAATGTAGAATGTCAGAACTAGAGAAGAAATTAGAACATGACATGTAAAAGGCAAAAAACGAATTTAAGAATATTGAGCTAGAAAATGTTAGGGCTAAAAGAAAGCTCAAATGCAGAAAATCAGACATAGAAGGGACATTAGAATGTGAAATAACAGGAGAGTGCCATACAATTTTCTAGCACATACTTGCTCTGTGTCCAATACAGACAAACTTTTTATAAACTTTGTTTTTCAGGAGTGGAGCCAAGATGGCTACATAGAAGCAGGAAAACTCTGCAGCTCCCACAAAGCCACCTCAAATACCCATAAAATATGACTCTAAACAAATTTTAGGGGTCCAGAACTCACAAAAGTACAGAAAAACACATCTCCCACTGAAGGTGGCTCGTCAGGTAGGACAGGAAGGGCACATCACAAGGTGCTGGGAGCTGAAACTAGCCCTGCCTGAAACCACGGCTTGGCCCAGGGGTGGCCAGGGCAAGCTGCAGCTGAAGCCTTCAGAAGAATGGATCAGCAGCAGCTGTGGCAATTTCCAGAATTATCAAGCCATAAGAAATAAGGAGTAAGTGAAAGGTTAGTGGAACTAGGCTAAATTCGGGGGAGAAGGTCCGGCCGAACTGCCTGCAGGGCAAGGAAGCAGCAGAAGTGTGCAGCCACCTCCATGTGGCTGCTTCAGAGCTCGCAGCCTGCAGATTGCAGGGGGGCCAAATGAACATTCAGGGAGTAGGTGCTCTTGCCTTAACTGGCCTGGATCAGGATTGTGGTCTTGGGTGGTGGTCCTGAGGTGCATTTTCACTGAGCCAAAGCTGGTGGGGGCTGCAGCGGCCTCCTAATAGCTCTGGCAGCTGTGAAAACCCCAGCAATTTGGGACAGAGCTTTCTCCTCTGGAAGCAGAGTTCCACAGAGCTAAAAAGTCAACTAACTGACTGGCAACATGAGCAGGCAAAGGAAGCAAAGAAAAAACAGCAATCCAACTTTAGATTCCTTTTTTGGGGACAAAAAGGATGGAATGGGAGGAAGACAATACAGTCAGAACTCCTGCACCAAAAGCTTCCAAGAAAAATGTAGACTGGTTACAAGCCATAGAACAGCTTAAGAAGGATTTTGAAAAGCAAATAAGAGAAGCGGAGGAAAAATTGAGAAGAGAAATGAGAATGATGCAAGAAAATCATGAAAAGACAGTCAACAACCTGACTGAAGAAAATAACACCTTAAAAAAACAGATTAA
>CM053585.1:309111440-309130294 GCA_028646515.1 Pseudochirops corinnae | reverse complement strand
CTGAGAAGAGTCCAGTTTATCAAAGTTGGTCATCACACATACGATGTGTCTGTGATTGTGTACGAATTTTTCCTGGTTCTTCTCTTCTCACTTAGCATCAGTTTGTATAAGCCTCTCCAGGTGAATATGAAGTCCATCTGCTGCCCATTTCTTGTAGTATTCCATTACATTCATATACCACAACTTGTTTAGCCATTTTTTTTTAAAGAGACTAGATCAGAATGAATCTACACTTCAATAGTTTTACATTGCAGCATCATTTCTATTGAAGTTTCTATTTGTAATTTTTGTTGCCTGGGTAAATTAAAGACCATTTTAAGGTCAATATTGCCCAGAACTTTGAGAAATGCAATCCTCCCAATTTACAAAAGACAATTATCTCAGGAAACGCATAACCTTTGTCATATGGTCAATCTCAACTTGCCCTGAAAGTCTGCTGTCTTGATATTTGATGTCATCTTGACATAAGACATTAAAAAAAAAAAAGCCTAATCCAGTCCAATCTGGAATAAAGAATAAAATTGAATCAATAGTAGAAAAGCAACATGGAGAAGTAGAAAGAGACTTGACCCAGATATTAGAACACCTGGGTTCTAGCTTTAGCTCCAAAAATGCTTCGCTATTCTGGGACTCATTTCCCTTGTTTAAGTGCAAAGATAGAAGAAGGAGATCCAGCATAGAAAAAGAGATTCCACATATATCAGACTATATATATTAGCAGTTTTTATAGTATCAAATAACTGAAAAGAAAGTAGAAGCTTATTGACTGGGGAATGGCTAAATGACTTATAGGACAGGACTCTAATTGAATATTACTATGACATAGAAAGTGATTAATATCAGTTTGGAGGGAAAAGAGAGGTGAAGAATAAGAGTTACCATGCCAAATGAAAAGATAACAAAAGACAAGAGGGAACCATAAACAAACAGGACAGCTTTGTAAGTTATGTGTTGAATTTACTATGTACTTTAATAGAGGTTCACAGTTTCATATACAATATTGCTTTTTTGTTTCATCATGGATATAGAAATGCTCATTGTGTTCAGAATAAATATAATAAAAAGAAATTGTGGGAAAATCATCACCATGAATATAGAGAAGTATGTGAAGACTTATGTGATGCAAGATTGAAGTTAAGTGAACCAGGAAAATGATTGACATGATGACAATAACATAAATCAATGGGGAAAAGGAAATGAATTCTGCAGAATTGCAAGGACCGTTATTACACCTGAAAAAATTGCACCTCATGTCTCTTCCTAGTAGGGGAGGACAAAAAGACTTGGGAGTTTCTCTCATTAATACACATAACATCAATAGGATAGGAGGGAGAATACAAATCAAAATAAAGATAATCTGAATCCTTCATTCGATTGAATTGAAATGAGATTTTATTGTTTCAACTATGCACCAAGCATTATGAATCAGCACATCCATGTAGGTACACAATGCTGCTTTTGGAATCAGAAAACCTGGGGAACAAACACAGTCCGATTCAATGAAATAAATATTTAGTAAGCATCTACTATATTCCAAGTACTGTGATAAGCATTGGGAAAACAAAGTTTAAACATGTAAATAGTCCCTAAACAAAAAATTGACAAAATACGAAATTCATAGTAATAGGAAAGATAGTAAACTGAGGGCCTCACAAAAATGTTTTTTGTAATAAGTGGCATTTGAACAGATTCCAGGAGGCAGGTAAGGAAGGAGTGTGTTCCCGACAAGGAAGACAGTCCGTTCAAAGAAATGGAGATGGGGTGAGCAATGCCATGTTTGTGGAACAGCTCAGAGGTCACTATAGCTTGATTGTAGAATGTGTGACTTTGCTTCTTTGGGTCTTAGTTTCCTTATTTGTAAAATGATGGTTGTTGGAATACCAGGAATTCTAGGTGCTTTTCAGTTCTAAATCTATGATCCTATGAATAGAGATTTATAAGATGATAGAGAGACATAAAGGAATAACACCCTCCCATTTTATAGATTCAGAATCTCTGATCCCAAAATAGAAAGTGACTTGACCAAAGGCACAAAGTCAAGTAAGTGATAGATTCTAGATAGATAGATAGGTTGATAAGTGATAGATAAGTTCTAGAACTGGAACCTAGTTCTTTAGGTGAGTGCTCTCTCTCCCTATTTCATGTCATCTGTCACCTTCACTTGTTAGAAGAATAAAGAGAAACCCAGAGAATAGAAATGTTTGGATACAAATATCACCAGGAGTCCAGGGTGATGCTGGAATCAGAAGCTTGCTAGGACCCATATGGTTTCAGGTCAGGTCATTCCAGGTTAATACAATTTCCCTTTTGACAGGTTACAAGACTGCAAAATAAGGTGAATATTGGGAATATTATAGACAATGTACAGGGATTATAAGAGAGTACTAGGCAAGTGCATTGGAAAAAGAACTGAAAGGTTTAATGAACAAAAACTTCAATGGGTCAACAATATGATAGGAGAGTTATCAACCCCCCAAAAACAAACAAAAAACAACTAACCTTTTCTAATGCTGCATCAAGAGAAGCATGGTGTTCCCAGCAAAAGCATTTCTAGTCCCACAGTTTTTGTTTATTTGTCTTTTTTAATTATGATTAGACCTTTTTGTTTATATTAAAAGAAATGCTGATAAACTTAACAATATTCAGAGTTGGGCAAAAAGGATGGAAGATTACAAGAGACCATCTTATATGAAATCAGATAAAAGAAGTGTTCAGTCTGGAAAATAAAGAGAGCATGAAAGTTAATTTCAAGCATTTGAAGGGCTATCATTTAAAGGAAGATTATGTTTGTAGGGCCAATCAAAATCCCAGAAAACAGATTTAGGAGTGAGGGAAAGTTGCAGAGAGGTTGATGTAAGGGAAAGATTCATGATAATTGGAACTATTCAAAAGAGAAATTGGCTAGCTCGGGAAGTAGGGTGTTCTTCATTTATGGTTTTAAAATAGAGACTAGCAAGGGATACAAACAGGCAGCTTTCATATGAAGAAATCAAAGTTATCAATTAGCAAATGAAGAAGTTCTCTAAATCATTTTCAATTAGAGAAATGCAAATTAAAACAACTCTGAGGTACTACCTCATACCTATCAGATTGGCTAAGATGACAAAAAAGGAAAATGATAAATGTTGGAAAGAATGTGGAAAAACTGAGACAGTAATATATACTGTTAGTGGAGTTGTGAACTGATCCAACCATTCTGGAGAGTAATATTTCATCTTCCTGATTTTACAGATGATTGAGGCTTAGCAAGGTTAATTAATTTGCCCAAGGTTAAACAGTTATAGAACCTTAAGGTTTGCACAGAATAGAAAAAAAAAATTATCCCTTTTTTTTTCCCTTCAAACAATCTGGAGAGGTGGATATTAATCTCCTTTTTTACACATGACAAAATTGAGGAAGATAAGCGCTTAATGACTTACTCAGTGTCACAGTATTTAAAGTTGAGTTTAAACTCAGGTCTTTGTGACTATAGGGTTAAGCATTCCTATACACTCCATCATCTAGCTGCCTCTTTAAAAATTTTACAATATTATTATTATCATATATTTTGTTCTCCTGGTTCTGCTAATTCATTCTATGTCGATTTATACCAGTATTACTAAGTTCTTTTGAAATTATGCCCTGCATCACTTCTTACAACATAATAGTCTTCTATCATATTCATATTTAGCTACTCCCAAATTGATAAAAGTCTCCTCAGTTTCCAGTTCTTTGCCACCTTAAAAAAAAAAGCTGCTGTCAATACTTTTGTACATATGGGTATTTAAATTTATTTGATCTTATGACACAGGCCTTGAAGTGGTATTGCTGGGTCAAAAGATATACATGATCAAATTAACCTTTTCACTAAAGTTACAAGATGCTTTCCAGAATGGCTTTGATGCATTCATAGGTCCACTCCCACTGCAATCTACTTGTTTTCCCACAACCATTCCAGAATTCGTTATTCTCTTTTTTTTTTTAAACTTTGCAAAAATTATAGGTGTAAGGTTGAAACTTCTAGTTTTTATTTTCATTTTTCTATTAGCAATTTTGATCACATTTAGATTCACATGACTTTTGACAGTTTGTATCTTTTCCTCTGAAAACTGCCTTTTTGCAGCCTATAACCATTTATCACCTGGGGAGCAGTTCTTATTCTCACACAGAACCTTAGAAATGAGAACTATGTCAGAGGAAACCCTCCAATGATATTTTTACTCATTTAACTGCTATTATGCCAATTTTAGCTATATTAGTTTTGTTTACCTAGTATAGTGTCTTATAGAGAGGTCTTTAATAAATATTTGTTACATTATGGATGTGTTCCAAGTTTTGAGAGCTGGAGGCTATTGAGCCCCAGTCTATACTAATACTTTTGATTTGAGCTAATCTTCCCTTCTTTGTGGCAGGTAAATAATCACAAAGACTTTGTTTCATTTTGTTTTTTTGCTCTTTTTTTTGGAGGGCAATTGGGATGAAGTGACTTGCCTAAGGTCACATGGCTAGTTTGTGTGTGTGTGTGTGTGTGTGTGTGTGTGTGTGTGTGTGTGTGTGTGAAGTGTCTGAGGTCAGATTTGAACTGACTTTGTTTTAAAAGCAGTAGGAGCTAACCATGGAGAACTCTGGCTTAGGAGTCAAGGGTACCTGGTTGTCAAACTCCTGAGTAAGGTGACAGAGACAGAAGGTAGATTTTAGTACACCAAATAAAAATTTGATTGGAAAAAAGACACTTGTGCTAGGCACTGAGGTTAGAAAAAAAGAACATCTTTCTTTCTAGAAGCTCAAATCCTATTTAATGAGTTGGTAGTGAGATATATAACATGTAAATGAAAACTTATGATGCAAGGTAAGGTGCTATGAAGATAAAAGAGAGAAAATATGAGAAGATAAAATACTTTTACCTTAAAGGAAGAAAAACATTTCATGAAGAAAGTGAGACTTAGGATAAAACTTTAAACCAGAGGTTTCTAAAGGTAGAAATGAGGAGGGAGCGTATTCCTGGTATGAGGGTCCTCAGTGAATGCTCAAGGTTTGATTGGGTGAGGATAAAATGTTGTGATGAAGGAAGATAAACAAATTGTACTAGAATGGGAAGTATGTAAAAAGAAGTAGCATGAAATATTTGTATAGGCATTTGGCCACATACACAGTAGAGTATCATCAAGCTTTTGGACAATGGGAAACCACTGTAAGATCTGTGCAGTAAGAATATTATGTTGGTATCTCTGATTGATCACTTTATCATATCCACTGTCTCAATAATCTCTACTTACTACTAGCTACTTCCTTGCTGCCTGCAAACATGCTCTTTTCTGCCCTTTTCATAAAAACACTGACTTAAACCTTCCTTTTCCCTTATCTTTCTATACTTCTCCAGTCTTTCCTATATAAACCCCTTGAGAAAACATTTTACAATGCTTGCTTCCACTTCTGCTTTCTCTTGATTCTTCAACTCTACATTAAGCTTCTTACTTCAACATTCAACTGAAAATATTTTCCCCTATGATCTCTTAATTGCCAGACCTAACAGTCAAATGCTACCATCTCTTCTTAATCCTCATCCTTTTTGCTCTCTCCATATTCTTGAAACTGTCAATCATACTCTTCTCCTAGATACTCTCTCCTCTCTACATTTTCATAAAATTGTTTTCATCTGGCTTTCCTCCTACCTTGTCTAACTAAGCTCCTTTGCTAGAACTTCCTCTTTGTGCCCATTAACACTAATGAGGTTTCCTTAATTGCCTGTCCTTATTCCACTTATTTTTTGCTCAATAATCTTGTTAGAATTTGTTTTATCATCTAATCTAGGAGTTATCTTATAATCCCTTTGTAGATGATTCTCAGATTTATTTATCAGTCTTAACTTCTCTCCTTATGTCCAGACCTGGAAGAAGTGCTTATTGAACATCCCAAAATGGATGTCCCCTAAATATCTAAAATCCAACATGTCTACAACTTCTTGCCAAAACTTCCACCTTTCTTCCCAATTTCCTAATTGCTATCAAGAGTACCACTATGCTTGAAAGACTCAGGTTTGAAGGTTGATATCTTCTGTGACTTTTCACTCTCATTCATTCTACATATCCAATTCACTACCAAATCTTGACATATGTCCCCTTCTATCTAAACAGTAACTGAATGACATAAGCCCTTATTGTCTCATTCCTAGACTATTGCAAGAGTCTTCTCACTTGTCTCAAGCCTCTCTACTCCAGTCCATCCTCTTCATAGCTGTCAAAGTGATCTTCCTAAAGTGTAGTTCTGACTATGTAATTGACCTAGTCAATACTTTTCCATTTCTCTTCCATTTTTTTTCTCCTCCACATATACTACTATTCAAACACATTGTCTTTCTTGCCATTTCTTGCACACAACACTCCATCTCAGAACTCTAAACCACTTCACTGGCTGGCCACCATGGCTAGAATTCTCTCCCTCTTCTTCTCAACCTCCTGGCTTTCTTGACTTTCTTTTTAAGAATTGGATTATTTCCTTCCACCTGCAAAAAGTCTTTCCTTATCACTTCCAACCAATCTTCTCTTAGAGATTGTATTTTTCTGACATTACATACATATTTGCACATAGTATCACCAATTTGTAAGTGAGATCCTTGAAGTCAGGGATTCTGTGATTAAATCACCCTAGTCTCATTAATTTTCAATCCCATTCATATCCAAGTAGTGCTAAGTCCTGTCATATTTAACATAAAATCTTTTCTTGACTTGTTACCTTCATATTTAAACATTTTCCAATTAGAATTTTTTTAAAGTTAACATTCAGTAAAATTTTTTTAGCCGTTTCATTAAATATTTCCTAATTGCATGTAAAAATTTTTAGTGATCATTTAAAAAAATATTTTGAGTTCCAAATGCTCTCTTCCTCCTACCCTTCCTCCCTCCTAGAGAACGCAATTTGATTTTGATTCAAGCAAAATATATTTCCATGTTAGCCATGTTGCAAAAGAAAAGAAACAAAATAAAATAATAGAAATAAAGAAAATTTCAAAAGAGTATGCTTAATTTGTATTCTGACTTCATCAGTCCTTGCTCTGCAAGTAGATGGCATTTTTTGTCATGGATACTTTGGAATTCTCTTAGATCACTTTATTGCTGAGAATAGCTAAGTCTTTCACAGTTGATAATCATTACAATATTGTTACTGAGTTCAATGCTTACCTTGTTCTGTTCATTTCACTTTGCATCAGTTCATATGACTTCCTGGGTTTTTCTGAAACCATCTATAATGTTAATGGAATATAAAATCTTCCTTGTGCATTAATAGGCCTCACACAGAACCAATTAGTCTCTGGGCCATGGGGATTTCCCCACCTTTTTAATTAAGTGCCAAGGCACTTGGATTTCCAAGCTTCTAGATGCCAAACCAATCAAAACTCAATATATTATGTTACTTGGCAGGAGATGCAAGGGCAGAGAAAGTGGAGGGAGGAACTTGCCTAAGGGAGGCATGTTTGCAGAGAGACAGGAACAAAAGAACAATTAAGATGTGGGTGCTCCCTGGTCTGGTGATTTTGTATCTATTACCTTGTTTAGATAGTTGGAGCCCTTTCTATTGGATTCTTTCTTGGATACTGGGATACTCAGTTCTTTCTACTTATCTGTCTGCATTTTAATTAAGGTAACATTGCTGACCCCTTTGAAGCTGTCTTTCCTTTAGAAAAGCAGATTGAAGAACCTGTGCTAGCAGCCTGGCCTGTGCTGCTCGAGTGGTTGCTAATACACCATCTTTCTCATCATTTTCTATAGCACAATAGTATTTCATCACAATCATATACCACAACTTGTTCAGTCATTCCCCATTTGATGGGCATCCCCTCAGTCTCCAATTCTTTGCCACCACAAAAAGAGCTGCTATAAATATTTTTGTACAAATAGGTCCTTTCAGCTTTTCTTTGATCTCCGGGATACAGAGCTAGTAGTGGTCTTGCCAATGCAAAGGGTATACAGTTTTATAACTTTTGGGCCATACTTCCATATTGTTCCACAGAATGGTTGGATTAAGTCACAAATCTACAAAAAGGACTTTACTATTCTAAGTTTTACACATCCCCTGCAGTATTTGCTATTTTCTTTTCTTTCATGTTAGGCGATCTGATTGCTGTGAGGTGGTATCTCAGAGTTGCTTTAATTTGTATTTCCCTAATCAATAGCAATTTAGAGGATTTTCATGTGATATTGTTAGCTTTGATTTCTTTGCCTGAAAACTGCCTGTTCATATCCTTGACCATTTACCAATTGTGAAATAGCTGTTAATTTTATATATTTGTGTCAGTTCCCTATTAATTTGAGAAATGAGACCTTTATTGGAGGCAATTTTTTTTTCCAGTTTCCTGCTTTTCTTCTGATTTTGGCTCCGTTAGTTGTTTGTACAAAACCTTTTGATGGGATACAGATTCTGGAAGACCCCTAGAATGTTCCCACTAGATAAGACATTTGCCTGAGTCCATAAGCCTTTCATTATAGCTAGGCCCAAATCTCTGCTACTCTTAACCTAGCCTAGCCCTCCATTGTCCAGCTACCTCCCACCCTTGATCCTATCAAAGTTATCTATACCCAAATCCTTTACCCCTTAAACTAGCCTAAACCTCCATTGTGTGTCATCTCCGGGTAGCCTTCAGCTTTTTCCCACCCTTAATTCCATTCCTGGAGTCTGTCCTAAATCTGGTCCAAGATGCTCCTTAGAGTCCTCCTCAAGACCCTCCCCAAATCCCTTCTCTAGACCACCCTTAGGTACCTCCCACAATCTTTCAGTATATAAGACCCATCTTGCTTCCATGAAGGTGCTGAGATTCAATCTAGCTCATAGACTTAGTCTATGCCAGATTGTTGTGGCCCACTTGTCCAAAACAAGCATCACAAATACTTATGGTGAATCTTTAATAAACTTTGTTTTGCTTTAGTTGAGAGAAATTGAGTACAATTCATTGGGCAGAATCCAGTGTGTAGGTATTTTGGGGTTTTAAGCGCCGCTAAATCCTAAAACCTCAACACTTTTTAATTTGATGTAATGTGAATTATCCATTTTATTTCCCATGATGTTAGCTCTTATTTGTTCATAAATTCTTGCCTTATCCATAGATCTGACAGGTAAATCTTTCCATGCTCCCCTAATTTATTCAATATATTACCTGTTTTGACTTTATTTTGGTATGGATTGCAAGATTTTGGTCCATGCCTAGTTTTTGCCAAACTGCTTTTCAATTTTTCTCAGCAATTCTAGTCAAATGGTTATTTCTTCCACCAAAGGCTTAAATATTTGGGTTTGTCAAACACAGATTATTATAGTCATTTTCTACTCTGTATTGTGCATCCAATCTAATCCATTGATCCAAAACTTTTATTTCTTAGCCATTACCAGATTGATCTCATGATAACTCCTTTCTAGTACAGTTTGAAATATGGTACTGGTAGGCCACCTTGCTTCACAATTTTTTTATACTGATTCCTTTGACATTCTTGACATTTTGTTCTTCCAGACAAATTTTGTTAATGTTTTTCAACTATAAAATAATTGTTTGGTAATTTAATGGTATAGCACTGAATAAAGTAAATTAATCTAAATAAAATTTTGATTTTTATGTTGCTCGAATGACAAACAGATGCTGCTTAAAAGACTACTTTATGGAGAAGTCATAGATGGCAACTGCTCACATTGTGGTCAGAAGAAGTGACACAAGGATACTCTCAAGGTTTCTCTGAAGGACTTATGAAACTGATTGTGTGACACAGGAGACACTGGCACAGAGTGCCTTCATCAGAGAAGGTGCTACACTCTTATGTATGAGCAAAGTAGAATTGAAGTAGCTCAAAAGATATGTGAGAGGTGCAGATTTAGAGAATTCGCCCTAAATGTTCACATGGACTATTTATGCCCAATCTATGAAAGAGCATTCCAAACTCAGATTGATCTGATCAGTTATAGTCAGATGCATTGTAACTTAATTCTAACATAGTGGATGTCATTTTGGTCCTCTTCAAGAAGGAAGGACAGCCACCATTATATTGACTCAATCTACCCATGAAGAATTAATATTTCTCCAATTCTTTAGATCTCTATTTGTTTGAAATTTGTTTTGTATTTATATCCCTAGAGTCCCTGGGTTTGTTTTAGCGGTGTAGACACCCAAGTATTTTATATTGTCTGTAGTTATTTTAAATGGTAACTCTTTGTCTATCTCTTTCTGGTAGATTTTATTGGTAATATTGTATTTCACCACATAATAGTTGTAGATTTCATGCCAAATTTTCTGCAAAAAAAGTGTGATATGGCCATTATGTGAAGCTTTTTTAAAAAATCTGTAATGGTATTACTTGGCTTGTAGTTTCTACCAGTCTCACACAAACCTTTCACTCACTTTCCCCAGCTCTGTTTCCATGCTGTTCAGCAAACACAATCACTTTCAGTGTGAAGACCACAGAATAATTTTTATATTCATCCAAAATCAGAAAGAAATGATTCACATGTTAATGTATTGTTGGCAGATGAATTGTACAGTTTAGCTAGTGCAGGAAGATGCAAATCTTACCATATCACATGACTTAATAACGGCAACTTTGCCTGTCTGACCACTCACTCCCCTTGTACCTACAGCTGTTCATTGGATTGAGTAACAATATTGTTAATACTTCAGTGCTCTAAACAAACCACACAAGTCACAAGTTGGTTTATGAAAATATGCTGACAATGTGCATGCACTAAGAATTAATGCATGAGAGATAAATGGATATCCATATGCCACTGGTGAATGCCACCTTTTAAATGGCATAATGAACAGAATAATGTCATGTGACGATTACATGAAGAAAAGTTATGGCCAATTTTTTGGACTGAAAAAAAACCAGGGTGTAAAGATTGTGTGATGGTGATGATTATGAGGTGAAATTAGGACATACGGAAATGCCAAAGATTTAGCTGGTTTTATCCTGCAACTTTGCTAAAGTTGTTAGTAGTTTCAACTAGGTTTTTCAGTTGGTTATCTAAGTAGACCATCATATCATCTGCAAAGATTGATACTTTTATTTCTTTGTTGCCAATTTTTATTCCTTGAAATTCTTTTTCTTGTCTTATTGCTATAGCTAATATTTCTAATACAATATTGAATAATAGCAGCATTAATGTACATCCTTTCTCTATCCTTAATCTTATTGGGAAGACTTTATGCTTATCCTTATTACAAATATTGCTTTGCTCTTGGTTTTCAATAGATACTACTTATCATTTTAACAAAGCCTCTCTTGATTCCTTTGTTTTCTAGTGTTTTGTGTTTCTGGTTTTTTTTTCAAGTCAATCAGGGTTGAGAGACTATCCCTAAGTGACTTGCCCTGAGTCACACAGCCAGTAAAGGTCAAGTGTTTAAGGCTGGATTTAAACTCAGGTCCCCCTGACTTCAGGGTCAGTACTCTATCCACTGCACCATCCTAGCTGTGACTGTTTCCTAGTGTTCTTAGTAGGAATGGATGTTGTATTTTGGAGGAGAAGATGTAATCACATTACTTTTGTTGTTTTTGTATTTGTGGTCTATTATGTTGATAGTTTTTTCTAAAGGTGAACCAACTCTGCATTCCTGGCATAAATTCCAGTGGGTCAGAGAGTATGATCTTGGTGATATATTGCTGCAATCTCCTTGCTAGTATTTAATTTAAAATTTTTGCAACATTCTTTACTAAGGAAATTGGTCTATAGTTTTCTTTTTCTGTTTTTACTTTCCTTGTCTTAGCTATCAAAATCATATTTGTGTCATAAAAGGAGTTTGAAAGAGTCCCATTAAAGAGATTATATAGTATTGAGATTAATAGCTTTTTAAATGTTTGGTAGAATTCTAAACTGGTCCTGGGGATTTTTTCTCAGGGAGTTCATTTATGCCTTTTTCAATTTTTTTTTCTAAAATAGGATTATTTAAATATTCTATTCCTTCTTCTATTAATCTGGGTAGTTAATATTTTTCCAAATTTTCACCCATTTCACTTAGATTGTCAATTTTATTGGCATATATTTGAGTAAAATCCATCCAAATAGTTGCTTTAATTTCATCTTCATTGGTGGTGCATTTGTCCATTTTATTGTTGATACTGTTAATTTTGTTTCCTTCTTTCTTTTTTTTAATCAAATTAACCAATGGCTATTTATTTTATTTTTTCCCCATAAAACCAGATCTTTATTGTATTTTATTTTGATCTTTAATTAGAGATTTTTCATTTGTTATTTTCCTAGGTTTTTTTAAATTGCCTGTTAAACTAATGCATAATTTGTCTATCTGCTCTTTCTCCCTTTTATTGATGTATGCATTTACAGATACACATTTTCTCCTATGTATTGCTTTGGTTTCATCCCACACATTTTGGTATGTTGTCTCATTGAAGATATTCTGATTAAAGAAATCATTTGGCCATTTAAATGACTTTGTTCTTTGACCCTCTTATCCTTTAGGATTACTTAGTTTTCAATTAATTTTTATTTGTTTCCATGACCTCTAATTGAGTATAATTTTTATTTTTTGTAATCTGAAAAAGGTGCATTTAATGCTTGCATTTTTCTGCATTTGATTGTGAGGATTTTATGCCCTAATACATCTTTGTACACACACACACACACACACACACACACACACACACACACACACATGCTGTGAACAGCTGAGAAAAAAAGTATGCTCCTTTCTATTCTCATTCAATTTTTTTCCAGAGGTCTGTCATATCTAACTTTTCTAAACTTCTATTTATTTTTTAAACTCCTTTCCTATTTATTTTATCCCTATCTTGTTCATTAGATTTTCTGTGTTCTAAGAGAGGAAAGTTGAGGTCTTCCACTAGCAAGAGTTTTATTATTTCCTCCTGTAATTCATTTGAATTTTCCTTCAAGAATTTGGATGCTATGTCATTTTGTGCATATGTTTAATATTAATATTACTTCATTTTCTAGGATACCTTTACCAAAATGTAATTTCCCTGTTTCTTTCTTTTGATTATATTTATTTTTATTTTTGCTTTATTTGGGACCGTGATTGCTACTCCTGCTTTTTTTTTTTTACTAGACCTGAATTATAAATAGATTCTGTTACAGCACATTATTTTAATGCTGTAAGTGTGTCATTCTGGGTCAAGTGTTGTTTCTTGTAAACAACATATTGTCAGATTCCAGGGTTCTAAGAAAACAGTTGCTGATTTAAGTCTGCTTCAAGTTCTGTTTTGAAGTACCAGTTGTTCATTTGCGTAGTCAGACTCTAGAACTTCAGAAAGAATGGAGGAAACAAAAACAGTTCATTTCAATGTGCATAAGATGAATTGGGGAACTTTTAGGTTAACAACTGGGAAAATATGGACAGCGGAACTGAGAAAGGGAAGGAAAAGAAAGGAAAAAAGAAGACAAAGAGATATTAATCTCCATCTGTTGTTAGTGAGAAATGGAGAAAGAAAAGACTCACAAAGGAGCAGAATTGTAGAGTTTTTGCCAATTTTAGGATAATGTTGATTGGCTAATATGAAAATATACATGTATAATTGATATCATATTGGTTGTCTTCTCAAATGATTAAGGGAAGGATTGTAGAAAGGAAGAGATAGTGGAACTCAATTTTTAAAAAAAAGTATGCTAAAATTAAATAACTTTTTTTAAAAAAGGATAATGCTCATTGCCTTTTCTTAAAAGAGTATATAACATTATTTCATCTGAAAGTATGATTACTCCTGAAGTTGGAAGTGATGGATACTATAGCTGCTGTCAAGTTCAAATCAGCAGAGCATGCTGAAAGTAGAGAATTAATAAAACAGCCTAGTAGATTATCTCATTCAACTAAGAAATATTGCAAGAGTAAGGTGTTGGTCAAGGTTAAGTGGATCAAATCAGTTTACCTATGGAAAAATCTATTCTACATAGATCCTATATTTATGAAGGACATTACAGTCAAATCCTGAGAGAAAAAGAGGATGTTGAAGGGGCAGCTAGGTGGCACAGTGAATAGAGCATTGGCCCTGGGGTCAGGAGGACCTGAATTCTAATCTGGCTTCAGATGCTTAACACTTACTAGCCATATGACCTTGGGCAAGTCACTTAACACCAATTGCCCTACCTTCTTCCCTCCAAAAAAAAAAAAAAAGAAGAGGACACTGAAGTCTAAAGTAGTAGAGTTGTGAGTTTTACTGACCATATGTGAGTTTTACTACTGTATGACATTGATGTGTGACAATTTCCCTTTCAGACAATGAATGCATTAGTGAGAAAGTGTAAGTAATGTATAAGTGGCATATTTTGCAAATATCAAGTGTTTTTTTTATTTTAAAATTAAATGACTATTAATAGCTAAATTGATAATAGGAAATAAACCAGTAAAGTTTTATTATCTATTTCTATAGCGTTTGAACTCTAAGAGCTAGAATGTTAGCCACAGGGTCAAGTGTTTGTATTACTTCTTTGACCTGTACTCGTGAGTTAAAGTGGTATAAATAGGATAGCCCTGGCACAAGGAGAATGATACCTTAGGAAGTGTTGTGTCAGTGCCATGCCTGAGCTACCTAAGAAATAGCTATCAAAAAGATGAATGAACTGCCTAAACAGGCAATGAATTCCCTACAGTTTGAGGACTTTAAGTGGAGGATTCCACATGTTAGGGATATATTGAAGGGAATTCATAATCAAAATATGAGATTCTGTAATTTCACATCTACAGTTGAGATGGTCTCTATAGGACAAGGTTGGGAAAGTTCAGAAAGGAGCAAAAAAAAAAAGTTATGACACAAGCACAGTTAATTGATAGAATTATTTAATGATATTAGCTCCAATACTTTCATCAATAGTCAAGGCTTTCAAGGCAGCCTTTCTGTATATATTGATTTTGCTGACTTTCACTATCTGTATCATCAACATGCTACAGTACCTACATAATCAAGTTTTTATTAATTTGTTGGTTATTCTTACACCATACTGTATGGAATCTTTTAATTTCCCTAAACATTTTAAGGGAAGCAGCATTGTATAGTGAATAGTGGGCTGTCTGAAGAGTCAGGAAAACCTGAGTACAAATCCTGCTTACTGACATAATGACATTTAACCTTGAGAAATCTATTTAACCTTTCAGATCTGCCAAGAGACTCTCAATGCTTGTAAGGTAGCACAACAGTTGACAGTTAATAGAGTGATTTTCTTTTCTGAGTAATCCTTGTACCTAATAAAACCATGGATGCAAATATAAAATAATCAACAGGTATTTTTTGGGGGGGGAGAAATTGGAATGAAGTAACTTGGGCAATGTCACACACCCAATAATTATATGAGACCAGACTTGAACTCAGTTCTTTCTGAATCCAGAGCTCTGTCCACTGGACCACCTAGCTGCCCCTTTTCCAGGTGCTCATTGTGAGCCCGGCACTGCACTGAGTGCTTAGAAGACAAAGAAACAGCAATAACTATTGCTGGCCTCAAGAAACTTACATTATAATGGGGAAGATATTTGCATAAATAGATAATCCAAGATGAATGTAGAGTAGATAGAAGGTAACCTTGGAGATTTACTTGCAGGTGGGAGCAGGGGAGAGAAGGACATGAATTCTTAGTTGTGCAGGTGAGGAAGGAGAGCATTTCAGGCATGGTGGACAGACAATGCTAAGTCATATGAATAGGAAAAGGCATATGACATGTCATATATAAGGGACATTAAGTAAGTAAATAGGATGTATATAGTGTATTGGGGAAGAAGACTGGAAGGACAGGAAGAGGTAAGTCTACCAAATTAAAAGAAAGGGGGAAAAATCTCTGCTACATTGGCAGTACACCTAACTGAAGTAATTAAATAGCTTACATCACAGTCAATGTTTTCAGTGGACTTGGTATAAATGAGGTGTCCTGCATATAACATATTTACAACAAATACAGATATGCAATACTCAGCTCCCGGTAGCTTTCTAATGACATTTAGTGTCCTAGAATGGCAGACATAATCCTGGTGGGATTTCCAGGCTGATAACATAGATTCTTTTAAGTCAGAATATGTTTATAAAAGGTATGATCTTGATGCTTCTGGGGGCAAAAACACTCTGGCATCATTTTAACTTTCTGCTGTTTATCCTTTAAAAAATAGAGTAGAATGTCTTTACTGTTTATCAAATTATTTCAAATAATGAAGAAGCCATAGAACCTCCACTGGGATATGTAAAAGATCTTTACTGTGGAATAATGAAACATAGATATTTCCACCATACAAAATAGGTTTGTTTTTTTTTAGCAAATATTTTGATTAGTGAAGCTTTATACTGCAGTCTCCACCATAGTGGAAAAATAAACAAAGAAACAAATCCACAAATCCACGAACGATCAACAAAGCAAGCTCAAAGCTTATTCTTTCAACTGCAAATTTCTGACAAGGGTTATTCTGCTTCTGTTGTGTGGCCAGTTCTTTGTTTTACCCAGAAAAGATCTCAAGAGTTCCTAGAAAAATTTACAATTTACATTAAGAATTATATAAAGAAGCAGCACCAAACCAAGTAAATATGACTTCACCTGGGATTCAATCTCTAAGTAAGAGACAGGAATATTGTGCTTAGAGGTGATGAACTTTCTAAGCAGCATCTTTACTAGAGGATTTAAGCTATGATATTGGAGATTTCATACCCCAACATACAACAGCACCTGGAAGAAGCAAGATGAAATACATGCTGGGAACCATCAATTTCTATCTACTTGAATAGATAAAGTGGAACTGGAATATTACTTAACTGTAGACAATGCCAAAAACACACCAAATTGCAAAATAAATATTAAATATATCTAGCATAGATATAGACACAAAGGTAGGTGTGAAGGGAAAAAGAATATTTAAGGAGATACAGAGGGAATCATTAATGAGAGGGTCAAAATACCTATATGTTGACAGGCATTTTTTAATAAGCAAATAGTTATAAATTATCCTAAGTGAATTTGTCCCTTTATTTGTCCCTAATTTTTAAAATGTTTTTGCCATGTGCAATTCTCAGTTCTATTTTACATATAATATATTAAAACAAAAATAATTTCCTTGTGATTGTTTATAGTCACCATTATGAAGATACATTAATGTTCTGTGTTAGAATTCAATTCAATTCAGCCAGTAGCACCAGTTACAAAGCTCCAAAGTGCCAGGTACTATGGGAAGTGCTGTGCTACAAATACAAAAAAAAAAAAAAAGAAAGTCCTCCTTTGCAGGGTCATATCTTTATCTGAGCATGAACAACAACAACAAGGAGGTAAAAAAAAAAATTACAAATGAAATAATGTTGAACATTAATTTCAAGGAGCAGAAATAAAAACACTGGTGGTAGAGTCAAGATGGTGGTGTAGAAGGAGGAAAACTCTGTGGCTCCCCCCATAAAAACCTCAAATACCTATAAAATATGACTCCAAACAAATTTTAGAGCTCCAGAATCCACAAAATGACAGAGAGAAACAAATCTCCCACTGAAGGCAGCCCAGCAGGCCGGCAGGAAGGGTTTGTCACAGCGCTGGGAGCAGAACCCAGCTCTGCTTGAGCCCATTGTTTTAGCTCCAGGGCGGCCCCACCAGCACCAGCAGCTATGGAGGTTTCCAGAATTATCAACCTATAAATGCCAAAGAAAAAGGTTGGTGGAACTCTGCTGGATCTGGGGGGGATGGAGGGTGGTCCGGCCTCTGCCCCTGGAAGGGGGAAGTAGTGGAAGTGACGGCCCTTGCAGCTGCCTCAATGTTGCTGCTTCAGAGCTCTTGGCCTAAAGATTGTAGGGGCAATCTGAATGGTCATTCAGAAGCTAAGCGCGCTTGCCTTAGTCTGCCTGGATCTGGATCACAGTCTTGGGTGGTGGTCCTGAGGTGTGTGACCAGTAAGCCAAAGCTGGTGGGGGCTGTAGAGATGGCAGCCTCCTAATAGCTCCAGCAGCTGTGAAAACCCCAGCAATTTGGGACAAAGCTCTCCCCTCTGGAAGCAGAGTTCTATCATGGCAAAGAGCACAAAAGTCAAGTAATTGACTGGCAATATCAGCAAGCTAAGGAAGTAAAACAACAACAACCACCCAACCTTAGATTCCTTTTTGGGGGACAAAAAGGATCAAAGCATGGAAGGGGAGCAAGACAACATAGTCAGAATTCCTGCACCAAAAGCTTCCAAGAAAAATATGAACTTGATACAAGCCCTGGAGGAATTCAAAAAAGATTTTGAA
This sequence comes from Pseudochirops corinnae, assembly GCA_028646515.1. Classification (NCBI taxonomy): domain Eukaryota; kingdom Metazoa; phylum Chordata; class Mammalia; order Diprotodontia; family Pseudocheiridae; genus Pseudochirops; species Pseudochirops corinnae. The sequence continues at coordinate 309,112,139 of CM053585.1, read as the reverse complement.
AATCAAGTAAGAGAAGTAGAGGAAAAATTGGAAAGAGTTATGAGAATGATGCAAGAAAATCATGAAAAGAGAGTCAAGAACCTGACTGAAGAAAATGACATCTTAAAAAACAGATTAACTCAAATGGCAAAAAAGGCCTGAAAAGCCAATGAGGAGAAGAATGCCTTAAAAAGTCGACTTTGCCAGATGGAAAAAGAATCTCAAAAGCTTTCTGAAGAGAATAATTCCTTCAGAATTACAGTGGAGCAAACGGAAGCAAATGACTTTATGAGAAATCAAGATACTATTAAACAGATCCAAACAAATGAAAAAATAGAAGGCAATGTGAAATATCTCATTGGAAAAACCACTGATCTGGAAAATAGATCCAGGAGATACAGTCTAAAAATTATTGAACTACTTGAAAGCCATGATCAAAAAAAGAGCCTAGACACCACCTTTCAAGAAATTATCAAGCAAAATTGTCTTGATATTCTAAAACCAGAGGGCAAAATAGAACTTGAAAGAATTCATCGATCACCTCTTGAAAAAGATCACAAAAAGAAAACTCCTAGGAATATTATAGTCAGGTTTTAGAATTCCCAGATCAAGGAGAAAATATTACAAGCAGCCAAGAAGAAACAATTCCAATAATGTGGAAACACAATCAGGATAAAACAGAATCTAGCAGCTTCTACATTAAGGGATCGAAGGGCTTGG
>CM053585.1:309063480-309110940 GCA_028646515.1 Pseudochirops corinnae | reverse complement strand
CAAAAAGAAGCAGAGATTGCCTAAAAATAAATTTCTCATTCATGGTCTAAGAAAAATATATAAACTTTCTTTAATGTCAAACTTGTCCTATTGTTTTCTGTAGATTTTCCAGAATTTATTGCTCTTATTTGCATAGCTGGAAACTATATGTACCTTGGTCTTGTAACTGCTTTTTTTTTCATTTCATAAGTCTTCATAAGTTTCATGTTGCTCATATTTGTCATTTATAATGGTACAAAAATATTTTGTCATGTTAATACCACAAGTAGTTCAAAAGTAGTTCAATCATTTCTCAACCATTGGATATTGGAACTGTTTCCAAATTATTACAATTATAAATAATGCTGCTGAAATTATTTTTATAAAAACAGACTTTCCCCCTTTCAATAACATCTTTAGAATATGGTTCCAATCATGAAATAATAAGGTCAAAGGGCATGAGCAGCTTTATAACACTTATCCTTTAACTCAAAATGACTTTCCCAAAAGGGTTGCAACAATTCACGCCTCCCATGGGGAGCTGCATTGCATAACTTTTCTTTCCCCACAGTCACACTAGCTTAGAGTTTCATTTTCAAACCATCTTTGCCAATGATAGTTATGCAATGGCCAAACAAAATTGCTTTGATTTATAGTTATTAATCATTAAACAATTTTAAATCCCTTACATACCTATTATTGATCATTGTACCTTCTCAACTACCCTCGGACATTCAAATATTGTTATCATATCCTCCCACCAAGACTTGTCTCCTCTTTGGGAAAAATATTCCTAAGTTATTTTACTTGGTGCTGGTGTTTCTCTGATTATCCAGGCCAACCTCCTCTGAATAGGCTCTCACTTGCCATTATCCTTCCTAACATGTGACAACCAGAACAGGCACAATAGTCCAGAAAGGGTCCAAATAGGAGAGATTACAATGGAACTATATTTTAAATTCTATTCATTCCTTATCTTTCAAAAACTATACCTACATATCGAAAATGCATTAACCAAATAATTTTGAATGTCTTAACAGTTGAGAGAGAATTATTACCAGTATTGACCAAAAATCAACTCAAAGGATCTATATCAAAACTGTTTGTCTGATATAGGCCACTACCACTGCTTGTCAAGAGGACCCACAATGTCATTCTTCAGTCAAATTATCTAGAGTTAGAAAAATGAGGCTGAAAGTCTGTTGACTTAAGTTCCAGTTAATTTTTTGCTACTAAATATCTAGGTAAGCTAGCTAGTACAAAAAGAAGCAATATAACTTCTCTGAGATTTAGTTTCTGTAATAAAAAAATAGCTTGTGGCATACATCTGTGTGTGCATGTGTGTGAGAATACACTCACATCACTATAAATTGTAATCTTATTTGGTTGTTACTGTAAGGCATGTGAGGTAGATAGCTCAAGTACTATTATTTCTACTTTACAGATGAGGAAACTGAGGCTCACATAAGTGAGTTTTCTAAGATTACACAGTAAGTGACAGATGGGACTCGAGCTCTTATACTCTGATGGCAATAAATGCAATTCATTTTTCCAGCAGCAAATCTAGTGCCATTTTACTATACCATGATGTTTCCCAACCTGGAAAAAAGAGGGAGGTTGTGTTTAGATAATCTCTAAACCCTCTTTTCTTCAGCGTTTTAGGGTTGTATGATTAGTTGATTCATTCTGTAACAACTGGTTATGAACACAACTTCACTTACAGAGCAGTCAGCTGGGAAATGAGTGTAAAGTTTTTTAAGTTAATTGAGGGGTTGGGGGAAATCTAGGTGGAGTGAGAGAAGTCATCCACAACTTGCTGGAGTACAAAAGAACACGGGGTATCAGCATTGTCCCAGTGAGTAAGAGAGAGAACGGAAATGAGTTACAGTCTATTTTCCCAGATGGTAACCTTGATTCAAAAAAGGACCTTCCATCGCCCCAGGCACCACCAAATCTGGACATTTTACAACCTCCTTCTTAAAATACCATATATTTGCAGCAGTAAAAGATGTTACCCGTGAAGAATTAGGGAGTTTATTAATCCGTTTTGTGGAAGATAGTTAGCCACTTCACATTATACCAAGATAGATTAGGTAAGCAACTGCGAGATCCAGGAAACATCTGCTAAACAAAATCAAAATTAATGGTAAACAGAATGGGATTCTTAATGACTTCAACTCATCCAGATGCAGAGAACAATAAAAAGACTATTAGAGACAGCTGCCAATTAGAGACTCATTCCAAGTGCTTTCAGAAAGGAAGATTTGAGCTCTCTTCCCACATTCCCATGAACTGCTATGCCAGCTTGGTTTAGCACTTACACACCTCTGAACAAACCTTATAACTACCCTGGCTGCACCCGTCTATCACTCTCTGTCTTTCTCCTTTAACTTAGACAGCATCCCTCCCCCAGCTGTGAAGTACATCACCATAAGGCAGAAGCTGCACCTACCTGTAATAGCACATTGAACAGTTTCCTGGGATGCTGGGTCAAACAACATGGCATTGGTGCCTGCCCACACACTTGCAGGCCCTAATCTCAGAGAAAATCTGTCAAGATAGCTCAGAGATAACCCCTCATTCCTGAGAGGCAGGTGACAAGAACTAAAATTGAAGTAACCACTTGTTCAGCTGACTGGAGGGCTCCCTGCAGCTGTAATTGAGGGGGATGGGAATGAGTTAGAGGAAAGTATTGGTTTCAGGCAGATGGTTTCTGGCAATTACAATCACTACCAGTGTCTCACTTCTGACACTCTAAGACAGGGAAGAGTTCACCTTGGCTTCCCTGCCTTTGGCCAAATCTCCAGAAAGGATAGAGAGTCCATTTTAGGGCTATATGAAGAAGGTATGAAAATGATAGGCATTAGAAAAAACACAACTGCTCATTACATCTAGAGAGAGGTAGGGTGGGGGAGGCGTGGTACTAGAGGTTTAGATACAGAACCTCAAAGGACAAGATTCCAGCTGCTTGTGAGAGGAACTAACTAGAGTTTCTGAAATAAGCTTGAAAAATATTTAATAAGCATATAAGATGCAAAGCCAAAAAAAAGGCAGTCCCTGCACTCAAGGAGCTGGCAGTCTGCTGAGGGGAAGCCATGTCTATTCAGATTAATAAAATATGTGATTTGGAGTTGACTTCAGGAAAGGTCCTAGGTAAGGAGATGGACTTGAATTGAGTCTTGAGGGAATAGATGAGGAAGGATAGCATCCCAGATATGGAGGACAGCCTAGCCAAAGGTAGAGAGGAACAAACCAGTTGTGCACTGGGAATAACAAGAGTACATAGAACATAATGGCAAGTCTTTGAAAGATCCATGTCATAATTTCCATCACCTGTATCTAGAGTGTGGCCAGAACTTAAAGAGCATATGTGGCAGGCAGCTAAGTGGTACAGTGGATCCAGCTTTAGACATTTACTAGCTGTGTGACCTGGGCAAGTCACTTAACCCAAATTAATTTCCCCCAGAAAGAGTATATATGAGGAAATAATGGGAAATCAGTACGGAGAGAGGTTATAACCAGATTACATAAGGTTTTTAAATGCAGTTCCTGTTTCACACCCCTCTCATCCTACTTACCATCTCTCAGATTTCTTATTTTTCTCTCAGATTACCAGATCCAAGAAAACTTTCCAAAACTAAAAACAAACAAACATACAACAAAAACAAAAACAAAACCTGAGTGTCTGGACAGTGTTAGGAGAGTTTTCTACCAGACAGGTCTGTTGGGTAGTATTTGTCTTCAGAGAAGCCTTTTAGATGAGATGAAGCAAGAGCAGAGTTGTTAAACAACTTCCATCAATTAAAGGTTTAATGAACCTTGCAACTATCATCTCAGAGAAAACTCTTGTTCCGACAGCAATAAGTCAAGCCCCTAGAAGGAAAATATTTCAGCTCCTCTTGCTGTTCTGGTCCTGTCAGTGCTAATGAAGCTCAGCTACCCCAGGTTAACCACCATTATTTAAAGCAGCAAATCTTGGAGTAACAGCTCCTCATTGACAAGTAAGGCACTGAACTGAAAGACACCTGTAGATGGAGAAGAAGGAGTACTTTTCACAGAATACAAGCTCTTTGAGGGTAGAGACTGTTTCATTGCTACATGTATGTCCCCAGTACTTGGCACTGTGCCTGGACCATAACAGGTGCTGAATAATGTTTGTCAATTGATCTAGCATGTCAGCACAGTAACAGGAAAAATAGCCTGCTACTTTCAGATTTGCCTGGGGACTCACCGCCAGCCAGTCTTCTACTGCTAACAGTACCCACTCATGTTTCACACAACCTCAAGAAGAATCTTTGAATGACTCACAAGAGAACATCCATCACATACACCCAGAGTTCTGCCATCCTATGAAAAGTCAGAAGTGGGAAAAAATATATAGAAATTCTGCAGCTAATCAATGATTTCCCTGAAGGTCAGAGAGGGTCTCTAAAGTTTGCAGATAACCTTTGTAGGAGGCTGGAAGAGGAAGTGGATTGGAATACTCAAAGACGTTCAGTCCTAGCTTCTTTGTCTCTTTAGGGTCTTGGTGGATTCAGAATGAAGATAACAGGATCAAAGGTCTAGAATGGGTCATCTGGTTTAATCCCCTGATTTTACAGATGAAGAATCAGAGGACCAAAATGTTCAAACTGATTTCCCCAAAGCTACACTGGCAATAAGTGATAGAGGGAGAGTATGAACCCAGGTCCTCTGACTCCAGAGGCCAATGAACTTTCCACTGCGTCATGCTGCCTCCAGAAATCCCAAAACCCTAGAGAAGTGATTTTCAACCTTCATAATGCCACAACCCTTTAATACTCCTGTGTGGGCATCTCTGCATATGGGCAGACCTGCCTGGAGATGCATAAAAGAGCGGTGTTTCGGTTCCTAAGACCATCAGAAATATGTGTTTTCCTATGGTCTTACGTGACCCCTGTGAAAGGGTCATTTGAACCCCAAAGGGGTCGCGACCCACAGGTTGAGAACCACTGCCCTAGAGGCTGTACAGTTTAAAAATAAAATTTGTCTCTAACCCAGTGGTTCTCAGCCTTCCTAATGCTGCAATCCTTTAATACAGTTCCTCATGTTGTGGTGACCCCCAACCATAAAATTATTTTCATTGCTACTTCATAACTGTAATTTTGCTCCTGTTATGAATCATAATGTAAATATCTGATATGCAGGATGTATTTTCATTGTTACAAATTGAACATAACCCACAGGTTGAGAACCGCTGCTCTAACCTAAGGCATTTGCTGCTAAACTACAATGACTTACTTTTATCTGATGATAGAAAAATATATTCATGCTTCCGTCCCTCCACTTTTTCACCCTCTTAGTACACACTGTGATCTCGAGAAGATTCACAGCCTAAGGCCTTGGATGCCCAGACTTACATACACCTTAGACAGAATGCCTGTGGTATGACTTGGTGACATTAGGGGAGAGATTTGCCTGTTACCACATTCCTGACAGAAACAAGTAGTAGATGAATGATGCTCTCTGGAGCAGGTAGGGAAAAATGTTATATAACATCAGGTCACATTGCTAAAAATCTGTGCTGAGAGATGGTCCGTCATAAAAGCAGGATGATTTGTAAGTAAGGGAAATAATGACTAGGATGCTTTGAATTTTCCTTTGAATCTCATTCTTAAGGAGTTTTGGTGAGAAAGACAGCAAGTGCACTTGGTCCCTTCCTCATACCTCTTAGATGTCCCTGGGTGTTCTCTCTCACAGGAGGATATCTGTGAGATCTGTATCACTCAAACAAGTTTCTACTTCAAGAATTAGAAACTCAGAAGAGATTAAATTTATACTTAATATAGAGATAAGGAGGGGACCTGTGATTTCATTGATAGCAGGAACCCCTTGATGAAGGATCTCTCTCCTTCAAATGGAGGTCAGCCACTTCTCTGCAACTTTTAGTTTTTGAGAGTTATCTAGAACATTAATAGGGTAAAGTGACTGGCCCAAGATCACATAGTATGTGATAGAGGTTAGACTTGAACCCAGGTATTTCTGATTGCTAAGTTTGCTCTCAATGCAATGACATGCTGCCTCTCGCACTCAGTGTACAAGGTGCAAATTAAAGACATTACACACTCAATGATGTGAGACCAATAATGGCAGTTATACATCTCCTTTGTTGTGTACATCTTCTTACTTCCACCTTATACAATCCCTGTTTACCTTGGAGCTCTTTGGACAATGCTTGTCTAGTCACACACAGTACTATGCCATGAGTCATATGGTCCAACCTCTTTCCCCAAAGGATAATTCACAATTATTTGTAGCCTACCAGTCTGACACCAAATGCTGTTCCTATGACACATCAAATATATCTAAGAGCACTGTAGAAAATACAAAATCAGTTAAGATTAGTCAGATTTTACTCCTTTCCTGGGAAAAGGGAAGAGGAAGAGATATGTCATCAGAAGCAGCCAGTGGAAGTGGCAAGTCCATAAAGAAGTAACCATTAAGCACCAACTGAATTGTATCAACCTTGGTTTGCATTTTTATTTAAACTTATTTATGAGTCTTGCAGTTATCAAGTTTATTTGAATACTCTCAAAATATAAAGAAATTTATCCCCAAGGAGATGGTCATGTCCTGGCTGCATCTTATCCTTCGATCAATGCAAAAAGGTTGGGTAGCTATGTCATAGATATACACGTGTCCTCATTTTATCTTTTTTTTTTAAATATATGAATGTATATAGAAATGTAGATATCAATTAAAAATTATTTAGTCAGTTTCTTGAACTTAGTAAGTCATGTCCCTTCTGATCTTTGTGGGATGGAAGTGAGGCAATCCTGTGACCTTGTCCTTTTTTCCTCATGACTTATCTCAGGGCCCTAGACAATGGAAGACCAGTTAGGAGATATTGCTGCAGTGAAATTACCACGTCTAACTACCGTGTAAGGGGCTCCATCATAGACAGAGAGGGATATCTAAGGCACACAGCTTTGTCAGGCTTTGAAAATGTCACCCCCAACAAGGAATGCTTCGTTCAATGTCTCTCACTCCATAACGAGATTATCCAAGCAGACATGTCACCTGGAGGTGAAGACTATGCTAGATGAACAGAATCAAGAGAAAGTCAGCATATCACCAAAGAATAAGTCAGTTTTTTTCTATGTCAAACAACTCCACTGACAGACAAGGACAGGAGTAGAGATAAAGATCACTGTCTAAGAGGTGCCTCAGTTCTCTTTTGCTTCTCAATTTTCACTTCACCCAAATAGTAGCACATGCCAGGATATGTATGATAGGAGGGCCAGAAAAAAAAAAAAAGAATAACTTTCATGGCTAAAAGCAAAAGGACAAAAATTTTGCAGGAGTACGGTGGATGCCCACAATTGCTATACAACAAGCAGAGGTGGATTTTTAGTTAAAATCAAAGGCTGTACAGGTCACTAGTCAAACTCCCCAGGATAGAGGTGAAACAAGTAGCAATAGATCCAAACTAACGAGACGGGAAGGTTTTCATATCACACACACACAGCTGGATGAAAGAGAACTTAGAGGTCATGTAGTCCAACTCCCACTTTCCCATGATAGGAAAAAAACTTTGAGAATTTAAGTGATTTCCTCCAGGTCCCATAAGTAGTGATTATCAGAGTCAAGATCTGAATCCAGGTCCTTGGACTCCAGATCTAGTATTTTTCCCCATTGTATCACACAATGCCTATATACAGTCTTAGGGCACTAAGACTTTTGCAACATCTTATATAATAAGAAATAATTACATACAATAATCATAATGTTTAAGACGGGGGGGGAGGGGATGCACTGGTAATCCACTAATCTGGTAACTAAAAGATGATGTTAAGACTGTGTGTCTCTCTCACATCTGTCTATGTCTCTCTCTCTCTCTCTCTCTCTCTCTCTCTCTCTCTCTCTCTGTCTGTCTTTTTCTCTCGTCTTTGCTGACTAAAAGGATTTTTAAAAATGAACAAGAATAATCCTCTTGTACAACCAAAAGATTGCATAGGATTAACACTCGTGTGATTTCTTCCTTAAGAAATAAGTCCTTGCTAGAAGCAATAATGGAGGGTAAAAGAGGACAATATTGTGCTTTCTTAAGAGGTAAAATAAATTAATTTAGAGACAATTAGCTCTCCCCTTCCAGTTCAACTGACTTTTTTCTAGAGTCTTCAACAAGCCTCAGTACAAAGATTTTCCATGGTAGCTTTCTAACCTTCCTAGCAACTGAAATATCTTATTGCAAACTGAAAATCTGTGGCAAGAATATTCTTCCTGGGTTTAGCCTGTTTATTATCAAGCCACTTTCAATCTGGAAGCTTGATACTTCTCTCACTAAGGAGATTTCTAATCAAGCAATGCTAGAACTTGCTCAGAAATTCCTTAGACATCAGTTCAGTTTCTAGAAATAGGGGCAGGAAGGTATGAATTTTAAGGAAGACTCCTGGAGATCAGAACTTATGGAATTATAGAGATCAAAGTAAGAGAAGCTCACCCCCCCCCCAAAAAAAAAGTTATCTGACATTCAAACAAAATGCAACAGGAAATCCGAAGTGTCCTTTAGCTGGAGAAAATAACTTTCCAATGACAACAGCTGAAAATAAAAATGTGTCCTTACCTTTTCTTCTTGTGACGTCAAGGTTTCTAAATTCCTGCAAGGCAAGAAAAAAAAAGAGTTTATGGTTTTGAAATCTACAAGAATAATACATATGTCCATATCCCTGAAAATATCTGACCTCAGATGTTCACTAACTGTGAACAGCTTAAGACACTATAATATGTCATCTAATAAAATTGAACTACTGAGCATGTAACAAAAATAAATACTGGAATATTCTCTTGGTGGGGGAAGGGCAAGGAATATACCAGGAAATATCTGCCCCATTAAGAATAAAAGAATTTTTAAAACTTATAAAGATGAGTTTTCACTTTTATTAAGCATATGTAATTTTGGAACAAATAAACAAGCCTTTATTAAATACTATAGCCCAGGCACTGTGGTAAGAGTTGAGGCTTGGAATACAATAAAGAAACAATTCTTGCCTTTAAGGCAGTTTATATTCTATCAGAAGGAAAAAGCATGCACATAAATAATGGTGTACAAAATATATTCAAAATAAATACAAGGCAAATTTGAGGGAGGAGGCCACTACCAGCTGGGGGATGGTACCAGAAAGGTTTCGTATGGAATGTGTTGCAGTAGTTTTGAAGGAAACAAGAGATTCTAAGAGGCAGGGTACATGTGAAAGTAAATTCCAGGCATTGGGGAAAATGATGCAAAGGCTCAGAGACGGGAGATAGATTTGAGAGACTATAACAAATCAAAATTTCTTCCTGCCATCATCACTGACTAAAACTTTCAACCTTAACGGAAAGTCCATTGCATTATTAACTTAAAGATGTTATTGGGGCAGCAAGGTGGCACAGTGAATAGAGCACCGGCCTTGGAGTCAGGAGGACCTGAGTTCAAATCCATCCTTAGACACTTAACACTTACTAGCTGTGTGACCTTGGGCAAGTCTCTTAACATCAACTGCCCTGCCCTCCCCTTCCAAAAAGCAAAAAAAAAAAAAAAAAAAAAAGGATGTTATCTAAGCAAGCAAAATCATGTTTCTCCTAGCCCAGTACTATGTCTTAAATCCCCACAATTAAAGTGGCAAATAGTTCAGGCCATGTATGGATTGACATGACTTACTTCTAGAAAGCCACCTAGGTGGTCCTTTCCTTTAGAATATTAGCACATTAACAGACAATGTTTTTCATTTCTGGTAGGTATGTTCCATAAAGTCTCTAGGAATACTGCATTAGGGAGCATGGGGAAATACAGAGTTAAGTGCCTGCAAGACTGATCATGGCATTTACTTTTGGGATACCTTCTATAATAAGAAAGGGGAAGGAATGCACTGGTAATCCACTAATCTAGTGACTATGTGCCATATTGTTGACTCATTAATATTGAACCCAAGGTCAACAGTACTATAAGTTGTGACTGAATGAAGCTCATCCAACATAGGTATTTTCTCTGTAAAGTACCTCATAGCCTTCTTATGCCTAGGAACACTAGAAAGTATTTCAGCTCTATACTTGGAGGACATCTCCAACATAGAAATTACTAACAAAAACACACAAAAAAGTGAAAAATTTAGCAATAAATAGATGGCCAAAAGGGCACTAATTTACATTATGAGAGGTGAAACAAGGGAGACCATTGCTTTGTTTGACCATGGCTTTATCTGGAAATGCATGCATCAGGCATGGCTCTGTGATATTAATTTGGGGGTTACAAATACATTTATCAAATACTCAAATTTTCAGATATGGAAACCAAGAATAATGAAGATTGATTGTATATCACCTATCTAATAATTTGCCCCTGAGCGGTTTTTCAGCTGGTAGATGACATGGGGGGACGAGGTTAGGTTTGGAAAAAGATTAGGGTACCACCTCCTATATAATCGTAGTTCACACAGGTTAATTTCCTTCGGTCTGTCCTAACAGGAAGACTTGCCATTCTCCAAACACAACTCAGATTCTTCCCATCTCTCTGCTTCTACTCACATTATGCCTGGAATGATATGTTTTCAGATCTCCCCACCATCTCTTACTCTCTTAACTTGCTAACATTCTACCCATCTTTCAAGGCCCAGTTGACATATGATGTTCTCTGAAGTTTTCTCTAGCCAAAAGTGATACCTCTTCGTCTTCAGACCATCCCATTACTCTGTACTTCTCCCAAGCCCCTTACTATAGTCTGTTTCTTGGTGTCATTATTTCTCTCCCTTTGAACTGTAGAGACTGTGTGTCATTTGTCTTTTATCTACCCACACCAAGCAGGGCAGGGAAGGAGCATTAAATAGTGCCATGTCAGATGCTATACTAAGCACTTCATAAATCTTATCTCATTTGATTCTCATAACAACCCTGGGAAGAAGATGCTATTATTACCTTTATTTAGCAGTTGAGGAAACTGAGGCAAAATGAGGTTAAACGGCTTTGCCTGAGTCACGCAGCTAGTAAGGGAAGCTGGATTTGAACTCAGATCTTCCTGAACTATATTTATGCTTATAGAATTAGGGAAACAATTTCTTTTTCCCTAAGATGAGTTTTTTCCTAGTTTTTAACTTATTATTTTTGTAGACGTGCTCTAGATGGTCAATGACACTCACAACTGTAAGTAATAATCACAGACATGGTCTGACCACATCATAAGATATGAACTAGAAAGGACCACAGGGGCTTGTCCCCTTGTTTTACACATAAGAAAATTCAAAGTCCAGAGAAGTGTCAAACAAGCTCTCCAAGATAATACTGTAAGGAAGGAAACAAACATGTATTAAGTGCTTGGTATGTGCCAGGCACTGCACTAAATACTTTACATATATTTCATTTGATCTTCACAACAACCTCGGCAGGCAGCATGCTATTGAGGAAACTGAGGTGGTATAGCACCAACGCAATATTCACAGCACTGACAAGGACTGTGAATATGCTGGCATGGTGCTCAATAGCAAAATACAACAGACTCTACCTATAGAAGACAGAAGCAAAACATTTATTCAGACACTAGGAACCCAAATCCCAATATCAAGAAAACAAATTCATCATAGCAACATAGAAGTTAATGCACCACAATGCAGCAGAGAGCCACACCATCCTTTAGCCTTCCCACAAACATTTACTCACACATCTAACTATCTGCTTGTTTGCAGTCCTCTCTCTTCCCACTTTCTACCCTCTAGCTGCTCTGACTCCCAGCTTCCTGTGGGCCCTGCTCCACCCTTCAGCAAACTCCTCCCACCACAGCTTACATGTGATTACATTCAGCCTATTAGGAGGCAGAGAAGATCTTCAAATCAGGAAAGGTCTTCAAATTCCCTTAGGTTTATTAAGGGACAGGGAAGATCTTCAAATTCCAATTACCATTACAGGTAGGCAGACATAAGTGACTTGCCCAAGGTCACATAGCTAGACAGTGTCTGAGGCCAGATTTGACATCCTCACTCCAGAGCCTAGGACTCTAAACATTGTTGTATATTGAAGAACCAGGAAAAAAAAACCCAAACTCTGACTGCAAATTGATAATTCTTTCTGCTAAACCAAGTAGAAACAGGATAATATATGGAGGACCAAGAAACATTCTACCCATACATGCTGACTTAGGGTTCAGGCTAACAGTTGTTACAAAATCAATATTGTCTTTAAAATTGATATTACCAGCATAAATAATTAGTATTATTGGATAAACTATGCCTAATTTTCTAGGTCTCTCAGCTTCCCTTGTCCCACAGACTGAATGATCTTTGATCTTGTGAGCTTACATAAACTAATTGTAGATGGCCATTTCTGCTATCAGGACACATTTTTGTTTTCATCTGTTGTGTTTTTACTCCATGGGCACAGGGCTATGTTAACTTCCAGAAGGCCTCTTTAATTCCCCTTGGATTCTATTGCACCTAATATCTTTAGATCTTCCTTCCATTCCTGGTTCTCAGAACCCTGGGAAATCTGAGGTACATGATCTAATTCCCAGTCACCAAGCAGAACTCATGTTATGCCCCAGGCTTGAAGCATCTTTCCTGATTTCCTAGCAAGATCCAGTTTAGTATGTTGGAGAATGGAAAACCTCGATATTTCATTTGTTTCCCAGATAAGCTCTAGGGAGGTATTAACTCTCCCTGTAGAGAATAGAACCCTGAGCCCACAGGACAAGATTGCAGTCTAACTGTTCTAAGTAGTGGTTTACATCCAAGTACAGTGTCAGTTCAAACACAGTTGGCACTTACAGCACAGACTAGTGGCTGTCATGAGATCAACAAACTCTGAAATTGTCAACAGAAAGGGACAAACTACTTTTCTGCCAACTTACTTTGCTCCAGAGAAGTAATGTGTTCTTTCTTTCTGTCTATTTCTCTTCTACCCCTGTCCCCAACAAGGCTACAACTTTGCTTTCTCTTTTCCCTTCTTGTGTGTTGTGATATTTGTGTTCAAAAACAAAAGCAAAGATGTTGGTATGTTACAGTACAATAAGCACCCTTAGTCTCAAGCCTAACCTTCTAGCACAAAGCCTTCTCTATTTAAAATGCATCTGGGGCCCAAGTGGGAGAAAAACCCTTCCCTTCTCAGGTCATTCACCATCTACTAAATGAGACTTTTCCTGTGATTTATCCTAGATGTTGGCAGTTTCCATCTTGCCCTCCAAATAAATAAATAGATAAATAAATGCTTTTTTATTATATATAAACACATATATATGTGTACACACATAAACATATATCTATTTATACATATAAATAACCTACTATGTACAGGCATTGTGTACTAGAGTACATTGATTTATACAAAGATTTATAAATCATAGTCCCTGATATCAAGGAGCTTAGAGTCTATTTTGGGGAAAGTGAGAAACACTTGAGTACCTAAGACAGTAAAAAGTGTTAAGAGCAAGAGATGAAATTCAGCTGGGATGAGCAGGGAAAATTTCATGGAGGAGCCATGGCAAGAGGATGAACAGAGAGGTCTGAGTATTAAAAGATTCCTCTGCACGTATACTGAAGTCATCAAAGATGATGACAGAGGATGAGAAGGTTGGAGAAGATTGTGAACCATGTATAAAGTTCCTGAAGAAGGTAAAAATAGTATCATTGAGGTCAGTAGCAAGGATCAGGTCACATACCTAATTAATGACAAATAAAACTGTAAGCCCCTTTTGGCAAAGATTCACCTTACGTATCTTTTTATCCCCTGCAGAGTCTGCCATGAGGAAGGTATTTAATAAATCTTTGTCAAATGAATTAACTAGCCAAGGCTACATCCCACGATTCCCAACTCCCAGTACTAGAACTCTCTACACTCATGCAGCCCTTCCTAAACTGTGGGTCAGGACTCCATATGGGAATCGTGAAAAATTCAGCAATAGTAAAATGTTTCTGAACATGCAACAAAGAAAAATTAATTCAAAATCAAACATAATAAATCCAAGGTATTTCTGGCCTCTCTTGCCAGTGTTTTCGTTGTGCATCTTCACTGCAGTCTTGGTTCTAAACACACAGCATGTGCACTTTGCCCTGCACGTGGCATCAGACCACACAAGATCAACCAATGCTGCTGAAACCAAAAAGAGGTGTGGAGTAGAAAAAGTTTAAGAAGCCCTGCTCTACAGTATGGTTCCACAGCATACCTACCCCTTCATAGAAGTCTACACATGACATGCAGGAAGTCTCCCCTTCCTCATTATCAATATTTTCTAAGCATTCACAATGAGTACTCTGTAGGGCCAAATGTGTGTAAGGAAGAAGACACACAATGAAGCAATAGAGTATGCAACACAATAGTACAATGAAGGCAACTCATGCCCCTTAATGGAACAAAAAAGCTTGCCTGTACAGAAAGGGCAGCGGGTGCCAGATGTCTACATTTTAAGGAACGGTTGACTACAATAAGGATGCTTATTGTACTGTAATATTCCAACATCTTCACTTTTGTTTCCGACCAAAAATATCACAATACATTTAGAGGTGTCCACTATAACAACATAGAACAAAACTTTACCTTAATTGTGTTGAAATGTTTTTTCTCTTTGCTTTAAATACTCAAATAGAGACTTTTTGCTCCACTGAAGTGGCTGAAGGGATGATATTCAGTGTTAGGCAAGGAGCGTAATGGCAACAAACATGGGATATGTTTATCATCCTATTAGGATTTATACTGTCTCAATTCCCAGTTCACCCCCTAATGCCTGCCTGACATGTAAACTCAGTATGGATACCCAAGAAATATTTATTGAATAAATCAATTTAACAAAAATAAAATTCTATAAACTTTTAATTAGTACCTTCCATTGCTACTACATTGTGCTGTAAGTTGAGTGAATAAATGCTCTCGGAGAAATAGAAAAAAGGCAAGACAACCTCTCACAGATAATTCTGGGTCCTATAGTTCCACAAGTTACTGGTACAAAATACAAATTAGTGCTGCCTTCACAGTATGCTATGAAAATATGGTGGGAAAATGGTGCTGACTGGGATACACTGAGACAAGTTACTCTTAAGACTCGAATGTATTGCTTCAGGAAGAAATCATTTTTTTTGCAGAAGTCTTAAACTGGATGGTGACAAATGAGAGTTAGTGCATGGACAGTATTTAATGACTGCAAATTTGTTTAACTAAATATCTAATTTTATCATGGCAGAAATCAGATTTTTTCTTAAGTAGGGAATTAATTTCAAATTTTTCATTCACCATTCATTACCTTTCTATGAATGTGACAGCCAAATCATTTTAAATGTCATTTAACCAATACAACATCTTTATTCCTTATTGTGGTCTTCCTAAATCTATTATTTCTTCATTATGATATTAGGGAAACAAGTACAAAATTACAGTCCAATAAAACTGATTTTTATTGTATAGTTCAACTGCAAAATCTTCATTTTGAAATCAATATAATATGAATGCTGAGTTATATGTTTTCATGATTCAAAAAGTTAATATAGATTTTCAACTACTAAAAAAATAGCTTGGGAGCTGGTAGGACAATAGCTGAGACAATATTCTTGAATTGTGTGTCAATCTTCCTCCTCAACTATGAGGTATTCTGCCACAAGGGTAAAAATGGGCAGAGACCTAAAGTTATGTATGAAGAAATTGGTATGAAGTCACCCTTTGAATTCCTGCAGCAAGAGTCAAGAGTTTGTCATTGAATAGTATTTTGATCGTGATATTCAGAAGCAACATGGGGCTCAATGACATCTCAAAGAGGAACTCATGCTATGAAGGTTAAAGTAATGATCTGAGTGTCAGTAACTAGGAAGACAAGGCGAAATACATTAAATATGTCAGCATTTGATAAGTCAAAAAAACACAAGAATAGGGACAAACACAGGCCCCTCTTAATTCTAGTGGCTTCCCTCTTTTATTTCCCACTTATCTTGTATGTAGCTGATTTGCACATTTTTATTTTCTTGTCTTTCCCCATGAAATTGTGAATTCCTTGAGAGCAGAGATTATCTTTTGCATCTTTTTACAGATATAGCACAGTGCCTGGCATATAGTAGGGGCTTAAAAATTGTTTATTGACTGACTACATAAGCTCTTACCTTTCTGATATTGTATAAAGAATTTGTGTAAGTCAGTGTGTCATCCCAGTACCTTGCCAAAATTATGCACTGGAACACAAATACAGGTTATTCCCACAAAGCCTTTAAAAGCTTTAAACTGCACTGAAACTTTTGGGACATACTATAGTTTGATGTTGGTAAAATGGGAATCTTGTAAACATTTCTAAATCTAAACCCAAATGGCATCCAACTTGACAAACAAATCTTACATTTTTCATGCTCTTGAGATGGTCTGAAACTTGGGCTGTTAGGACAAAGTTCAGTGACTGTTTACTCACCTTAGACTCAGGCTCTTTAGTTCTTAATTATCACATAATTTCTTCACATCCACAGTTAAGGGATGCAAATGAAGTTAAACAAAATGAATCAGGATTATATAAGGAGAATTACAGGATTTCAGAGTTGGTGATTTATTTAGTCCAAAATTCATTGAAGCAGGCATTCTTTTTACAACATCAATCAATCAACAAGCATTTATTGACTAATGGCTACGTGCCTGGCACTATACTGGATACTGACTGTGGAAACTCTCTTAACAAGCGGAGATGAGCCTTCACTTAAAATATTCATAACAATATAGAGAGAATTGAGTCAAATTTATAAGAATACAAGTCATTCCCCAAGTGATAAATGGTCAAAGGATGTGAACAGGTAGTTTTCAGAAGAAATTTAAGCTATCTAGAGTCACAAGAAAAAATGCTCCAGATGACTGTTGATTAGAGAAATGCAAATTGAAACAACTCTGAGGTACCACATCACACCTATCAGATTGACTAATGTGACAAAACAGGAAAATTATAAATGCTGGAGAAGATGTGGGGAAATTGGAAAACTAATGCATTGTTGGTGGAGTTGTGAGCTGATCCAGCCTTTCTAGAGAGCAGTTTGGAACTATGCCCAAAGGCTATAAAGGGCTATAAAAACATGCATACCCTTTCACTCAGCAATACTACTTCTAAGGCTATATCCCAAAGAGATTATACAAATGATTTTTAAAAAACCCACATGTACAAAAATGTTTATAGCAGCTCTTTTTGTGTGGCAAAGAACTGGAAATTGAGGGATGCCCATAAGTTGGGGAATGACTGAAAAAGTTGTGGTATATGAATATAATGGAGTATTATTGTGCTATAAAAAATGATGAGAAGGTGGCCTTCAGAAAAACCTAGAAAGATTAATATGAATTAATGCTGAATGAATTAAACAGAGCCAGGAGGACGCTGTACACAGTAACAGCCACATTGTAGGATGACTAACTTTGATGCTCTTATCTCTTCTTAGCAATGCAAGGATCTAAGACAACTCCAAAGAACTCAGGATGAAAAATGCCGTCCCCATCCAGAAAAAGAACTATACAGCCTCAATGCAGA
Organism: Pseudochirops corinnae; assembly: GCA_028646515.1. Classification (NCBI taxonomy): domain Eukaryota; kingdom Metazoa; phylum Chordata; class Mammalia; order Diprotodontia; family Pseudocheiridae; genus Pseudochirops; species Pseudochirops corinnae. The sequence continues at coordinate 309,093,509 of CM053585.1, read as the reverse complement.
TAGAAACCGATTATTTGCTTTTTATCTTTGCTTCTTCTTTCTTGTGGTTTCTCCCACTGACTCTAATTCTTCTTTACAATATGACTAATATGAAAATAGATTTAATATGAATGTATATGTAGAGCCTATATCAAATCATACACTGTCTTGCTGTGGGGGAGAGGGGAGAGATGGAGAGAAAATTTGGAACTCAAAATCTTATGGAAATGAATGATGAAAACTAAAAACAAATAAATAAATTTAAATGAAAAAATGAAATAAAATATCCACAATGGGGGACCCATTTCCTTTCAAAGCAGACCATTCTATTGTTGGGCACTTCTAATTTTTAGACAATTTTTCCTAATAATAAAACCAAAATTTACTTCTCTACAACTTCCATCCATGGGTTCTAGTTTTGCCCTCTGAAACTAAGTAGAACAAATCTAACCTCAGTTCTATCTGGAGATACGGTGTTAAGGGAGAACTTATCAATGAGGTCCCAGTCCTTATGTCACATATCATCTGCCCATTGAGAATTCAAAATGTGGAACTTTGAGTAGTCAATTTCTGGTCAAGACTTACTGAGGAGGCCTTAGTAACTGTGATGATAAAAATCATCTGGTTAGCTGAGTTCAAATGATTCAGGAAAGGCAGAGCTAAACCTGACTATATATGCAAAGTTCAATCAAGGTTTTCTTCAATGGCTTTTAATTAAGAAAGAAATGCTGAGTTGCAGATAGGAAAGTCCTTCCTGGGACTGGTGCCACTATTTCTTTAGAATATTCAGAATGAATATTCAAAATGAATAATCCAAATGAATATTCTGAAACTGAATCCACACAGATGACTGGGTGAGATTAGAAACATCATGGAAGAAGTCCCACCACCAAACAGATAAGAGCCAGTGGAAGCAACAGCAGGCTTTGTTTAAAGAGCACCTGAGAGTGGCACCTGAGAGGACCTGCTTGAAACAGCTCAAAAAAGAACTTGTCCAGACAATCAAGGGACTGACTTGCTCACTAGTTATACCATACCCAGAAGTAAACTTGCTAGGGGATTCTGAAAAGGGGGAAAAGGACTCTCAGGCCCAGGAGATATCTCTCAGTCCTATATATTCCCTACACAGGTGCCACAATGCCTCTGGTTTGAAATTTAGCCCATTTTCCCTAAGAGAGAGTAAGATTCAGTAATGGTGTATAATTTGAGCCAACCGTTAGGTGTGTGAAGGTGGGAAAGTGACTCCTGCCACACATTTCAAGAGAATATTTGTACTTCTGTACTTGCTATATCTTCTCAGTAAATATCTTTGTAAAAGCTCATTTATATTAGCAGACATTTAAATGAATAAGCATTTATTAAGCACTATGTATCAGGTACTGTGCTAAGTGATGGGGAGATAAATCGGTATCTGTAGATATCTCTGTCTATCTGTCTATCTCTCTTAAATAGATAGATAGATAGATAGATAGATAGATAGATAGATAGATAGATAGACAGATAGATGCTAGACAGAAAGATAGAAAGATAGACAGATAGAAAGATGGATGAATGGATGATAGATAGATAGATAGAAAGATAGATGATAGAAAGATAGATGATAGATAGACAGATAGACAGATGGATAGAAAGATAGATGGATGGATGATAGATAGATAGATAGATAGATAGATAGATAGATAAATAGAGATATATGAAAAAGGAAAGACAGGCCCTCAGGGAGCTTACCTTCTAATAGGAAAAGGTAGCACATAAAAAGAAACTGAGAAGGAGGACAGGGAAGGTATGGTAGTATAATATTCAGTCAGACACAGATGAATTTAAAATGGCAGGCCTAAGAGTCTTCCTCAGAGTGAAAATTCTAAGGAGGAACTCATCAGTGGGAAAAGAGAGATGCAAAGGAGGGAGACATTCCACAGTGGGGAAGCTGTCTGCCACCCTTTGGGGACTCAACTTGCCTTGAAATGGAAGGTTGAATGAGTGAGCTCAGATGAGTTGCTACAAACACACAAGTTAACATTATTAATCCTCATCAGAGTGTTTTAAATAAAGACAGCTATGATATCCTCTCAATTCTTTTTCATACTCCACATCTCCAAATCTTCCAATTGATTCTCACATATCAGTGTCTATGATCAGAGTACAGGCAGACAGTTAGCTTATCAAATCTTTCCTGAAAGGTTGTACCCCATATGAAACAGAGCTCCACATGAGGTCTGACCAAGGCAAACGACACTGCCACTGTCACCTTCCTTTCTGGACTTGAAGTTCTTCACCTGGGGTCCACAAACCTGTAGGTAGATTGAATTCTATGAACTTAGATGAGAAAAAAGATTTCACTAACTACAACTTAAATTTAAGTTTACAATTGTTTAAAAACATTATTCTGTGAAGGGGTCCAGAGATTTCACGAGACTTCCAAATGGGTCCATGATACAAAACAGGTTCATGTCTTTTCTAGACACTATGCTTTGACCAAATACTGAAATAAATTATTCAGGAGGCAGCAGGGCTTAGAGCTAAAACAGAGAGCTTGGAGGTGGAGATGCCTGGTCCCCTCCAGTCTCATTGATCTATCATACAAAACTGGGTAAATTCTAGCCATTGTTGTTTTTCATCCTTCCTTCTTGAAGAGGACCAATGACATCGGAAGGGTGATGTCTTGACTTGCAAATGAGTTGGATTTAAGTGAGGCAGGGCTGTGCAAAATAACCAGCCTCACTCTCTCTTCCTGAGTCATTAGAGTCCAGTAGCAAGTCATAGTTTAGGACTGGTGATGGCTCATGATGGAGGGGGAGACCTTGGTCTTTTTAAGCTAAAGGTCTTTCCCAGTTCTCAGTTTGTCTGAGACAATATCCTTTCAGTGATTAAAAGCTAGGTAAGAAGAAGAAGGTAAGAACTGAGGCAAAAGATGGCCTAGTTTGAGTTCACAAAAGAATCAGTCTGGGAGGGAAAGATCCCTAAAGCTTCTGGCCGGAGTCACTAGCCAATGAGATCACTGGCTTTGGTAAAATGAGACCTCCTAGGGAACTCCACTTAAATTGGATGTTATATCCTAGACAGAAACAGAAAACTGAAGACTTTGGGGTTATATGTGTTTGCAATATGGTAACATGTTTTAATACACATCAGATTAGGGAAAGGAATAGTCAGCATGTCTACTAAAACACAAAATTCTGAGACTTAGGCTGCAATGACCTTCACACACTAACCTGGTTCTTTCATCATCTGGCACAGATCCTACCCAACAAGCTGATATAACCTTTGCCATCATCTTTCTTTAATTAATGCCTATTCCCCTAAATTAACTAGTAGAAAGCAGCTGGTGAGGGGTGCATAGAACAAGCACACTCTGTGTAGTTATGCCTCCTCTACACAGCTGTGCAATTTGTTTCTTTGCAAAGTGGACAAAAAATATGAAGGTGAAGGCAGGGGATCATTTCCCACTGCAGAGAAAGAACAAGCAGTCCTCCCGTATTCATTATCTTGGTCCTTAAGCATGGACAGATTTAGCTAAAAAGTTCTGGCCTCCTTATGTTCTCCCATCTAATAATGAATGGGGTTGGAAGAACACAATGTTGTGGAAAAGTCTAAAATAACCACGCCAGAGATTTTTAAACTGAGAGATTTTTATGAGGACAAAAGGAAGATTTCTTTGGGCTTTTTTATAGCAGCTGAATCATTCCTACTGCTCTAACTCTATCTCTCTGATGCACAGAGCACCTTAGTTAAAAAACAAAAACAAACCCACAATCATAAATCCACAGATGCAGAATGTGAAATAAAATAAAAAAAAAATCTATGTAGCTATAAACTATCTTCAGACTTCTACTGAACAGCTTACTGGATTTTATATTTGCCTAATCATTGGTCATGAGGGTGACCTTAAATAAATCACCTCTTTCTACCTCACTTGACAAAATTGTGATACTCTATGAGCCATAAAGACTGGAAAGAATTACATCAAGTGTAGGAACAAATAAAGAGGCCCCTAGAAAAAGATTATGACTAAATCACCAGGTATCTTGGATAATTAATGAGTAGGATTTTTCTTAAGGGATGGAAGAAAGGGAGGGGGGAGCAGGTAGGTTCCAATTAGAGAAGTAGGATGCTGTGATATGCCTTTTCCCCTTAAAGTTAAATTAGTCAAGAGCAACAACAAAAAGGTGTGGTGAATTTTTTGAACATTTTCACATTCAGATCTCAAAATAATTTTATCGTGAAATTTCTTCTTTTGGCAAGTACAGAGTTGAATAAAATGTGGGATAAGGTAGCATTAAGAAGAGTGACTAACTAGGAGGTCTCATTAGTGACTAACTTGATTAAATTTCTTTAAAGAAACTTCACATATGCCTTCAGATGACTGACCATCTTCTCTCCTGGGCATCCTCTCTTTTCTGAATTTCACAATAGTACCTTTTTCCTGTTTCTCTTCTTAAATATCTAATCACTCTTCCTCTCTCCAAGGCTTTGTCTTAGACCCTTTTGTCTTTATACTCTCTCACTTGGTGAACTCATCACCTCTAATAGGTTTTACTATTATCTATATGCAGATGAGCCCCATATCTACATATTAAGCCCACAACAACAGCCCACTGGACATTGCCAACTGGTTATTTCATAGATACCTCAAACTGAACGTATGAAAAACAGATCTCATTACATTTCAAGAAACAAAAAATCCCTGCCCCTTTTCTTGAATTTCCCTATTTCTGACAAAGATGGCACCTTCCTCCCAATTTCCCAGATTTGTAACCTCATCATTATCATAGAAACCTTTCTCTTGAGCCTTTGACACTCAATCATCCTCTTCTCCTTGATACTCCCTTCTTGAGGCCTTCATGATACTGCTATCTCCTGGCTCTTCAGAAGCCTGTCTGACCATTCTTTTTCTAGCTTCTTTGATGGATATTCCTCCTTATCATGTCCTTTACTATGGATGTCCCTCAAGGCTCTGCCATGAGACATCATCTCCTTTCCCTCTATACGATTTCACTTGTTGATCTCATTAGCTTTCATGGTTTCAATGATCATGTCTATGCAGTTGATTCTAAGAAAGACTTACCCAGCCCTAAACCTCTCTCAGGGTTTCCAATCTTGCATCTCCAACTGTCTATTAGACATCTCAAATTAGCTGTCCCACAGATATCTTAAATTCAGTATATTCAAAACTGAACTCAATTATTCCTCCCATCCTCCCTTCTTTCTAATTTCCCTATTACTATTAAGGTTTTCCAGTTACTTAGGCTTCAGGATCAAATATGTTTGGTCTTTAAAGCCTTTCAAAACAGGATACCTCCCAATCTTTCCAAGGTGTACTTTCTTACACCTCATTCCCCTCAATGTGCTCTGCAATCCAATGACTCTGGCCTCCTTGCTCTTCAAGTCCATCTCCTGATTCTTGATAATTTGACTGGCTGTCCCCCATGCTTGGGATGTTCCATGTCTTCATTTCTACTTCCTGGCTCCCCATCTTCTTTCAAGTCTCAACTAATGTGATACTTTTGCAAAACGCCTCTCCCAGTACTGCCATCTCCCTCTGGGACTACCACTGATTTATATCAAATATATCTTCTTTGTACATAATTGCTTCTGTCAGGTCTAGAATTGTGCTTGACATATGCTAGGTGCTTAATAAATGCTGATTAACTTGATTAGAGAGACGGGATGACGGTGAAGGAAGCCTGGGAAGCTAAGAGGAGGCCAAATGAAGGCAGCCTTTGCAAAACCAAATGGAGGGTTTCATATCTGATCCTGATCATAATAGGGAGGAAGGGACTACTGGAGTGGGGTGACATGGTCAGACATGGGATTAAGGAAGGTAAACTTGACAACTGTACTACGCCATGTTGGCTCCACCCCCAACAACTAAGTGAACTGAAGACAGTGAAAATCTGGAGGACCCAAGACGCGTGTCAGAGAGACACCAATCACAAGGCTCCAGGAGGATGACGTTGAAGACTGCACCAGGGGGTAGCAGCGTCAAATGAAGGAAGGTTTGTAGAGATACCGTAAAGACAGAAATGACAGGATTGACGACGGAGTGGATATGGGGAGGAGGGGAGAGTAAGTGAGGAATGAATGACACTATGGTTGTGAGCTTGAGTAACTGGGGTTGTGTTACAATAATGGGGAAATTAGAAAGGGGGAGAAGTTTGTCAGGGAGAAGATAATTCATTCAGGTTTGTACATGTGACATTCAAGATGTCTTTGGAACATCTAGTTTGAAGAATCCAATAGGCAGCTAGAAATAGAAGAATGGAAGTTAGGAGAACATTCATGGAATCTGAGAATGATCTGAGAATCACTTGCACTGAGAAGATAAAATTAAATCCAGTGTAATTGTTGAGATAACCAAGCAAAAATACCACAGAGTAACAAGAGAAGAAGCCCCAGGGCAAAGCCATGGGGACTCCAGAGTGGCTTGTGCTGGACCTTGATCCACTATACCACTAACGGTCTATCTTGTTTATATTTAGTAGTTTGTCATTTTCTCCATTGGCCTGCGAGCTCTGTAAGAGCAGAAACCTTTTCTAAGCTTTTTATTGTTATCACCAATGCCTAGCACTGCTCCTACTACATAATAAATCTCTGTAGGCTGACTTACCATACATGTTGCCAAGGCCTTTTGATTTCGCCTTCACAACATCTCTCGGATACAACAAATGCAACTCCTTCTCTCTGATACTGCAGCCACCCTGTTGTAGATCCAGTCATGCCCGGACTGTTTGCAATAATCTTCTGGGGGGTCAGCCTGCCACAAATCTCTCAACTCTAGTCCATTGTCAATGGAGCCACCAAAGAGCAGGTCCAACCATCCATGTCACCCATACACACCTGTTAAACTTTAATAGTTCCCTAATATCTCTAGGATTAAATATAAAATCATGTGGTTTGACATTCAAAGTCCTCCATAACCTAGTCCCACCTCCACCTTTTCAGGATTTTTACACTTTATTCCCCCACCATGTGAGGTGACAAATCCAGTGACACAATGGCCCCTTTGATGTCCTTAGAACAAGATACTCCATTTCTCCCTCGGGGAGGATGGTATTTTCACAGATTGTCCCCCATGCCGGGAATGCTCTCCTCATCTCCATTTCCTGCTTCCCTGGTTTCCTTCAATTGCCAGCTAAAATCCCACCTTCCATAGGAAGCCTTTCCTAACCCTTCTCTAATTCTAGCATCCTTACTGCTGATTTTTTTCTTGTGTATAGTTTGTTCATACACACAATTATTTACATATTGTTGCCCTCATTAATTTGTGAGCTTCTCAAGGAGCAAGGACTGTTTCTTGCCTTTCTTTTTGTCCCCAATACTTAGCAAAGTGCCTGGTACAGAGTTGCCTGCTTAACAATGCCAACTTTTTTTTTTTTATGAAGTCCAATCAATTGCCAAATCCTATATTTTCTACCTCCTCAACTCTTGCATCTGTCCCCGTTTCATTACTCACACAGGTGTTACCCTAATATAGGTCTTCATCACATCCTCCTGGAGGCATTAACCTCCTGACTGAGCTTCCCTCTTCAAACCTCTCCCCATTCCAGTCCACCCTCCAAACTGCCAAAGTGATTTTCATTAAGCATGTCTCTGACTGTCACACCTCCATTTCTGTGGTTTCCAAATGGGGAATTGTGGAGTAAAGGTAAGGAGGCTGTAGCGTGACCTCCAAGAGTTAAGTAATCAGTCAATAAGAGAGTGGGAAGATGGTCTGCACTCTTACCCCAAAAGGCAACGTAGGCTTCTCGCCAACACAACTACAATGCCACTTGCACCAGCTCTTCTCTTCCCTCATAGTCTACCTTTAATCTTACCAGCAATCTGTAGGTCCTTTAGTGTAATTCTAACCTTTGCCCCAATTCAATCACCTCCACCTCAGTAGTAAGTAACCCTCAGTGGCACGTAGGCTCTATGCTCCAGGACAGTGACCAGTAAGCCATGTCCTATGCCCTCCCCCCAGAGGGAAAGCATGAGGAACACAGGATAAGCATGCATGTATACATTGTGATTACATTTCCTTTTCCCCAAAGCAAACTGCTTTGCATTTTCTGTCAGGACCATCCATCCAGTCAGGCAGGTCCACAACCATGGAGTTTTTTGCTTAACTCACACTCCTTCCCCTCTCTCCATTTTCATGGTTACCCCTCCAGTTCAGTCATTCATCACCTCTGCCCTGGGACTACTATGCAACAGGCTCCTAACTGGTTTCCCTTTCTTTGGCTTCTTTCCTCTCTGATCCATCTTCCATACAGCTACACTTGCCCAAAGGACAAATCTGATCATTTCACTCCCCTGCTCAAAATGCCGTGGCTCCCTAAAGCCTGGAGGAATATTATTTTATTTTTCTCTAATCCTTGCAAAATTTCTTAAAATATCGAAAATTACACAGTATTAGTATATAATTTATAATTAAGTAAATATACATATATTGGGAATATGCATGTATTATTTTTACTAGAGATGCATGATTAAAAATATTTGCATGGCACTGCCCTAATACTGGGCTATTTATATGTTATCTCTCTCATTAGAATGTGAACTCCTTGGTAGCAGGGACTATGTTTGCCTTCCTTTGTTATCCCAGTGCTTAGCACAGTGCTTGGCATATAGTAATAATTTTTAAACACTTGTAGACTGTTGTTCTTGTTGTTCAGTCATTCAGTCATGTCCAACTCTTCCTGACCATAGACTATAGCACATTTGGTCTTCCACTATCTCCCAAAATCTGTCCAAGTCCCATGTTTGTCGTTTCCATGACATCATCTATCCATCTCACCCTCTGCTGGTCTCTTTTCCTTTTGCCTTCCAATCTTTCCAAACATCAGGGTCTTTTCCATAAAGTCCCTCCTCATTATGTAGCCAAAGTATTTAAGCTCCAGCTTCAGTATTTAATCTTGCAGAGAATAGCCTAAATTAATTTCTGTCAGTATTGACTGATTTGTTCTCCTTGCTATTCAAAGGGACTGTCAAAATTCTTCTCCAGCATCACAATTTGAAAGCGTCTGTTCTGTGGTGCTCAGTTCAGACATAGACTGCTACTGGAAAAACTACAGCTTTGACTATATGGACCGTGGGTCAGCAAGGTGATATCTCTGCTTTTTAGTACACTGTCCAGGTTTGCCATAGCTTTTCTTCCTTATAGACTGACTAGTAAATACATTACAAAAGCTTTCTATTGCCTCTCTTAAGATAAAATATAAACTACTTGTTTTCAAAAGCCCTTCACATCCCCATCCAGAAAAAGAAATATGGAGTCTGAATGCAGATTGAAGCAGACTATTTTCTTTTTTGCTGTTGCTGTTTTGTTTTATGTTTTTCTTTCTCACGGTTACTCCTATTCTTTCTGATTCTTCTACATAATGTAACTAATGTGAAAATATGTTTAATAGGAATGTATATGTAGAGCCTATATCAGATTGCAAGCCATCTTGAGGAGGGGAAAGGGAAGGAAGGGAAGAAAATTTAAAACTTATAGAAGTGAATGCTGAAAACTAAAAATTAATTAATTAATTTTAAAAAACCCTTCACAATTGGGTCCCTTATCCATTTAGTTTTTCCCTATACTGCTCCATTTCCCATATTGCTGCCTATCCAAATAAGTCAACTTGCTGTTCCTCATAAGATATTCCATTTCTCATCTTCTTTTAATGCCTTCACAGGGGCCATCTGTAGTAGCTGGGCCGTACTTCCTTCTTCCCATTTGCCTTGGACGATCCCTTACCTCCTCTAAGACTATCCTCAAGCCCCAGCTTCTACAAAAAGCTTTTCCTTGTCCCTCGTCTGCTCTCTTAACAATTTAATATTTATTTTGTATTCATCTTGCACATACGCAAATACTGTCTCCATCAATAAAATATAAGCTAAATGAGGGCAGAGACTATTCGGTGCTTAAGAATATGACCAGCAAGCATTTTTGGTAGCACTTTAAGGTTTACAAAGCACTGTGTGTATAATGCTCCTGCTCATCCTCCTCCTCCTCCTTCCCCTCTCCTCCTCCTCCTTCTGTGTTACCTCACTTGATTCTCATAATAACCCCATAAGGTAGGTATTATTCTTATCCCCATTTGATAGATAAAAAAAATGGAGGCTGAGAAAGGGTAACTTGCTATGGGGTCACAAAGTTAATGATTGAGGCAAGACTCAAACTCAGGTCTTCTGAATTCAAGTTCAACACTCCATTCACTGATGACACCACCTAGCTGCTTCATAAATTCTTATAAACTGAATAATGTTTAATGAACATCTACCTACTAATTGATAGGTTACTCTTTGACGTAAAAAAGGCACTAAAAAGCAAAAAGACAACTTGTGTTGAGATGCAATAAAAATTACAATACAAGGAGATAAAGAGTTATTTATAGATCTAAAGCAACTGGGATGGGGTGGGGTAAAAGGGCACCTGGGCTGTGGACACTAGAGAAAGAAAGTTCCCCCAGACATTGTGGAAAGGTACAAAGGAGAAAGATCTCCAGCCTGGAACAAAGCACTAGTCATCCCATGCTCCCAAGTCGTGGTTCTGAATACAAATAAATCTTAAATTACATCCAGTAAAATAAACACCTTTATCCACCTCCAGTCAATTAATTCACCTTGTGAGGCAGAATTGTCTGCACACAAGGCACACCAGGAAAGAGAGAGACACTCTACAGTTTTTTATGTCTGATAAACTAATGAATTAAAAACTAATTAACTTCTTGATTTGGGAGGGAATTTATGCTCCCTCCCTCTGAACAAGCAATCATCATGTCCCAGAGTGTCATAATTGTTAACAACATGTAGATCTAACATTAGGCCCTGAGGGGGTTCTCCATTAATGCCTTCATTTCCATCCAACAGCTTGATGAAGTGAGACTGTTATGAGAAGAGCTACTTAACTACACAAAGCAATCTATCCACGAGGATACCAATGAGAGCAAAGTCCTCTTGGAATCTGAAATTCTATTTGTCATAAAATTATAGAAGAGCAAATTTGAGAGTAAGCTCAGTGGCCATGAAATCCAACCCCTACTGAAGGGAGGAATCTCTTCCATGACGTGACAAAAAATTATTATTTAGTTTCTATATGAAGACCTCTGGTGAGGAAGAACCTGATACTCAATTCAAGGAAGGAAGGAAGGAAGGAAGGAAGGAAGGAAGGAAGGAAGGAAGGAAGGAAGAAAGGAAGGAAGGAAAGAAGGAAGGAAAGAAGGAAGGAAGGAAAGAAGGAAGGAAGGAAAGAAGGAAAAAAGGAAGGAAGGAAGGAAGGAAAGAAGGAAGGAAGGAAAGAAGGAAGGAAGGAAGGAAAGAGGGAAGGAAGGAAGGAAGGAAGGAAGGAAAGAAGGAAGGAAGGAAGGAAAGAATTGACCTTAGAGGGCTCATTCACTTTCTCTTGGGGGTATACAATATTTACACAGATAAGGATAGGAGATGGGTTAGACCTGTGATTTCACTGAGACAGGGAGATCTTGATGAGGAAACTCCTATCAATGTAAATCAATGCCTTCTCTGTTATTTGTAGTGTTGATTTTTGCCTAGAGAACTGAGGTGATAATTGAATTGCCCAGGGTCACAGTATGACGTGAGCTGAATCCAGGTCTTCTTTTTCCCAAGTCAGCTCCAGATAAACAAATACAACAGTTAATTCCAAATAATTTCACTCTTGAATATATCAGGAAAGCCTGATATATGGGAGGTTGCACCTCAGCGGTGCTTCAAGGGACAGTAGGGATAATAAGAGGAACAGGGAACGCATTATAGACATAAGGGGCAGCCTGAACAAAGAGACAGAGGAAGTGGTAGAATGTCTCTATAGGGAGCACCTGGTAGACCAATTGGATTGGACTGAAGATAGTCTATTTCACTTTTCCCTGGTTCCAATTGTTAGGAAGGCTCTCCTTGAAGAAAAAAAGTGGGGGGAGGGGAAGTTACATGATAACTTTATTATACGTTTAAAAGCAATAGCAAGTTGTACATAGAAGGTCTTCATTTTCATGTGCAATCATCTTTTTTCTATTCTATGTTATGGAGACTTGTTTTATTTCTTAAGTTCAGAACAAAGTAAGTAAGTTTTTGTTTTTTAAAGATTAAACCTGACTCTCTACAGCTCCATGGCTCCTAGTGGCTCCCTGTGAGGCTAAACAAAGTCTAATCCCTCTTCCACATGATGGTCCTTCAAGTACCTGAAGACATATATCCATTATGTCCCTTTTTAAGTCTTCTTTTCTCCAAACTAAATATCCCAAGTTGTTTCAAATAATGGTTCCCAAATCTTGCCATCCATTGTTCCCAGAGCCAGATGCAGATGTAGTGGGTCCAAGGTAGTCATTGCTATCACCTTCCCTAGTTCATTCACTTTTTCTGTAAATGAAGGACCCATCAAAGTCTTTCTCTGATGCTTTTATCATTACAGGACCAATTCTTGGCCCTTACAGACTATGCTAGATGAATATGGGCTCTTATCAGTTTTCGAATACAGGCCTGTGGATGAACAATGTCTATCAACCAAAGACTGCTTAACTCCTAAGTGCAGACAGAGGTTGGTTGCTGGAAGTTCAGTGACCAAATGATTTCATCTACAATAACTCATTAAAAACTAATATACAAAAAATAAGAATTATATATCATATATGTAAATTAAAAAGTATATATTTATGAAATTACCAACCCTTGAAATGTTGAAGTAGAAGACTATATTCACTTTTCTACGACTGACAATATTGAACTTGGGGTCCATTAAAACCCTCAGATCCTTTTAAAAAATGAACTATTATCTATCTAGCCATGCTTCTCCTATCTGTATTTGGAATTATCCCTCTTTATTGTCATCTCTTTATAACTTCAGCCCCCTGTTCCAAGCTATCTTTGTTGCCATAGCAAAAAAACCTGCTAAGGAGGTTGAGGAGATGGGGGTTGGGGGAGTGTGAAGCATTTGGAACAAAGTAATAGATATGGGGTAAAGATGGTCATCTGAAAATTATTTAGGATGTATTCCCTTCTCAGAATACTTCCTTCAAGGCTCAATGTGGAGCTTTCCTGATACCCAGAGTTAGAAATGGCGTTGAATGAATTTTCTCCCCACCTTCTGCCACAACCAATCAACAGATAGTCCTCTTTTGAGAATTAAGTCCATCCTTGCTGCTCTCTTCAGTGGACCTCCAGGTCAATCTCCTTACTCCTGAGGAAGTTCAGTCTTTTTGGATCACATTCTTCTCACCCTTACCTCTGCTCCCTTTGAACATCATGTCCTCATAATTCCTCAACCTTCTCAAACCTGTTGTCCTCTACCTCTAGTTTAATTCAACCTTAAAGGGGAATTGTCATACCTTGAACTACTCTGTCCACCAAATGAATTTGTACCAGGTACAAATTCTAGAAATTCTGGCAAAAATTGATCTCTACCCCCACAAATTTCCTCCATGTCTGGCTCTCTTCCCTTTCTCTCACCACTACCTTAACTTCTACTAGACATACCTGTACACATGCTCAATCTCCACCAATAGAAAATAGACCTGGTTTATACTGGCTTTGTCAGTATAGATCTCATAGGATTGTTCTAGGGGTCATCAAATGAAATTAATGCATGTCAAACATTTGTGTAACTACAGAGTGTTATATAAATGTCAGTCATTATTTGTTATTATGCAAAGAAAACAAGAACATTTGTTAAAGATGGAGTTAGGAAAAAGAAAGAAAGGGATAAGAGAGGTAGTGTTCTGGGAGGAGGAGAAATGGGAATAGAAGTTTTGGTATTATGGAATACCAATCAATAAACCCTTATTAAGTCCCTACTGCATATTGGAAAGTGAAACCTAGGAAATAGAGAGCTGGCCTTGAAGCAAAGAAGAAATGGTTAAGTCTCTGCCACCAATCACTCAACCTCTCATAGTTCTAGGTAACTAACCAAGACTCTTTAAGTCACAGTGAAGGTGCCCACTTGCATTTGGTGGAGGATGTTTCTTCATTCAAGGGTTTTTTATACCAGTAAAATCTAATCCCTATCCCAGTGTCACAGTCATCAGTATTGTGAATATAAAGATTAAAATGAAACTCTCCTTGCCCTCAAGGAATTTTTATTCTAGAGGTGGGGATTATATGCATTTTGCTCAGTATTAACCTTGTGATTTATATGAGGATTTCATTCATTTGGGTCACTTCTTTCTGTCAACCTAAGCACCATGTGGAGACTTTCTCAAACAGCTACCACCAGTATAGGCCCCCATCAAGATACCCACGGTAGACACAGTAGGGTGGGGATAACAATGAGGATGACAACAGGTTCTATTATTTACAGACCTCCCTCAGAATGTCAAATATATCAACAGCACTTTCAGGTAAGCACTAGGAATATAATTTTTCAAATTTTATAGATCAGCAAGGAAAAAAGAGTTTAAAGTAGGAAGGGAATAAGGCCAATAATGAAGAGATGTTGTTGGGAGATGACAATCAAAAGCCCAATGAAAGATGGTGAGGAAAAAAATTCTGATCCTCCATTCCTATTATCCCACCTTTATAGAATAATAAACTTTCAAACAGGTATTCCCCTGACTTCCCAGTTTCCATTAATGGCACAAACATTTTCCTAGTTACTCAAGATCATCTTTAACTTTGTGATTGCTCACTGCATAACACCTCTCCCCTGGTCACCACTACTTCCCTTTAGAACATAAACTGAGGGAAGGGACTGTTTTCGCTTTTTCTTTGCATCTCTAGGAGTTAGCACAGTAGCTGATATAAGGTAAGTGGTTAATAAATGTTGGATGGATGCATTTATTTTAACTCTAATCTTACATCCAATCAACTGATAAATCTTTTTCACTCATTGTTCCTTTTCCAGGGCTCAGACTCTAATCATCTAAAACAGGTCAGCCACCAATTTGGGTGAAGTTTTTATGAATTTAAATTTGATCATTTTGATGCATTTTTAAATGTAAAAATCATTCTTAGGCTCCTGGGCACATACAAAAACAAGAGCATGTCTTTAGGCCATAGTTTGCCTGCTCATCTTATAATTCTATCTAATCACCTAACTAGTCTCCTCTCCTTTTAGTCCCTCCTCTTCTCTCCACTGTACCCCCCTCTTCAATCCAAGTTACACAGGCTGCTTGCTTAATATTCTGAAAATTCAATTCTAAAATTATCCCCTTGATAAAAAATTACTCCAACAACTCCATTGTCTATAGCATAAAGCTCCAAACTCATTAGTCTGGCACATCAGGCTCTCTGCAATTTGGCTCCCATTGCTCTACTGCAAAGAACCTATTCTCAAGAATATGCCAAGCCAAGTCAGAGCATCTCTTCATGCTCACGTGGAATTCCTTTCTCCTTATCCTCTCTTCCACTTATGTAAATATTCAGTTTTCTCATCTGTAAAATGGGGATAAAAAGATTACTCTTCAAACTTATAGGGTGGCTATGAGATTCTAGCAGACAGCAAATGTAGAGAATGAGAGCAAAGTTCAACTCGTTTCTTCCACATCTTCTCCAAAGTATTTCTTGTTCACTTAAGCCATGTGAGCTCTCTTTTCTCAGTAATTCATTATGATGACAATGATGATGATGATAAATGATGATGACGATGACCTCACTATCTCGTGTGTTTTTTTTTTCCTGTATACTCATCTTATGAATGAATTAAGCCCCTAACACTAAGTTAGACTCATGGGAGTTTCATTATTAAATCAGGGAACCTCACATTTGAGAGTTGGAAGACATGTTAGCATCACCTTGTGCAATCCATACAAGAAAAGAATCCCCACCATAACATGTCCAACAAGTTAGTGGTCGTGCAGTCTTTGTTAGAAGGCTTACAAGAAGAGGAATCCTCACCACCTTTGAAGGTAGATCAGTCTACCTTTGGTAAGCTCTAATTATTAGCAAATTTTTCTTTATATCAAACCTAAATTTGCAGTGCCTATCCATTACTCCTGCTCTGAGGACAAACCAAACAAACCTGATCCATTCCTCTACCTCTACCTTCAAACCTTTGAAGGCATGATGACAGCTCTCATGGGTCTTCCCTCCAGAATAAATATTCTCAGTTCCTTCAACAAGTTCTCATGTGACAGACTCCTGGCTATCCAGAATTGAAGACAGTACTCCAAATGACAAAGACAGAGTACTAGAGAACTCTCACTTCCCTATTACTGAAAACTATGCTCATAATTTTCTTAGTGTTGCCCAAAATCCCATCACTTTTTTGACTGCCACAACACTGCTTGCTCATTTTGAACTTGTAGTCCCAGACCTTTTTCAGGAAAACTGCTACCAAAACATGCCTACCCTCATCTTATGAAGTCCATTTTTTGTATCCATTGTTAAAACTTTTATATTCACTGAATTTCATCTTAGATTTAGCATTTCAAGTATACACACACACACACACACACACACACACACACACACACACACACACACACACACATATATATATATATATATATATATATATAGTATATGGCTTTTCAATATCCTTTCATATAATAGGATAATAGGATCATAGACTTAGAGGTAGAAAAGAATTAGAGGTCAGGGAAACTTAGTCTCACATTTTAGAGATAAAGAAACTAAGGCTGAAGAAGTTAAGTGACCGCAGAACAAATATCTGAGATGGAATTTGAATTTAGGTCTTTCTGACTCTAAGTCTGATGTCCTATCTCCCATACCACACTTCTTATCATCCAATGTGTTAGCTATCTCTCCTAGCTTTATGTCATCTGAAAGTTTGCTGAACACATCATCTATACCCTTATCCAAGTCATTGATAAAAAATGTTAAATAGTAGAGGGCCTCTGTGAGTACACATGATTGGTTTACTTCATTGTAAGTCTTCTTCCATGTTGACATTGAGACAGAAATTAACTACTAACTACTGACCAACTAGTCCAGCAGTTCTCAACCTGTGGGTCCTGACCCCTCTGGGGGTGTAACGAGTCACCTAAGACCATCAGAAAACACATATTTCCGATGGTCTTAGGAACCGAGACACGGCTTCTCTATCCATATCCAGGCGGATCCGCCCACATACGAGTATTAAAGGATCAAGGCATTAGGAAGGTTGAGAACCACTGATCTAGTCTCTTCTGAATGCATTAAATGTATTTTCATCTGATTCATCTCTCTGCTTTCTTTCCAAGAGCAGTAAGAGACATGGTTAATGTGGGAATTTGTTTTTGCTTGGTTAAATGTGTTTGTTGCAATGATTTTCATTTTTCCTTTTTTTCTCAATGAGAAGTAGAGGATGAGAAAACACATGTTTGCTAATTATATACCTGTGGATGTGAGTGTGTATGTGTGTATTATATATATCCACAAAAACTTGTAAATTCTTTATTAAAAACTCCCTAAAATCTGAGTAAATTGTATTCTCGTCATCCACTAATTTAGTAATCCTGACAAAAAAAAAGATATTGAGATTTAAATAGCGTGACCTGTTCTTAATGAAGCTATGCTGGCTCTTTTTATCCACTACTTCTTTTTCTGGATATTTGCCATCCATCATTTCAATGATTTGTTTTAGAATTACCCTAGAAATTGGTGCCAAATTTTCCGGCCTCTAGTGTGAAGATTCTTTCTTCTCTCATTTTTTAAAATCAGCATATTTTCCCTTCTCCAAATTTGTGCTACTTTTCCTGTTTCCCATGATCTTTTAAATATCACTGATAGTGATATTGTTCTTACCAACCACAACAATTTTATTCCCACGTGGTTGAAGTGACTTGAACTAATAAAACAAAGCTAGAGGTTTTACTCATTTTTGGGATCAATTCCCTATTACTAATTTTTGTTCTGTCATTTCCAGTACAAAGTTCAATCTTCTTGGCAGAAAAGACAAACAATAAAATATCTGAATAGTTTGGTCTTCTTCTTACTGACAATTATCATTGTTCTATCTCCCCAACACAAAGATCTTGTCCCCATTTCTCTGAACCTCTTTTATCTCCCAACAGAGCTTTAAAAATTGTTATCCTTATTTTCTCTTGCCAGCTTTGGTATTTCTAATTCCATTTTTTTATAGGCTGTAACCATACTTTCGTTAACCCTCTTTGTTTCCAACTTCAGTACATTTCTTCTTAAAATCTATGTTGGTCAGTGAGTTCCCTGTGCATCCACATTTATATCTTCAGATAAATCCCATTTTCCCTCCTAATTGAAACAGTTTCCCTTTTTATTTTTATAAATTATTTTAAAATTTTAAAATTTATAAAAAAATTTTATTTTTATAATTTATAATTTTATAATTTATTTTATAATTTTTATTTTTATAATTTTATAATTTATTTTTATAATTTATTTTTATAATCTGGAGCATTTCCCATCCCTACTTGGATGATTATTCCCTGTAGCATTTTAGCCATGGATTCCTACCTAACTTCCCTTCAAACCCTTTAAAATCTGTTTTTTCAAAAATCTAGAGTACATGTTAGATTATCACAAACTCTAAGAGGGAAGTTTTTACCTTTCCCCAGGGTTCCCAATATTTCCCCTTCAGTAACCAGTTCTTTCCTTTTAGAATCAGTTACATAATAGAATTACCCTTTTGTAGATTCTTCTAACTTTTGAAGGTTAAATATTACCACTAAGGCAAGTCCAGAAGTTGTTAGCTACTCTGCTTTTGTGTCTGTGTGTGTGTGTGTGTGTGTGTGTGAGAGAGAGAGAGAGAGAGACAGACAGACAGACAGACAGACACACAGACACACAGAGAGAAAGAAAAAGAGAGAGAGAAACAAGAGAGAGAAGAAAAAGACAAAGAAAGAAAAAGAGAGTGAAGAGGGACAGAGACAGAGAGAGAACAAGAGGGGGAAAGGGAGAGAAAGATAGTGAGAGGAGGTTTGTCTGGATGATTGAAGTCCCCCTTTACAACTAAATAATCCTCTGTGCCAGGCTTGTATTTTATTTTTCACACTTCTCATCTATTTTTCTTCCTGTTCAAGGGTGACAGTATATTCTAATGATAAAACCACTTCCATTTTTCCTTCCCCCAATTATTTCTCTAGTTTCTGGATCTCCTCATATAACTATAGTCAATTTTTTCTTTCTTTTTCCTAGAGACTGGGTTTTCCTACCTCAATTAGGTTAGAAATGTAACATTTGGTCCAGCCCCAATCCCAATGGCATGAAAGCTTTAACTTGTTCCATTTCCCCAAGAGTCTGGCTTCAGCTAGCCCATCATTCTCCCCACTTTCACTCAATCTCTCTTCCCTACATTGGGCAACTGCTGATGAGAAAATCAGCCATTAGAGCCTTGTCATTCTCTAAACATGACTTTATCCATGATACCCTGAATCAATTCTCTACTCAAGCAGTGAATGTTGAAAATGAGACTAACAAGAGAACTGGACAAGTTTCATTAAAAGATTCATCCCTTCTTAGGCAGCGTTCCATTCCTGGGGACTCTTCATATAGGTGCCAGACAATATAGACCTCCTGATCCAATTTAGTCCCATCACATCACAGAGCTTCTAAACTTAAGTCATCCACAGCCTCCAAGCAACAGGTAAGACATATATGTGCTACCACACCCAGAATAGTACATGTTATTAATATACTACACCCTCACCCATTTTACCTCTTCCATTTTGAATGCGGTATATCATTAAAGGTTATGACATAATCTAGCCATGGATTTAATCTAGCCATGGGTTTAATTCCACCAAATCTCAGGGATACCTATAAAGTCAAATTGAACACCTTGTTCTTTATGCCTATTGCCTAAACTTCAGGCAGCTAGATGGTATACTGGATAAAGAAGTGGGCCTGGAGTCAGGAATACCTGAGTTCAATTCCAGCCTCAAATTTTTGTTAGCTGTATGACCCTGGACAAGTAACTTAACCCCATTTGCCTCAGTTTCCTCATCTGTAAAATAAACTGAAGAGGGAATTGGTAAACCACTCTATTATTTTTGCCAAGAAAACCCCAAATGAGATCATGAAGAGTGGGACAGAATTGAAACAAGTGAACAACAGCAAAATTTCGGACATCTATGTTGTATAGTCATGTAAGGCCATAGATTTCCACTATTGAATTCTTCAATAAATTTTGTGTCCTTTGAACTTTGGAATGCCTCAGTGTCTATGCTTTGTACTTGGTAGCTATTCTCTATAGCATCCAATTTGGGGGTATAATATAAATAGGCAGGTGCTTCTTGATAAGATATCATAGGACTATGGGTTTCTTCACCAAGACATTATAGAAACACATGACTAAAAATAGAAGATGTTTAACACAACATAAAATGAAATATTTTAAAATTTTAGCCATGTCTTAAAGTAAGATTTAATTTTATATAGTTAAACTATAAGAAGGCACCCTTTATCCAACCTATCCAGATGTCCCCGGTTAACAAAACTTTCCTGAACAACCTATCTGTAAATCTCTGGGCTAGGCACCATGAGGGGAAGAAGATGGGAAAGATGAAGAAAGCAGGACTCTAGTATTCAAAGAACTCAAAGTCTAGTAAGGGAGAATTAAGACATGTACCAAACAAAATAGGAAATAGGGTGTTAAGTGAGGCAGCTACATGGCTCGGTGGATAGAACACTGTGTCTGAAGTTAGGAATACCTAAGCTCAAATCAGACTTTAAACACTTACTAGCTATGTGACCCTGGGAAAGTCACTGGACCTCTGTTTGCCTTAATCCTCTGGAGAAGGAAATGGAAAACCCCTCCTGTATCTTTGCAAAGAAAACCCTGTGGATAGTACTGGCATGCTATGGTCCACACTACTCAATTACTGAACAACAACAAGGGTGTTAAAGAGCCTAACAGGGACAATTCGCTTTATGACAATCCGCAGGAAGGAGAGATGATATCTGAAGAATGCTGTGCATTATAGATGGAAAGGAAATCTGAAATGCTTTTGAGTGCAAAGTAACCCCCTACCAAGAGTTTGGCTTCAGCCAGCCCATCATTCTCCCCATTTTCACTCAATCTCTCTTCCCTACATTGGGCAACTGCTGATGAGAAAATTAGCCATTAGAGCCTTGTCATTCTCTAAACATGATTTTATCCATGATACCATGAATCAATTCTCTACTCAAGCAGTGAATGTGGAAAATGAGACTAACAAGAGAACTGGACAAGTTTCATTAAAAAAAAAAGTCTCCATCCTTTTGTGGGCTAATATAACATCTTACCAATTCTCTCTCAGTAGGTAAACTTTCACTTGCTTCTTTCTTGCACTTCTCATCCTATTACAATCATCAGCCTGTCATTGCTTCCCATCATAATTCAAGGTGGCAGAAAAATACACTGCCACTAAGGCAATGCCATGGTCTCAAACAGGTGCTTGGGTTGCAATAGGGCATTATAGTTGCCTCGATGGGATGCACTTGGGATGGAAGTGCAGGAAGACTGCTGGGCAGCACCAATCTGTCTCTTCCAGCAGAGATGTAATGAACCCTAAAGGACAGTACTGACAGCTCTAGCTTCTCTTTCCATTATGGAGAGAGAGGAGCACAGTGATGTTGAAATCATATCAGCTTCTTGCATTTCCAGATACGTGCAGACTCCTTAGTGACACACCAACCACTGCTTTGCTCATGTCTGGTCACATTGCTCCCATGCTCAAAAATTTCTAATCCTTTTCCCTCTTCTCTCTACAGCCCCCAACACCAACCATGAACTCCAGGCAAGGAATTTCACACTTCTCAGACTGGCATTCAAGGTCCTCCATGTTCTGACCCCAAACTACCTTGCCAACTTTCTCATGGCTCTTCCTCACTTACCCCTATGAACCAGGCAAAATAAGACATGCCACTCACCTTCCCCTTTCCCCTTGTCCTCTCCTCAACAATATTCCAGGTTGACCTTGGAGGTTCTGTATAACTCTGCAAATTCCATCCCTCCTAAAAGAAGTTTGCCATTTCTCCCAAACCACTTCCCTAAGATATATTACATCAGACCTCCATAGAAGTTGCCATCTTTCCTGGTTTAACAACACTTAGAATACCCAGGTCTAGTTGCCCCCTGATGCTTTGGGAGATAGAGTTGGATGGAACTTGCTCTGTATGTCCCCTTAAAGAGTTAACACCTCCAATACACTCTGAAATCAAGTGAAGTGGGGACCAAATCTAAGAACATTAGACTTCAAAAATAGATACTCCCCTGGTGTCTGTTTGCAGACAGAAAATGCAGGAAAACTTGAATGTAAACTCGCTGGAAGCAAGTGCTATTGTTCATCTTATCTTTTGTCTCCCTAGTACCTAGTACTCAAGACTAGACATATTAAGGCAGAGGAACTGAACAGATGTCAGGGACATTGTGAATGGAATGGAAGCTCCTGCAGGATAAAGGCCATTTTATTTATTCCTCTTAGACCAGGAATGGGAAACCTGTGGCCTCTAGGCCACATGTGACCCTCTCGGTCCTCAAGTGTAGCCTTTGACTGAATCCAAACTTCACAGAACAAATCTCCTTAATAAAAGAATTTGTTCTTAGTCTTTAATCAAAAGGCCACACCCAAAGACCTAGAAGGCCCCAAGTTTCAGCCTTTTAATGAGTGGTTATTACAATGAATTCCCAAGTCTACTTATCTAGATTTAACCTCTCTGCTGACCTCCATCCACCCATCTCCATCTGCCTATTGAACATCTTGAATTGGATATCCTATAGACATCTCACATAACACATCCAACACTGACATCATCATCTCCACCCCCCACCCCACCCCCCAAGCCTTCCCCCTTCTCTCTCTGTTACTGTGAAGAACACAGTCAAACCCCCAGGCACCAAGGCTGGCAACCCAGTTATTACCTCTACTCCTCACTCTCTCACCCCTTACATCTAATCTGCTGCAAAGGTCTATTGATTTTACCTTTGTAGCATCTCTTGTAAACCCCCTTCTCTCCTCTCAACCCTGCTAACTGATATAAGTCCTCATCACTTCACAGCTGAACTATTGCAATAATAGCCTGCTAGTTGGTCTCTTGTGACAAATCTTTCCCTGTTCTCCCTCCTCATCTCTGCTTCCTGGCTTCCTAGATTCCTTCAAGCCCCAGCTAAAATCCCACTGCCTACAGGAAGCTGTTTCTAATCCCTGTTTTTTTCTAATCCTTTTTCTTTGTTGATTATTCCCAAATTATCCAGTACTCAGCTGCTTGGTACATCACTGTTTGCATGTTTTCTCCCTCATTAGACTGTGAGCTCCCTGAGGGCAAAGACTATCTTTTACCTTTCCTTGTATCCCCAGCTCTTAGCACAGTGCCTGGCACAGAGTAGGAACTAGTCAATTTTTATTGACTAAATGACAAGTCAACGATATGCCACCATTTGTACATGAAAGACCTTTCATCACGGAAAGAACTTCAAAATTCTAACATCATTTTACACCACAGAAACAGGGGGTTTTACCCAAAGACATTTTCATTTTCTCTTTTTAATGCAAGTTTAACAAGATAACTGAGTAAAAGAAGACTATACACACACACACACACACACACACACACATACACACATACACGAATATATGTGTATATTTATAAAAATATAAAATATATGATGATATATGTAAATAAAATATATAAATACATAAAATATATTTTATGCATTTATATATATTTTGTTTCTATAGAATCTTTTACTTATATATACATATACACATATACATGTGCATATATGTATACACGTATAAACAGAAAAATATATTTTATATATTTGAGAGAGAATATGTGTAATATTATATAATTCTAAAAGCAAATTTTACCCTGACAAGGGCAACAAGGTGTTGCAGTGGATAGAGTGCTAGGCTTAGAGTATCCTGTGTGACCTCAGATACTTACTAGCTGTGTGACCCTGGGCAAGTCACTTAAGTCTGTTTGCCTTGGTTTCCTCATTTATGCAATGAACTGGAGAAGAAACAACAAACCACTTTGGTATCTCTACCAAAATCCCCAAATGGAGTCATGAAGAGTTGGACATGATTGAAAAATACTGAAAAATAACAACATATGCAAATGTGTATATAGATATATAGATAGATAGATAGATAGATAGATAGATAGATAGATACACATATATAAATGTATGTATAGAATATATTTCCGTACATTTCTATATATTTCAAATGTATTTGAGAGAGAACATGCATCACATTATGTTTATTTTAAAATCAGATTTTATCCTGATTAAAATTGACCTCATGGTTCTTAGGGAGATCATTTAACTTTTTACCTATTTTTAGGTAACCAAAAAGTTCTCCATTCTACTTGGAACCTCTGTTTGTGCTTTAGGCTAACTATTTGTCTGTTATTACTTGTGGCCTATACATAGAACCTCTAAAATTAGATACCTTATAAGTCTAGATCTACTCCAACTTTTTCTTGAACAAGAATTTCCTCTATGCCATACTCAACAATGATTATCCAGAACCTACTTAAATCAATCAATGAGTTTTTCTTACATGCCCACAACTATGATATAGACACTGGAGACAGACAAAAGGAAACAATTCCTGCCCTCAAGGAACTTATATTCTATCCTATATAAATGCATATATAAATGTAAATAACGAATATATGCAAAACAAATGCATACAAAATAAATACAAGGTAGCTTTAGGAAATTTAAAAAATTGGTAAAGACTTCATTTAGAAGCTAGTTCTTGAGCTAATCCTTGCAGGAAAAAAAAAGGATTCTGTAAAGCAGAGGTGAGAATGCTTTCTAGGCATGAGGACAGCTAGGACAAAAGCAAGGAGTTTTATGAAAGATGGATTATCCTGGTGGGGAAAGAGAAAAAAACCTAGTTTGGCTGAATTGCAGAGCACAAGGGGAGTAATATATAATTAGGCTGGAAATGACACACTGGGTCCGGGTTTTGAAGGGCCTTATAAATCGAGCTTATGTTTTACTTAAAGAAGTTTATTTAAAGATTGGTATAATAGAGTACAATGATCAACTGAGAATGATTTAGCTATTCTCAGAATACAATGATCTAAGACAATTCCAAAGTACTCACGTTGAAAAATGCAATCCACCTCCAGAAAAAGAGCTGATAGAATCTGAATGCAGATTGAAGCACACTTTTTAAAACTTTCTTTATTGTTCTTAGTGTTTTTTGTCTGTTTTCTTTCACAATATGACTAATATGGAAATGTATTTTGCATAACTGCACATGTATTATCTATATCAAATTGCCTTTTCAATGATGGGGAGGAGAGGGAGAAAATTTGGAACTAAAAAATTTTAAAAACTAAATGTTAAAAAATTGACATGTAATTAAAAAAAATTCTAAATGTAAAAAAACCTCCACCAGATTTGGACTCAAAAGATCTAGATTGAAATCCTGACTCTTCTATTTGTTTCCTATGTGTGAGTCCTTAAGCATATTAAATTTCATTATATTTAAAATGAAGAAGCTGGAGTAGAAAACATCTGAGACCCCACTCAGCTACGAGATTAGGAATGGTTCTTAAGACCCCAGAAAGGGAAAATAGAATTTATAAGCAATGTATGAAAAAGCAGAGGCAATTCAGAGAAAGATTGCTAGCTAAATGAACAATTGATTGGAGAAGTGTTGGTTTAATAGGCACATTTTTAATAATCTGAAAAGGAGAGAGGTGAAAAGCAACACAGACAGATTGAAGCTAAAAGAGTCAAGGCAAGAAGGATACTTCTTGCTCTCTCAAGAACCTGAGGGAATGGAATCAAGGTAAATCAGGAACATATTTTTGTTCATCAGACCACAGACAGAGAATTTTCCATCTGAGGGGGAAGAGATGGCCAGTCAGAATAACTGATATTGGAAAGAAGTAAAGAGGCCTATTCCAGTCAACATGAATATGCTTTGGTCTCACATTCAACAGTGTGTGGCTAAAATAGGTTATGAAATATGTTACTCATGTTCCTTTTCAAACCATACACACTTCTACCTGACAACTGGTAGAAGCAGAGGAGACATTTAGCTTTAAACTTGTTATTAGGGACTGGAAAAAACAAAACAAAACCAAGATTAGCGATGCATGATATCATAAAATGATTGAATCTCAGAGTAGGAAGGTACCTCCAAGCCATTCCAGGTAAATCCATACCAGAATGAGAATCCCCTCTACAACATACATGGCTAAGTGGTCACCCAGCCTTTCTTCAATGAGGGGGAAAACTCACTTCTTCCCAAGATGATCCAAGAAAGTTTTCCAGGGCAGCGAAGTGGCGCAGTGAATATATAGAGTACCAGCCCGGGACTCAGAAAGATCTGAGTTCAAATTTGGCCTAAGACACTTAATACTTACAAGCTATGTGACTTTGGGCAAGTCGCTTAACCCCAATTGCCCTGCCTTTCCCCTTACGAAAAGACAAAAAAAAAAATAAATTAAATAAATTTTTAAAAAAGAAAGTTTTCACCACTCAAAGTACTGAAAATTTGTCTCAGAATTTCTGAGTTTTGCCTTCTTGAAGACAGCTGTCATCTCCCTTGAACCTTGTCTTTTCCATTATAAACACAACCATCTCTTTAGAATGCATTTTCAAAGAATAGCTGAAAGAATTCTTCTAATTTATTTATTCTATTAGTTGTTCATAATCCTGACCAAATGCAATTAAAAACAAAATCTGTCAAATCTACCAGCTACAGCTAAGGGAGCTTTCTGGATCCAAGCCATCTGAAAGGACTAGACTAGCGATAACCCTCAGCCTATTGCTATTTGTCTCTATTCACAACACTAGCAATTAAGTAAAGGCCTTTTAAAAAGGCTGATCCTCATCCTAAGTGAATAAAAAGCCTGGGAGAGATTCTTCTATCAGTTAAAAAAAAATCCTAGTCAACAATAGTTTTACAAAATCAGTATTTTGCACAGTTAATAAAGTGCTTTCAGGAAGCCATTTTAAAACATTTGAATGAATGTTTTGAGTATTTAACTAAAGATAGTGAGATAGGGGTTGTTTCTCACATATTTTGTTAGAAGTTCTGATTACTGAAATTCAGCAGAGGATGTACAACTATATTATGTTGCCTGTGTTATGTATGGATCATTTCTCATATCCCTTCCAGTTCTTCAAAGGATATTGAAAAGAAGAAATTGAAAATTTTAAATGTAAAAAAATGTATATATATATATTTGAATATATACATATATATATATATATGTTCCTGATTTATGTGCATTTCTGTTCCCTCAGGTTTTTGAGAGAACAAGAAGTATGATTCTTCTTGCCTTGACTCTTTTAGACCCAATCTATCTGTCTTTGTTTTTTCAGCTCTTTCCTTTTCTATGGCTTTGCTGACATAAAAACTGAGATCCAGAACAGGAGAGTTGACTTACCCAAAGTCTTCTTACATAACAAGTGAAAGGTTCTACAAGTGTAAGTCATATTTAATCATTGCTTCACATAAATAGCAGCTGAATCAGCTTGCTACATCTAATTTTATTCACTTCTTTTAGAGTTAATTAGTATTACAGGTTGAATATAAAACAACACATCCTCCTCAGAATAAGATTTTTTTTTTCTGGGGGACTGATGGGGAGGGTTGTTCTGATCTGTGACTTCAACAGTATAGAGAATCTTTGGCCAGGGAACAGTAAATCAGCAACTATATTTTGCAACAAAAGACTTGTCTGGAACCATCAAGTGGTTAGATAACTTGTATTGGGTCAACCAACCAGAGAGAAACCTGAACTCAAGTCAACCTAACTCTAAAACTAAGAGACTATTTAAAACAAACCTCCCCAAAGCAAAACTTCTCACCTATTCTAGATGTCCAAAAGAACTTTTCATAATATCTCTATAAAACTGATGAAAGGTAAATTATTTGGCTATTTGTATAGAGATGATGGTAATTTAAATGTTATTTTTCAGAAATAGAGGAGAAAAGTCTGTCCAGAGAGTTAAGCTATAGGAGGATCTTCTAATGAAATATTTTCTAAGCAAAAGAGTGATAAAGCTAATAAGTAACTGGGTAAGGATTCAAATTTGTCTTTCTGATTCCAAGTTTGCTGCTTTTAGCCACTGCCCATCAGGCAGTTTATAGACTAGTTGAGGGAGGTGGGAAATAAAACACTCAAGTAAGGAGGACACAAACAAATCAGGCATTTATAAAATGCTATCTAGGTCCAGAGGAGGGAAAAGTTCACTCTGGACTAAGGCAGTTACCACCAGCTCTTGTATACATAGCCAGCAGTAAGCACAAGGCTGGGAATATAAGACTCCTCTAACCAGTGAGATGTCTGAGGCTGATGGATCACTTAAGTTTCATGGGGCTATGCTGATTGCAATTAATATAGAAGGCAGCTCCTCACTAGACTGTGAGCTCCTTAAGGGCAGGACTGTCCTTTGTCTCTTTTTGTATCCCCAAGTGTTTAATGCACTTGAAAGTCTGGCACTGATATGGTGAACCCTAGTGGAGTGGGCATTACAGACAAGAAGTTGGTGACTAAACCAACTTGATACACTATTAAAACAAAGACTGCATTAAATATATGTTATGGGAATCTGAAGATCTTCCCTGCCCCTAGGCCCTTTGATAGGCTTAAGTGACTCTGAGAACCTTCCCTGATTTGAAAATATACTCTGCCCCCTAATAAGCTGAATGTGGTCACATGGAGCCTGTGGAGGGAGGCTTGTTTTTCAGGAATGCCCAAGCCTTATTACTTTGTGATTGGGCAGTGGGTTAAGAGGGTTGTGACATTCTCTAATCCAGGAGAAGGCTATAATATACTCTGATGTGAGTTTTTGCTTTGGGGATCACTTTGGAAAGAGTTGTGTGATTTAGCCAGATGAGACTCTGAGCAGCCATTGAGCCCCCTGGCTTTGAAAACCCAGATATTGGTGCTTCCCTCTCTAACTAGGTATGGATGTAATGGTCAGGTGGCTGGAATCCCTGTCTGCTGATCTGTTTCTTTGTCTGCTTGTAACTTCTGTTTGTATTCTCTGAAGTTCAGGGTACTGACTTTTTCCCCTGAACTAGGTAAATGATATATGTTTGATTGATTAAAGTAAGATTATTAACCCATTTTGAGTTGCTTTACTTTAGAAAAGCAGATCTAGGGGACGGAGCCAAGATGGTGGCATAGGAGCAGCAAGGTACGACAGTTTCCACACAACCACCTCAAATACCCATAAAATATGACTCTGAACATATTTTAGGGCTCAAAAATGCACACAAATATACTTTCCACTGAAGGCAGCTCAGCTAGGAGGGACCATATCAGCACTGGGAGCCAAAACCAGCCCAGCCTGAAACCCGGGCTTAGCCCCAGGGGTGGCCAGATGAGCCAAGCCGAGCCACAGCTAGAGCTTCAGGAGAGTGGATCAGCGGCAGTTTCCAGAATTATCAAGCCATAAGAAAAAAGGACTAAGTGAAAGGTCAGTGGATCTCGGCTAAATTTGGGGGAGAAAAGCAGGTCTGGCCAAACTGCCTCCAGGACAAGGAAGCGGCAGAAGTGGAGGCCCTGCAGCTGCCTCCACATAGCTGTTTCAGAGCTCCTGGCATGCAGACTTCAGGGGGGCCAAGAGATCATTCAGAGGCCAAGTGCTCTCATGTTGAGCAGCCTGGACCCGGATCATGGTCTTGGGTGGTGGTCCTGGGGTGCATTTTCAGTGAGCCAAAGCCAGTGGGGGCTGCAAAAAAATCAACCCCCTAATAGCTCTGGCAGCTGGGAAAACCCCAGTGATTTGGGACAGAACTTTCTCCTCTGGAAGTAGAATTCCACAGAGCTAAAAAATCATTGACTGGCCATCATGAGCAAGCAAAGGAAGCAAAGTAAGAACAGCAACCAAACTCTAGATTCCTTCTTTGGGGACAAGAAAGATCAAAGTATGGAATGGGAGGAAGACAACACAGTCAGAATTCCTGCACCAAAAGCTTCCAAGAAACATGAAGACTGCTTAAAAGCCATAGACGAGCTTAAGAAGGATTTTGAAAACCAAATGAGAGAAGAGGAGGAAAAATTGGGAAGAGAAATAAGAATGCTGCAAGAAAATCATGAAAAGAGAGTCAACAACCTGACTGAAGAAAATAACACCTTACAAAATAGATTAAATTGAATGGCAAAAGAGGCCTAAAAAGCCAATGAGGAGAAGAATGCCTTAAAAAGTCGAATTTGCCAGATGGAAAAAGAATCTCAAAAGCTTTCTGAAGAGA
>CM053585.1:309037453-309062980 GCA_028646515.1 Pseudochirops corinnae | reverse complement strand
TTTTTTTTTTTTGCTTTTTGGAGGGCAATTGGGGGTAAGTGAATTGCCCAAAGTCACAGAGCTAGTAAGTGTTAAGTGTCTGTGGCTGGATTTAAACCCAGGTCCTCCTGACTCCAGGGCTAGTGCTCTATTCACTGTGCCACCTAGCTGCCCCCATAAAACATTTTCATTTCATTCCACAAGGTCCTATGCAAGGGAAAGGGAATAATAAGTAACAATAATAATGGATTCGTATTTATATAGCATTTTAAGATTTGCAAAAGGTTTTATATACGTGTGTGCATTCACATGTGTGTATATAATCCCACATGATCTACATAACAATTCTGTGAGGTCATTTTACAGATGAGGAAACTTAAGGGTGAAAATTTATGAGATTTGCCTAAGGTCACATAATTGATAAATTAACTATTCAAATAACGGTTCAAACTCAAGTCTTCCTGACTCTCTCAGTCCAGTGCATTACCACTGCCCTGTCAGGCAATTTATAAGCTAGTTGAGGGAAGAGGGAAGTGAAAGAGCAAGGAAGCTATAAACAAGCTGCTATCTCTGTCTAGAGCAGGGAAAAGTTCACTTTGTGATAGGGTAGATACCACCTGCTCTTGTATCCGTAACAGCAGATAAATTAAGGCTGGGAATATAAAAAACTCATTCAAACATACTGAATTGTATTGTATTCAATGTTACATCCCTAAAAGTCAGCATTTGCTCATTATAAATTCATGTCTTTGCTAGAATAATACTCTCCAACGTGAAACAAAGCAACATAATCATTTGTAAGATTGCTTTCTTTCCTAAGAAACCAGAATTAAAGCTAATGTAGCATCATCTGACATAGAATTAAAAGTACTCCAGAGAGCTAAGTATGTACTTAAAGAGATTTACTTCCATACCCATGTTAATAAATGATATCCAATTTCCCATTTGGAATAGCAGTTCTGAAGTCATGATTGGTGGGCAACTTTAAAAAGGAGGAGTTTAAATGTGTTACTTTCATTCTAATTGTTGAAATACTCTTAACATCCTTGATTAAATATGTAGACATGATACCCAGACGTGGTCATATCTGCCCACTTCCCAGGTACCACAGTCTGTGGGTAAAGTTAAGTGTAGAGCTATGAAAGGCAGGTATTTCAGGAAGGTTTATCCTTCAGGAAAGGCAGCTGAAAGAGTAAGACCAAAATGTAAGCAGTCCTGGTCTTTCAGGCCCTCCCTCAGTGTGTCAAAGATACGTGACGGAGAAACTCCCAAGTTAATGAATAAGTCTATTTGTTTGTAAGATCGACAAAGCTGTAATTAGTATGGGATGATATTATTTAAGAAATTACTGAAAAATAGTACATGAATGTAATGGGATATTCTTGCACCATAAGAGATGATGTAGGGGGGGATGGAGTCAAGATGGTGGAGTGAAAGCAGGGACTTGCCAGACCTCTCCTCCAAACACCAACAACCACAATGTGCAATGACTAACTTTAATAGAATTATTTCTTTGCAAAGCAAGGATCCAAGACAACTTCAAGGGACTCATGATGGAAAATGCTGTACACATCGAGAAAAAGAACTATGGAGTCTGAATAGAGACTGAAGCATATAATTTGCTCTCTCTTTTTTTCCCTTTGTTTCTTCTTTCTCATGGTTCTTCCCATTGGTTCTAATTCTTCTTTACAACATGACATGTGAAAATAAGTTCCGTATGAATAGGTATGTAGAGACTATATAAAATTACATTCTGTCTTGAGGTGGGGGAGGGGAGAGATGGGGAGAAAATGGAACTCAAAATCTAATGGAAGTGAAGGTTGAAAACTAAAAATTAATAAAAAAAGAAATGGTGTATATATATATATATATATATATATAACTACAGACATATGAACTATATGTGAACTAACTTATATGAACTAAAACAAAGAGACACAAGCAGGACCAGGAAAACAATAGACACAGTAAGTATGGCAGTACAAATATAAAAGACAAAAACACAACTGAAACTGAATGCCATGAAATTATAATGGCCCGACTTGGTCTGAAAGAAGAATCACCTCTTTCCCTTTTTTTGCATATGTAGTAGGTTGAGGACCAAGTAGGGAAAGTATTCCATGCTATGGAAAGAAATAAAGGAGTTTATAATTTCTTCTACCTCCCTTCCCCCCTCCCATGTTCCCCCATCTCATCCCATAGTACATCCTGGAGATCTCCCTCTCTCTTGTCCATCACAGCAGGCAGTCACTTTTCTACCCCATTCACCCCCATTATGACTCTGAGAACAAGATATTGATATCAAGTTGATTTGATATATTGATTAATGGGTGAGGAGAATCTTTTAAAGGGAAGTTATTTAATTATCTATTCGACAGCAAAGCCAGTTCTATACAAGCAAAGTAGGAGAAATAAATAAAGATAACAGACTGCCTTCTTTTCTCTTTTTAAGAACATGAAAGGTTTCCTTTTTCTCCTACTTACGGTCTTTGATGCTCTGAGCTTACTCGTAGTCAACTTATTAGTCATCTTAAAAACACACGTGCACACACACATGTAAATTTTTGTCAAGAATCAGAGATCAAATACTCTGCCCAGGATACCGTAGAGAATATTCTTGTGTTGGATGGCAATTTGGATTCTGCCTCTCCCATTTTAAGAGTCTCTGGCTAAATTCTAGTCCTCCCTTCTACCTTTGCAAAGCCAGAGCACAGCTGTACTTTAAGTGCTTTCCATTTGAAATTTAAGTAACATCTTGACTGGGGATATCAAATATTTAACAAGTGTTTATTACATATCGCTCTACACCCACAGGACATTAAACATAATAGATCACTCGGAGACTTGGAAGACATTTTAAAACATATTCTCATGTGCCCCCTCCATAATGTTGTGATTTTAAAAGGTACTCTATTAGAAATATTGCCTAAATGACTATTAAATGATAGGTTTATGTGTTATATAAATGTTCAGGTGTGTGTGCACACACGAATACACACACACACACCAGCAACTTGGAACAAAGTTCTCGAGGAACCCTCTCAAAAGTACACATATCTTCCTAGTAGAACAAGAAGCTGGACAAGGAAGAGTGGTACAGGTTTTTCCTCAACCAAAAGCCAGTCAAAGTCTTAATTCTAAGCTGACAATAAACCATGGTAGGTGGTATTTTTTAAAATATATATACACAGAGAAAGGCATAGATCCATTTTGCAAAATTCTGAATAAATTCCATTGTCTTGCACCCTGTGTTGGGTTAAATTCATTTTCCTTGTACTTACATTAGTATTCTAAGGCATGATAAACCACACACATCCTACAAGGAAAAGGACTCCTACGAGTTCTATTCCTGTTACTCTGTGTTTATCAAAATGTTAAATTCCTGCAAGCTATTTCAACTGTTCTCTTTGCACATAAAACATTCATTAAATAAAATTCACATTTTCTATAATTGCTTTACAAATCTTTGAATAAATACACTGGTCATTTAAATCATTTTTACCCCAAGGATATTCAAGTAATTGGTATAATAACTTTAAAAGCTAAGTCAAATCTTATTAATCCCTTCCAAGTATTTTCAAATAAAAATGATGGTAAGTCAATGGATTATTTTTTTTTAAATATTGCTACCAGGGGAAAATAAGTCAAAGTAAATCAACATTCATAGAAGTTCCCGGGAGCTATTTTCCAGCCTATCTACTTACACACATGTACACACTCGCTCACCTTACCTTCTACAGCTCTTCTCCTCCTATGCCTCACCTCACAATGAAGTAGGAGCAACATTGGATTTGAGAGCAAAGACCATACTAGTGAAGCCCAATTTATGGCAGGTCCTAGACCAAGCGGCTAAGGTTTTCAGTGCAGATTTTGCTAGCCTAGATAAGCTCAGAGGATCATTCCATTTGTGATTTGTTTGGATTAAAAAAATACTCATCCTGAGAAAATCGTATTTTTGAAGTTACACATACATTTATGCATAAGGATGTCTACATATTTATCTGTGAGTGAACATAAGGACGTAACTATGAGAAGAAGGTATTTCAGGAAGGCTTATCCTTCTAAGGATTTTCTATTGCTTCTCAAAAATACTGATTAGGGTTTTTCAAAGCAGTCTGGCTGCAGAGTATTTTATTTGCCAAACAAAAACTAGGAATTTTGGTATCTGTGGCAAATTTAGTTAAGAAGGGGGATGAGGAGAGTACCAGATGTGATCTCTCCTGCTTATGATTGGTGTAGAATAAGGGCAAGGGTGATGAGATTTGAAGAGAGTGGGGAACTGGGAGGTAAGGGTATTCAAAGAGGAGGAGTAGAGATAGAGAAAGAAGATTATTGTTATCCATGGACTGAACTTATTGGGTACAAGGAGCATGATCTGGAGGGCCCTGGATGATGGCAACTTCAAAATGAGTGAGTACTTAGTGATGGTGGCAAAGGGAGGGTCAGAAGGTGGCAGTGGTGAACAAGGAAGATGCCAATTTGTTCTCCTGGCCCTTGTGTGTCAAGAAGGGGAAAAAAGAAGGAAAAACCAGACTTAGAGAAAATAACAAGAGATTGAGGTCTTCAGAAAACAACAACAACAACTAATTTTCATTGAGGACTAGAAAATGAAAAGAATATAAAAGAAAGAAATCTAGAAGGAAGAGGAGTTTGTTAACAATAGAGGAGGAGGGTTCCAGAGAGAATAGTGGAAAAGGAAGAAAGAAGTCAAGGGAGGGTCTAGACCTGAATAGGACAGTGGTATCAAACTCAGATAGACAACGGAGTCAATACACCTTACAGGAGGATCCCTGTTGATGCATACTGAATGAGAAAACCTTAAATTAACATTGTCTATGTTATGTTATATTTTTATTTATTTTGTTAAATATTTCCAAATTGTATTTTAATCTGGCTGCTGACTGGTTGGTGATTTATACTTGTTTATAGGGTATGGGAGACTCAATTGCTGTCATATATTGCCCTTTCTCCTGATCCTTTCGGTAGTCCTCCCTCAGTAATTATTCTGGGTCAGTCCAGTGATTCAGGCTTAAGAAATGGAATGCAATAAAGCAACCATAGTCTTTAAAATGCAATAAAAGCAACTTTATTTAAAATGAAGGATTAAAAGAATATAATTACCCAAAACAGGTATTGTTCTCCTCTGCTTAGGCTTTCTCTTTTTTATTAAAGTTTTTTTTAATTAATGGAAATCTGTTTTTTCCTCCTACCCCAATGAAAAAAAGGGAAAGAAATTCCTTGCAATAAATACGCATAGCCAAACAAAACAAATTCCCTCATTAGCTGCTCCCTCTCCCTCCCTCTTCTCTCTCTCTCTCTCTCTCTCTCTCTCTCTCTCTCTCTCTCTCTCTGTCTCTGTCTCTCTCTCTCCCTCCCTCCCTCCCTCCGTCTCTCTGTCTCTCTCTCTCTGTGTCTCTCTCTCTGTCTCTGTCTCTATCTCTCTCCCTCCCTCCCTCCCTCTCTCCGTCTCTCTGTCTCTCTCTGTCTCTCTCTCTGTCTCTGTCTCTGACTCTGTTTCTGTCTCTCTGTCTCTGTCTCTGTGTGTGTGTGTGTGCGTGTGTGTGTGTGTGTGTGTGTGTGTGTGTGTGTGTGTATCTCACTCCTTGATCAGGAGGTAGACAAGATGCTTCACTATTGGTTCTCAGGATCAGGTTGGGCCTCATCAACAACTATGCTTTCTCAAGGGCAGCAATATCAGAGCACAAAGACAATCTCCAGGGCAATGGGAACTCTGCCAAACTTCAAAATACCAGCTTTCCCCAAGTGTCACTTTTTTATACCCTAGCTCTCTGACCCAATAAAATTCCAAAAATAGGCTTCTTGACTATCTAAAAAAAACAAAAACGTAAAATTAGTGTATTTTCTAACCCAATGGGGCTCAGAAGGATCAGTGAATAATTTAACAAAAAGAGATGATTCCTCATTATTTCAATTCTCAGTGTCTCCAAGTTAGACTGCACATTAGGAATAGTCTGCCACAATGGGGAGGCACAGCCAAATGGTGGGAGACTGGTTCTTAGTATCAATTAAATACTTGGACAAAAGCTACAAACAGGACTTTGTACTGTGTATTATGGAGTGGGTCAAGTTACATAAGATCTAGCTCCTGCCCCAAAGGAACTGACTCTTGATTTAAAGGAGGAACATATACATTCAATGTATTCTTTCACTTCCATAAGAGCTACAGAAGTTAACAGGAAAGTCCCATCCTTGTGACTTAGGGTCATAAGGAGAGGGGTATAAAGAGATGGGCTGAATGGAAGAGATAAGCACTGTGCCGGACTTTTAACAAAAAAGGTAAAGTGAGGTTAAAAGATAACAAAAAAAGACAAAGATAAGAGAAAGGAGTAAGAGAGGGCATTCCATGTGGGAACAAAAAGCATCCACAAAAGTAGGAATCTATGAGGCATTTGAGAGATTGCGAGTTGACTAGTCTAGCTGAAGCAAAGCACGAGTCAGTAGTTATAAGTAGTCAGAAAGGTAAACACTTTCATAGATCAAAAATAAAATCTACATGGGGACATGTCCCAAAGCCTTCATTTACCAGTTCAGGAATGATTTGTTTTCAAAACTCTCCCCTTAAATAAAAAAAATTAGCAGTCTGGCTACAGAATAGTTTATTGGCCAAACCAAAACTAGGAATTTTGGTATCTGTGGCAAATTTAGTTAAGAAGGGGGGTAAAGAGAGTACCAGATATGATCTTTCCTGCTTATGACTGATGTAGAAGAAGGGCAAGGGTGATGGGATTTGAAGAGACTGGGGAACTAGGAGGGATTTTTTAAAATTCATGATTAACAAAATAGTCCCTAAGTGGTAAAGTGATTTGCCCAAGAATAAGTCTTCTTAATATCTAATACTTTTTCCATGGAACTATACTGCTGTTTTCTCCCAAAGCCAGTAATCTTTCCATTGGGCCATTAAGCTTCTTCCAAGAGAAGAGGGATTGTATTAAATTCCTCATTTAGGGACAGTTATCCTCCCTTCTTTTCAGGATATAAAACATAAAAAGCAAGTTAGAAAACAAAAAATCCATACAATAGTAACTCAACTGCAGTTAGTTCACTCCTGGTTAATACCTGACTCAAGTCTGCTTTGATGTTTTAATTAAGTCATTTTAATATAAGGCACTAATAGGACCCTACAGGCAGAAGATTTAGGGTTGTTACTTTTACTATTACACACTAAACATGAATGATTTTTTTAATAGCCTATGATTGAAGGTCATAAGCCATATGAGCATGGTTAGGGGAAGAGTGAGAGGAGGGAGTTGTGATTATTAAGTCATTGTTCTAGATTCTTTCAAAAGAGTTTTAAATAAGTACCATGCATGGAGTTAAATGGAAGTCATAGTATTTCTCTTTAATCATAGTGTCACTACAAAGAAATTTAATGCAAACTTCAACAATGAAGGTATGCATTAAATTATTCCTGAAGCTCTCCAAAGATTAAGTCTTATAAGTTCAGGATTATATTACAATTAAGTAATAATGAATGAGGAATCATTCCTTTTTATTACATAATTCAACAATCCTGCCATATATTGTCGTAGGGGAAAAAACATATTTATTTAATGTAGACTGGCATGGTTCCTTACGGAAGTAAGGAGACTATCCTTAGGATTTGATTGACCCAGAGGACTAATGATGTAAGAAGCCCAATTTCTGGAGAATTGGCAAGAGTTCTCACTGCTCTGTCACAAGTCTCTCTGACTTAGCTATTTCATTATTAATTCTGTCTAGGAGGAATGACTACTTTGGAGAGTCATTTTTGGTTTGTGTTCTACATGAAAAGACAGATGCCAAGGAAAGATGGGCACATGCTGAAGTTGTAAAGGCTTCATTTGGCCTTTTTAGATAAGTAAGCATTAAATTAGAATCTTTAGAAATGTTAACTTATTTTTTTAATCTAGACCTGCAATTAAGGAATTCCAGTGTGTAGATCCACAACTCCAGTGTGTAGCAGTCTTAAGAGTTGCCTAAAGCACTAAAAAGTTAAATGAGATGTCAAGGGTCACTCAGTAGGTGTCAGAAGCAGAACCTGAATCCAGATCTTCCTAACTGAGGCTAGATCTGTTCTTTAGACTATGATGACTCTCACCACAGCCTTGAGTAAACTCCAAATCAATGACATTTTACCGGATAATTTGGGACTCACGATCAGTTGGAAAAGGGAAAGAGTCCAGTAAAAGTTGTTTCAGTGGAGTATGTTAATAAACTCTCCCAAGTGTTTCACAAAAATATTAAATCTATTAAACTATTAATAATTTTATTTATTAATTAAAGCAGGTTCTGTAGTAGCTCCCTAATTGCCAAATGTTGATTAGGAAGGAAATAAGCATTTATTAAGCTCCTAAATGTTCTAGATACTATGCTAAGAACTTTAGACATATTATCTCACTTGATCGAAAAATAATCCTATGAGGTAGATGCTAATATTAGTCGCATTTTACAGTTGAGAAAACTGAAGCAGGAAGAGGTTAAGTGACTTGCCTGGTGTCACACAGCTAAGCTCATTTCTATGGTTAGATGTGAAGTCCCATCTTTAAGACTCCAGGTCCAATTCCACAGTTGTTCTTAATATTTCTTTTTAATTACATATCCTTTTTCTTGAAGAAATACAACCTCAATGGCTTTACTAACTCATACTGTTTCTGTAATTAATCTGACATTTAAAGGGCTTTTTTTAATATTAATAAAGCTAGTCTTTGTTTATCTTTGAAAAGAAAAAAGACTAATGAATGAAAATTGTGGTTTGGAGTAAAAATAAGGAGGCAATCCATAGACTTGAGCACCTTTGAGGGTTCAGAGCTGGTGTCGAGGATTTATCCTATAATGTTTGCTCTTCAAATCTATCCTGCCTCCAGCCTCCTGAAGAAAAGATGATGAACAAGCTTAAAATTCACCCTGCCATTTGCTCAATTCTAAAAAGACTTCATTTGAAAGTAGCACTGAAAAGAATTCAGAATTTGAAATATTTCTCAATCAGTAACTATGTCAAAATACCTTCTTTTGAAGCCCTCCTACATCTGAGGGAACATTTCTGCTTGTCTCTGAACGCATCCATCCCAGTGTGGTTGACAAATAAATCTCAAGCAGCAAGAAAAATGATCCAAAGTTTCTTGATTTCATTATCTTGAGTCTGTAAGGAATAAGATAGTCATCAAGTCATGTTGCTTGAAGAAATAGACATAGGTCAATTATACAAAGATTATATTTTAGCTTCAACTAATAATCATGACTAAATCATAACCACAAAGTCAACAAGCATTTTCTAAGCATTTACTGTGTGTGTGCTAGGAATTGTGCTAAGCACAGGGGATACACACAGAGGCAAAAAACATTGTTACACGATTGCAAAAACATGCTCCCTACCCTCAAGGACTTCACATTCCAAAAAGGAGGACAACATGCAAATAATTGTGTAGGTGCAAATATATATGAGTGTAAATAGAATGTAAACCCAGAGGGAAGGCTCTATCACCAAGGGCAGGGGTAGGCAGGTGGACAGGGAGGACCAGGAAAGGCTGTTTGCAGAAGTCTTGAAGGAGGCCAACTCAGAAGATTAGGCTAGTGTTGCTAGATTATTGAGTGCATGGAGGGGAATAAAGTGTAACACCAGAAAAAAATAGAAGGGGTCAAGTTATAAAGGCTTTAAAAGTCCAATGGAGCATTTTATAATCATTTAATACCAGGGTATCAAGGACCTGGATGACCTGTATACTTCATTTATTTGAGACTCCCTCAGTTTCTCTGTCTGTAAAAGGGGGACAATTATACCTGCCTTTACCTAAAGTCACAAGATGATTTTGAGGGCAGAATAAGAAAAGTGTGTAAGGGTGCTTTGAAAATCTAAAGATATTTTTAAAATATACAAAAAATGTTGGTCACACACTAAGTGATCAAATACTAGAAGTAAGCTATAATAGTGCCTTAATTTACATGGTAAAAATGCACAAAATGGCTGTATTATGATTGAAAAAATTCAAGAATATTTTTCCAGCTTGCCATACTCTGCAACCGATACTGGGACACCTTAAAACCATGGTCTTCCCAGAACAATCTATCTCCAAAAGAACAACAATAATCATTTAATCTCCATTCTCTGAAGCTAACTCTATAACATAATGATTAATCTCCTCTTTTCTCAGTATGACCACACCTTACCATAATACAAAATAGATTTGATGCACAGAATCAGGCTACCACGACATACTGAAAGACACAGGGAATGGGGAATAGCAGCAGAGGCTAAAAGCAAAGACTCTTGCTGTTAGTAGGGTCCTTATAAACTATTAGCATAAAAAACATTCTTGAGAATGACTTTCAGCTTATCTTCCTTTTCCATCTTAGAGTTTGACCCTTGAACAATTACAATAATACCACAATTCTGAATCTCAGGTTCATATCGAAAGGCATGGTGGCACAGGGGAAGGAGTCAAGAAGACTTTATTTTGGGTCCTTCCTTTGATACATTCAGAATCCATGTGAATGGGATAAAACTAGCATGTTAATTGATCATGTTCTTGGATAACACATAGAAAAAGATCACAAAACAGTATCTTATTAAGGATTAAACTGTTTCTTGCATGTCCCTAGCTCCATGACAGGAGGGATGATGTCTTATAACTCAACTGCAGCTATCATCCCAGTACTCAGCTCAGAAGAAGGGTATCCTTTAAGCATGCAAACATTTGTTCTATTCCTTCATTTAAAAAGTAAAGGAGCTTTTTTTTTCCATTTCAATTCAAACTGATCATTTTTAAATGCTTACTATGTATAAGCTATATATAAGAGACAGCATAGCATAGTGGATAGAGTTGGTCACACCAGAAAAACCTGGGTTCAACTCTGACCTTTGACATATTTGTTGTATGATCCATGCCAAGTTATTTAACCTCTCATTTCTTTAAGGGCAACTCTTTTTACTATAAATTGGAGAGAAGGTGCTGACCTGCATTGGTTGAAATGTTACCTCATCCTAGAGTTCTCTAGATTAATTAAATCACAGTATTCAATCCCTACCCCACTATCCCTGTGTTATAGAAGCCAAACTGCTGTTTAGGTGACCTAGCTCAGCAGAAGTGATCCATTAAGGCTCTTAATCTAATCATCAAAAACTTTGGTTGATCTTTTATGCCCAACTTGAGACCACATATAGTTCCCATAAAATAGATTTACTTCCTGGAGCCACTTTAAATTTCTTTTCCAATCCCTTCCTAGCCCAGGTAAAGCCATCTACCATTACCTGATTTAAAACTGTCATTGTATCAGATATATCTTCAAACTCCTTGGAGAAATTAAATTCATAAAGCCAAAATCTAGAGAGCAATTCAGTGGCTAGATTACAAGTTTGATTTCTTTTCCCCCAGCTTCAATTCAACAGATGTTTTTATTAAGTATCTATTATGGGCAATGCAAAGTGGCAGGTGGGAGTATTGAACTGGATTCAAATCCTACATATAACACAGATTAGTTGTGTGGTCATGGGCACAGCTCAATTTTCCACAAAATTCTCTAAGACTTTAAATTATAGATGAATTACAAATCTGCAATGGTAGAAGTACTTTCACATGTGGGGGGAGGTGGGGGAGAAGTGTTTCTACTATATGAATGAAATATAGGTCTAGACCAAAAAAGAAAAAAAAAAGTGCTAGGCGTGTGGACCCAAGGCAAATATCACTGCCCTTTAGAGAGCTTTTGTTGTTCTGAAAGAACAAAATATACCATATACTAACATATGGTTAGATATTACAACTTAGCTATATAACTAACAACATATACTACAGATATTCTACCATCAATCATGTCCCATGTACTCCCTTACAGCCTAGAACACCTTCAAAAAGCAATTTGAACTTTTAAAGCTACATTTAAGCCATACTATATATTGCATATTATAAATAAGTTTCATAATTCTAGGCAGAATTATTTCCCAAGTCATTGAACACTTATAGTTCCTTCTTCAAGACAACTATAAAGTTCTCAATGATAGACAACCCATAAAAAAAAATACTGCCTTTTGAGATTTGTGAACCATTATCTCCCAGAGCACTCCACAGCAATTTTTCATACAGCACGTCAATTTTTATACTTTGCGTTGGGCTAGAGAGAAGATATCAACTGAGGTCACAGAGGAAACTCAGGAGTTAGTTTTAAAAATACCCTTTCTATCTATCCTAACCCCCACCTTCATTGGGTAAGTAAAAATTAAATTAGTGAGAATCTTTCTAATACCACCATCTACACCCACAAGCACCTGAATTTAACAAAACATGTATGGAGCACCTTATTAGGTACTGTTCTTGGTGCTGGGGATACACAGAGAAAAAAAAAATCTTTGCCTTCAGAGAATTTATATTAGAAAGCCAAAGAAACATCAATGTTACTATTCTCTACTTCTGATTTTGTTCCTGACAAGAAAATGGGTTACCAGCTACCACAATTTGACTCAATACAACTAGGTTTTCATAGGCTTTAGAATTGGAAGATTCAACTGCCTTATTTTGCTTATAAGAAGCCTCTAGATTCAAGCCTTTTATTTTGCTGAAGGGGAAACTGACTCAGGGAAGGTAAACAAGTGAGGAAGGGCAAAGGAGCAAAGCCAGGAATAAATTCTATGCTGTCTGGATCAAAGTACAATACTCTTTTTTTATATGTAGCACTAGGAATGATTTATATAAAATAAATGTTAAGAACTCTATTTCAAACTTAGTTTACTTTTCCAGAGAATAAATTTATATTCTTGTTGCTCTTTTTATGAAATTAAGACCATCATACATGCCCAAATCAGATAATATTACTTAAGGTTACTCCAAAATAGACTCCATTCCCTCTTCCATATTTATTCTACTTCTCAATTGTACCACAAATTGGAAAGTTGGATGTCTCCTCACTATTTTAATGAACTGCCTGGCAACCTTTATTTTTATTTAGGAGGAAAGAGAATGAGAAATATTTAGGCTAAAAATTTCTAATACTGAATTCTAGTTTCTACCTGTGATCTTCACAGGAAGTTCCTAACGATTATACCATCCCAAAGAAATTAAGCATGGCAAGAGATTCAGACTAACCTTGCAGCAAACCATAATGAAGTTAAATTGCATTTCCTAGTAATTATCTACTCAATCTTTGATTAATACTTCCAACATTTGATAAATGAGGTGCCTAAATGATTCTATGCATAATATTTAAGCCTATGACATTCCAATTATGCTGAGGTTACACTGTGGAGAGGGGCTCCACCTCATTCCCACATCTTGAGGATGACTTTCAGCTTATCTCCCTTTTCCATCTTAGAATTTGACCCTTGAACAATTACAATAATACCACAATTCTCAACCTCAGGCTCACATTGAAAGGCATGGTGGTACAGGGGAGGGAGTCAAGAAGACTTTATTTTGGGTCCTTCCTTTGATATTTAATGGGTGTATGACCTTGGGCAAGTCACTTTACCTCTATAGGTTTCACTTTACTTGTCAGTAAGATGAGGAATGAACTACACAAAAAGACAGTCCTTCGAAGTTCTAAATCTTCAACCTAGAGCTGTTGATTACTTGCCTACTAATACAGCAGCAAGAACAATCTACTTACTTTCTCCTTATGGTCTTTGTAAAAGAATTTTGCAAAAAGGCCAAAATGAAGTTCTTCCTTCTTTAGGCAGAAAGCAGAAAGAAATGGCAAATGATTACAAGAGCTAAAAATAAGACCCCCAAACTCTTTCCCTGTAGGTCATAGGCATAGAAAGAAAGTAAAAGTTTTTCTAATCCAAGCAGAATTTGTGGGATTGACATACAGAAATATTCTACTCCAGAGGCAGTTAGTTTTGGGGAACAAAAAGAAAGAAGATTGAGAAAAGTCACATAAATTTTCAATATCAAAAAGTAATCACAAAGTCATACATAAGCACTTCTAGGACATTATGCCTAGTCAGCATTTTTGCTTTACTTTTTGGGCAACCCATTTTCCTAAAGAGAGAATACATGTGTCTGTGAGGACTGATTGGGAAAGGATTGCATTTAAAACTAGTAGAATGGGTATCCAGAAACCACAGATTCACCAAATGGACAGAGTGGTTTGAAGTTTTATGATATTTTTTTTGTGGGGGTGAAAGAAATGGATAAGGAAAGCAAGAAATTTTCATTTGACTTAATTCTGCTTCTAAGGGGGTGGTCTAGGAGAAATAACCTGGAACCTGATTACTTGTGACTATCACAAGTAAATGACTTTGGGTAAGTCATTTCCACTCGCCCATTTTCTTCCCTCTAAATTGAAACCATAATCCCTTTCTGCTCACCTCATAAGAGTATTATGAGAATCAAATGGGATGGCAGTGATATCCCTCCTCCCTATCTACAAAAAGCTAGATAGACACTAAAAGTAATTTATTAGAATTTTTTATTACAATAGCCCACTCAAAGTCATCTAAAAGCTCAACTAGGAACTGAGGGATCAAACACAAGATGTATTTGGTCATCTATGGCTTG
Organism: Pseudochirops corinnae; assembly: GCA_028646515.1. Taxonomy (NCBI): domain Eukaryota; kingdom Metazoa; phylum Chordata; class Mammalia; order Diprotodontia; family Pseudocheiridae; genus Pseudochirops; species Pseudochirops corinnae. The sequence continues at coordinate 309,048,518 of CM053585.1, read as the reverse complement.
AAATATTATCAGTGTCATCTCTCAGGAAACGTTATAGGAGTTAGAACTGGAAAATATCTTAAAGATCACAAAACTAAGTAACTAAGTCATTTTGAAGAGGAAGAAATCCATGCCTTGTGAGATTAAGCTACTTGCCCAAGATCTTAAGGGTAGCAATTCACAGGTTTTCTAAATTCAAATCCTTTCCATTATATCATGTCATTAAACAAAACACTACTCTGTGATCTTCGGCAAGTCCCCTGTACCCTTTGTGCCCTAGGTTCATCAGCATATCATACTATATTTATACAGCACTTTAAGGTTAGCAAGACACTTTATTTAGATTATCTAATTTCATCCCCACAACAATCCTATACGAAAAGTGTTATAATTATTATCTCTCATTTTGGGTCATGGGAAACTGAGACTCAGACAGATTAACTGACCATCCTTGATCACACAACTATCAAGTCTTAGAGGAAATATTGATACCCACATTTCTTATTGACAATGATATTTAAGACCCTTTCTAGTTCTAAAAAAAAAAAAAGTCTAATATGGTTTGGTCAAAAATGCAAGGGGGAGGGGCCCTTTCAACAAGGAGACTTAACTGGGGAACATTTATGCAAAACTCAGTCATGCGAGAAAGCATGAGAAGCAGGTACAGAAAGAACTTCGGTCATTTCAGAAGTTTTCTTAAAGCAACAGGCTTCGTGCTTCGGTAAACCAAAAGGGAAGAAGGAAAAAAATCACAGCAGAAGCGACATCTAGAGGATCAAAAAGCAGGGAACTTAGCTTCAGATGCATCTCAGCACCAGGTCATCTGGACAGCTCATTTCCAAGAGCTAGCTCTCACCCACCCAATCTAGGTCTCAACTGTTCGATTTTTCTACCTTTACTTCCTTCAGGTACCTAGAACTAACAGAACCAAACTATGCAAAGCCAAAACAAACACTTTAAAGGCTTTGTCAACAAAAGGTTTACTTGGGCGTCGGTATGCAGTCTTATTCCTAGCAGTCCTAAAAATGAGCCCATTTCTTGCTAGTTGTGTCTGGGAAAGGGGTCTTAAGACTGCTTTGCTTCAGAACTCTCACATTTAGCTTGACTGAACTCTAATCTGGCTGCTCAGAAAAGGTTCAGGAGTATTCCTGAACGTTTCCCAGGGTTCGCGGGTAGGGGAACCTCATCCCTATTCTCTGAAGTCAAATTTTCTGCACTTAAGCCTAAGTAGAAGAGCTGAGGGGCACCCTAAATGTGCCACGCCATGTTAGTTCAAACAGGGCCGTCCAGCTCAGGTAAAAGAAGACAGTGGATAAAGGAAACTTTGAAGCCAGATAATCGGATATTGAACCTTGGGGCAAAGATTTGTAGGGTGGCCTTAAGGATGAAACTCTACTGGACCGCAAACCCACAGGAATCAGAGCTTGCCTTGCTTGGGCTTACACTGACTTTTTCCAGTCTTGCTTACCTCAGAGCAAGCAACAAAGACCGAAGAGAACTTGTAAGAGGAGACAGCCCTGGGCAAAGAGGAAAAGAGCAACCCTAAAGGAACTCCAAGCCCTCGGAGACCCAGGGACTGCTGCTAGCTCCAAATCCAGTCTCCTAGCTGCTCTTCAGCTAGTGCTCCCCACCCCGTCGGAATCAGCCTCCTGCCCGGGACGGGAGCGCAGATCTCGATGTCTGCAGCCGCCTCTGGACTCAGCTGGTGCTGCAGGGCATTGCATTGCTCTCGCAGCTCTGCGACAGGCAGGCGCGGGCTTCCTCTGCCTCCAGACCCCTGAGATCAAGCACTCTGGCGCCACTCCGAGTCTCCCTTTAGTGTAAGCCCAGCTGCACTGCCCGGTCATCAAGTCGGACCTGCTCTCCCCGTTCCCAGCGCCCGCTGCGTACACCTAACAGGGCAAAGGTGCTCACAGGAAAGGCACTCTCAGACTGGGGGTGGCCTCCAGCTGGATCCTTTGGAGGGTTCTGATCCTTGAGGAGCCAACTCGGAGGAGGTCATCCCCTGAGCAGAGAACCAAAGCTTTGACTGAGCCCAGCGCACTTTCAAACCCCAGCCTTGGCTCATGCCCTAGCTCCAAACCACCCAAGTCTCCGTCAGGCTGAGCCGCAGCGCTCACAGCGGCCCCTCTTACCTGGAACGTCCAGGGCTGGAGGAGCCGCGGGACGAATGTGGAGCAGGGAGAGAGGAGGAGGGACCGAAGAGAAAGAGGAGGAGAGAGGTGGAAGAGGAGAACCACCTCCAGCACGCGTCGGGTTTGTTGTGGTTCGCCTTTCCTGGGCAGGGATCCTCGACCCGCTTGCCCGCAGTGACTGGGAGAGGGAGAAAGGCTGGTGCTCACCTCGGCCAGTCGACTGACAGAAAACGGACTAGAGAGGAAAATGCCGCTGCCGCGGCTTGACGGCTGCCCTATTTCTGCTGGCGGGCCCAGAGCTAAGTGACGTCACCCTGTACAGGCCCCGCCCAATGGCTGACACCTGTACACTGTACTGGGGGGGGGGGGGTGTCCTGCGGTGGGATCAACAAGCAAGGACACCGATTCCCCTCCAACCCTGTCCACTTGGAATAGAGCAGATATTTCCAGGAGCAGCCCCTTAGAGAGGCATCACAAGAAGAAAAAGCTTAGAAAGAGCCCCTTGGGCCAGGGGTGCCCCCAGGAGCTTAACTACACACTACCCGCTGGTTCCCGGACTTTTGCACCTATCTGGGTGCACTCCAGTTCTGTTTAACTCGGCCTCGGCTCTGTGACTGCCCCAACATCAGTGTGAATTGGTTATTGGGCATAGTTTCTCCGTGTTGTGCTGTCCTGGGTGAAGAACCTCCCTGAACTAGAAACCTGCAACAGAGACTTAGACCCCAGAGTTTTCGCCTCACTTCACTCCTTCCCCCTACCCCTTTTCTCGACACACTACTACACATATAAGGAAACAGAATCCAAGAGAAGAGAAGGGACTGGCTGAAGACCCTACGGTAAATAAATGGCTCAGCCGAAACTATAATGCAGTTCTTCTAAAGTCTTCCAACAGGAGTACAACAATCCGCTACCTATTAAAGCCCCTGTTTTGTTCAAACTTCCACCATGCCTAGAGGTGACTCTGAGTTCCCTATGCCTTCAGCCGCCTGGAGGTGACCTTGGATCCCCAAATGCCTCACCATCGTCTGGAGATGACCCTGGGTTCCCAAAGGCTATGTCCCCCTGGCGCACTGTAAACCCTACCAAGTGGGAAAGACTTGGATTACAGTAGTCAAGCATTTCTTAGCTGAAGGGTAACCAAGAGGTGAATTTTTCACCTTTAGTAACTCAACAAAACAGTAGAAAGATTGCAGTCGGTGTCCTAAAAAGAAACAGCCATATGGATGACATCCTTATAAGTACTGAATTAACTGCAAAACCCTCTGCTGGGAGATGTTACCAGAGTTGGGACAATATTTCTTCACTGTCCTAGGAAGGCCCTTACTTAGGCCAGGAACACTTGTAAACATCTACAGGCTACAGAGAAGGGATTTCCTCACAAATAGATGCATTTTTAAGAAATATTCTTCCTCGCATACTATTCGCACACCCTCCCTTTTATTCTGCTCTGATTCCCAAACTCCACTTTCCCTATTTCTAGTTCAATTAATCAATAAAAGATGCATTTGGGTAGTACTCAGTCTAGTTAACCTGACTGAACTCCCTGAGTGCAGGGATTCTTTTTTCTGTTCTTTTCTTTTCTTTAAAATGTCACTTGAGCAGTCACAATAATTAACAGAGAAGGAAGTACATAAGATTTGAACCCAAGTGTTCAGACTGCAAAGCCAGTGTGTATTTGACTGCTCCATATTTTGTTACTTAACGAGCATTTGTTGAATCAATTTGACTGAATTTTAAATTGACAAGGATTCCAATAACTGTAATTTCAAAGTCTACTGTTCTTTCCACTACTATGAGCTTTAATGGCCTCCAGGAAAAGTACTCATTGAGAGCAGGAAACTGTGAAATGACCACCACACTTCTGATCTTCTGTTAAGGTCCCCTCAGGGATTCACCTGGAGTCTCCCAACTTCTCTCCCCAGCTCCCAATTTAAATTACCTGCCCCAAATAAGTTTATCTCAGGTCAGGTTCTTTACACATTCCAAGGTCACAGTTAGCTAATCTGACCAGCTATACCAAGTCTTCCAAGGAACATTTTCCCAAAGGTCTTCTGGGGACAGTGTTGTGCCAGATGGTTTCTAAGAAGTGAAGCCTCCTCAAAAGGGTTAATAGTTTTTGTATTATTGAAACACAGTTTATTCTCCTACAGAATAACATCTGTAGTTGGCCACACTTGCAACACAACCTAAGCTGTGCACTGTTGCAAAACTTCCCACTTGCATACTCCCACCTTTTCTTGTCCCTTGTTTTTTGTTGCTGGGGAAGATTCACGGGAATAGATTGTGCCCCCTGAAGCCTAGCCAATGGCATAATGGGAAGCAGCTTAGGGAGAAGGGGAGCTCACTTTACTGTATAAAAGGACCTTACTTTCTGGAATCAATTTGTACTTCCCTGTCCAGTGCCATTAGAGGGATGACGGGGGTACCCTTTCTCTTGAGAAAGCAATAAACTCTTTTCTGCTTTTAGTTATCTAAGTCTTTGTATTGATTTTTTGGTAGTGGTTTCTGTCCCACACAATGTGCTGCCTCCAGTGTCTATCCTAGAGGAATGACTTTGCGGGACATCTTGATCAGCTGCTGTCTTTTGGTATCTCTCAAATTATAAAGCTAAGTCAGACTCCTTGGATTTATCCCATCTAACAACGGAGCCCCACCACTGGACCACTTCCCCCTTGAAGGAAGAAACTAGGTTTATGGGGAGGAATGTCTGAAGACTAAAGACACCTAGCCAGATCTGAGAGAGGGAAAGGAAGTACAGGGTGATGAAAACAAAATAGAAAAGGTAGCTTTAGGTAGAAGTCAGGAGACCAGGTTCTCATAAGACTTCCACTTAATCTGTGGCTGTACAAATCTCTTCTGGGCCTCTGTTTTCCCATATGTAAAATGAGAGGTTGAATTAGATGATCTCTAAGGAAGACCCTTTCTGCTCCACCCTCAGTGATTAAATGTCATTAAAAAAATTGAGTAACCCTCTGTCTTTTGCTACATTTTTCTTTTCTAAGACTAATGACTGAGGTCCAAGAGAAGACATTTTCTTCAGCTGTTTTTGAGGAAGACATTACAAATTCATCTTAGAATAAGAAATGAGCCCTGAGTTGGCCAAAGATGAGATGAGGACAAGAGTTTGAGAAAAGAAGAAGAAGAGAAGCTGTGAAAAAAAACAAAGATGTTTTGGACAGTTTTTGTTCTTACTCCTGAATTTCTATTTAAGATCTTATAGAAGGGGTGAGATCCATAGGCTAAAACTGGGAGACTGACTCAGTCGCCACTATCAGAATCAGGTTTGTCTGAAAAATCATTCTGACTTTTAGGATTGTTTCAGCACAGCTGCTATTTCCAGATTCAATTTCAATGACACAAAAAAAAAATCCTTGCCTTTTATTCTGAAATCAAGATTCAGGATTATATGTAAATTAAGGGCTAATGATAAAGTCCTGGAATCTACACTGTTTAAAGAGGTAAATGGAGATCAGAATTAAAAGAACAATCCCTTTTCAATTCCCCTTTCCAAAGAACAGGTGGAAATGTATTTGCTGAAAACCATAAGTGGGAAATGTTTCTCTGAGGTGGTGTTAATACCAGGAGTGGGATATTACCTGACTTTAATGGTCTGGAAAAGTGAAATTGAAAGTCACCTTGGAATGGGGAAAAAAAAAAAAAAGATGAATTGAGGATAACAAGTCTTTTTGAAGTTTCATAAGATGCTTGTATATATGTTGACTTCCCTTAGAGGCACACTACCCTTTTTTCTTCTTTGGACAGTTATTGGTTTAAAGATACACCCCAGATTAGAAACTGTATTAGGAAGTGAACAGTCAATCTGTAGGTTTTTTTACAACTTCCTCTCAGAACTCTGGAGCAAAACCTCTAAAGCCTTTGGTCTCCTACCAATGATAAGATTGAACTGAAAGACATCAAAGAGAAAATGAAAATGGAAAGCCAATGTTCCCAGGGATTCCTGTAGTTAAGAAGCAGGTGGCACTCTCTAACTCAGAGGAAGACTTAAGAAGCCTTCAGCACATGTTTACACAACTCTGTTCAAACAACTAGCACTAAATTTATTCAGAAAACTGAAGTCTGAAGTATCACAGCATTGGAAGGGACCTTAGACATCATTCAGCCCCACCCATGAACCTTTTCTATAACACACACAACTAATGACTTTTATTTGGAGACTTTTAGTGAGGAAGAAACCACTACTTCATGAGGTAACCTGCTCTACCTTGAACAACTCTAATTGGTAGAAGTCTGTCCATACTCCAAGTCTAAATTTGCCTTTTTTTTGCAACTTCTACTCCTTTCTCCTACTTCTGCCTTTTGGGGCTAAGCAGAACAAGTCTATTCCTTCTCCTACCACCCTTTCAAATGCTTAAGTGTATTATCAAGCTTCTTTTAAGTCATGCATGCAAACATTGATAGTATGAATTAGAAAAGGTGACCTAGAAACACAAGTTTCTAAGATAAAGAAAAATCAATATTCACCAACAATGCTTAAAAAAAAATACATTTGCAAAATTTTCTTTGGTCCATCTTTCAGTCCTTTCCTCTAGCACTTAGCAGCAAAGATTAAAAAAAAAAATGACTAAAAGCCAGCATTGGGCTTTTGGCTGCCCTCAACACTGATCTTGACTTTCAATTCAATTGGATGTGGAGTTTAGGATGGCAGAAGAAAGCTCAGGCCCTAATAGTCATTTTTGGTTTCCCACAGCTCTCCTGCCCCTTTCTGGTACGCACGGGGAACCTGGAGACATTGCCATCAATGCATCAGTGTCCTCAGAACATTCATCTGGAGCATTCTCCTATAAGCTAGGCTCTGTGGGTCTCAGTCAGTTTTCATGACTATATCCTTAAATCTCTTTAAATCAGGAATTGTTGTGAAAGGTGGGAAGAAATGCAGTAGGAACATTTCCTGAAACCTCATGTAACTCAATATTCCTCTTTCTGCCCAAGTAACATTTTGGTAAATCTTCCAACAGAGCAGTGCGTCTGATTAGTATTTATAGTGCTCAGGTTTATGCTAAGTTAAAAAGATCTGTGAAATGACAGAAGATTTGCTCCAAGTCTAATATTAACAGCAGATTTTTTTTCACTCATTTAATCCTGTAAGAGGCAAAGTCAAATCACATTAGACAGGCAGCAAATTTTCTGTTTACACACCCAAAACACTTATCTGAAATCATTATTTTAAGCTTTGATTTCTAAGGGGAAGGATATCCAATTTACCAATGAGCATTCACATGATTAGTGGAAGTAACAGAGCATAGCATAAAAACACCAGACTTCAGAATCAGGAGACCAGGATTCAAATCTGGGTGCTGACACTTTGGGCAAGTCTCTTGATGTCTCTTGAAGCCTCAGTTTCGTCATCTGCAAAATTGAGATAATCATTCTTGCATTTGTGATCTCACCAGGCTGTTATGGGGGAAGCATTCTTAAAGCACCATGCAAACATGAGAAATTGTTTTGTAGTTTTCCAGAAGATAGCTGAAATCAATGTGCATTTGAAGTCATGGATGTAGGAAGTTAGTTGTGAATGGGAAGGAGAGGAATCAGTAATGAAATCCTTGGTCTAAATGACACAGAAACAAAAGTTGCTTAAAATCCACTAGGGTCTGCGGGTTTAAATCAGCACCATAATTGAACTAGAAAAAGACTAATAAAAAGGGGGGAATTAGGGTTGTAGGGAATGAGTGAAAACTTCTCAAGCAGTTTGAGAAATGTCTTTCCTTTTTCCTCCTCCATTGCTGCTGTCAATCACTTTCACCTTTCTTTGTCTGCTTTTCCTGCCTTGGTGGGCCCCTCCTACCTCTTTTCTTGCTGTCCCATTTGGAGAAGAATTTGGTGGTCTGCCCCTCAACCAATGAGAGAGCAGATAGTTGGGAAGGGGGTTTGATGAAATTAGGGTATAAATTATTGCACTATCTTTTGTAAAATGCCTCTTCTCCATGATGAGTCATGGGGAAGACTGCCCTCTTCTCCCAGGGAAGAGAATAAACTCCTGTCCTTATCTTAAGAGATCTCTGCGTTTATTTTTTCACTAAATTAAGGATGAAGGGTATTTTTCATCCCAAACAGGCTCAACCTAAAATCTGTGGTAATATGAACAGAACACTGCCTCTAACGTGGGAAATGTCATCTCTGACACATACTTATTGTGAGACCTTGGACAAGTCACTTATTTTCCTTGGGTTTCATTTTCTTTACGTACAAAATAAGGAGGTTAGACTATAAGGCCCCCGAAATCCCCTTCAGATCTAGATTTATGATTCTATGAGTAAATTCAAGCAAGAAGAGATTTTTGAGGATATAATAAGGCCAGATCTTGCTGCTAATAGTCAAGAACAAATAAGTGGACAGGGAGAGGTAAGGAATGGCAGGAGGGGAGATGAGATGTAAATCTGAAATCAGAACAGAGAAAAAATCTGGAATTGACTTTCTTTTCTTTGAATGAAAAAAAATAACCCATCACCGATGTTTAATAAAACCATGTATTCAAACTAAGTTTCACATCAAATTGAAATGTTTAAATAATTTGTCAATCTGAAAAAGGTTGTAAGTACAATATCAAGTCAAATCCATTGCCAGTTAAATATATGCATTCATACATAAGCTAATATGTATCTGGGAACTAATATCTAATATGTAGGCTGTGATTGTATTGGCCCTTTCATTCTTCAACTTCAACAAACATGTATTAAGCACCTACTTTGTGCAAGGCCCTATGCTAGATCCTAGGAGGAATGAAAAATTCAGATAAAACGTGATCATTGCTTTCATAGAGCTTCTAGTCTATTACAGAGATAATACATAAATGCATAGAAAACTTCCCTACTAAAAGATATATGAGAAGGACAAACAAAGTGTTATACAAGTTCCCAGGAAGGTTCAATACTACCTAAGGGAAACTAGGAAGATGTTATGGATAAGGCGGTATTTGATCTTGTGTGGGATGAAAGACCCCATTCAAAATTTAATCAAAAACTCAGAGGTTTCTCAGGTTAAAAACAGGAAATTTTTATTCTTTTCCCTCAGGAAAAGGGCAGTCTTTTTCATGACAGATTAGTGAGAGGGGGCACACAACATGGGGCAAAGTGGGGGTTTTTAAACTCAAATTCAGTCAGGTCACTGTTCCTTGCTCCCATTGACTGGGAGGTGGTCTCACAGACTTAAGGTGGGAGGAGACAAAGAACTGGGAGCTGGGTGGAGGTCTAAAGACTCCTAAAGGGCTTAATGCTGATTGACAGTAGTAAAGAAGGGGGAAGGGTAAAACCAAAACTCAGTCTTGTTACTAGATTTTAGGATATAGTCTGAGTTTTCACCTCTCCCACTCAATCTGTTTATTAAAAGATGAGGAAGATTTCAACAGGCAAAGATATAGAGGACCAGGGATCTCATATTGGTATGAAGAAGAGACTAAGAGACAAAGACAAGGAAGTGAGATAGTTCAGAACATATATGAGTCATGGTGAAAAATCTAGTTTAGCTGGAGTATATAATGGACATGAGGGGGAACATTAAGATCTAAGGTTGGAAAGGAAGAGTGGCACTAAATCTTAGACAGCCTTGAATGCCAGGCTAAGGAATATGAAGTTGATTTGGTAGACAAATAAGCATCACTAAAGAGTTTTGAGCAGAGGAATGAGTTGATTAGGGTCCTGCTTAAAGATTATTCTGGCAATGGTATAAAAGTTGAATTGGAAAAACAAAGTAGAGATTTAGAAGAACAATTAGAAGGCTGTCATAGTAGTTCAAGTGGTAATAAGGAACAACTATCTATACCAGGGTAGATGTGGAAATAGAAATGAAGGGTCTTAAAAGATACAATAAATAGTTCTTAAATTACTGGCCTATTTATTTAACTACTCTTATGAGAGGCTCTTAGCACATCAGAAACATAGAGAGTGGGCTTGTAATTTCATTAGTATTGGGAAGTCCCAGATCAAGAAATACCCCTGGCAGGGTGGAGCCAATATGGCAGCGTAGAAGCAGGAGAACTCCAGGAGTTCTTCCCATAACCACTTAAATACCTATAAAAAAAGACTCTAAACAAATTTTAGAGATCCAAAACCCACAAAAGTACAGAGAAACAAAGCTCCCACTGAAGGCAAACCAGCAGGCGGGATGGGAAGGTCTCATTGCTGCATGCCATGAGCCAAGACCACTTGGGCCTGTAGCCCCAGGGCAGCCAGGACAAGCCATGGCTGGAGCATGCAGGAGAGTGGATCAGTGGCAGCTGTGGCAGTTTCCAGAATTATTAATCCATAAGAATCAAGGACAAAGTGAAAGGTCAGTGGAACTCAGCTAAATTTGAGGGAGAAAAATGGGTCTGGTCATCTGCCCCCAGGGCAAGAAAGCAGCAAAAGTGATGGCTCTGCTGCCACCTACACTTGGCTGCTTCAGAGCTCATGGCCTGCAGATTGCAGGGGGGCCAAGTGATCATTCAGAGGCTAAGTGCTCTTGCCTTAACCTGCCTGGATCGGGATTGTGGTCTTGGGTGGTAGTCCTAAGGTGCATGACCAGTGAGCCAAAGCTGGTGGGGGTTGCAGAGATGGTGGCTCCTAATAGCACTGGCAGCTGTGAAAACCCCAGCGATTTGGGACAGAGCTCTCCCCTCTGGAAGCAGAGTTCCACAGAGCTAAAAAGTCAAGTAATTGACTGGCAACATGAGCAGGCAAAGGAAGCAAAGTAAACACAGCAACCCAACTTTAGATTCCTTTTTTGGGGACAAAAAGGATCAAAGCATGGATCAGGAGGAAGACAACACAGTCAGAATTCCTGCATCAAAAGCTTCCAAGAAAAATGTAAACTGGTTACAGACCATAGAAGAGCTTAAGAAGGATTTTGAAAACCAAATAAGAGAAGTGGAGGAAAAATTGAGAAGAGAAATGAGAATGATGCAAGAAAATCATGATAAGAGAGTCAACAACCTGACTGAAGAAAATAACACCTTA
>CM053585.1:309003175-309036953 GCA_028646515.1 Pseudochirops corinnae | reverse complement strand
GAAGAAAATAACACCTTAAAAAATAGACTAACTCAAATGGCAAAAGAGGCCCAAAAAGTTATTGAGGAGAAGATTGCCTTAAAAAGTTGAATTTGCCAGATGGAAAAAGAATTTCAAAAACTCACTGAAGAGATTAATTTCTTCAAAATTAGATTGGAGCAAATGGAAGCTAATGATTTTATGAGAAATCAAGATACTATTAAACAGATCCAAACAAACGAAAAAATAAGACACAATGTGAAATATCTCATTGGAAAAGCTACTGACCTGGAAAATAGATCCAGGAGAGATAATTTAAAAATTATTGGACTACCTGAAAGCCATGATCAAAAAAAGGGCCTAGAAATCATCCTTCAAGAAATTCTCAGGGAAAATTGCCCTGATATTCTAGAACCAGAGGGTAAAATATAAATTGAAAGAATTCACCAATTGCCTCTTGAAAAAGATGCCAACAAGAAAACTCTTAGGAATATCATAGTCAAATTCCAGAGTTCCCAGGTCAAGGAGAAAATATTATGAGCTGTCAGGAAGAAACAATTTGAGTATTGTAGAAACACAATCAGGATAACACAAGATCTAACAGTTTCTACATTAAGGGATTGAAGGGTTTGGAATATGATGTTTTGGAGGTCAAAGGAACTAGGATTAAAACCAAGAATTACCTACCCAGGTGAAAATATGGTCATTCAATCAAACAGGAGCTTTTCAAGTATTCTTGATGAAAAAACCAGAGTGGAAGAGAAAATTTGACTTTCAAATACAAAGAATCAAGAGAAGCATGAGAAGGTAAACAGGAAAAAGAAATTATGAGGGACTTATTAAAGTTGAACATCTACATTCCTACATAGAAAAACGACAGTTGTAACTCATGAGACTTTTCTCAGTATGAAGATAGTTGAAGGGAATATATATGTATATATGTATAACATATATATTCCCTTCAACTATGCATACATATATATGCATGTATAGGAGGGTGTATGTGTGTATAAATACATATGTGTGTACATGTATACACAGATAGAGGGCACAGGATCAGTTGAATAGGAAGGAATGATTTTTAAAAAATAAAATTAAGAAGTGAGAGAGGAATAAATAGGGAGAATAGAATAAGGTAAATTATCTCATATAAAAGAAGCAAGAGAAAATTGTTACAATGGAGGGGAAGAGCAAGAGGGTGAAAGGGAATGGGTCAAACTTACTCTCATTGAATTTGGCTTAAGGAGGGAATAACATACATACTCAAGTGGGTATCTTACCCTAAAGGAAAGTAGGGAGGAAGGGGATAAGAGGAGGGATGGTAGAAGGGAGAGCAGATTGGGGGAGAGAGTAGTTAGAAACAAACACTTTTGAAAAGGGACAGGGTCAAAGTAGAAAACAGAATGAGTGGGGGACAGGATAGGATGGAGGGAAATACAGATAGTCTTTCACAATATAACTACTAAGGAAATACTTTGTGTAATTACACATGTACAGCCTATGTTGAATTGCTTGTCTTTCCAGCAAGGATGGGTGAGGAGGGAAGAAGAGAATGAATCTGGAAATCAAAGTTTTAAAAACAAATGTAAAAAAAATTGGCTTTTTACATGCAACTTGGAAATAAGGTATATAGGCATTGCAAAATAGAAATCCATCCTGCCCTAGTAGAAAGTTAGGGAGGGGTGGGGGAGGATATAAGAGAGAACAGATTGGGGGAAGGGGTATTCAGTAGGCTTGATATCGTGGGATGGAGTTAGGGGAAAGACAGGGAGAAAATTTGTAACTCAAAATCTTGTGGAAATGAATGCTGAAAACTGAAAATAAATTAATAACATATTAAAAAAAGAAAACTAAAATAAATAAATTTTTTAAAAAAGAAAACTCCAAATAGGGTCATGAAAAGTCAGACAGAAATGGAGCAACTGAACAACAACACACATATAAACACATCAATATATATGAATACATACACATATACACTTGTACATAAGAATACATAAACACAAATATAAAATAAACATACATATGCATGTATAAATGTATGCATACACACACAGGACATCCTAAAAGTCTTACCATAGTTTTAAGCTTTAATAACTTAAAACTCTACTAAAACTTTTGAGATACCCTATATATTTACATATGGGTCCTTTCTTCTTTCTTTGAACTCTAAGACTCTTAATACTCATCATCAACTTCAGAAAGACATATCAATCCTAAACCATCTTTTCCCCACCCCTGCCTCTGTGCTTCTTCCCTGTTCTGCCATCTTGCTAAGGAAAATTTCCCCTAAGTATGGATCAGATTCACCTCTCCCTCCTCTTAGCTCCGACCCACAGTTCAGTGATTTCTCAAAAGTCAACCCCCACAAGCCTCAATTGCCACCACCCTGATCTAATTCCTTCCTTTCTTCCTTGACTAGATTCTCTTACTTCAATGCGTAGCACATACTAATTGAGCCTTGGAAGGCCCCCACTGTGTTTAGCATAGGGCTGGGCCTCTCAAAGCTATCACTTAATATTTGTAAACTGAACAAAAGATGATTTAGACATGAATGAAAGCAAGGGCTAGTCTAAACGACCTCTTCAGGTGTCTTTCCACTTAAGGGATCTGTATTTTTTATGGTTTTGAACAGAGCGTATCTTGGTATATTTCTTTCCCCACCATGATTCATTTTCCCTCAGAATCTCTGTCAGTGTTAGGCTTTCCTCTCTAGTTCACATGAACCAGCTATAATAGTTACAGCGCCCCAGAAAATGCCACACAGTTACTCAGTCAAGGTTTTATTTGGAATGCCCTTTTATTTCTGCAAGATGTTTTACTAGCTTGTATAATCATGAATCAGTTCTAAAGTTGAAAGATAACCCAAAACACAAAGGTAGGCTTATTTATTTATTTTTAAAACATTTCTCCTTGACCAGTATAAGAAACCATTTAAATTCTATATAAGCATCACTGCTCCACTAAAAAAACCTTTCAGTGGTTCTCCATCACCTAGTGAATAAAGTATAAACTCTTTACTCTGGCATTTAAAGTTGTCCATATCTTGACTCTAACCTGTCTTTGTAGCTTTTTCTCATATTTCTCTACTTCACATGTATCATGGTCCAGTCATGTTAGGCTGTTTTCCATCTCTTGTATTCATTTCCCATCTCCATGCCTTTGCATATGCCATTCTTGGAGCCTGGAATTTATTCCCCTTGTCGCATATCTAATCCTACATCTGTCTCTTAAAGCCCTTCTCTCTCTTCACCACCCCACTCAGATGCTACTTTCTCTAGGAAAGCCTCTCCTTTCCTCTCTTCTCTTCCATTTTCCCATACTTTCTTGTCTGAATATCTCAGGAACCCTGTCTTCCTTTCAAAACTCCATCCCCTCCACAAACTCTGAGAGATTGATTTTGATGTATTGTACTAGGAAACACTGTATGGTAGACACTATAGGCTGCTTCTCAGGACACTGTAAATCATTAACATTATGTCATCTGCCTTCTTCTCCAACTTTATGGAGATTATTTCTATTCATGGCAAATTTAGAATAATTCCAAAGTATCTATAGCTGGACTTCAAATCAAATCTTACAGGACTGCCTCTGTATGAAGGCCATGGGGCCTGTTACACTTTGGGACAAATTGTGGAGTGGATGCTTCTGAGGAGGACAACTCAGTTCTTGGGGCCATCCCTGGGGATAAAGACCTTCTAGTTTACCAGCATATGACCAATTGCTTTAAACACAGATATGCCAGTGTCTTTAGGGGATGCAATATGGCTTAGACAAGTTGGGGTTGGTCTAGCCAGCTTCTCTATTCCTTTTCCAGTTCTCCCAGACATTTATTTTTATGCCTTCAAATAGAGTGTTTCTGTACCATCCAGATATTAACAGTGGTCATTGGAGAATCACCAAAAGAGGAAAAAATAACAAGATGCAAAAAAGCCTATCCTTTAGGTGGTCAGAACTGGAAGGGACCTTGGAGATTTGTCTAGTCCAGCCTCCATATTTAATAGATGAGAAACTGAGGCCCAGAAGGGGGAAGGGCCACACAATGAGCAAGTAGAGGAGCTGGAACCAGAGCTTACTTTATTCAATGAGCCACACTGCCTCAAACTGGGACTTGGTGTCATTCCATCAATACTTTGTATTCACTAAATATAAGAAAGCCAACATGATGGCATGTTCTCAATGTTCTCAGTGTTATAATAGGTTGGTTTAGGAGAGCTATTTCCATTTTTTTTTTTGCTTCACAAGTTTTGCTCTAATTAGATTATTGATAAGAAATACTAGAGAACCAACTATCCATACCTGCTTTGTTCTGTTTTGTTTTTTAATGTATAAAGAGATTTGTGCAATATTGGTGGATTTTAATGCCTGATATGGTTTCTCCCAGTTGATTCATTGTGCCCCATTCCCTGGAACCTCTCTAGCAGAGTGCTGAGTTTCTATAGCACTGAATCAGGGTTGCATTTTTCCTTCAGAACTGTAGGTATTCTAATTATATGCAAATTAGTTCACAGAAATCAAAAGCATACTTGGTTAAAGAATACTTAAAATGTTAAAAGCTTTTTCTCAGCTGTTCACTTTTAAAAAAATCCATTTCCAGAGACACAGTGCCTTTAATAGGGGGTTTTCTCCTTTCACCAATGCAAAAAGGTTGTTTCTCATGTTTCCTATTCTTCAGGGTTATTCTTGTCTTCAAAACACTTCAAATGGTAACCACAGTCTGAGCCTCAGTTTGGAGGCAGCTATATGTTAATAGTCCTTTCAAAATAATGAAAACTTTTCCCCCTTTTTTCAGAATCAAAATATACAATTGGACTAGGGAGCTATACAGTAATTAAGAAGGAGGCAGTTAAAGTTTTAAAACTCTTCTTAAAAGTTTTTCTTTCGCTTGTTGGGAGCATTGCTCAGAAGGTATTCAGTTCAGTGATTACTTCTCTCCTCTTCTACTTACTCTTTATATCAGTAATGGTCAGCTAATTGCTACCTCTCTCTTTCCAAGTTTGTGGTGACTTCTCACTGTCAGAATGAGGCATGTGATCAATCACTCACGGGGTTCCCACTGAGATGGATTGGTTAAACAATGCATCCCAAAGTAGTAGCAGTTTTTAATCCCTCACCTGGTTTCCATCACCTGTTTCCAATCATTTAATCATTCAGTCTATGTGTGGAGTGAAGTCATTAGGTGGCACAGTGGATACAAATTAATCATTCTTTAGTTCAAATATGACTTTCAGACACTTACTAGCTGTGTGATCCTGGGCAAGTCACTTGCCCCGCAACTTAAGTCTCAGTTTCCTCAACTGTAAAATGAGCAGGAAAAGTAAATGACAAACCACTCTGGTGACTTTGCCAAGAAAACCCCAAATAGAGTCATGAAGAGTCAGACATGACTGAAAAAATTACTAAACAGCAACAATGTGTGGAGTGCTCCAGTAAGCACTGAGGAAAATAAAAAGACTAAGGTTAAGCACCAGTACCTGACATCATGGAGCTTACCATCTGGTAGAGATACAGCAAGTGTGCAATACCTGTATAACTGTAATGCAGAACAGATTACAATGAGAGAGGTAGGTGAGGACCAACGTTAATTTCCATGTCAGGGCAGGCTTCCTGGTGGAGGAAGTATTTGAATTTGACTTTGGAGGATGGACAAGATTTTTTCCATTGAGGCATTCCTGCTACAGAGGAGATGAATAAAATCTGTGTTCTGTGAATTTGGGGGAAGCACCTTCTCTCCGGAAAAAACAAATAACCTTAAAGGTCAAAGAAATGGAGCTACAAGGTTGTATAACAGAGACAGACCCTCGGTCTGTATTTTATTCAACAACAGCATGAGCCCACTGATTCTATGTTGAAGGAGGCCTCCATTGTCTTGAGATTTCTGGTCCCACCAGGATACTCTGATGAGATTAACTATAGAGAAAATATCTCCACGGGAACAAACCTGATGTTTGGCAGCACCTAAGACTCCAGGGTTAAACATGTTCTAATCTCATGGTTAAAATCTCCCCCAAACCACTTGACATTCAACATTTCCTACTCAACCAACCAAATAAGTAAAGGAGCTGAGCAGCCTCACCTGATAATATTCCTTTTTGATGCCATTAATATAGCCCAAGCCTGTGTAAAACACTACATATGTATGTGTGCGTGCATTTATTTTTGGCATTGCAAGCCACTTGGCGACTGTCCCATTAGCTGACTGTGGTGGAATTTTCCATCTTCTAATATTACCCCTTGTTGTTGTTTTTTTCATCTTAAGTCAAATGGATTGAGGTGGGAGAAGTTGCTCTCTAGGAGGGTCTTGGGACCTCTGGGCTGAGAAATCCCTCAACACAGGCTAAGGGAATTTCAGGAAAGCACAATAAAGCCAAGAAGAGTGTCGGCTTTACAGAGCTAGGAGATTGGCTTCCCAGGCCTTCTTTGAACCTCAGTTTCCTCTATTGTAAAACAGAGGAGATAATCCTTCCAATTTCTATGTCACATAACTGATGTGAGGAAAGTAACATAGAAGTGAGATAATATGACCATTCTAGAGAATAGTATGTGTAAGAGCACGGAGGTAAGAAAACGTTGGGTGTATATAGGCAATGACAAGTATTCCATTTTGGCTGGTATGTGATGGGGAAAGTGGTGGGAGATGACTGGCATTTAAATATAAATGGATGTCATTTACTAACTTGTTAAATCTGGGGAAGGCTTGCAGTGTGCACTGAAACGTTGTATATAAGACTGCTCATTCACAAGTTAGGAGGTGTGTCTGAATTGTCACAAAACCAAATATGCCATCTCAGAGGAAGGTAAGATAACAGATGATTGCTGGGCTGGATGTCTCAGAACAAAGCTGGATGGATTATAACCTGAAGGAAACGACAGTCAAGGTTTTTTGGGTTTTTTTAAGCTATCTCAAGCGACAGAAAACAGATGGGAGAATGGGAAAAGCCGATTTAGTTGGGTTGTTCTTTGCATTACAACTCTGGGCAACTGACTAGTAGAAAAGCTCTCTTCTTGAAGGTAGGAAAGTCTGTCTTCAAGTCTTAACTACAACACTTACTAGATGTATGACCCTAAGCAATTTAGTTAATCACTCTGAACCTCAGTTTTCTCCACCAAAAAATAGGGATAATAATATTTTCAATGCATACCTTCCTGAGTTTTAAATAAAATTCATATTGGGTAGTAGGAATGGCACTGACTTTGGAATTAGTCAGCAAGCATAGTATATGAGTTCAAATCCTGGTTTTCACACTCACCATTTCTGTGGCCTTGAACAAATCCCTTTCCTTTTCTGGGAATTCACTTCTTCATCTGAAAGAGTATGAAGAGAGGCTCTCTAAGTTTCCGCCTAGCTCTAAAAGTCCTATGATCCAACAAATGGCTTTTGGACAATTTCAGAGCTCAAAACAGTTATCAGAACTTATCACATGAAATATTTTCTGAGTAAATTCTGGATCTAGCCATTGTGATGGTCTTCAAAGCAAGTTTCCCATGGAGATGGCCCAGAGTATTGTTATTTCCAAAAACATAGGCAGGTCATCTTCAGTTTCTAAGAAAATTGGATAGGTTTGAATAATGGAGTGGAGTAGTATCTTTTTTGGCTCATCCTGCCAGGTGATAGGAAGTGAACTCCTTAGAGACAATCATCCTATACCCTCTTTCCCACTTTGCTTCTTGGGGGAAGGGACTTAGAGGCCTAGCAGTGTGCCAGTTATAGAAATCAATAAAGACTAGAGACTTAACAAGTCAATGCAATAAGCAATTTGTGGCAGAGAAAAAAATTTTCCTTCCAGAGTTCAAAGTGAATGTAGCATTGGAAAAGTTAGTATTGAGGTTAGAGAATGACATCACTACAGTTGCATTGAACAAGGAATTTGGAAGCAGAGTTTAAGAATTGGTGTTTTTTTCTATCCATTGCAAATTGTGGCTTCAAGGTATCTGAGGAGAGTGAAAACTTCTCAGGCAGTTTTGGGTTAACTTCTACCCCTTCAATACTGCTGTCAATCAGCAGGGAGTCCTTTTTGATTTCCCGCCTTTGTAGGCCCCTCCTTCCGGCCAGCAGGAGTCAGGGACAGCCCAGGCTCATTCCTCCTCCCTTGCTTTGGGACCCTTCCCGCCTTTTCCCTTGCTGTCAATCAGCATCCTTGTTCTTTGTAAACCTATTTCCTAGCCACTGAGAGATAGTGGTGGGCTCCCTGTACCACTGGGGAAGATTTTGGGGCCAAGATTTAAGTCTGCCTCTCATCCAATGAGAGAGGAGATAGTTGGGGAAGGGGGCTTGACTGCTTTAGGGTATAAATTCTTGTTTCATCTTTTGTAACATGTCTCTTCTTCATGATCAGTCATGGGGAAGACCACCCTCTTCTCCCAGGGAAGAGAATAAATTCCTATTTTTATCCTAAGACATCTCCGAATTGTTAATTAAGTTTTTAGATGGGGTTTTTCATCCCAAACAAAGGGAAGTCACATATTGAAACAACAGATTTTCTGCAACAATACAGGCATCCAACTTAGATGGCTCCTAAGTGAAGGAACAGCAATAAGGACAACCTGATGTATGAGAAAGCCATTGAACTAGGAGACCAAAATTCAAATGCTGCCCCTGCTGCTAATTTATTCTGCGGACTTGGACAAATCACTTTTCTTCTCTGGTCCTCAGTTCCCTCATCTATAAAATATAGGGGTTGCATTATATAATGGCTAAGATCTCTTCCAACTCTCAGTCTATATTCCCATGATGTCCTTTTCTTGCTTCCCTCCTGAGTACCTTTGTGTTCAGGATGGTGAAGAGGATGGAAGTCTCACTGATGCTTAAATAAGGAGCAGTGTAGAAAATGAGGTGTGTGTTGTGTTATTGCTTTTGTTGTTGTTGTTGTTGTTACTCTTGGAACTACAGGATTTTTACAATTTTGTTTAGGGGGGCTTTTTTTTTTAACTTTTCAGATATTTATAAGAGAATGATAATGATGATAATAATTATAATCACATAGATAAATTTTATTGTTTATAAAGATTTTTCCCTATAACAACCCTGTGAGAATGGTACTAGAGGCACTTCTTTCCCTATTTTATAGACAAAAACACATACTCAGAGGTATTAAGTGACTTAATCAAAGTCACTCAGCCAATAGGTGTGGAAGCTGGGAAAATTTGTAACTTTTTTTTCAATTTAATATTTTACTTTTCCCCGATTACGTGTAAAAACGAATTTGAACATTCATTTGAAATTTTGAGTTTCAAGGGCCCTCCCTCCCTTCCTCTCCTCCCTGCCTCATTCAGAAGGCAAACAACTTGATATCAGTTATACATGTGCAGTCATGCAAAATATATTTCCATGTTAGTCATGTTGTGAAAGAAAACACAGACAAAAACCTCAAGAAAAATAAAGAAAAAGTATATTTTGATCTGTACTTAGACTCCATCATTTTTTTTTTCCTGTGGAGAGGGATAGCATTTTTCTTCCTAAGTCTTTTGGAATTGTCTTAAATCATTGTATTGCTGAGAATAGCTAAGTCATTTACAGTTGCTCATTGTACAATACTGCTATTACTGTATACAATGTTCTCCTGGTTCTGCTCATTCCACTTTGCATCAGTTCATGTACGTCTTTCCAGGTATCCTGCTCATCATTTGTTATAGCACAATAATATTCCATCACAATCATATTCAACAACTTGTTCAGCCATTCCCAAATTGATGGGCATTTCCTCAATTTTCAATTCTTTGCCATCACTAAAGGAGTCACTATAAATATTTTTTGTAAATACAGGTCATTTTCCTTTTTACTTTTTCTAATCTCTTTGGGATATAGACCTAGTATTGGTATTGTTTGGTCAAAGGGTCACAGTTTTATAGCATTTTGAGCATAGTTCTGAATTGTTCTCCAGAATGGTTGAATCAGTTCACAACTCCCACATCTTCTTGAACATTTGTCATTTTCCTTTTCTGTCATATTAGCCAATCTGGTAAGTGTGGGGTGGTAGCTCAGAGTTGTTTTAATTTGCATTTTCCTAATCAATAGTGATTTAGAGCATTTTTTTCATACAATTATAGATAATTTGTATTACTTCATTTGAAAATGGCCTGTTCATATCCATTGACCATTTCTCAAATGAGGAATGGCTCTTATTTTTATAAATTTGAGCTAATTCTCTATATAGTTAAGAAATGGGGTCTTTATCAAAGAAATCTGCTATAATTTTTTTTCACAATTATGATTGCTTTGTATTTCCCTCCATCCTGTTTTCCTCACTTATCCTACTCTTTCTCCTTTCACCCTATCCATCCTCAAAAATATTCTGCTTCTGGCTTTTACCTCCCCCAATCTGCCCTCCCTTCTATCATTCCCCTTCTGTTTTTTCCTTCCCCTTCTAATTTCCTGTAGGGTAAGATAGATTTCTATACCCGAGTGTGTATGTTATTCCCTCTTTGAGTCAATTCCAATAAGGGTAAGGTTCACACACTCCCCTTCACCTCCCCCCACCCCTTTCTTCTCACTGTAAAAGCTCTTTTGTGCCTCTTTTACGTCAGATAAACTCCGTTCAGCCTTTCCCTTCCCCCTTCTCCTAGTGCATTCCTCTTTCTCACCCCTTAATTTTATCTTTTTAGTAATCATACCATCATATTCAACTCACACTTGTGCCCTCTGTCTATGTATACTCCTTCTAACTGCCCTAATAATGAGAAAATTTTTAGGTACTACAGATATCTTTTTCCCCATATATGAATGTAAATAGTTTAACCTTATTGAATCTCTTATAATTTTTTTCCTATTTACCTTCTTAATGCTTCTCCTGAGTCTTGTATTTGAATGTCAAATTTTCCATTCAGTTCTGATCTTTTCATCAGAAATGCCTGAAAGTACTCTATATCATTGAATGTCCATTTCCCCCTGAAGGATCATACTCAGTTTTGTCTCATAATGGTAATCCTAGCTCTTTTGCCCTTTTCCTTGCAGAATATCCTATTCCAAGTCCACCTGATATTTTAATGTAGAAACTGCTAATCTTGTGTTATCCTGACTAGAGCTCCATGATATTTGAATTGGATACTTTTGGCTGCTTGAAATATTTTCTCCTTGACCTGGGAGCTCTGGAATTTGGTTATAATGTTCCTGGGAATTTTCATTTTGGGATCTCTTTAAGGAAGTGATTGGTGGATTCTTTCCATTTGTATTTTGGCCTCCAGTTCTAGAACATCAGTGTAGTTTTCCTTGATAATTTCTTGAACTAGGACATCTAAGTTCTTTTCCTGATCATGGCTTTCAGGTAGTCCAACAATTTTTAAATGATCCCTACTTGATCTATTTTCCAGGTCAGTTGTTTTTCCAATGAGATAATTCACATTTTCTTCTTTTTTTTCATTCTTTTGATTGTGTTTTATTGTTTCCTAGTGTCTTGTAAAGTTGTTAGCTTCCACTTGCCCAATTATAATTTTTAAGGAATTATTTTCTTCTGTGAGTTTTTGTGCTTCCTTTTCTATTTGAACAGTTCTGCCTTTTAAAAGACTTCTTTTCTTCATTAATTTTTGCGTATATGTATTTTTTTTTCCATTTGGCCAATTTTGCTTTTCATTTTTCTCTTCATTGGATTTTTGTGCTTCTTTTATCATTTGGCCTACTCTGTGATTTAAGGTGTTATTTTCTTCAGTGTTTTTTGTCTTCTTTGTCATACTATTGATTTCTTTTGATGATTTTCTTCTATTACTCTTATTTTTGTTCCCAGTTTTTCCTCTACCTCTCAATTAATTTTTAAAATCTCCTTTCATCTCTTCCATGGCCTGAGACCCATTCACATATTTCTTTGAAGGCTTTGGATATAGCAGATTTGACTTCGTTGTCTTCTTTTGACTTTGTATTTTGGTCTTCTATGTCACTATAGTAACTTTCTATACTCAGGATCTTTTTATGTTATTTGCTCATTTTTTTCCAGCCTGTTTCTTGACTTTTAACTCTATGCTAAAGTAGGGCTCTACTTCTGGGGTGTAGGGGCCACTGCCCCAAGCTTCAAATTTCCTGTCAGCTGTTTTCAGGAATAATTCTGAGGACCTGTAAGTTTTTGGTTCTTCAAAATGTTATGATCTAGGGAAAGATGTGTTTATTACTTTCCTGGTCTATGTTCTGGTCTATGAGTGACCACAGGCACTCTTTTCTGCCCTGCAACTGTGACCAGAGTCTCTGTTCCCCTGAAGCCATGAGCTCTAATGTGCTAGTACTCCTCCTTGCCCTAGGACTGAGACCCAGGATTGCAACCTGGATTGGACTAATGGCAACGCAACAGTGTCCTGACCTTGGAGGCAGCAAAGGGACCCCTGTATTCTCCTTCTGACAAGTTGTTCAGCCCTCTTACCATCTGTGGGCTGAAAGGTCTGAGAAGTCTGCCACCACTGATTCAGTTGCCTCTAAGGCCCAGTGCTAATTTGCTGGGGCCTGGTCTTTGCTATTATAACTTGCACTAGACTGTACTCCACTCTCATCCTGGAGCAACAGACCTTTCCTGTCAACCTTCTAAGTTGTCTTGGGCTGGAAAATTGTTTTACCTCATCCTTTTTGGGGTTCTGCCACTCCAGAATGTTTTTTTTTGAGGTGTTATTTAGTTTGGAGGATAAATTTAGGAGAACTCAGCCAAACCTTTTCTCTGCCATTTTAAGTCCACTCTGAACCAGCAACCTTTGCTTCTACAGAGATTTGAAACCCCATGCTTTGTACCTTATAATCTTTTGCTGCTTGATATGTCTTCAAAGGCAAAGGGAAAAAGAAGAGTGTGAGGCCACTGTCAATGCTGTGTAAGAGAAAAGGGAAGAGTTCCTGCTCTCCCTACAAATATACCCACAGTCAGACTAACTCTTCTTGAACCATATGCTTTCTCTCTGCCTTTGAAACCCCTTCCTTCTGTTCTCCCTGTCCAGCAAGCGGCAGAGCCCAGATAAGTGTCCATGACCTCTGATTCCAATTCCATTGCTTACCCCACTGTGCCTTGTTGCTTCCCTTTCTGTTCCTTTCAAGGAGATTGTCAGGTTTTTAAACAGTTAAAAAATATATTTCCAGTGAGCCATACGAGCCCTGCTTTCCCAAAACTTTTTGCTCTTTGTGATTTCTTTTCTCTCATGAAACTTAACAATGCTACTTATCACGAACCAGTAATTTTTCTACGGAATTACTTCCCAATCACATTAAGATGGATGAGAGAAATCTTTAAACAATACCCTTTGTTAAGAGCAGTTAAAATACCATGGTATTCTTAGCTCATTGAAAAGCAATCATGTTTTTTACATGCCTTTATTAATTAGTTTCTTTTTGTAAGATTTCAGATTCCCAAAGATGCTTTGAAACTTAGCGGCTCTCAGTGGGACTTTTTGTTACAATAAAGATTTCTCCACAATATCAGCAAGTCTGATTATGTCCATTTATAGCTTTCCAGTGGAAACATCAGTGCTGTATTTCCAACTCTCAAGGTAGAGAAAGGAGCAAGAAAACAAGTGGTTTGGAATTTGTCTAAATCTACAGACTCATGTTCAGAAAGGGTATTACTTTTTAAAATTTCTCTAAAAAATTCAAGTCCCATTTGTATCTAACTACAAATACTAAGCTGTGTCACCACAGTAGAACTATTATAAATATTTGTGCAAATGTAAGTCATTGTCTTCTTTATTTTGATTTCTTTGGGTATACATGTAAATGATGGCTTCACTGCATCGGAGGGAATACACAGTTTAGTAACTTTGGGGGCATGGTTCTAAATTGTTTTCTAGAATGGTTGGACCAGTTCCCAGTTCCAATAATTATACATTAATGGATCCATTTGCCTACAGTCCCTCCAACATTTGTTATTTTTTACTTTTTTAAGTTCAACTTTACCAATCCGTAGGGTATAAGAAAGACCCTCAGAATTGTTTAGCTTGCATTTACTAATTATTGGTGATTTTTTTCATGTGGCTAATAAGAGGGTGCTTATCAGTTAAGGAATGGTTGAACAAATTATGGCACATGAATCTAATGGAATAATATTATGCTGTAAGAAATTACAAAGGAGATGGTTTCAGAGAAACCTTGAAAGACTTAAATGAATCAAGGCAGAGTAAAGTGAGACTTGAGAACTCTGATCAATGAAATGATCAACCATGATTCCAGAGGACCAATGATGAAAAATTATATAAACCTCCTGACAAAGAAGTGATAGACTAAATATGAGGAATGAGGCACCTTTTTAAATATGTCCAATGTGGGAATTTGCTTAAGTTTGACTGTGCGTATTTGTTACAAGGGTTTTGTTTTCCTTTTTTTCTTTTTCTTCAGGGTATCCTCAGTAACTAAATGGGAAGGAGAGAAAAAAATGCATATAAATTGAAAAATAAAATTTAATTTGAAAAATTAAACTGTGACATTTTGTGATAGCAAAGGCTTGGAAACAAAGTAGATGCCCATCCACTGCGGATGGACTAAATAAATTGTGGTATATGAAGATAAGAAAATATAACTATACTGTAAGGGTTGAAGCATATTTTTTCACTTTATTCTTTTTTGTGTTTTTTTTTCCTTTTGATCTGTTTCTTCTTTCACAACTGTGACTAATATGGAAATATGCTTTATATGATAGCGCATGTATTACTTATATAAAATTCCCTACCATTTTTGGAAGAGGGGAGGGGAGGAAGAAAAATTTGGAACTCAAAATCTTGTGAAAATGAATGTTAAAAATTGTTTTGACAAGTAAGTGGGAAAAAATAAGATACTATTTCAAAATAACTATGCTTTAAGAAATGATGAATGTGTTGAATACAAAGAAACATGGAAAAATCTACATGAACTGATGCAAAATGAAGTAAGCAAAGCTAAAGAAACAAAATAGACAATGATTACAAAAAGAACAACACACACGCACTCACACACACACACACACACACACACACACCAATCAAAAGTGAATATTCCAAAATTTCAAACAACAACAAAGAAAAGCTATGACTAGATGATACCACCAGACCATTCAGAAATGGTTGGTTATCCACAAGTACGTAATTTCAGCCTTTTTCATTGTACTGATGTTAAGCTGATTTTTTTCTTATTTTTCTTTGCCTTTAAAATCTACTTGTTATCTGGACTGACTCTCTGGGAGAGAGACAGAAGGAATGCTGGGAATAAATGCAGTGATGTAAAAATAAAAAGCAGCTAGGTGGTACAGTGGATGGAATGCTTGATCTGGAGTCAAGAAGATCTGAGTTCAAATCCAGCCTCAGATACTTACCAGCTGTGTGATCCTGGGTAAGTCACTTAACCCTGTTTGCCTCAGTTTCCTCATTTTTGCCAAGAAAAACCAAGCTTTTCTTTACTCATGAAGAGTGAGATGTGACTGAAAAACAATTGAACAACAACAAAAACAACAACAAAAAAGACCAATAAAAGCTTGTTTTAAAAAAAATTAAACTGTAAATGTTATTTGAATATATTAGAAGGAGAACTGGATATGAATTCATAGGATTTAGACCTTTTGAAATCATCTTGTCTAATCCCTTCACTTTACAGAGGAGGAAAATGAGACTGAGAAAACTTTATTGACGCTCAGGATAACTCAGTTTGGAAGTTATCTGAAGCCCCTCACTCTCTACAGTTGTGCCTCACATTTATATAGATGGTAAGCATTAAAGGCAGGATTCAAATTTTTGACTTTTCATCTAGTATTTTTCCAACTATGCTACAGCAAATCAGAAAACCTGGGTTCAAAACTCAGCTGTTTACTGTTTGACTTGGACATATGACTCCTGCTTTTAGGGCACTAGTTTGCTCATCTGCAAAATGGGGCATTGGACTAGATGATCTCTAAGGTTCCCTCAAACTCTAAATTCTATGACCCTTTGCTTCTTCCTAAAGATGAGCTAGGTCCTTCACCAATATTTGGAGAGGCGGATTTCCCCTCTCTTTCCTTGCTTGTGTCGGTATTCCACTTTATCTTTGAGTTTTAATAGTTTCAATTATCTTGAGTGCTTTCCCCCCATAGGGGCTTTGCTCCTGCTTTCAAATATCGATAGATATTATGGCGTGCTTCCCCAAAATGTCACAAGACGTTTTATGAACTTTTTTAGCGCCTCTCCCGGGAGAATGTGCGTTTAATAGAAGGAAACGTCCTATTTCATTAGTGTAATCGTTTTTTGCACAAATTTGTTCTTCTGAAAAGATAGTGCTTGTAAAACTAGAGCCAAAATGGACAAATTGTGCCTACATTTAAAAGTTAGTATCTTAAAAGAGAAAAGACAAGTCCTAACGATATCACATCTGGAATTGCTAAAACATGCATCCCCTCTGAAAGCTACCTTTTTCTGCCGCAATATCAGAAAAATGATAGGACAATGACCTTTGGGGGAGTGGGAAGTTGCAGTGTAGAATTACTCAGTGACTGACAAATCCCAGTCCCAGAATTTGGTGGTTGAAGGAAAGGAAAGCCTTGTCCCTTTGCTTATCATATCAAGTACCTAGCAGAACAGCATGAATCAAATCTGTTGTCACAATTACACTTTTCCCTTTACTAATACCCACAAAAGAGCTTTATAAAAAGACATTCTAGATGTAGGATATAGCCAGATCCATTTTTTTTTTTGAAATAGCAGCAAATAAGAATGTGAAATACACCCTAAAGGTGAATAGTGTAGAACATTCAAATATGATCTCAGCCATTCAATCATAGAAGCTAAGGAGTGAAATTCTAAGGTGTGAGAATATCTTTGTAGATCTTCCCAGCCAGGAAACAGTCTTGTGCTTCTCCCCATGACAAACAAACCAAGCTTTTCTTTACTAAGGCAAATTAATGCAGTGGAAAGAGGGTAAGTTTTAGACTTAGAG
Organism: Pseudochirops corinnae; assembly: GCA_028646515.1. Lineage (NCBI taxonomy): Eukaryota > Metazoa > Chordata > Mammalia > Diprotodontia > Pseudocheiridae > Pseudochirops > Pseudochirops corinnae. The sequence continues at coordinate 309,020,149 of CM053585.1, read as the reverse complement.
CAACTGGGTTTAATCCTGGCTCTTAAAACTGCTACCTATATGACCTTGATCAAGTCATTTTACTTCATTTTTACATCCATGTTTCTTCCTCTATGAAATAAGAGGGTCAGACTAGCTGGCCTTTAAAATCCTTTCATAGCCTAAATCTATGACCCAATGATCTTACTCATTCAGGAGAGTTAGAAGGAGACTATGGACCACAAAACATTTGCGAGGCAGAAATAACTCAAGAATTACCTTTGGACCTGCTGAATTTCAGAGGAAGGTATTTAAGTGGGCCTAATGAATAAGGTGAGTGCTGGAGTTAGCAAGACCTGGGTTAAAATCCAGCCTCAGAAATTTACTAACCGTGTCACCCTGAGCAAGTCATTTAACTTGATTCCCTCAGTTTCCCCAACTGTAAAATAGGGATAATACTTCCTAGGATTGTTATGTGAATCAAATGATATAGTATGCATATGGCAGGGCACACAGGCCCTATAAATATTCCTCTCTTCCTTCCTGCCCTTGGATTGTCTAAATATGGCCTATATAGACCAGTGAAATCTAAATAACACTTGCATTGTGTGTGTGTGTGTGTGTGTGTGTGTGTGAGTCAACAAACATTTATTAGATGCCTGTTGTGTGCCAGACACTGGGCACTGGGTATAAAAATAAAGATTAAAATAGTTCCTGCTCTAGGGAAGCTTGTATTCTAATGGGGGACAAAACATGTACGTACAAGAGATATGTAGAGTACTGCCATAACCCCAGAGAGAACACACTAACACTCAGGGAGACGGGGAAAGGCTTCCAGTAAAAGGCAGAATTTTAACTGAGACTTGAAGGAAGTCAGGGAGGCCACTAGGCGGAGGTGAAAAGGAAGAGAATTCTAGGTGTGGGTGATAGTCAATGAAAAGGCATTGGGATTTAGAGGGTTGTGTGCAAGGAATGGCAAGGAGGCCTGTGTCGCTGGATTATAGACAGGTTTATGTGGGTAAATGTTTAACCGGCTCTCAAACAAACAAACAAAATCAAACATGCACAACTCACTTAACAGTTTAATCTGCATTTGATATTTACTCCATCACTTTCTTAAATCTAGGCAATCAAGAAAACAATTAATCAAGGCCTGATTTATCTGATATCTGAGAAGTAAATACTCTCACTGACAATTTAACAACCAGACCCTCCCCAGCTGGTTTAACTGGTACCAGTAGACCCCTAATTGTAGAGTACAGAGAGAGGAATAAAATGTTGGAAGGGCCAGGTTATAAAGGGCTTTAAAAGCCAAACAAGAGAATTTTTTATTAGATCTTAGAGGTAATAGGAAGCCTTTGGAGTCTTCTCAGTAGAAAAGATGACTATCAGATCTAATCTGTAGATCACTTTGGTAGTTGAATAGAGGGTAGAGAAGGACTTGAAACTAAAAGACTTGAAATAATCTAGGCGTGAGGTGATGAGGTTCTGCCTCAGGGTGATGGCAATGTCAGATGAGAGAAAGGGATGTATACAGCAGATGTTTGGAAGGTAGAAATAACAGGCAACTGATTGGACATAGTGATGGGGTATAGGCTCTGGGAACCCTCTTGAATCTTCCCACTTGATCTGGCTTTTGACTGAGGCCACAAGCTTTCCATTATTAATGTTCCCAAATCTCTGTTACCCTTAACCTAGCCTAGTCCTCCATTTTCTGTTATCTCTAGGTGGCCTTCAGCTACTTCATACCCTTAATCTCATTTTCTCCTGCAGTATGACTTCTAGTCACCCCATCAAGATCCTCCTTAGACTTCTCAAGACCCTCCCTAGACCTCTCCTCCCAGACTGCTAGGTCCCTCCCACAATCTTTCTGTATATAAGATTCATCCCACTTCCATGAAAGTGCTCAGATTCAAGAGTCTACCCAATATGGCTAATCTTTAATAAACTTTTTTTTACTTTGACTGAAAGAAGATTTGGGTCAAATTCATTTGAGCAGGACCCAATTGTGTCAGTATTTTGGGGTCTTGAGCACCCCTAAAACCCAGCATTTAAAATCCCAACAATAGGAGTGAAAAAGGATGAGGACTTGAGAATGTCACTTGGTTTGTAAGTCTGGGTAACTGGTAAGATGGTGGTGCCCTATACAGCTGGAGAATTAGGAAGAGGGAAGAATTTTTTGGCAGAAAAGGGTGAATTCTATTTTGGATATCTACAGCATATACCATTCAAGATGGTTGAATCGGTAGCTTGAGGTGTAAGAAATGGGGTTTGGAGAGGCTAGGACTGGATAAATAGATCTCAGAATCATCTTTATAGACATGATAATTTAATCCATGGAAGTTAATGATATCGCCAAGTATACAAGGGAAAGAGAAGACTGCTCTCAACAGAGTTTTGGGGGACACCCAAGATTAACAGGTGATCTTGGATCCAATAAAGGAGACTGAAAAGGAGCAGTTAGACAAGTAAGAGAAGAGAGCTGAAAAAGAACCAGAAGAGAGCTGAAAAACTTAGGTAGAAGAAAACATCAAAGAGAAGAGGGGGGTCGACAGTTTCAAAGGCTGAAGAGAGGTCAAGATGGATGAAGATTGAAAAGAGGCCATTAGATTTGGCAATCAGGAAATGATCAGTCATTTTGGACAGGGCATTTTCAGCAGAAAGATGATGACTGAAGCTGAATTGTAGAGAGTCTAGAAAAGAGGGAGGGCAAAAGAAATGGAGTGTTGATGGCCTAGTGGTGATTAATTAGCTTAGGGAACCAAAGTTATCCTTTCTACCTATGCAGATGAGTAATTGTTCTGCAATTTGGGTCTTAGAGAGTTGCTTGGAGGCACTGAGGGGTTTCACAGTCAGGATGCATCCAGGCTTGGATACCTCTGACTTCCAAACCTAATTCTAGTCACTATACCATGCTGCCTTCCTCTTTGCTTTTCTCATAGACTTGAAGCTGGAAAGGACCTTAAAGGCTGTGGATTGACCTAGGTGCTATTGCAGTCCCTCTCGCCTCCTGTGACTCTGGCTTCTCAGAGGCTAAGCCAGCAGAGATAAAGTTCTTTCAGGTTTCACCAAACAGAGAAGTCTTTGAATAGGGGCCAGGAACAGATTGTGTCCCTCTTGTCCAAGGATCAGCCTAGTTAAGCTCATCAACAGGTTGGCTTCGAGATGATGGATTTTCTAGCCTGAGTAGTTCTCAAAGGAAACCAACCTACCAGCTGCAAAAAGGGCTGCAGTCTGCCTTATTGGAAGAATCATCACATCAACAAGTTATGGATTATTGAGATATCGAATGACTTGTGTACTGTACTGGGGATAAAAGGATGTAAAATATTACAGTCCCTCTCTTAAGGAATGCTCCTCATTGATTTGACATTCAGCCTACTCTTTCATTTTTCAGTTCTCCATTACTCTGGTTCAGTCCTCACTTCCTCTCATCAGAGACAGTTAAGTATCACAATAAATAGAACACTGAGTTTGGAGTTCAGGACCAGACCTCAGTTCAGGCCTCAGACACTAACTGTGTGACCTTGGGCAAGTCACTTCAAAGCTATCGACCTCAGTTTCCTCAGCTGTAAGATAGGGATAATAATAGCACCTACCTTCCAGGGTTGTGAGCATCAAGTGAGGCAATATTTGTAGAGAATTTAATACAGTTCTTGGCACAAAGTAGGTACTAAACAAAGATTTCTTTCTCCTCCCTTTCTTCACCTGAACTGTGATAATGACTTCCTAAACAACCTCCCCAAGTCCAGCCTCCCCTTCCTTGAATTCATCCCGCTCCTATTACCAGATTAATCTTGCCAGAACAAAGACCACTTCACTTCCCTGCCCAAAAACCAGCATTGGTCCCAGCATAAAACAAACTTTTGACCCCAGCGTTTGAAGCCCTTCAAAATCTGATCTTCCTTACCTCTCTGCTTTGGTTCATCTAATTTCTTGTATGATATCATTCCCCCAGCTCTACCTTCTGAAATCCTACCTACTGTTCAAAGGCCATCTCCACCATGATGTGTTCTTTGATTCCCAGAGCCAGGAATTGGGAATGGGGGTGAGGAGGAAGGAGATATGTAGCTTCTTGGGAACATTTTACAAAGAGAGGCAAGAAAGCCACTACTAGTGATGCTCTAGCTCACGAACAAGTTTCCAAAGAAGAGATTATTTAGGACCAATAGACCAAAGTGAAGTGGAAGCAGATTTTAGTTTAACATAAAGAATAAATGAATGAATGAGCATTTATTAAGCGTTTTCTTCTGTGTTCACAGTACAAATTAAATTTATTCAATTCAACAAACATTTATTAAGCCATTACTGTGTGCAGTTCCCAACAGTAATAGGCTCTAGGGTAAATAAGTTTTCTAGGGACAGTGGTAGAGATTCCTGCTTCCAGATCTCAGTTATAGGGCTTCTCCCAGTGACTGCTTTTTGGGATGTATGTGTGTGTGTGTGTTTGTGTGTGTGTGTGTGTGTGTGTATGTGTGCATGTATTTTTCCCATTGAATTTTAAGTGAAGAGACCAGGAAGCTTGAAATGAACTATTCCATTCCTACACAGCCCATTCATTTACTCTTCCATCCAGGAGAGCTAAAAAGGGATCATTAAGCCCCATTCTGTCTTTGAGAGTCCTTATTTATCTGTTGTCATCTGGAAACACCAAAAGGACTTGGCTGCAGCATCCCATGGGTCTGTGACTGATTTCCTAGCTTCATCTCAGTGCCAATTTGCAAAAGGATTTTCCACTTTGAAAATCAAAGGGGAAAATAATATCTGATCTTCTCATTACTGGATCACATCTACAAAATGATTGCTGCCATGGATAATGTACCATACTAGGCTGGGATTTCTTAGAGCTAATGATAATCGTTACAGTGTTTTCAAATTTATAGTTTATATATATATAATACAATATATAATTTACATGTGTAAATATTTATATAAAAGTATCATATATGATATATAACATTAAATATAATATATTTATGTTACATATAATATAAATTTATATGTATATTAATTCATTTGAGCTTTTCAACAATACCAGAATATAGATACAATAATTGTTATTAAGACTTACCCACATTAACACACACCCTAAAGAGACAGGATTGGAACCTGACTCAAAGTCCAACCCACTATCCGTGGAAGCATTCAGCCTCTTCATACATTGTCTCAGAATGACCTCCAGTCAAGATAGGTTATAGGCATCTAACTCTAAAATTATGCAGATTTTATATTTAAAATTAGATCCTTAAACAAAGAGGTCTCTATGCCAGATAGTCAAATGGAATAGCATCTACTTCAGAAGGTAATCTATTCAAACCCATTAGCCTATGGATTGGTATAGAGAGAAAGTCAAAAGAAGACAACATTTCAGTTGTAGGCCCTATAGAGATGAGGTCTTTAAGAGTAAACCAATCCCAGTGTGGCGCCACAGAATCTTGGGGTTTGCAGAAACCTTAGTGGTCATGTAGTCCAACCCTTTCTAGCTAGATAACACTCTTGGTTCAATGCCTCAGACAGAATTTTACACATAGTGGGTACTTGGAAAATGTTTATTGAGTGAAATGATTAAAGACTTAGGTTAGTGAATGAATACAGGAATGGATTAGTGGTAGAGAAAGTTTATGGTCTTTGGAATAGAAGTTCAAGCATCATAGGGTTTAGAGCAGGAAGGGACCTTAGAGGCCATCATGTCTGATCCCTTCACATCACAGATGAGGAAACAAGCGAACCTGAGAGAGATTATGGTAACTTTGTCAGGGTCACACAGCTAATGTCTGAGTAGGATTTGAACCCAGGACTTTCTGACTAAATCCAGTGATTTGTACCCTCCTCCATATTGCCTAAAAATAAAATAAAATAAAAATTTAATCAAATTAAATTAAGCAATATCTGGGACTCTAGAATATAAACCTAGAGGTATAAAGTTGGGGTATCTACTCATTTTCATAGAAATGTAGTGTAGGCAAAAGGAATTTAGTAGAATGAACACCAGATTTGGAGTCAAAAGAGCTGGGTTAGTATCCTAATACTACCACGTATTATCTGTGTAATCTGGGGCAAGGCACTTCCCCTCTTTTGTCCTTGATTTCGTCATTTATAAAATAAGGTTGGTCTAGATCAGAGGTCCCCAAATTTATTTGGCCTGCTGCCTCCTTTAAAAAAAAATTACTCAACACTCACCTGGAAATCTTTCTTTAATCCTTTAACAATCTTTTTTGAAATTTATGTCATTTAAAAAAAACATGAAATTTATTTTTTTTAATGATGCATCTTAAATTTAATAATTTATTGTAAATTTGTGGAAATTTTCCTGCATTGAAATTTTGATGACTCAATATTGCATCATGCAACCATACAGTATCATATTGTAAACAAGTCATTACATGCCCACATTCCTGCCCACGCATGTTGGACTTCCCAACAATGTGCTACACATTCATCTGCCAACATTTGCTTGTTTAGACCTGTTGGAGGACTTGACCACTGATTGATTAGAACTTGCACATGGTGTGTTTGTTTGGAAAATAATGTAATCACCCCAACTTTAACTCTGTTACACAATAGGTGAAACGTACAGTTTTTCAAAATTCTTTCTTTTCTCTTCTTTCCTTATGCTTCCACCTCACCCTTATTTTCATTCAAGCCCCCCCCAATTGCATCTGAAGCTATTACCACTCCCCATCATCCCAGAGGCCCCCCTCCATGGAATGGTATCATCCACTTTGGGTGGTCTATTCATCTCTAAAATCTTGTAAAGAGTTGCCCAAGAGAGCCTTCAACAGAAGCTAAAAGTCTGCAGAGTCTAAAAGATGGGAACTTTGAAAGGTTAAAGGGAAAGTCTTCACATGCCAACTAGACAATGTCTTATCCTACAATGCTTGAATACTTTAATTGTACTTGAAAAGGCCAGCAAGACAAATCACCTGCTTATCTACCTTATTCACACAGTTGTCCCTTGCTACTCATAATAAAATTCCCAAAGGAGTATGGAAAGTGAAAAATACTGAACCCTCTAAGGCAGTGATTCTCAACTTTCCTAATGCTGCGACCCTTTAATACAGTTCCTCATGTTGTGGTGACCCCCAACCATAAAATTATTTTCGTTGCTGCTTCATAACTGTAATTGTGCTCCTGTTATGAATTGTAATGTCAATATCTGATATGCAGGATATATTTTCATTGTTACAAATTGAACACAACCCACAGGTTGAGAACTGCTGCTCTAAGGGAACATAGAAATTGCTTCTGGAGGGAAGGGGCTTTTGAGCAGGAAAAATGTGTGGGAAATAAGAAGCAAGTTTTCTCTTGTCTCTTGCCTACAGGTAACTAAGAGTTCCAGAGCCAAAGTTCTGTGGGAGTCAAAAGGAAAATTTTAAAAATTCTCAAATGAGGCAGGTAGGTGGTATAGAATATTGGGTGTGGGAGATCTGAATTCAAATCCAGCCTCAGACATTTACTAGCTGTGTAACCAAGTAATGCCAGTTTACACGCAGTCTGTTAGCTTTCTATCCAGAGGCAGATAGTGTATTTCATCATTTGTCCTTTCCAATTGTGGTTGGTCATCATGTTGATTAGAGATCCTAAAGTCTTTCAAAATTGTTTATCTTTACAATAGTATTGCTACTGTACAAATTGTTCTTATTCTGCTCACTGCACTTTGCATCAGTTCATACATGACTTGCGGGATATTCCTGAACCTATCCTCTTCATTTCTTATGGCATACTGGTATATTGTGAGTGCCTCATCTCCTCTCAACATCAAACCTGAAAAGAGAGTCAAGTTTCTCCAACAGCATTTGGAGTTGTTTTGGCACATTAGAATGAGATGAGATGGCCTCATGGCTCACATCATGGTTGAGTTGTGGGAAGAGTCCTGTGAATAAGAGTGGAGACTTCAGATAGCAGGACACTGCATGAGTCCCTGTTGCAAAGGTCTTCCAGATCATATATGAGGAATCTTCTCTGTGGGAGAGGGAAAAGGTTCTCCCTCAGACAGAGAGACAAGCTCAGGGGTTGCTGGAGAAGTCTGCCTGGGAAAGAATGAAAGCACCAAGTCAAGCATCCCCTGGTTGTTGTTGATGACCCTACATAAACTGAGCTGTGAGGATAAACTTGAGACCTCACATTCAGCACCTCAGAGACTGAGCTTTTTGCTTTTAGGGACCTTGGAATGAAAGGGAAGGGGCAGTTAATGGAGCTGACACTGTGAAGGAATATAAGTGAAAGGAAGCAATCTGGCTATTCGACTAATAAGACACTCTATCTCTCAGCTCTAGGCATTTTCTCGATCTCCTGTGTCTGGAATACTCTCCCTCCTCAACTCCATCTACTGGCTTCCTATGATTTCTTTAAGTCCTAACTAAAATCCCATCTTCTACAGCAGACCTGCACAACTTGGCTGCAGGTAGAGGACAAAATGAAAATAAGCTAAACTTCCAGCTGCAGATAATCTAGTCCAGGCCTGTAAAATCTACTGCCCATGGACTGCTTGTGGCCTTTAGACAATTTGCAGGGAGCCAAAGGATTTCAAGCAACCCACAAGAAAAGTAGAAGAAATCCTTTGGCATGTCACAAGCAGTCCGTGTGCTGTAAGCGGCTGTGCCGCAAGTTGTGTAGAACTGGTCTAGTCTAGAGATAGATGGTTGGTTGCCATGACAAACAGGAGAGAGTCATTTACATGACGGGCATCGTAGTGACTAGTGGAAGGTGGGTTAAGCAGGGCACAGACAAACACTCACTACATCTTTACTTTCTTTTGCATTCTCTACATTTTTTACAAGCCAATCCAAATTCTTTGGTGGGTCATGGCCTGTTATACAGGAAGCCTTTCTCAATTCCTCTTAATTTCCTCTATTAATTGTTATTGTTCAGTCATGCCCATCTCCTTGTGAATTCATTTGGGGTTTTCTCGGCAAGGATACTGAATGATTTGCCATTTCCTTCTCCAGATCATTTTACAGATGAGGAAACTGAAGCAAATAGTGAATTAATTTGCCCAGGGTCACACAGCTAGTAAGTGTCTTAGGTTAGATTTGAACTCAGGTCTTTCTGACTCCAGGCCTGGTGCTCTATCTACTATACCATGTGGCTGTCTGTAATGGTAATGGGAATTTGAAGATCTTCCTGGCCCCTTGACAGGTCTAGGTGAATTTGAGGACCTTTCCTGATCTAAAAGTAAACTCTGCCCTTGAATGTGGCCATATGGAGCCTATGGTGGGGCTTGTTTTTCAGGAAGGCACAACTTTTGTTACTTTATAGTCAAGTGGTCAGGAGGCTTGTGATATGCTCTGACCCTGGAGAAGGCTATATATACCTCTGAGGTGGGGTTTTGCTCTGGGTCTCACTTTGGGATGAATTGTGTGATTTGGGCAGATGAGCCTCTGGGCAGCCATTAAGCTCCCTGACTTTGAAAACCCAGATTTTGGTGCTTCTCTCTCTGGTGATTAACTAGGTATGAGTGTAATGGTCAGACGGCTGGAAGCCCTATTTGTTGGTTTGTTGAATTGTGTTATTTTCTCTGTTTGTAATTTTTGTCTGCTTGTAACTTCTGTTTGTTTTCTCTGAAGTTCAGGGTGCTGACTTTTCCCTCTGAACTAGGTGAATGATATAAGTTTGATTAAAGTAAGATTGTTAACTCTTTTTGAGTTGCTTTCCTCTATAAAGGCAGATCAAAGAACCTGTACTAGCAGCCATGCTGGGTATGCGAGGGGGCTTGCTGCTACACTATCCTGTGTTATTTCCTTTTTATTCTGGATATAGCTTCTTTGTGTGTGTGTGTGTGTGTGTGTGTACATATATATGTATACACACAAATACATATATACAAACACATATATGTGTGTGAATATATATGCACATACATACATATACATATGTATGTGTATGTATACACACACACACACACATATATATATATATATATATATATATACATAATTAATTTATTTGCCTGTTATCTCTCTGATTAGATTATAAGCTCCTTGAGGGCAAGGACTGTTGTTCACTTCTTTTTGTATCCCCAGCATTTGGCACAATGACTGGCATGTAGTAGCTGCTTAATAACTGGTTTTTGATGATTGATTGATCTCTACTGATATAGGTGAGAACAGAGGAGCCCCAGCAAGGCATCTACCTTTTGGTCTTTGACCCAGAGATTCTATCCCTGCTGATGCTGGAGCCATGAAACAGGAGAATGAGAGTAGATCTGGGGCAGAGATTGTGGAGCTCTGTGATAAGAAAGCTCTAGGCTTATCTCAGGAGGAGGAAGTTGACTCACTGCCCTTCCCACCAAGAAGCTATAGCTCCTGAGGGTGTGGTCTAACAGCACCAATTCTGATAGGCTCTTAGGAACTGACTTCCAGAGTATGAGGGAACTCTTTGAGGACCTGTTTTTTTACAGTCAACTAAATTTATTAGACTCTCCAGATTGAGAATGCTCTTTGTCCCTTTTTAGATGGCTGAGATAGAGAGCTATTCCCACAGGGTCTCATAAAGATGAATTCCCTTTGCAGTCAGCTCCTGATGGGGATCTGCAAAAGAGGAGATGAAATTTCTGAAGCAAATGGTGAATGGTTTTGATAGATTGGACTTATTCATACTTCCCCCCACCCAATACACATTACCATACTCTATACTTAGCCTGTCTCAGGAGCAATTACATACCATCTTTTAGGTGATTCCCTACCTGAATGGCTTCATGCTTTGGCTGTGAGCCTCTGCCACCATATGATCATACTGGTGTACATTGATCAATTGTTGACATATGAGCAGAAGTTTGGGATAACTATAATCCTTGAAACATGAAGTTGGCAAGAAAGCAATTGATGGTCAGCCCACGGCAGTGCTAGTAAGACTGTATAGAGAAATTCATCACTAGGGAACAAGAGACGGTTCAGCCCCATCCAAGCCTGATGTATCCTCAAAATCTCCTATGGCCTTGGGTCATTCATGGGAGGCTACATAGATCATAGAGGGAAGATACATAGAGGGAAGGGCTATTATGGGCTCAGTATCTATGGGCCCTTTTAGTAGCCATGTTATTTTGGGCAAATTCAAATGGAAACCCTTGAAGTTGCTCAAACCATCTCATTGTAGTTAACACCAAGAAGAATCAGATCCTAGGGGCAACTTTGTCTTCTTTTAGGTAAAGGCTCTCCATACGATATCCTTTAAGCTAGGGATTGACTTCCCTGTTAGCTATATCACACCTAGAAGTAATCTTGGTGAGGTGAATGTTTGGTAATCATCACTTTAAATTTTAAGTCTATTCTCCCCAGAGACCAAGTAGAGGAGAGCTTGCTTCTGATTAAGTGATACTGAGGATATGATGTTGCAGGGAACATAATGGATGAGTGCTCATGAGTAATAACTAAAAATTACCTCCCTTCAGATCCTCAGGGTTACCTCTAGAACCCTGTCGTGAATGATAACTGTGCCCTGGGAAGCCAACATGGAGCTATAAGAGAAACTTCAAGGATGTGTGCTACATAAAATAAATGAAATAATCCCCACTTGCAGGGCCAATATTATACTTACCAACAATAACAATTGACCTTTCTTATTCTTAAATATTCTAGAGATATTGAAGTGGTACCATTGAAGTACCATTGAGAGTACTAGACCAGGAATCAGGAAGACCTGAGTTCAAATTCAGTAGACACTTATTGGCTGCATGACTCTGGGCAAATTATTTCACTTTTTGGCCTCAGTTTCCTAGACTGTAAAATGAGAACAATGATAGCACACTTAAATGGTGTTATGAGGTTCAAATGACATAATATTATAAAACATTCAGTACAGTGACTGGCACACAGCAGGTAATTAATATTACAGTTTAAAAGTTGTCCCAGAGTTAGTGAATGACAGCTCAATTACTCATTAAATTCTTGACCTGATCTTTTCAACTCTACCCCAACTCTTTTGGGTTCCCCTAGTTATATAGAGCAAAGGGAAGGAAGCAAAGGGACTCAAAACCCAGTTTATTATATATCTGAGCATGTCCATCCTCTGTTTAATAAATTCCAGTGACTACCTATTATCCACAGAGTCAAATTAAAAATTTTCTGCTTATCTTTTAAAGCCCATCATAGCCTAGCCCTTTCCTGTCTTTCCAGCCTTTCACTGTCTGTGTACTTTATGATCCAGCTACACAGGCATCCTTGCTTTTCTTTTTTCGTAACACTCCATCTCTCAACTCCATGCAATTTGTTCCTTCCTCACCTCCTCATGTCTTTCTTCAATACTCAGCTCAGATTTCACCTTCTACAAGAAGGCTTTCCTCATTCCCCATGCCTCCCCTAGACCAATACTGCCTTCCCTCTGAGTTTACCCTCTAATCTACTCCGTACATATCTTATATTTGCAGAGTTGCTTATTCGAATTCTAAGTACAGATATTCCACAAACCAACAGATATGGACTGTGCAAGCTGAGCAAGAAAACCAGTAGTAGAGAGTAAATATCTATTGCTAAATATCTTTCTAACCCTTATAAACCAAAATAGTTATAGTGGCACTTTTCACAGTAGCAAAAAAAAAAAAAAAAAAAAACAAACTGGAAATACAGTTTGTGCCCACTGAGTAAAGAATGACTGAACAAATTGTAATATATAAATATTATTATGTCAAAAGAAATAATGAATAGAAAGAATTCAGAAAATTTTGGGAAGACTTGTATGAGCAGATGCGTAAAAAAGTAAACAGAATCAAAAGAACTACATATATGTATATATGAATGTATGCAAATATATACACACATATACATATGCCCATATCTGTATAATGACTACAGTAATGTCAAAGAAAACAACACTAAAAGATGCAAGAATTCTGATCAATGCATTGACTGCTATTGCTACCAATGGGCTGTAAAGGAAGCACAGGTGGTGGAGTATCGGTAAGGATGAGTCATACATACACTGTCTGACATGGTCTGTTTTGTTTAGCTCTGTTTCTTGTTACAGAGGAGAACTCTATTAGGAGTATATTTGAAAAATCAGTGATGTCCAAAAGCAGCATAAATAAACCTTTTTAAAAAGCTGTCTTTCCAAAGGGTGGCTCTGGTGTATGATTGAGTCCTTGGCACTACGTACAACAGCAGAGCGAGAGCAATTCTGACATGGTCCATCTTTTCCTCAGAATTTCTTGGGTGTGCCAGTGGAGAGTGGCTGGGAACAACTCACAGTAGATCTGCACAGCAGGGAAGCAGCTCTGATGACATGGAAAACCATAATGATAAAGGATGAATGTGATATTTGTTATGCAGCCAGGGTACCAATGGACAGTTTCATCTGCCATTATGGAAATTGGAGCTATTTGTTCTCATAGAATTAATTGTACAAATAAATAAAATTTATCTGCAATATTTGGCATGTGATCCTGAAAATTAGAATTCATGGGCTCACATTTTGGACATCTCACATACAAATATAGACAAACGGACATTTTAATGCAAATTTAATACACAGTAGTTAAATTAATGATTTTTCTTGGGTTGTTTTTAATTGAAAAAAACCTCACAGCCTCAACATATAAATCAAACTTGCCTAGCACAGTTGCATGACAGAGAAGTCTGTACATTTACATCCTATGCATCTCAAATCAGATTGGCTGAAAATGAATGGTTTCAATAGCTAGCTAGAGATTCCAATCCCATTGCTAGTTCTCTGTACCTACAGTTTCTTCCATTTCCTTGTGATTTGAAATATATTGTAGTTTGGGGAGAAAAAAAAAACCTAACGTGAAATTCTTGGATTTTTCCTCTTGATCTTTTTCTGTCCAATAGCTATCTTTAGCCATGCCTTCCCCACCTACCCATTAGTCCTTTCTTTTGCTGCGACCCCCTCCCACCTCTGCAACCTATTACACCCCCCCTACCTTCAATCAAATCTTGTTGTACAAGCTAAAAACTCCCAATTTCCTAGTTGATTATTTGATTGCAGTCTGTGACCTCAGGGCTGGCTGGAAAACCCTTTCCTCTTTCCCCTCCTCATGAGCCCCCTCCAGACATCTCTTCTGTAGAAGCTGTCATGTCCCCCTCCCTACCCATCTAAGCAAGCTGCCCTATATTGCTATCTGAGCTTCCCTGAAACAAAGCTTCAGGAGTCCAAGCAACAGATGGTAGCAGCCTCTTACTAGACCATGAGGAGCTCCTTCCAAATATGCCTGAAGACCATTTTGGGGGAGGCTCCCTGACTATATACTTGAGTGTATGCCCTCCCTGTTCCTTCCTTGCTCTGCTTTGGAGGTATTAGACCTGACTCTTGTGTCAGAGGGGTTGATGGACTGACTACACTGGGGCAATGTATCAGTCCTGGCCTTCTCTTTGGCGCTTGCCCATAAACACATCAATGCTTTCAGCATTGCTTGACCATGTAATTCTTCTGGGAAGCCCTATATTAATCCCATCAAAGAATCTTAATAAAATATAACCAAAAAAGTTTCTGCTTCCTCCCAAATGGCTGATAGGGGAAGGGGGAGAGGCTGTGTTTATAAGAAATAATGAGTGGACTGAATAAACTGCTTTTCATCCTTACAAAAACAGAGAAGGAAAATCATTCACCTGAAGCTGGACCATCTATGTGGATTCCACATATGGGTCCATTAACTTGTACTTAAATCCACAGGGACTGGGAGAGGAAGAAAAGAGGGAGGAAAAAGAGAAAGGGGAAAAGAAAAGGAAGAAGAAGAGAGGAGGAGGAGGAGGGGAGGAAGAGGAAGATAAGAGTATGGAAGAGGAAAGAAAGGAAAGGAAGATAGAGAAAGGCAGAAGGGAAGGAAGGGAGGAAAGAAAAAGGGAAGAGGAAAAGAGAGGAGAAAAGGGAGTGAAGGATGAAGAGGAGGAGTCCTGTTCCTCTGAGTTCAGTTACTACAGAGTGCTGAAGGACAAGACAGGTAACATTAACTCTGCTAATTGTTTACCTGCTTAGCTCATCTAGCCCAATCTTCCTTGATTAGCTTTTGATTTCATGCTGGATGGCTAAAGTGCTTCTGGGCACCTCTGGGCAAATTTGTGGTCCATACTGAAAAGGAATTTTTATCACCTGTTTAATGCCCCATAGCTGACAGGAAACAGCACAGAGAGAGGAGAAGGGCCACTTTTGCTGGCATTAAAGGGGCCATTAAGCACAGGATTCAGGAAAGGTCTTGTTTTCAGTTATATTCAAAGCTCTCAACTGAAAATGAAGTGTAAGCAAGAGGTAGAGGAGAGAAGGCTGAGCACTGAGCATCCTAGAGAAGTCAGCCCCTCCCACCACCCTCAGACACAAGAGGTCACTGAGCACATCCCTTCCTTTAGCACTGCAAGTACATAAAGTACATTCCCAACATGGGGATGGATGGGATTCATTAATGAGTCTTCATTGTGCGGTCATCCCTGGACCAGGGAATGCTAGCAGGATGTGATTCAGGGCATCATTTCTGCATAACACAAAACAGACCATGTAGGAACTAGATAGCTTCAGTGTTCTAGGGCACAGAACTATACAGATTTAGAGCTGGAAAGGACTTCAGGGCTCCTTTGCTACTTACTTTACAAATGAGGAAACTGAGGCCCAAAGGCACATAGTTAATAGAGTGACATAGCTGGCATTCTCACCCAAGTACTCGGATTACAAATCCGGCCTTCTTCCCACTGTACCATGCTACCTCCTATCTGCCCAGGTCCAGCTCCATCGGAGCAGTTATGCATTTTCTGCCCTCTTCAGTTCACAGAGATGCATCTTTCTCTAAAATTCCTAGTATAAGGTCTCCTAAGCTTTTTTTGTATCATGGTACCCTTTAGCAATCTGGTGAAATCTATGGACTTATTCTCCGAATAATGTTTTTGAATGCAGAATTAAAATACATAGGATTACAAAGGAAGCAAATTAAATTGAAATACATATATATATAAATATATATGTATGTATGTATGTACATATATGTCTATATAGAAGGGTATATATGTATATGAATACATATGTGAGTATGTGTATATATGTGTGTTATAGGAATCTGAAGATCTTCCCTGCCACTAGGCCCTTTGCTTAAGTGGCTACATGACTCTGAGAACCTTCCCAGATTTGAAAGTATACTCAGCCCCCTTAATAGGCTGAATATGGTCACATGGAGCCTGTGGCGGGAGGCTTGTTTTTTGGGAACACCTGTGCCTTGTAGCTTTGTGATTGGGCAGTGGGTCAAGAGGGCTGTGACATTCTCCAAGCCAGGAGAAGGCTATATATGTGCCCTGACGTGAGGTTTTGCTTTGGGGCTCACTTTGAGCAGAGCTGTGTGATTTGGCCAGACGAGACTCCAGGAAGCCATTGAGCCCCCCGCTTTGAAAAACCCAGATGTTGGTGCTTCCCTCTCTGGTGACTGAATAGGTAACTGATGTAATGGTCAGATGCTGGAAGCCTGTCTACTGATCTGTTTCTTTGTTTGCTTGTAACTTCTGCATTGTAACTTGTGTTTGTATTCTGTTTATATTCTCTCGAGTTCAGGGTACTCACTTTTTCCCCTGAACTAGGTAAATGATATGTGTTTGATTGATTAAAGTGAGATTGTTAACCCATTTTGAGTTGCTTTCCTTTAGAAAAGCAGATCTAAAGAACCTGTGCTAACAACCATCTTGGGTATGCTAGCATGCTTGCTGATACAATGTGCACAGGTGTACGTAGAGAGAGAGCACAGAAACAATTGAATAGGAGGGATGATATTTAAAAGGTGAAATTGAGAGGTGAGAGAGGAATATAATGAGAGAAGATGGAGAGAGACAGAATGGGATAAATTATCTCATATGGAAGAGGCAAAGGATAACTGTTACAATAGAGGAGAAGAACAAGAAGGCAAAAGGGAATGGGTCAACCTTACTCTCATTGAATTTGGCTTAGGGAGGGAATGACATAACACTGAATTGGGTATCTTGCCCTACAGAGGAGTAGGGGGGAAGGGGATGAGAGGGGGGATGATAGAGGGCAGGGTAGGTTGGGGGGAGGGTAGTTAGAAGCACACACTTTTGTAAAGGGACAGGGACAAAGTAG
>CM053585.1:308971736-308995303 GCA_028646515.1 Pseudochirops corinnae | reverse complement strand
GCCTGGCGCCACAGGCTCCATGTGACCACATTCAGCCTATTAGGGAACAGAGTATACTTTCAAACCTGGGAAGGTTCTCAGAGTCACGTAGCCACTTTAGCAAAGGGCCTAGGGGCAGGGAAGATCTTTAGATTCCCATAACAATCATGTAACATAAATTTGTAGTGGAAACTTCAGCAGTTTCATGATTTTCTCCAGCTTTGTTCAACAGCACATGAATAGAAAGATGCCAGTGGATGCTAGAAGTAATCCAAGGCTGGGGAGGCCCAGCCAAGGCAGGACAAGATCAGCGATAGCATAAAGGGGCAAGGGACGCAAGAGAACAGGATAGTATAAAATTCAACTGGTTCACCAAGGGGGTGAAGATGGAAAAGAGTAATGACCTGGGAAAGGAGTGAGTTTTGGAAGGATTAGAGATCAACATGAGGACAAAGAACAGGCAAGACAGAGAGAAAGACGAAATGACAAAATATGATTAGATGAAGGAATTTCAGAGTTCATGAACATGTAAACAGAATGCTTTGGGGTAATGGTAAGATCAAGGCTATAACTATCTCCCTGTAGCTGAGGTGAGGTTGAGCAGGAAGTCATGGGAATTAAATAAGTTGAAGAACTGAGGCATTAAGATATTTGAGGGAAAATCAATATCTGTGTTGAAGTTCCTTAGTATGAGGGCAGGAGTTGGGGAGGAGAGAAAGATTGTGAGCCAGGCACTGAATTCACTGCAGAGAGAAGAAGAGCATCCTAGACATCTGTAGACAACAGTCTTAATTGGGTAATAAATAGGGATTGAATGACCTCAGAGGAGGAGAAGTTATCCTCTAAAGGAAGTGGAATTGGGAAAACAAGGAGTATTTGGATTCCACACCACATTTCAGGGGGATGAGTAAATGTGTGGTCATTTTGGGAAAGGGTGGGCAAGGATAATGGGATTTATGGTAAAACTTGGGAAGAATGAGAAAGAAAAAGGTTTAAAATGAAAGTAAATTCATTATGTATGGAGTAGGCATTCCAAGGAACAGAATGGAAAGTAGCCCAGGTTTATGGAGAGAATGTTTTGTAAGTACTGTTTTTACTGCACCATCTAGGTAAATATCATTGCTTTAAGCTGTTTGTATCTACTGGCTTTTACTTCATTTATTTATTTATTTTTAGTACAATATTTTGTTTATTTATTATACACTAGAAGGCACCCTAGAATCTGGAAGTAGCAGCCTCCCTTGGCTGGGCCCTTATGGGCCCCAACCCATGAGCACAAGTTGAAGGAGCAGTCTGGTGGGAATGTTACACCAGAAATAATAAAGAAAATTAGTCTTTCTCCTGAAGAACTAGAGGGCAGAAATGTACTTCCTTGGCCTTTCCTCTTTTTCTTCTAGGGTAGAAATCAATTTGCATTTTGTTCATATAGAGGTTTTACATGGTACTGGCAGAAGCAGAAATATAGCACATCTTCAGTTCAAAATTCTGCAGTTGTCCATGTTTCTTAAAAGTAATAATTCATAAATTCACTGTTTTCTATTTGGGAGCCCTCCTTTGATCACCCATATGACTAACTACCTATTCACCTTATCTCTGTTTAACTTGCTAGGCTGAGCAGGGGGCTTCCATACAAGGTCTAATTCATTTTGCCTTTTTGGCTTCAAGAAAATCTAATCTGCTCAACTGCCCTTTAATTGGTAGTTAGCAATTCCCTGCTACTACCTGTTGTAGAAATGGGAGGGAAGGGGCATGGTGGGGGCAGAGGAGGAAGAAGAATTTATCAAGCACTTTCTATGTGCTAAGTTTTCTGCTGAATACTTTACAATCATCTCATTCTGGCACAAACAGAATCTGTCCCTACGTTGTTTCTTTTAGCTTTCAATCTCCAAACATCACCTGATCTCTCAAATATCATACTTCCCTGACCATTAGACTACCTAACTCCACTCATGAAAGGACATATATTCATTTATTTAACAGATATAAGCAGATACAATTATTTAATTAGGTCTACTAAGCTTTGCTATTGATGTCCAGATATGTCCTTATATTTTCCTGGTCACTAGGTTTTCCCTAAAATTAATTAGCTGAGAGGAAAAAAGTACACAGGACACGATACAAATATTTAATTAGATCTAACCCCCTTGTTCCACTTTGTCACTGATCTCCAGACATCTTCTTATACTGTTTGGCCTTTAGGTTCTCTCAGGACTATGAAGTCAAGCTTGCCTCCCTCTAGACTCCATCCTCTTTTCATTTCTAAAAATTGGGACAATATTTGCGTTTCTTCAGTCCTAAAGCTCCTCTCTCATTTTACAAAATCTTTCACAAATTGATAATAACAGCTCAGAGTCACATCTGCTAGGTTGTTCATTACCTTTGAATGTAGCTTATCCAGGCTTTGTAACCTGTATTTACTGAGGGAAGGTGGACATCATCTTTTTATCTTCTCTCTTATCTTGGTTGTCAACTTCCAAATAGTCTATATTTCCCAGTCAAAGATGAATCCAAAAGTAATGAACCTGGGAGAGTGGGAAGATGCTTGTATCTTTAATAGAAAGAGAGAAATTAGTGGGAGTGGTGAGCGTAGGAGGAAGATAAACTTAGTTTGGAATAATTTAATAGGTAATAGGTGCTTTCAAGATATCCATGTTCAGTTGGCAGTCTGGTTTTCAGAAATAAAGTCTTTGGATAGTGAGAGAGAGAGAGACAGTGACAGAGACAGAGACAGACAGAGAGGAAAGAGACAGAGAGGGAGGAGAGACAGAGAGAGATAGAGAGGTACCAAGTGGGATGCTAAGCAATGGCAATAAAAATACAAGAAAAAGACAGACTCTGTCCTCAAGGATCTTACATAAAAAGAAAGTGGAAAGTAGGGAGGATGAAGGGTATAGAACTATTGTAATTGATGTGGGGAAATCTAGAGAGTCAGGAATGGAGCTGGCAGAGAGATGATGGTGGAATTGTGCTCTGTACAAAAGACAACAATCAGAGAAGAGGCAAAGCATCTCTAGTGTGAGAAGGTTGCTGACCAGTTCAAGGAAAAATCCAGAGAAGAAAAATCTACTGATTTCTCCTTTCTAGAGGAGGAAAATTTAAATTTCCTTCCCTAATACAGTCTCCTATATGAGAGGGATAGTGGGGTGTGTGTGTGTGTGTGTGTGTGTGTGTGTGTGTGTGTGTGTGTGTGTGTGTTTTGATGGGGGGAAGTGGGTTGGGAGAAGCAGATTGACAGACGAGTAAAAAAGTACCCAATTTAGAGTCAAATAACCGGGTTAAATTTTTGCTTTGCCACTTACTACCTATGTGGCCCTGGGTACATCATCTCACCTCTCCAGGCTTCAGTTTCCACATCTGTTAAATGAAGAAGTCAGGCTAAAAAGCTTCCAGTGTCCTTTCCAGCTCAAAATATATGAACCTATAATCTTATGTCCAATTTTCCTCCTCCACTACCATAACCCAAGCAATGCAAAACTGCAGGATCTAGTCCGGCACTGCCCAGAAGTTAAATTACCTGCTTTTTTTCTCCCTAGCACAGCAGGAATGCTGATAGTGGTTCTTCCTGCCCAGAAATATGGCTGGCCATCATCAGTCTTGTCAGGCAGTATGCTTTGCTCTTCAAAAGCCTCAATCATTTCCCTAAGTGTCTGCTGTCTCTCTGTCTGATCACCCCAGGTGAAGGCAGAGGGAAGGTGGAAATGGCCACCCACTTGACACTGAGATAATTAACAAGAATATAGATTCTCTCCAGCATTGCAAGCACTCTGATGCTTTTTTTCTGCTCTAGCTTTGTCTCTCTCCCCTAAGGAAGCATGTTCTTCCAGCTCCTCTTACTATTTCTAAGAGTGGCCATCAGTTTTGTTTTTTTTTTACTTTGTGCCAATTACCTAAATGTAACATTCAGTTTAGAATAGAAGAATTCAACTCAAGAAAGCTCCATGCTTGAAAGCTCTCTGCAGTACAGACATGCTGGTAGGGACTAGGAGAGAGAAAGAGAAATTGAATCTCAAAAAAAAAGGTTAAGGACCCCTTTATCATGCTTTCTTTTCTAAATGATATAGAACATGTTAAAAAAAAAACCTCAAATCCCCCAGGTTTTGTCTGTTCAGGATCTCTAAGTGCTCTCGTAACTGGGCTTCCAACCAAGTCTGAAGTATTTTATGTGTTGCTTGTCTATGGAAGGAGACCTGGCTCCAGATTGAGGGTGAGATGATGTAGAGGTGATTGAATGGTGCTGCCTACCCGAGTAAGGGAAAGGCCAGGTGCCAGGGCTTCTTGGAAGAGAGATCTTGTGGTTCCAAAGATTCTGTGGACATGTGAAAAGAAGACATTCCAGGACAGAGAAAGAAAAAGACTTTGGAAACTGGAGACATGCATTGGAAGGTAGTTCTCAGGCCTTTTGCAGCAGGAAGATCCTGCTGTTCCTACTCAGAGGATGAGGGTCCTTTGGTCAGGCCCCTGTTACACACCATGACTTTCCCATTTAACAGACAGTGCATGATAATGGAGAGTGTTAAATTGAGAGTCAAAAGATCTGGGTTCTAAATTTGGGTTTGCCACTGATGTTACACTGTGTGAACTTGAACAGATCACTTCCCTTTTCTGCTTCTCAGTTTCTCCATGTGGAACACGCAAATAATGATAATAATGATCTCTTTCCTGCCCCCCTCACTGTTGTGGGGGTCAGTTAAGATAATGGGCAGGAATGTACCGTATGAATGAAACTTCCTTGTTCTTATCATTGTATCATGTCTTTGTTATTACATTATTATTGAGTGGGGTACACTCTCTGCACCCTCTGTGAAGACTCCTCAGAATGAGAAGGGAGAGAAACTATGTGGAAACCAGAGAAAGACTTTTGTAAGACTGGACAGACCTGAGTCCTGGGTTTACACAACCTAGGACCCTTCCCCGCTTCCCTTGTCATCAGCATTAGGCCCCTTTCGGGAGTTTTAGACCTCCACTCTTATATACCAAACCCTTAAAAGCATTAGGCACTTTTTCAGGAGTTTTTGACCTCCACCCTTACTTGTGATCTTTTCTCCCACCTTGCTTTAGCTTTTACTAAATAAGGACATGGATGATACCTTGGCTCCCTGTCCCACTTCCCTGCCAATAGGAAATAGTGGTAGACTTCTTTGTTGTCCACCACTGGGTTAGATTTCATGCCAGGACTGAGAGCCCACCTCCCAGCCAATGGGAGAAGGGACAGCAGGGAAGCAGGGGATGGGGGAAGGAGAGGAGCCCTTGACTGTGTTAAGGTATAAATTCTTGTTCTGTCTTTTGTAACATGCCTTCTCTCCTTGATCCCCACCATGGAGGACCACCCTGTTCCTGTAGAGGAGGAGACTAAAACTTCCTGTTCCTTCCTCAAGATACACTTGACTTTTGATTTTTCTTGGGTAGGGAATTTTTGGGGTTTCTGTACCTCACACATTATGTAAAAAATGACAAAATTGTGTAAATGACCTATAATTATGGGTTGTTTAATCAATGGACCACTTGCATGTTCCACTGGTCCCCATACAATAGTCAGAGATACAAAGAAAATCTTTCTACCCATTGGGTGACCACACTGGGGAAGATTTAGAAGAAAAAATGGATAAGAGTCACTCAGGAGGAGCAGGGATAGACAGGTGGTTTGCAGGCTACATCATGGGAATTCACATGGGGATTCCAGATCCATTAGCATATTAAAATATCAAAGTCTATTATTAATATTTATTATGATCACATATGCTGTGTATTAGGATGGTAGAATTAGCAGATAGCAGAATCATAGAATTTGAGTACCGAAGGGCCCTCAGTGGTCTTCTACTCCAAACTATACTCAAAAAGAATCCCCACTATAACCTGACAACTGGTCATTCTGCCTTTGCTTGAAGAGCTCCAAGGAGGGGGAAACCCATCCCCTTGAGGCAGCCCATTCCACTCCTGTACAGCTCTGATTGTTGGGAAGTTTGTTGTTTTATTTCCCTTACATAAAACTTAAATTTGTTGCTCTGTAGTTTCCATTGATTGCTCTTAATTCTACCCTCTGGGTCAAGTAGAACAATTCAGTCCCTTATCCACATGATAATCCTTCAAATACTTGATAGTAGCTATCATTCCTCACCTCAATCTTCCCCTATCTAGGCAAAAGATACACATTTCCTTCCACCTTTACTCAAGGCTCTTCACTATCCAGGTTGTCCTCCTCTGGACATTCCAATTTATCGATTTCTTTCTTAAACGGTTGCACCCAGAAATGAACATGGTATACCAGATTAGGTCCAGCAAAGGCAGAGGTACATAGGGACTATTACTTTACTCTTCCCGGGAGTTACATTCTTCTTTATGTAATCGAAGATTATATTAGCTATCACATCACATTGCCGAATCATATTAAATTTATAGTCTACTAAATCACCCAAATCTTTTTCAGAACAATTGCTATGTATCTATGTCTCCCATCTTATGCTTACGAAATATTATCTCTACCATAATCCCTCCCAGCTTATGTCACATAAAAATTGATGATCATACATTTGCCTTTATGCAAATAACTGATAAAAACATCATAGGGCCAAGTACATACCCCTGTAGTATACTACTGGAGATACTTTGCCACGTGGAAATTGAACCATTGGCAACTATTCTTTGAGATTGACCATTCAACCAAGTATAAAGCCATCTGGATGAATCCATTCATATTCTCCACAAGAATAGCATGGGCTACATTATTAAAAACTTGGCTAGCTCCAGGTAAATTATATCCACAGAATTCTTCCTATCTACTAGTTTAATTGTTAAAAAAAGGGAAACAAGGTTAGTGTGGCATTACCTGTTCTTCAATTAAATTTTAGATGATACATCAAAAACTGCAAAAAAAAAAGTAATAATTTTGTTTTCTCTTTGCTACTCTTATTCCCATAGTTTAACTTTCTTCTCTTACTGCTATATGTATGATGGAGCCCGAGTGTGAGGTGACCTATGATTCCACAGTTAATATAAATTACTTTTAATGAAAACAGCAAAAGAAGTTCTAACTATCCCATAGGAAAACTGACATGTGACCGTGGGCCATCCTTGGCATTATGTTTTCTTTGTTCTGTTTTCTATATAATATCTGGCTTGGCCCAAGGGAGGTGAGATCTACCACTGTCCTCCTGCTGCCAAGGACTGGTCTTGTGAGTAAACAACCTCAATAACCCCAATAAAACCTAATGAATCTACACATCTATAACCACTCTGATGAAGTCTGCTTCTTCCTTTGGCATCTTAGCACCTTCCTGTTAGGGTGGGACCCTTCCTTTAAGTGGTTTGCATCCTGATACTATAATTCACAACATACCAAATAATAGTGATAATAATGGACATCTTTGCTTAACTCTCTAGTTTGTCTCCCTTATATACAATTCTGGCTCTTGGTTTTAGATGAAAACAACTTAGTATAATGAGGAAAGGTCCATTTATTCTTGTGGTATAAATGACTCTTGATGAAATCATGTTGTTGGTTTCTTATAATCACTGCTTCCCTTTCCAGGTGTTCATTAGCTATCTCTTTAATAATCTGTTCTAGAATTTTCCCAGGAATCAAAGTCAGACTAACTGGATCATAGTTTGTAGACCCTGTTTTCTCTCTTTTTTTTTTTAAGCTGGTGACAGTAGATAGTAGATAGCAGATAGCAGATAGTAGAAAGCAGATAGCACATAGTACATAGTAGATACGAGATAGATTGCTGAGCCTGGAATCAAGAAGAGGTAAATTCAAATCCGATCTCAGACACTTACTAGTTGTGTGACCCTGGGCAAGTCACTTAACCCCAATTGCCTCCCTCCAGCAACTCCCCCCAAATCACTTATTCCAATTCCATTATTTTATAGATAAAATTGAATACGAGAAATGGGACATAACTTGCCTAAGGTCACACAGTTACTAAGTAAATAGCAGAAAGTGAACTTGAATTCAGATCTCTTGATTGTCAGATCCACATGCTTTCCACAGTCCCATACTATTCTCCCTCCTTAATTCTTGTCTTCATTATTCCCATAGTTATTTCTTACGAAGTAGAAGTTCTCTGACAAATGACCCAGTTTTCAGATCACCTGAATAAGAGGTCTCTTTTCATTGCCCCGAAAACCAGCCTTGGAAGTCATTAAGGAGCTCACCGTCCACCTCTAATCAACATTCTCCCATACCCAAGGCTCTGTTTGCTTGTTTCTATTTTCTCCTCTGATGCCAATGACAGATCATGGGCATTTTGAATATGCATTCTGACAAGTCTACAGTTGCAAAGAATTCATGTCCATGTTAGCTTCTAGGAAATTTCTCCCATACAATATGAAGTATGCCCTTGTAGCTCACTGGGGCCTCCTGTCAGAAATGTTTTATGCAACAATAAAAAAGAACTATATAAAAGCTGAGTGTCAGGCATGAGGGCCATTGGAAGTCACTGTGATCTGGCATTAGATATGGCCGTAGACACAGGCTGCTGCCTGCTTAGGTGCTAAAAAGGTCCCCTTATCCCACCCCAAATATCTCCCTCATTGGTCTCTATCATTCTCCGAAATCCCACCACTAGTATGTCATTAACTACAAGTGTTATCTCTGGAAGAGACCTTAAAGATCATCTCTCATCCACTCCTCTCATTTTCCAGATAGGAATGTTCAGCCTCAACACAGAAAAGCGTCTTGCCCAGAGTCACACAGCAAATTAGTTACAAGGCTGTGACAAGAACCAAGGCCTCCTAATGTGCATTCGAAAGCCCCTGCCAGCTGTGATGCTTTTCTGAAGCCTTAGATTTGGGTATATCCACATAGAAAACAGTGATTTCCAACCTTTTTGAAACTTTCACAATCCTGCCACTGTATGATTCTATAAATCCACCCCTTAGCTTTCCTCGAGTACACTGTGACATATGTCTTACTTTCATATTATAGTGAACCTACACTATTTTTGTTTAGTAGCTTAATTAAGAATTTTGTGGCACCTCTCAACAAAAGTTAGAGATATTCTGGAGCATCAAAACCCCTGACCTGAGGATCCCAAATGCTGTCCTCTGAATATAATTAATTGGTGCAGGGACTGGGCCCAGAGTCAGAATAATATGAGCTCCAATCTGACTTCAGACACTTGCTAGCTGTGGGATCCTGAACAACTTAGTTAACCTCTGTTTGCCTCAGTTTCCTCAATTTAAAATGGGGACAATAATAATAATTACCTAACAGAGTTGTTGTAAGGGTCAAATGAGATCATTGTAAAGCACTTAGCACAGCACTTGGCACGTGGTGGTTGTGGTTTAATCATTCAATCATGTTTAACTCTTCACAACCCTGTTTGGGTTTTCTTAGCAAAGATACTGGAGTGATTCCTTCTCCATTTCATATTACAGATGGGAAACTGAGGCAAACAGGGTAAAGTGACTTGCCCAGGGTCATGCAACTAGCAAATGTCTGAGGTTTGATTTGAACTCAGGAAGAAGAGTCTTCCTGACTTCAGTCCTGGCACTCTATTTACTGTACCACCTAACTGCCCCTGGCACATGGTAGGTAATATAAAAATGCTTTTTCCTTCCTTCTTTCCTTCCTTCCTTCCTTCTTTCCTTCCTTCCTTCCTTTCCTCCTTCTTTCCTTCTTTCCTTCCTTCCTTCCTTTCTTCCTTCTTTCCTTCTTTCCTTCTTTCCTTCCTTCCTTCCTTCTTTCCTTCCTTCCTTCCTTCCTTCCTCTCTCTCTTCCTTCCTTCCTCCTTCCTTCCTTCCTCCCTCTCTTTCTTCCTTCCTTCCTTCCTTTTTTCTTCTTAGTTTCATATACCCTGAAGACATAAAGCAGCCTTTGACAATGGGAGTACCACAAGAGTGAGCCAACTAAATTTAACCTTCACAGAAAAGGAATGCAAATATGTTTCTACCCAGCTAGGGACTCATTTACTCAAAATTCAATTATTGCACTTTGCCTTGTGACTTACTCAGTAAGAATGTGTTTTTGTCAAGAACCCTTACAGAGGGAATGGTTCTCACAAGATAAAGGCCTAGAAACTCTCATTTAACTAACGTGGTTCTGGCTCCTGGCTATTATTTTCTTTTTCAGATAAAACCCTGGCAGAATGACAGAGTTGTGAAGTTTACCTTTAGCTGCTTGAGGCCCCTGACCTACCAGTTAGACACATCTGTACAGATCTAGAAAATAATGTTGGATACATTGAGAAGGTAATTAATCCTACTACCAAGAAAATGAAACCCTCCAACAGGGTCTCACTTGGTGTCACCATTTCCAGTTTTGACAATGTAAACCAACAATTTGGTGAGGAAGCCAAAAATCTAATGAGAGGAGGTTGCAATATCTTTTCATTGTTCAGGATTCTTATAAATGTTAACTGAGAAGATGGTGAAATAGACATTTTCTCTGATCCTAAAGACCTCTCAAACCTCCTTAAAATAGAAATTAGGCACCTAAGTTAAACCAACTTCAACTGTTTCCTAGTCTAGGACATTAAGAATTAAAATCAGGTTTAAAAAAAAAAAAACAACAAATCCAGAAACTGATGATCACTGATCCTGAACTCAATGAGCATTACTCCTGCATCTCCCACACTACCAAGAGATGCAAGGACACAGTAGAGTTTTACTTCAAAACCCATTCCAACACTCCAGCTCTGCCCCTCCCTCTTTCCAGTACCATAGAAGTTTTCTTGGATGTCAACAGCCAAATTGGCCACAGCCTTTCAGGAGCAAAAGCCTGTCAGATGCTACGATTCACACACACTAGTGCTGCAAAGTCTTGAACTGCCAGGTGCTGGGGAAGGCAGGCCCTGAATTATTAGTGCTGGCTCAAAAAACTAAGGAAAAGAAGGAGTAGGACAAGCCACTAGGACAGGACATACTAAATGTGGGGAGCTGAGCAACACTCCACCAAGCCTGAGGGAAGGGCTCAGAATCCATGTGGGTCCAATTCTGACCAAACAAAAGTGAGTTGGGGCAGAGATCTAGTCTGGGGAATTGCAAAATTATCTAGTGCAGGAGTCTGAGACACTCTGAGATCTAACCTCCAAGTAAACCACAATCAGAAGGGAGAGAGTCAAGAAGTGAGTGATAAGGAAAATAAGAAGGAAGAAAGTACTAAAGATTGAAAGTACTAAAGATTGCAGAAAGAAGAAATCTCAAAGACCTCAAATATAAACAGATAAATCAATGGGAAAAACAGTAATAATGGACAGAAATATGGCCTCTAGATCTAGTACATGAGTTTAAGTATCAATGAATAAATACTACAAAACAAAGGAAAATGATCTAATACTTGATGAATTAGAGGACTCTGTGGAAGTTGAAGAGAATTTTGGAACCACAACATGCTCTTCCTGAATAGCTTAAGAGAGAAAAGAAAATTATGAGACCAGAATTTATGTCCTGTATAGCAAAAATAATGAACAGAATAGAAAAACTTGAATCTTCAATGGCAAACCTCACCAAAGAAACAAGAAAGAGAATGATAGACTATGAATGCAAATACACAAAAGTGAAAGCCTATATAGAAGAAGAGAAGCAAAAAACAAGAACATTAAAAAAAAAATATGTTTACTGTGTAAGCAAAACATACAGATCTCAAAGACAGGATGCACAGAGATAACCTAAGGATGATAGGTCTCCCAGATGAACACGACAAGATAAAAAACTTTAACAAAATGAAGGAAATAATATAGTAGAACTGCCTAGAACTTGTGAATGTAGAAAATGAAATCTCAATTGAAAGAATTTATAGATTGTTTCAGAAAAAAGCCCAAGGCTACAAACTCCAAGACATATAGTTGTTAAATTTAACAATTCAATTCAGAAACAACTATTTCTGCAATCCATCAGGAGAAAGACCTCCAAATACAAAGGAAAGGAGATTCAAATAATGCAAGACTATTCTGTACCCAGTAGAGGGAATGGAATAATGTGTTATAAAAGATGAATATTAAGAGTTTGAAACCCTTCTAAGAAAGAAAATCCTAACAGAAGAGACTATTTGTGTTTTGAAAACTCTAAATAACAGAAATACAGGATGAGTGCAGACATCAACAGGGACAACAGAAATATCAGTAAGAAATTTCTTTCTAAATGTACATAAAGCAGGGATGAAGGTAGTAAGCTGGGAGAGGCATCAGTGAAAAGGTGGGGCAAGGGAAGGGGCATTGTTGACAGAACCTGGGGCTTCCTACAGGGGAATACTTCTTTTGTGGGACTATATTACAATTTGGGAGGGTACATGAGTGATGCATCAGGGTCAAATCAAGGGCTAGCAATGAGGGGAAGGTAACTTCTGTGGTCTCAAAAAGAGAAGAGCCTACAAGGGAATCGGTGAGGAAGATGAAGCAAGGATTTTGAAAAGGGGAAGAAATAAAGGAGATCTTATGTTGGAAGTGGGAGGAGTTTCTTCTGATGTATGCTCCTATGGGTCAAAGGAGATAGGACTTTACACTGGATGAGGTCTGAGGGCTTCAGTGCCTACAAAGTCTACTTGTCCTGGAAGGGCAGTAGGGAGGAGTTGGAACCCTTAGGGGCATCTGCTGCCTTGAAGAGTAGGAGAACATGAACTCAAGGAAGAAATTTCCAAGCAAATTTAATTGGGGAAAAAAGGTTAAGAGAAAGTAGGGAGGGGAAGAAGGGGCAACTTGTCATGGCACTGCCTTCCCTGAAACCTACAATAACTGGCATTGACCTCAAGAGTGAGGCACAGTGGAAAAGGGGTGAATCATAAGAGGCAGTGGCATAAAGTGCCAAGAGGACAGATCCTTAAGAGGATACCTTGGAAGCTTTGATTGTATAAAGACTACAGAGAAGAGAGAGACTAGAAGAGTACTGGGGCCAGGAATCCCAGAATGAGGGTTCAGAGTATACAGAAGATGGAAATTGAAGAAAGTAAAAGAAATCCTGTTTGGGAGGAGGCACAAAAAAATGAAACTAAAAAACAAACCAAATAAATAAGAAACCCTAATGAAAATGACCAACTGCAGGAGAGGAAGGCAAAATCTACCTGACTATTTGAGAGGGAGAAAGAGGAGATAGAAACATATAACCAGAGAAAAGCAAGAGAGAGGAACTAATAAATAAAACCCTAAAGGGAAGGGGAAAACAAATGAGAAGAGGGAATCAGGGATGAGGGGAAGAGATCCAGTGGGAACAGACCCACCTTAAAAAAAAGGATGAAAATAACTGAAGGAACATGATATTATGCTTACAGCAGAAGAAGGGAAAAAAATCATAACTTGAAAAAAATTCAATTTTCGAGCTAGATGGAAGAAAATATAAACCTAATTCTTATAATTTTAAATGTGAATAGATTAAACAATCCAGTGTCTTTACCAATGTAGTTCTGCAACTTTTTTTCAGAAAAATCAATTAATTTATTTTTAGTTTTCAATATTCACTTCCACAAGATTTAGAATTACAAATTTTCTCCCTATCTCTCCACCCCCCCATCTCAAGACAGTGTGCATTCTGATGCATACCTTCCCTTCCCCCAATCTGCCCTACCTTCCAGCACACTCCCCACCCCTTCTCTAATGCCTTTCCCTTCTATTTTCCTTAGGGCAAGACAGATTTCTATACCCCATTG
This sequence comes from Pseudochirops corinnae, assembly GCA_028646515.1. Lineage (NCBI taxonomy): Eukaryota > Metazoa > Chordata > Mammalia > Diprotodontia > Pseudocheiridae > Pseudochirops > Pseudochirops corinnae. The sequence continues at coordinate 308,981,748 of CM053585.1, read as the reverse complement.
CCTGTATATCTTATTTCTCAGTGATTTCCAACTTTTCTAAGAAGACTTGTCCAGGGTGAAGTAGCCAGTGTATATCAGGGGTGAGATTTGAACCTTGGTCTTTCTGACTCAAAGGACAGTGCTCTGCCCACTACATGGAACATGCCCTTATCTGTCTAGGACTCAGGGGTTCTTAATCTGGTATACACAGACCCTCAAAGAGTCCATGAACAGATTTCAGGGGGTCAATGAAATTGGGTAGGAGACAAATCATATCTTTATTGTCATTATCCTCCAAATGAAATTTAGCATTTCCTTCTATTACAAACCTGCATATTTCATAAATCTTAGACTCTTCCCCACAAGAGTTCTTTCTTTTTTTTTTTTTTTGATTCTGCAAACCAGTTTTATTTTTACCTGTTATTCAAAATACTCAACTTTAACAGGTCTGTCAGGGAAGAGAATAAACATTTATATGGCACTTACTATGGTGCCAGCCACTAAATGATTTTACAAATATTTCATTTGTTGCTCACAACAACCTTGCAAGAGAGGTACTGTTATTGTACCCATTTTATAGTCGAGGAAGCTGAAGCAAACAGAGGCCAAATGCCTTATCCAAAGTCACACAGCTAATAGTGTCTAGAGCTAGACTTGAACCCAGGTTCCCCTTTCTCCAGGCCCAGAGCTCTATTCTCTGTAGGCTTTCCCAGGAAGGAAAGGACACATGGCTTCTTTCCATAAGAAACATAGGTTTCCATATCCCCTTCTCTACATAGCTTCAAAACCTGAATGTAATGTGTTTCTCCTAATGCAGGCCTGCACAACACATGGCTCAGGGGCAGCCACTTGGGACCCAGCCAAAGGATTTTGGATGGCTTGTGAAAAATGTAGGGTTGCCATTGCATATTCTCCTGTTTTGTCATGTGACCTGCAACAACCAACCATTGTAAGTCTGTGTCTAGTCTAACCTATCTGCTGCTGGAAGAGGTCTGGCCTTTTCAAATTTTGGCCCTTAGCTATCGCCAAGCTATCACCTAATGGATTGTCCTACAAATATCAACAAATCAATTAATAAACATTTATTAATCATCTGCTATGTGCCAGCACTGAAGAAGCAAATGACAATGTATGCTGTCAAAGAGTTTGTAATCTAGTGGGGAATTTATAATCTAGTGGAAAATATCTGCCTCCTATGTCTTTGGCTCAGGGTCATGAAAGAGGGGGCCATGTTTTGCTGTTGCCTTAAGCAGCAGCAGCATTTAGGACCAATGTTAGCTTCCCTGATGTAATAGATTTGCAGTTATGTGCAATCATCTTTTTATTATTCCACTATGTTACAGAAATGCCTTTTTATTTCATAAATTAAAATTTAAAAAAAGGAACATGAACCAACAAGAAAAATGTGTTCTTAAAAAAAAAAGTGTTCTTGGCTTGGGAGAGAGCATCCTGGAGTAGTCAATCATATCCATGAAGCTAGCTGGATTGGGAATCTCTGAATATGGATTTCTTCCCTTCAATGACGTTGCCTTTCAACATTTCCTTTAAGAATCAATTTGGTGAGGAGCCAGTCTTCGAATGGTAAATGCAATTTTTTAAAAACACAAATTGAATTTTGGAGGAAAATGCTGTTCTTTCCATAAAAATGCAATTTGATTATATTGCAATTTTAGTGCTAATCTGTTTTTTCCATGCCAAAGCACATTGAAGTGGGTCAGATATAGGAAGTCACTAGACACATATACTATTAAAGCTGATGGCAAGAAGGTGCATTCATTGCCTCCCACTGGAATTCTGTGTCCTACAAATGAGATTCACATCTGGTTTATTTCCAATGTGTAAGATGTGAATAAAGGGTATTTTCATTTCTCCATTAGCACATCTGTCATGAATGTGACAGTGACTGGGACCAGGCATTTGCTGCAGGAAGCTCTCACAGGGAGTAACATTGTGCCAGGAATTCCAGTTTTAGACCATGAAATCTGAAGTCATATTTCTTTGTTCTTAGGAGATAAATTTTCCAAGAAGGAAAATACTCAAGACTAACTAGGTATTAGAAATGCATACCACCTCACCATCACCTTGAACTTTGAATCAGGTGAGAATCAGGTTGGAAACCACCTTAAGCCCCCTAATTACCAGCCCAGTGTCCATGAGATCACAGGAGCTTGAAGGCAGCAGGTGCCACACTCAACATTCCCAAACCTAGGAGATGAAAACTCCCTTCTCTGAGGACCCCTCCTTCCAATCCCATCTACCTTGTCTCAGTCTATTCAAAGAGAAACTCCTTGAGATTAGTATCTCACTTTTGTCTTTGTATTTCCAGACTTTAGTGCCCTACCTGGTATGCTCTAAGTGTTTAATAAAGATACTGGAGTTTGTCATTTCCTTCTGCATCTCATTTACAGATGAGGAAACTGAGGCAATCATGGTGAAGTGACTTGCCCAGGGTCATACAACTAGTAAGTGCCTGAGGCCAGATTTGAACTCAGGTATTCCTGACTCCAGGTCTGGCCCTTTATCCACTGTTGCACCTAGCTGCCCCTCAATAGGGTTACTATGCCATAAAACTAGAAAATTAGAAGAGAAATAATAAAGAGGATTCAGCACCTCTGGACTTTTCCAAACCCAGTGGGCCTCTACAACACATAATCACACTTAAAAGATTCAGCACATGAAAGCAGTTAATTATCAGGCATTCCTCTTACCCAGGGTGTTACCATCTTCTAATTGCTACAGATCATCAAAGATGATCCTATCTTAAAACCTTGATGAGTTTAAACAGAGAAGAAACTCAATAGGTATAAATGTAAAATCTTGTCCTTCAGGTTTTAGGCTGTTTTTTTTTTAATCACTTGAACAAATATTGTATGACCAAGTAAAAACCTATGTCCAAATCTCAGCTTCATTGCTAATTATCTTGATGAACTTGGAAGTCACTTAATCCCTGGGAATCTCATTTTCCCCATATATAAAATGGTGGAACTGAAAAGCCAAGTAATTAAAAGAATTACAGTGAGGAGCTCTATGACCGTGATAATAATTACGAGAACATCTTTCAAGTTTCTCCCAATGAAATATGTGATATTGGGCATATAATGGAAAAAGCAGTGGGTTAGAATCTGAGGACCTGAGTTCAAATCCCAGTTCTGTCACTTATTACTTATGTCATCACTTAACCCCTCTGAGCCTCAGTTTCCTAATTTGTAAAATGATGGATGTTGAATTAGAGGAGTTTGATGTCTCTTCTTATTTTAAATCAATGTGAGATATAATAATATATAATTTTAATAATATGATAGCTTCTATATGATCCTATAAATAGGTTTGTTTTATGGGTATATTAGGCAAATGGGGTCAACTTTTGCTTAAGGGTCACGAGTGACCTCTTTCCATCTGGCCGTGACAAGTTCAGGCAGACTTCAAAGATGTTCAGTTAAAATATACCTAAAAAAGGGCAAGTCTTGCTTTATCAACCATAGGCCCCCTCCTTCCCCAGGTTGGAACTATCTTATCAATCAATGAGATTAAAAAAGTCCTATTGATTAATTGAAAGTTCAATGAATGTGGCAGCCCCCTCCCCTGCAAATGTTAATACAATTTTAGGATGCATTAAAAGAATACTTGTTGTCCTGTTCTTTCCTAGTGTGGTCAGGCCCCACGTCTGCGGTATTATGTTAAGTTCTTAGTGTCGAATTTTAGGAAGGAGATTGATGAGAGGATGGGAAATTATGCTATATGAATAGAAGTCGGAAGAACTGATGATTTTTAGTTTGGAGAAGAGAAGAGGGATGGGGGGGGGGGGGGAGACATTATAGCTCCCAGTATTTGAAGGCCTGTCACTGGGAAAGGTTTTAGACCTGTTTTTCCTGGCTTCTAAATACAGAACTAAGAGTAATGTGTGAAAATTACTGAGACAGATTTACTCTTGACGTTCCTGAAAATGAGAGTACTCCAAAAGGCTGCTGGATATGAGGCTCCCCTTCCCTGGAGGTCTTGAAGCAAAGGCTGGGTGATGAGTTGTTAGAGATACCATAGAGGGTCAGGTCCTAGCTGGACTAGATGGCCCCAGAAGACTCTCCTATTCAGGAGACTCTGGAATGGACAAGAGCAAATCCACTTCATCTAGAAAAAGGGCTGCCCTGGGAATTCTCAAGGTCCATTAATCCAGAGGACATTCCCCCAGTGCAGAGACTTGGCACTTAATGCCTAATCAAGGGACTACCTTTTTCATCTATTAGGGTCTCTGTTGTTTGAATAGAGTACCTCCGTAGCAGGATTCATTGCACCTATTTCTTAGGAATCAATATTGTAGACATATACACACATTTGCAAACCTGCTGTTAATCTTAGACTAACAGAAAATTCATTCATCAGCTTCCATCCGATCTGCATGAATCGCTGAAGAAAAACCCAAGGCACATCAGCGACTAATGAGGAGTGAAAATTGGAATCTCGCTTGTCAGAATCTCTGTCATTTTAACCAGCTGAATATATAAACTCATTCTAAAGGTTCCTGTTCTAGGGTGGTAGGAACCTCCCTGGAGACAGACAGTGCTTAGTAATCACAGCAGCAGACCACAGCTGGCTGTGGGGAATGCATCTCTCTGATAGTCACATTTTGAAAGGGAATAGCCCTGAGAGAGGATGCCCTAGGATGACATTCTCAACTTTCTGCCCTCACCATGGAATGAAAAGACTTCCTGAAGCTGAACAGCCTGGAGGGAGACATCATGGCAGCAAGCTTTCCTTCTGGGTGTCTAACTGAAACAAGTCACTACATATCCCTAAAAAATAAAGTCTTTTTGCCTTCACCTGGAAACGAAACAGCAATAGAAGGGTCCCAGCTATTAGGGACTGAGGTGTGTTTCCAATTCTTTTTTAAAAAATAATTTCTTACTTATTATTTTTTTTTACATCACCCAAAATTTTCCCTTCTCCTCCCCCTCCCAGAGAACCATCCTAAATAACAAATAATATTTTTAAAGAGGAAACAAAGAGGAAAATAAGCAACATAGATTTTTTTAAAAAGCCTGAAAATTATGTACAATGTGCCCCACACTCATGGATCACAGATATCATCAAAGAGGTTAGGTTGGGAGGGAGAGGAGGAAGATTTTACCTTCCCATTTCTTTGGAGCCATGCTTGTTCATTATAATTTTTCAACATTCACTTTGGATTTTGTGTGTGTGTGTGTTTGTGGTTGGTTGTTCTTTGTTTACATTTTATAGTTATTGTCTATATAGTTTTCTTGGCTCTGCTCATTTCATTCTGTATTATTTCATGTAGCTCTTTCCATCCATCTCTGTATTCATCACATTCATTATTTCTTATAACACAGTAATATTCCATTACATTCATGGATCATAATTTGTTTAGCCATACCCCAATCAATGGACATCTGCTTTGTTTCCAATTCTTTGCAGTCACAAAAAGGCTGTTATAAATATTTTGGTTCCCGTGGAGGGTCTCATAACTTTTATTCATAATTTTAAGGTGCTAATTATCCACAGCTCTGATCTCAGCACTGTTGTTAAAGGATTCATGCAAGGTCACAGGCAGAGATTTTCCACTCCTGATGGTAGCTGTATAATCACAGAATCTCAAGGTTGGAAAGAACTTGAGGTTATCTAGTCCAATCTACTCCTGCCTGAGAATCCCTTATGTTATGTTCTCAAGAAGTGGACATCCACCTTCCAATTCAATTCTATTCCATAAGCATTTGTTAAGCCCCTCTTCATTTGCCAAGCCTTGTCTTATGTCTTTGTTCTGCTTTGAACTGGTATATATTGAACACCCAGAGTTCAGGGATGGGTGGGATGAGGTGGGGTCAGAGAATATTTGTGCCATACCTTTAAGTTTAATCTGCATTATTAACATTTTATTTCATTGTCTTAAGTCTAGACAATCAGCAATGCAGTAAACTAAGCCCTGAACTGTAGCTTTCTGAGGTATAAATGTACACAGAGAAAATTTAACCTAGCTGACGCCAGCACACCTTTGCCTTGAGCTACAAAGACCAAAAACAAAACAAACACACAAAATCATTCCCAGCCTTAGCAACGACTGAGAGGAATTGGCTAATTCCTGAGGCAAGGAATTCCAGTTATGTACACTCTAATTGCTGAAAATCTCTTAATTACATCAACCTTAATTGTGCCTCTCAGCTGTTGTTACCCACTGCTCCAACTTCTATCCTCTGAGGTCAAGGAGAAAAGGCTAATCCCTCTTCTCCATGTCAGTCCTGTGAGTACTTAAGACAGCTATCACTTTTCCTTATAAATCTCTTCTTTGGCCTAAAGAAATATCCACAATTCCTTTAACCAATACTTACATGACATAATTTCCAAGTGCTTAACTCTTATGTTGATCTTCCTTTGGTCCTTCCCCAACTTAGCGTTGTTCTTCCTAAAATTTGTGGTCCAGAAATGAATACGATGGTTCAGATGTGATTGTGATCCTGGCAGAGTAAAGCAGAATTACAAGTCCTGGTCACCTTGTGGTCTCCTCCCTTATAATGTAAATTTCTTATGAGTAGGGATTATTTCATTCTTTGTGTGGCTGCTTGTCCTTCATACTTGAAGAGGACCAAACCACCATTGAAGTACAACTTGAAGTACATTTGTACAACTGTGGCTGGTTAGACCAGTATCAGCTCAGAAGACTCTTAACACAGATCAGGCACAAATACTCCATTTGAATATTTGGGATGGAAATATCCCTAGATTAGCACATCTCTTATTTCCTTTGAGCTACTACGATTCTGCTTTGCTCATAGAGCACAGCATCTTCTTTGATGTGGGCATGTCATGCTGTGCAGTCCTATGCCAGTGTCTCCATTGTCTCACAATTGATTACAAAGTTCTTCAGAGAGACCTTGAGAGGGAACTTGTATCACTTCTTCTGACCTCTGTATGAGCACTTGCCTTAGTGTGAGTTCTCTATAAAAGTCTTTTAGACTTTTGGTATTTTAGACTTTTTGCCATTTGGGCTACATGACCAACTCATCCAGGTTTCCCACTCTGCAGTAGAATTTGAATGCTTGACAGAACAGCTTGATAAAGTCCTTTGGTATCTGGTACGTTATCTTGCAAGGTTATCTTTAAAATCTTCCTAAGACAATTCAAGTGGAAGTGGTTCAATTTTCTGGCATGCTGTTGGTAGATTGTACAAGTTTCAGAGGCATACAACAAAGTCAGCAAAGTGACTCTATAGACCTTCAGCTTGTTAGGCAGCCTAAGACCTCTTCTCTCCCACACTTTTCTTTGGAGTCTTCCAAATACTGAGCTAGCTCTGGCAATGCATGGGTCAACCTCATCATCTATGTGTACATCCCTGGAAAGTATACTATCAAGGTAAGTGAACTTATTCACACCATTCAAAATTTCTCCATTTCCTGTAACTAATGGTTTCATGTATGGATGATGCAGTGGTAGCTGATGAAGAATCTGTTTTCTTGGTGTTAATCATCAGGCCAAAATTAACATGAGCTGCTGAGAATCAATCTATACCTTGTTGCATCTCAACATCAGAGGCTGCAATGAGTACACAATCATCCGTCAACAAAAAGTCATACACCCATACTCCCTTCACTTTAGTCTTAGCTTGTAGCTTTTTCAAGTTAAATAGTTTATGGTCAGTGAGGTAGCTGACCTTGATGCTGTTTTCATCCTCAATGAAGGCATCTTACAACACCATGCTAAAAAGCATGGGAACAAGCACACAGCCCTATTTTACTCCATTAGTGACTAGGAAAGCATGAGAGGATCATCCTTTATCCAGAACCTATATAAGCATGTTATCATGAAACTGGTGTACAATACTGATGAATTTCTCTAGGCAACCAAATTTCACCATGATCTTCCAGAAGCACTCAGAGGCTTTGGTCAGGCTGACAAACATTATGTACAGACTTCTATTCTGCTCTTGGCATTTCTTTTGGATTTGTGGGGAAGCAAATGTCATGTTGATTGTTCCTCAGTCCTTTATGAAGCTACACTGGCTCTTGGGTAGGTAACCATCTTCCAGGTGAAGGATCAGCCTATTAAGGAAGACTCTGGCAAGAAATTTCTCAGCAATGACTAAAAGAGAGACCCCCATGTGATTGTCACAGAACAATCTTTTCCTTTAAAGAGATGAATAATGCATTTCTTGATGGAAAATCTTCTCTTGCAATATAACCAGAAGATTTCAGTCAGCTTATATACGAGCAGTGGATCTCTGCCTTGTAGATCTCTACTGGGATAGAATCAACATCATACACTTTGCCACATGAGAGAAGCCTTGTGGCATTCAATTCTTCTTCAATTAGAAATTTGGCTAGAAAGAGTATAATTTCAAACTTCAGGCAAACAGTCAATGGCTTCAACATTAGTTGATGACAGTCTGTTGAGAACAACATGGAAGTGTTTAGCCTACCTCTCTGGGATCAGTGTGCCATCATCAGCACTCAGTAGTTGAGATGCACTATAGGTCTTTGACCCATAAATAGCCTTCATTGCACATAAAAGCACTTTGGATTTTTGTTATTGGCATAAAACTGAATCTCATCTGCCTTCCTACAGAGCCAAGAATCCTGCATCTCTCTAAGCTTCACTTGCACTTTATTTTTGATGGAGGGATATATGAGTGTTCAGGGAAGACCAGTACTTCTGTGTGAAGGCTATTGAGCCCTATTTAGGGCTGCTATCTATCTTTGATGTCTACCTGCCCCCCAACTCTCCCCTACGGCTCCCAGAAGCAATAGCATACATAGTGTCCAAACCTCAGTAAACTGCTTTGGCAGATGGGTGAAACGAGGTTGCGAGTAACCAAGGCACCTCTTAAGCATGTGAAGACTTCTTTGGGTATAATGAGTAGATGAGAACAATTTGTTCCAACAGTCATGAAGGCAACTGAAACAAGCACTGTGAAGTGCTTAGAGCTTGGATAGATATTGAAGACATCAAAGTCATCCACTGTGTCATTACCAGTCATCTTGACTTTTGTCTTGCTGATGGACTTTGATGATTCTGGAAGAAAAAGTAAGGCCAGTGACTTCATGCAACTCTTCCTCACTTAAATTCAACCTATATGGAAGGTCAAAAGACATCACCATGCCATTTTACCATTTTTTACCTATCTCAAAGTTCTATGGCAAGAGGCAAATGACAAAGCAGCAAGTGTGAATACTTGTAGTATGCTGTAGTCACAATCCTGAGCACAGGTGGCACAGGCCATAAGATTGTCTTCTCACTGGACTGAAACAGCAGTAGGATTCAGCAGCTCCTTGGGTTTATTCACAGTTCTTTTGAAAGACCACACTGCTCACCTCCTGGCATGAGGAAGAGGCTAGGAAAGATGCCCTAAAAATTGTCTGCTTCACCCAACCCTTTCCTGCCTTCTGTGACAGGTAGGTATCCCACCCTGTGGTTGAAACACACACAGAAAAGTAGGTTAAAAAAAACTTTTACAAAAATGATTCCACTTACCACTACATGGAATGTACAAATGCTTATAAATAACATGAAAGAGATTAAGTGACTTGGGGCAGAGCTAAGATGGCAGAAAGTAAGCAGTAACTTCTCCAAGCTCCCCAAGAATTTCGTCCTTAAAAGCTAAAAAGTAAATTTGAGCAGATTTAAGAGTGACAGAACCCATTGGGAGACGGAGAGTGACAGATTCCCAGCCCAGGAAAGTGCCTACTCAGGTCTGGGCAGGGAGAACGCAGAGCACACAGGAGTGGCACCAGCGTGGACAGAGTGCGGCAGACTAAGAAGCCCCACTCAGCAGACTCACCGAGCCGGAGGCTTCTGCAGCCATCTCCCCGCAGAGCAGAGGACCAACAGAACTGGGTAGGAGGAAACGTTGGGCACATAGCAGGGTCAGCGGTGTTTCCTGGGGCTTGCAACCCGCAGCTTGGATTTTTGAAGCTACATGCCCAGACTTTCAGAAGTTGGGATGGAGGAATGAAATCTAGGGGCTCTCATCCCCCTCCCTGACACACACACACAAAAATCAAGAGGTAAAAGCCCCACCTAGAGTACTTGCATA
>CM053585.1:308958025-308971236 GCA_028646515.1 Pseudochirops corinnae | reverse complement strand
TGTCTCTGGAATTCTTGCTTATATACACACCTCAGCCAATCCCCTTCTTCCACATCAACAGGGGAGTTCATGCCTTCTCAGCAGTGGGACAGTTTGCATCTTCCACACTTAGCACATAGTAGTGCTAAGTATCCTGCTAAACTGATTACTATTACATCTTCTCACATAGAAGAGGCTAGGGATAATTGTTACAATGGAGGGGAAGAACAGGAAGGGAAAAGGGAAAAAGGTCAACCTTACTCTCATTGAATTTGGCTTAGGGAAAGAAAGAGAGAGAGAGAGAAAGAGAGAAAGGAAGGAAGGAAGAAGGAAGGAAGAAAAGAAGGAAAGAAGGAAGGAAGGAAGGAAGGAAGGAAGGAAGGAAGGAAGAAAGAAGGAACGAAAGAATGAGGAAAGAGCTGTGTTGCCCAGCCGGCCAGTTCCAGTTTGGTCCTACTACAACTCACAGAGATTGTTGTTTGTCCTTTGTTCAATGACCATGAAATCAAGGAAGTGAGGCCATGACATGAAAGTAAATTGGCTGAAACATTACAAGATATTTTGGAATTTAATGCCTAGATTTTTTTACTTAAGGACCATTCCTTAAACCCAAATCACTCTGGCTCTCATTGATTGGCCAAAAATGGGGCCCAGCCCATACCTGGTCATTGTTTGGGCCCTTTTGGCCCAGAGTGAATGTAAATAGCAATTGCTTCTGTTTTGTCCAGAAAAACCTGAGGGACTTCTCCTCCTGTATTGATTTTTTTTAACTAGGTAAAAAAGACTATTCTCTGCCTCATTTCTTACCTAGCCTTAATCACTAGATGGACATTGCCTCCATCAAACCGAGAATTGTAAAATATCTTAACTTTAAAAGGCCAAGGTCTCCCACTACATCCTGGGCCATCTCCAGTCATTGTGATTGACATCTTGCCACTGGACCCAGATGACTCTAGAGGAGAGGTTGAGTCTGGTGACTTTGCATAGCCCTGCTTTACTTAAATCCAATTCACTTGCCAGTCATGACATCATCTCACTGATGTCATGGTCCTCTTTCAGAATGAAGGACAAACAAGAATATCATCATTATAACAATCTTAAATTTCCAGAGCAGGTATTGCAGGGAGATTTAGAGGAAAGATAAAACAAATGATATGCTTATATAAGATGTTTTATCTCAGTCTAAGCTCAGGCTCTCCTCTATGTTTCTGGTCTAGACTCTCCTCCTTTAGTGACTTTCTCAGTGTATCTCCATGTAGCAGGAAGCCCCCTAGAATACCCAGGATGGCTGCTAGCACAGGTTCTTTGGTCTGCTTTTCTAAAGGAAAGCAACTCAAAAAGGGTTAACAATCTTACTTTAATCAAACATATATCATTTACCTAATTCAGGGGGAAAAGTCAGTACCCTGAACTTCAGAGTACAAATAGAAGTTACAAGCAGACAAAAAAAAAAAATTAAAAAAACAGAGACAGAGAAAATAACACAGTTCAGCAGACCAACAGACAGGGCTTCTAACTGTCTGACAACACATACAAACAGTTAGTCACCAGAGAGAGACGCACCATGATCTGGGTTTTCAAAGCCAGGGGGATCAACAGCTGCCCAGAGTCTCATCTAGCCAAATCACACAACTCTTCTCAAAGTGAGTCCCAAAGCAAAACCTCGCATCAGAGGTATATAGCCTTCTCCCGGGTCAGAGAACATCACAACCCTCCTGACTCACTTGACTAGAAAGTAACAAAAGTTGTGCCTTCCTGAAAAATAAGCCTCCCTCAAGCAAGCTTCTCCTGTGGGCTCTGCTCTACCCTTCAGCAAACTCTTTCTGCCACAGGTTCCACATGACCACATTCAGCCTATAAGGGGGGCAGAGTTTATTTTCAAATCAGGAAAGGTCCTCAATTTCACCTAACCCTGTTAAGGGGCAGGGAAGATCTTCAAATTCCTATTACCATTACACTCTACCTTGTCAGAAAAATAGCTGAATACTATGGTATTCCCTTCCCTGTGAGTTTATGCTCATGATGCAGAACAGTTGGATAGACTGATTTTTTTTTTCATAATTGTGAACTGTTATGTTGCTGTTATCTTGACCTACACTCAAACACACACAGCCACAAACTCTCACTCTCTCCTGTGCTGCTATTCTTTATGGAAGGAGGTTATTAATCACAATTCCTCTCACTATGACTTTTCCAAAATGCTCTCACACCTGTTCTCTCATTAGAGCATCTCAGTAGCCCTGTGAAGCAGGGATAGTTATCTACTTATCAAATCAAAATGAAAACCAAGGTTCAAAGAGGTAAGTACCTCATCCAGGAGCATCTGACTAGTTAAAAGCAAAAGGACAAGTACCCAGGTCTCCTGACTCCCAAGGCAGGACTCTTTGCTATATACTTTGTGCTTCTGTTTATTATCAGACTTTGAAAGTATATGTCTCGATCACTTGTCAGAAACTGATACTTGATCCAGGCTGTAGATAGAGAATTTACTCTAGCTCTAGACTGAACTACAGCCCCAGGCTGAACTCTGATCCCTGGACATAGACAGGCCTCTGACCTCAATCCCACACTGACTGATCATCACTATCCAGCCTCTTGTGAACATATCAACCATAGGAAACTTGAACGAAAAAATGTGAATACACTGTGGATACAATTTTTCATGGGTTTAGAACTAGAGGACACCTTAGAAGCAATCTTGTCCAACCATGCCACTTTAAAGATGAGGAAACTTAGGTCTGTTGAAGTAAAGTGACCTGCCTACATTCTCATAGGCAGTAAGTCATAGTGGCAGGATTTGAACCCAGAATCACTTTATAGTACCACATTGTACATATTAACTAGATAGTTGGTAAGTATTCATGTAAGTTCTCAATCTGAGTGCCATAGGGTTAGAAAGAAAGGAGAAAAGGCAGTTTTTGCCGCTTAGCAGCTACATAATAAAACACACACACACAGAATACAGGCCACTATTGTGGTGCATCAGCAGCTTTGCCTTCAGTCACAAGCTAGAAATCTCCCATATACTCACTGGTGCCATTCAGTGTCCAGCCCAAAGTGTCCCCACAATCTTCTAAGAAGATCAATGGCCACAAAGACTATCATCATTTCCTTTAATCTCCATGAATAAGCCAAAATGAGCAAGAGGAAGGCTTTTCATTCCTTGTGGGCATTTCTTTAGGTTGCAGGGTTTAACATATTTCAGCACTGTGTCCTGCCAGAAATCATGGAAAGAGATGTGAAAGGGGCCGAGTGGTCAATTCAGAACAGAATATATTGTGCAGGGAAGGGGAAGCCATTGAATAATATTCACATCTGTCTTCAAAAAGTATGGAATGATTCCATTTGTAAAGCCAATCAGACTTCAAATATTGAAAACAAAGCCAGTTGGAATAATTTCTTCTTATAGTTCTGTCCTGGACTGAAATGAAATGAAGAAAGGCAAAGCAGTACTTCACATGCCAGATAAAACATTACTTTGTGAAAGTAGTTTCATTTTTCAAAGTCCAAGAGCCTCCCATGTTCATGTTTGAATTATTCTCAAGCTGTAAATTAAACTCCAAAGACGAGTACAGCATAGCTATGTATTTTATAGCACTGCAGGTCAGAAGCCTGGGAGCAGGCTGGGAACTGGGGTTGTATTCTCAATCAATACTTCACCATGGAAAAGCCATTCTTCAAGACAAAGCAAAGTACACCCCAAACCAAGGAGAAATCTGAGCATTTGGAGAGCTGTCTCCTCTTAGTAATTACAGGCTCTCCAGTAAAAAGGAAAGGCATGGCCAAAGAAGAATTGAGAAAATGTACCCCCTGCTCCTCTTTGCAGAGTTGGGGAACTGTGGAAATGGATTATTGCATATAATGTCAGACAAGGCTAATATACTTTTCCAGCTTTCTTTTTAGGTGCTTTTTTGTTCTTATTTTAAAATTATTCTTAGAAGAGATGGTTCTCTGGGTAAATACAAGGGGGCTGATGATACATTTGGAAATGAAGGTGATATTAAAAGTAAAAGATACCAGCACAAATTTCTGGACCAAATTTTGTGATTTTGTTGTAATAGGGAACTCAGGTAAGGATGCCTCCTCTAGCAATGTAGATTTGTTTCTTCTCTGCGGTTCATGGTCTTAGGTGCTTGGGATAATGAAAAGTTAACTGGCTTGCCAAAGGTTACTCCAGAAATTTTTTATTTTGGCTTTTTGGAGGGAAAAGACAGGGCAATTGGGGTTAAGTGACTTGCCCAAGGTCACACAGTTAGTAAGTGTTAAGTGTCTGAGGTCACATTTGAACTCAGGTCCTCCTGACTCCAGGGCTAGTGCTCTATTCACTGTGCCTCCTAGCCACCCCTAGAAAATCTTAATATCTTATTTTTTGAAACTTTAATTTTTAAGATTTATTTATTTTAAGATAGAGACAATTTTGATTTTTTTAAAGGAAAGGGTGGTAGATCAGATATTTTCTCTGATCCCCATGACTCAATTCTCTCCAAAACAGAAATAATTCACCAAAGATAAAGCAACTTCAAGTGTTTTCATGTCCTAGGACATTTGGATTCCAAAAGGAGGTTACATTTTTAAAAAAACCTAATCCCAGGAACTGAAGCTCCCTGACCCTGAGCTCACTGAGAACTCCTCTTGTACCTTCCATGCAACTGACATCAAGGTCATATTAGCAGATCCAAGGACACAACAACACAGGCTTATGTCAAAACCTAACCTTGTACCATTTTCCTTCCCCCTCCCTCTTTCCAGGGCCATAAAGATCCCAACTCCTGGATGCAGAAGTTTGTTCAGGTCTTGACAGCTGGTTTGGCCACAGCCCTTCAGGAGCAAAAGGGGCTGCATCCTGGAAGCACCAGCTCTGAAAAGCTCTGAATTGTGGGTTCTGGAGAAAGTATGCTCTGAACTGCTGATGACAGACCTGAGAACTAAGGAATAAAGGGAGCAGAACAGATCACCAGGATAGGTCATCTTGCATGTAGAGAATATTGTAGAACTCTACAAAACATGAAGGAAGGAGCATGGGATCCAGCTAGGCCCATTTCTGATCTCCCAAAAGTCAATTGGGACAGAGAACTAGTCTGGTGAATGTGAATTGCTCATTGTGGGAGGAAGCTGAGACACTTTGAGATCTAGCCCCAAGGAAACCACAATTAAAGAGAAGGGAGTTAGGAAGTAGGTAATAAGCAAAATAAGAGGAAGACTGAAAGTACCAAAGATTTTAGGAAGAAGAAATCTCAAAGACCTTGAACACAAACAGATAAATCAATCGTAAAAACAGTAATAATAGAAGGAAATATGGTCTCCAGAACTAGTAAATGACTTTGGACATTTATGCATTGACACTGCAAAATGAAGGAAAATGATGTGACAGTTTATGAGATAGAGGACCCTGTAGAATTTGAGGAGAATTTGGAACTACAACATACTATTTCTGACTGGTTTAAAAGAGAAATGAGAACCATGAGACCAGGATTTATGTCCTGTATAGCAAAAACAAAGAACAGAATAGAAAAACTTGAATCTGCAAAGGTAAGCCTCACTAAAGAAGCAAGAGTGAGAACAGTAGTTTAGGAATGCAAATACCTAGAAGTGAAGGACAACCTAGAAGAAGAGAAGCAAAAAATAAAAACATTTTAAAAATATGTTCACTATGCAAGTGAAAAGGCAGATTTCAAAGGCAGGATTGGAAGAGACACCCTAAGGACCCTAGGTCTACTAGAAGAACATGACAAGACAAAGAGTCTTAACAACAGAATGAAGAAAATAACAGAAGAAAACTGCCTAGAATTACAAAAGGAAATTCCAATTGAAAGAGCTGACAGATAGCCTCTAAGGGGGGAGAAAAGTACAAGGCTCCAAATAGCAAGATATATAGTGGTTAAATTTAACAATTCAATTCCTAAACAACAAGTTCTGTAAGCCATCGGGAGGAAAACCATCAAATATAAAGGAAGGGACATCAAATTATGCAAGACTATTCCACACCCACTAGAAAAGGAGGGAATGAAATCACAAAGGTAGGAGAGTAGTAGAGCTCAGGATGCTGCCCAAGGTGACCTGTTCTGCAAATCTGAGCTTAACCAAAAGATGGACATTCAATAATTAAGAAGTTTTAAATATTTTTTTACAAATATAACCAGAGTTGAAGAGATGATTTGCTTTCTAAACACGCCAAACAACAGAATTGCAAAAGAAGGGAATAAATTTAGACAGCAATATCAACTTCCCTTCTAGAAGGACCTCAGTCTCTTCATCTGTACAATGGGAATCCCATTACAGAACTGTTGCGAGAGTCTCTAGTTTGTCTCCATGTCGCTAATCTTTCCAGCTTCCAATACATTCTCCACTCATCTATCCAAATAATATTAGTAAAGCATAGTTCTGATCATGTCACTCCCTTGCTCAAACAATTTCAGTGGCACCCTATTTCCTCAAGAAAAAAAAAAAATAAGAGCAAAATCTTGGCAATATAGCTCCAAACTATCTTTCCAAACACATTTCACGTGACTCTACCCCCTACCCTGCCCCCATTTAGTCTTTGTTCTAGCCAAAACTGGCTATGCTCCAGACACCGCATGCTGTCTCCTTCATGCCTGGAATCATTTTCCTCCTCACTTCTAACTCTGTAATGCCTTTCATTCAAGACTCATCTCAAGTACCACCTTTTACATTAGGACCTTCCTAAGGGTTCCTCACTCCACCCAGTTGTTAATGACTCTCCCATGACTATGTATTTACTTTTTATAGATTGTGTATTTATTTTATTTTATTTGTGTACATGTCTTTTCCTGCCCACGTAAAATAAAAGCCCCTTGAGGTCAGGGACTATTTTGACTTTTTGCCTTAGTACCCTCAATGAAGAGTAGTATGTCTGGCATACAGGAGGTGCTCAATAAATGCTTACTGAGAGAAGTTGAATTAAACTGTTATCTCATCCTTATCCACTTGGTTTTGCTTGTGTGGGTGACCAGACTGACTCCTTCTGAGTGACTATAGATCTTACTGAGGTCATCCTATAGTCTTCCTGAGCTCAGGACAATCAGCACAATGTCATTAACAAACTGTTATTTGCTCAGATTATGACATAATATTGTCCAGGTGGCCCATTGAGTTAGTCCATCACTATATAAATCTTGGACAGACCAAACAGATGGACAATGAACTGGGTCCAGAATTGAATAGGAGGAAGAGAACAGGCTGGATTGCTTTTGGGAAATAGTAGAGTACTTTCAATGATCCCAATATGCTTCCTGCTACAAAAGCCCATTTTTAATGGCAATTTTCTTCCAATAATGATGTACACCTGTGAAATCAATTCAGATTCAGTCTGTATTAAGCATCTGGTATGTGCAAGGCACTATGTTATATGTGGGGGGATACTAAGGCAAAAATACAAGTATCTCTGCTCTGAAAGGGCTTCCATTGTGCCAGGGCAGGGGATGCGACACAGAAAGTGATGACGAAAATAAGATATTTTGAGGAGGGAGTGAGAACTCACAAGTGGGAGGGATCAAGAAAAGATCTGGTTTAAATGTGGCAATTGAGCTAAACCATGAAGTAAGATAAGGCTTTTAAGAGGCAGAAGAAAGGAGAGCATGTATTCTAGGCATACAGTTTAGCTAGAATGCAGGTCCTCTAAGTCCAAGCTCTTAGTTATTATACTACCTGAGGTACAATTCACCTCTGTAGTTCTAAGCCACCAGCATAAAACTGAGAAAGTGTCAGTGTGATAAATGTGGGTGGTATCTCTGAGATCCAGACAGGCCTGTGCTGCTGCTACTAGAGACCAAAAGAAGCTGACAGAGATTGGGACAAGCCCCTCAGCTGCCTCCTCCACAGGGACTCTAGATTAAGCATATATCTTACAAGACAAGAGATGCCAGCAAATGTTATGTTGCCATCAAGGCTACTAGAAACCCCAGGTGACTGTATCTAAAGTTTCAGCTAGGTCCTCATGGCCTGCCACTCAGTCACCATTGCGGAGGAAGAACATTGCCCATTGAACCTAGACAGGAGGGATGGACAGGTATGAGCAGAGATATAGGAGCTAAAACAAAACTTACTCCTTTTCCCACCATATGCTCTAATTCTGACTTGTCTGAGACCACATCCACCTATGGATTATACTATCTTGGGAACGTGTAGGAGAATCTACTAAAGAGTAGAGCGTATAGAATTTAGCATGATTTAAACATCTGGGCATTCTGAAGGTGTTCCATGCTATGATCTTCTGGTCACAGGGGACAATGATGGAGACTCATATTATTTCTAGATGATGTCTCATTTCCTCAGATGAGGCTTTACCTATAAGCAGCTCTTCCTCTCCTATCATATGGGAGAGAATGTACATCAGTCAGTTCACAAGGAATATATATATCCAGTCCTAAGATATGGATAATAGCTATCTCCATGGTGACACTGGATGTACCCATCTCTGGGATTAATGATTTTGTGGAACCGGTTTCATCAATCAACAAACCAACAAACATCCATTTATTAAGCCTCTACTATGCCCCAAGAGCTAAGAATAGAAATACAAAGAGGAAAAAAAGAAATAGGCCTTTCCATCAGTGGTAGACAAAATGTAAGTATATACAAAATAAACATTCAAAAATTAGGGGGGCACCAGGAACTGCGGGAATAAGAAGGGGCATCAGGTAATCAGTAGCATTTGAGCTTAGGGTTAAATTTTGTGATTTGTGAGGAGGAAGTGCAATTTCGGTAGAGGGGACAGTCCCAAGGTAATGACGTAGGAGATGGATTGCTGTATATGAGGAACAGTAAGAGGGTCAGCTCAACTGTATCAAAGCATTTGCCAAAAAGCATGTGATAAGGCTAGAGGGGTAGGGTGGAGGCAGGATGTGGAAAGCTTTCAATGCCAAACAGAGGATTTTGTATTTGATTCCAGAGGTGATAGAGACAGTTAGAATTTCTTCAGAATGAGAATGACTTTGAAAATACCACTTTGGCAGCCAGGTGAAGGATGTACTGGAGAGAGGAGAGACTTGAGGTAGGAAAAGCAATTAGGGGGCTTTTGCCATAATCCATGTGAATGATGATAAGGACCCTAATTAAGGTGGTGGCCATGTGTGAGTGGAAAGAAAGTGACAGATGAGAAAGATGTTGTGGAGATAGAAACAAGATTTGGCCACTGACTATATATGGCAGATGAGGAAGAGTGAGGAGTTGAGGATGCCTTTGGTTGTGAACCTGGGTAACTAGAAGGGCAATGGTACCCTTGGCAGGAATAGGTATGAGTCTGGAAGAGGGTTGGTTTTAGGGAGAGGGAAAGATGCTGGTTAAGTCTGGTATGAGACATTCAGGTAGAAATGTCCAGTAGGCAGCTAGTGATTCAGTACTGCCATTGAAGAGCAGGATGGATACATGACTCTGGGAGTCATCTGCTTAGAAATGATGAGGCTATTAAAAAAGAGAGAGCAGATGGGGGTGGCTAGGTAGAGCAGTGAATAGAGTACCAGCCCTGGAGTCAGCTGAGTTCAAATGCGGCCTCAGACATTTTACACTTACTAGCTGTGTGACTTTGGGCCACTTGACCCCAATTGCCCAGCCTTCCCTCAAAAAAAAAAAAAAGAGAGAGAGAGAGAAAGCAGAAAGAGAAAAGGACATGGCCCAGGACAGAGCCCTCATATACACTTGAATTGGGAGGGGAAGATGGAGGACATGGGAGACTAATGAACAAGTGGTCAAACAGATGAGAGAATTAAGAAAGAACAGTGTCATGAACAACGAGAGGAGATAATAAAACTGCCCCAAAATTCTTTGCAAAGCACAGGACTGACCATACCACTCCCCTACTCCAAAAACTTCAGTGATTCCATATTGCTTCTATAAAATCCAATTAAAGGGTGCTGATCACCTAGGCTTCTAGCAAAGGGGCTGGAGGCCTTGCTTTTCCTTCTCCCTTTCATTTCCGTGAGAGATCACAGGACCTTGGAAGTTTCTCCTCCAGGCTCATGATACTCTATGTGTCTCAATTCATTCAGAATCATGGCACATGAGCACCCCCACCCACCCACCCACACACTTCTACTAATCAGCCAAAGAACACAGTTCAAAATAAAGTAATTCAATGGAATAATAGCATTATATGAAAAGTATGCAAGGGACCAACCAGATACACCAAGGAAACGCAGATTCAGGAATCTATAAGGTTATACACACACACACACACAAATATACACATATACATATACATACATATATGTATCTTACATTACATGTTTATATAATATATTTTATGTGTAATCTATGCATAATGTATATATTATATTATACTTATTATATTATATTAATTATATTAATCACTATTAAGCCACAATAGAGAGCTACATGAAGACTCCGCAAAAGGAGAAAATTTGTTCTGTAATTTTGAGTCCATTCTTGCCATGAATCTTGTATGTGTAAGAGGAGAGCATGCCTCCTCTTTGGAGAGCTATTTTCTACTAACTCTTATTACTATTAAACCTTAGTAAATATCCTTGAAAAAAGAAAATTCAGTCTGGCTGTCTAATCCTTAATGAGGAACATACCAGCAACAGAATTTTGAAACAATAGTCCAGTAGTCAGACTTCTGTCGACCCAGTCTTCCATTGCTTGTGGAAGTTGAGGCAATAACCACAGCAGGGGTGGTACCCAAGTATCATCATTCCCTATTTATAGATGAAGAAAGAAAGGCATTGCCACAGGTCACATAGCAACAAATTCTAGAGCTGGTATTCAACCTCAGTTCTCCTGACTCCAAATACAATGCTCCTTTCACTATACTATGAAACATCTCCAAGCTTTCTTAGATATGTCTTTCTAATAAGCATGTATTTTATGCATATGGGTAAACAAACAGACTGTTGGTTTGTTACTTTACTGTGATGGGGCTTTGGGCTCTATTTTTATACTGTCTATTGAGAACACTATTAAAAAACTGTGATGGGGGAGGGAATTAATAAAACATGACAAAAGAAGCTAGCACTACAACACGATCGCCACCAATTTACACCCCAATCCCACAGGCAGTGCAGCCTGCAGCTGACCCCAGGAGGAAGAAAAATGGGGCTATTATCTGTAGTTAGTACATGCTGTTTTTCTTCAGATATAGAGGAGTTAACACTTGCCCAGAAATAATAGCGTTTTCTAATTGCAAATAAAATCACTGCTGCTTGTGTTCTCTGGTTCCCTCTTCCTTGTTCTCAAACAACATGTGAAAGCTCAAATTCTCACTATTGTTGAAGCCAAGGCCCTTTATCGGGAGCAGACTAGAAGGTTTATTCAATCCAATCAGTCAGTCAACAACAGAGTAACTGGGTTTTTTGTTTTGTTTTGTTTTGTTTTTAAATCAGACCTATTATTTCATTATTATAAGGAACTCCTGAAGTGCACCTACTCTGCAAGGTACAGAAAGACTGAGAACCTAAATGACTTCCCCGGGGTCAAATGGTCAGTGTAAGTCAGAAGTGGTGCTTGAATCTAGGAATTCCTGACTCCCGCTGACTTTTTCTATCTTTTGAAGTAACAATAGCTTACATTATAGAATATAGACTATATAGACATAGATATAGAATATAGGATGGCTGACAATATTGAACTTCTAAGTCTGTGACATACTTTATAAGTGTTTTCTCATTTGATCCCTACAACAACTCTAAGAGGCAGGTATTACAGTTGATATTATTTCCATTTTATAGATAAGGTTATTGACACTCAGAGAAATTAAGTGACTTTTCCATGAGGGAGGCAACCAACTGATGCAATGGATAGAGCACTGGACTTAGAGTCAGAAAGACCAAGTTTAAATATGGCCTTGTGACTCTAGATAAGTCACTAGACTTCTGCCTATCTCATTTTCCTCAACTGTAAAATAGGAATGATAATATGTAATGGGAATTTGAAGATCTTCCCTGTCCCTTAGTAAGCCTAAGGCAATTTAAAGATTTTCCCCACTTTGAAGATCTTACCTGTCCCCTAACCGGCTCAATATAATCACATGGAATCTGTGGTGAGAAGAGCTTGCCAAAGGGTGGAGCAGAATCCACAGGAAGCTGGGAGTCAGAGCTGTTAGAGCTGGAGGGAGCAGAGGATGCACCCAAAGAGACAGCTAGGTTTGTATTTGCCTCCTGCTGTGACAGCTAGGCTTGTGACTGTTTATTTGTGGGAAGGCTAAAGGATGGTGTGACTCTCTGCTGTGTTATGGTATATTAACTTCTTTGTTGTTATGATGGATTTGGCTTTCTTGTTTTTGCTTTTCTGTTTTGCTTCTGTCTTCTATATGGAGAGTCTGTTATATTTTGCAATTGAGAACTATGCCGACATATTCATAGTTGTGGTCAGAGCTGTGAATATTGCATTGGCATTACATAGTAGGACTTATCTTCAAGGATTGTTGTGAGGATTGAATGAGATAATAGAGTGTGTAGCATAGTGCCTGGCCATAGTAGGTGCTTCTTTCCCATGGTAACACAGCTAGTAAGTAAGTAAGC
The DNA here is from genome assembly GCA_028646515.1 of Pseudochirops corinnae. NCBI lineage: Eukaryota > Metazoa > Chordata > Mammalia > Diprotodontia > Pseudocheiridae > Pseudochirops > Pseudochirops corinnae. The sequence goes on along the minus strand of CM053585.1, from coordinate 308,958,766 downwards.
ATCAGAAGTGAGATGTGAGCACAAGTTTTCTTTTTGTTATTGTTGTTGTTCAGTCATTTCATCATGTCCAAGTCTTCATGACACTATTTAGGGTTTTCTTGGCAAAGGTTCTGGGGGAAGGTTACCATTTTACAGATGAGGAAACTGAGACAAACAGGGTTAAGTGACTTGCCCAGGGTGGATCACATAGCTAGAAAGTGTCTGAGACCAGATTTGAACTCAAAGATGAATTTTCCTGATTCCAAACCCAGTGCTCTATCTACTGTACCACCTAGCTGCCCCATCCCTACCCTTGAACACAAGTTTTATAGATTCTCAATCCAGCACTCTGTGCACTATGCCCTTCTGCATAGGAGGTGAGTATAGCACTGGAGAGAGAGATCTGAATACAAACCTAGCACCTGTCCACTAAAGAATGTCTAGCAATTGGCCACATTGAAGCAGGGAAATAAGAGAACAGAATGCTATTCAATAAGATTCTAAGAGATCCTGGATGGCCACGTTAGTACAGAAAATTGGTTGTTAAGAATGTTTGATTCAGTGGCCATCTGGAGATGTGGGTTTAAGACTATGCCTACATGTAATTATGATAAAAGGTGAAATACACAGTTAGATTTCCATCAAACTTCATCTCTGCATTGAAAATCTGAGCCTTCTTCAAGGAGCTGATGCTAATACAGTGTCACAGGGGCTACTTCCAAGGCTCACTGTACTGAAGGGAGGAGGGATGTGATTGGTGGG
>CM053585.1:308928370-308951135 GCA_028646515.1 Pseudochirops corinnae | reverse complement strand
TATTATATAATAGTATAATTATATACATAATTATAATTGTATATATTACATAATATTATATATGTTATATGATATTATATATATTATATAATAATATATATATTATATATTATATCTATCATATATATATAGCCTCAGTAACTTGTAGTGTGGGACCCCCAGGGAACAATCTCGGCTTCCAGTTGGTCTATGGGTTTCCATCTTCTAACTCATAAGCCCCCACAGAAGAATTTACTTTTAACTGTCCACTAGAGGATGCAGTTAATGGAAAATTAAGATGTTTAATGAAATGACATAGTAAGAAAAGTAGTACCAAAATATTTCCCCCATAAACCTGAGGGAATAAACTCTCTCCCCTAAATACACCTATTATCAAAGGAAAAAGTATATTCACATAGGGAACACACAAAGAAGTTTATGCATATAGGGCACATGTGTGACCATGGTTCATTCACGGAGGGGCAGTTCACCCTCCTGATAATACAGGGCCACTCAACTCTTCTAGTTATGTCATCTTCATGCTCCTGTGAGACCTGCTCTCTCTTAGGCTTGTAGTTTCTACTGCCTGGAGCTTTGCTGGACCGTCTGCTGCTTCCTGTTTCTGTTTGGGTCAAAATCTTTAACTATTTCTTTTTCTAGGAAAAGTGGGTACTGGCGTGCTCTTTCTATGTGGAGTTCAACCAGTTAAATACACACACATATACATACATATATACATACATAAATACATACATACATACATGCATATATACACCTATACCTATATTGATCTATCTATATCTCTAATCTATCTATATGTCTACTTATATCTATATCTATAAACATGTAGCTCTTTTAGAAAAGACAGGCAACCTTGGCTGTGACCAGAAAAATAAGCCTCTCTTCAACTTCCCCCTTCTTCCCTTCTCAATCTTATTTCCACAGCTGGAAATTATGAGCCATCATTACCAAATATATAGAAAAGAAAATCCTTTTAGTTAGTATGGCCTCAGGACCAGTCTTTTTCCTAACCTTAGCTATGGAAAAATTTTCTTCTAACTGCCAATTTTAACCTCTGAAGCTGGAAAGTTATTATTTATTTAATAAGCAAATAATTCTGGGTTCAGATTTCTCTAGTTTTCAAAACTTGTGCCTCTTCTTTGGAAAGCTGATGAATAGGGGAAGAAAAGAGTAAGCCAAGCCCAAAGGTCAAGGTCACTGTCTCCTCCAATATCCCAACTATATTCTTGGCTCTTTCATATACAGATATGGCTGGACAGAGTCTGCAGGGGCTTTGGTACCTGTTGTACTACTTAATAATGCTCCTGAAAATTTGTGTTCAGCTTTACAGTTTACAAAATGGTTTCACACATCCCTTTACTCATCTGATCTTCACAACAACTCTGTGAGGGAGGCCAGGTAGAGATTATTATTCCCATCCTACAGACGATGAAAGTGAGTCTGGGATGGATGAATTGACTTGCCCAGAATCACACAGTTAATACGTACAAGAATCTGAACTGGCAAACAGGTCTTTTAATTCCTACATTACATTTAATTAGTGGTACTATGCTCCCTTAAATATTTTAATAAGCAGCAATCATGTGGCTCAATGAATCTCTAGTCTGGAATTTGAGGCCTCAGCAATGTGAATAGAAGAGGTATTGTGTTCAAGGGCAGGGGATCTTCTAAGTGCCACTCATCACATGGTTTAGGTGAGCACGTAGAATAAGCAATTGTACAATATAATTCTATGTCTTTGGTTGATGCCTCCATTGGCAAGTATTCAATCAGTCATTTTTCAGTCGTCTGACCCATTTTGGATTTTCTTGGCAAAGATACTGGAGGGGTTTGCCATTTCCTTCTCCAGTGGCAGAGAAGCTAAGTGACTTGCCCAAGGTCACACAGCTAGGGCATTTCTGAGAATGGATTTGAACTCAGGTCTTCAGGACTCCAAGCCCAGCAGCACTCAATCCTCTGGGCTCCTTAGCTACCTCTTTGAATTGCTAGCCATCCTTTAAATCCTAATTCAGATCCCTCCTCCTCCAGGAAACCTTCCCTCTCACACATGCACAACATACACATAACAAATGCACACACACACAACATGCACAACCCACTACTGATTTTATTCCTCAACTCTTGCCTAATACAGGACTTCATCTTGTACTCTTCTGAAGCATTTATGTGGCCTTGTGCAATCTAACTAGCCATGTCTGTTGTTATCCTTTTGTGTGATTCTAGAGGCAATGTGTTTTAGGGTAAAGAAAGCTCACCCCAGGAATCAGGAAGATCTGGGTTCAAGTCCCATCTCTGTCACATGCTGGCTGTGTGACCCTGGAAAAGTCACTAAACCTCTCAATGCTCTAAGCAATTCTCCATGACAGAGAAGGTGCTGACCTGTCTTAGTGAAGAAAGTTCCTTCTCATGAGCTCCCTACCCTGATATATTCACAGCTCCAGTCCCAACCTGTTAGATTGTCAGTTGGCAGGGGACAATTTCTTATCTAAACTTTATATCCCATATCTAACAGTGCCCTGCACACAGTAAGTGCTTAATGAGTACTGATTTGGAGTCAACTTTGTTTTTGATCAGCCTTTTGTTCTCTCCTTCTTTCCAAAAACATTTATTAAGCCCTTTCTATTTGTCAGATGCTGTACTAGGAGCTTGTGTGAACCTTTTGAAATCTTCCCTATTTGGAATGCTTGACAAGATCTCTCAAGAACTAAAAGAAGGACATTTCTAGAGAAATATGCCCTAAGAATCATGAGTATAGTTCCCTTATTTTGAAGTTCAGGTCATAATGGAAGGGGTTAGGAGAAAAAAAAACAAAAACCTTTTTAGTCAGTCCTAGAAAATCTCAGAGGGTTTTTCTGACACAGGGGTGGTTTTGTATTTACTCTCAAGTTCTCTGCCAAACTAGCGTCTTCCAGACTCACATTTGAAACTAAATGCCTTTTCTCTTCTCCCATTTCTGGGAAGGTAAAGTCACATTTGACTAGGCTCAGGTACAGTGAAAATCAAGGTCCAGGCTGGGCCTTCACCATGATGGGGACTGGAGTTCCCAAACTTGGATTCCAGCTCATCCACCAGAAGCCAGGTAAGTTTCTATGGCAATGGGGCCAACTAACTAGAGCTGTCTGGAGGAGTGAATATTCAGATTTACCTTATTATTCTGTAATACATAAAAGTTACTATGGCAAAGAAGCTGGAATATTTGAAATCCTCTGGGGATTGTTCAAAGACCCTGAATTCTTTTGGCGCTTGAATAAATAGGAAGAAATTTGCTTAGGTGGGATGAGCAGCTTTCTTTTTTGAGTTGAAGATCACATGTTCTGCTGCAGTTCAAAGTGGGTGATCCTGAAGAAAAACCAAAGAGTATACTGGCACATATTTGGGGTTTTGTCCTTGGCAGTGCAAGATTTCGTTCTAAATGAAGCTGCTGAAGGAGTAAAATTTTGGTTTCTGTTGGACCAGAGATCTGAGTTCAATTAGGTGTCCTGAAAAATCATTAGCCTAGCATCCTCCACCCAAGGGAGAGGGACTGAAAAGAGCCTGTTTGAATGGCCTCCTGGTGTTTCTCTTGTCTTAGCCTGAATACTCCTCTAGTCCACTGAGATGTGTCATCTCACTGAGCAGCAGGACACCTTCAGAGTCAGAAGTGCAAATTCATGATGTACTATGCCAAATCTGATATTCTTGCTGAGAAAGTACTAGTTGAACCATTGGCAGCTGGAGAAGTCTAGAATCAGAGACCTAAATAATAAGCCTTAATCTTAGTGTTAAGATTCATACCTTTCTAAACCTCCCACTTCCCCTTTCTGTTGATTGGTTTTAATAAAACTGTAATTCTCATTGTACTTGCTCAGAATTTTTTATTTACATAAAATGAAAAGGTCAGTTCCACATACAAATAATACCTTAGGCACACCTAAAGCTTAGTCAGCTGGTTTCTGTTAACACAGAAGATAGTGTGTCTGTGGTTTTGATCAGAAGAAGTATTTGATGGAATTATATATGTACACTAATCTTTCTTGAGAAGTAGCTTAGAAGTTAGGTGGAGTCAAGATGGCAAAGTAGTAGAAAGAAACATAACAAGCCATCTCTGTCCCCTAACTTCCTCAAACTAATCTGGAATGCACACCAGACCAAACCCTGATCAGGAAATTCAAGAAAAAAGCACAGTGAGTCATTTTTTCTGTCCCAGGTCATCATAGGGAGACAGAGAGGTCTGGGGTCACTGGGAATGGGTCCTGACCAAGAGAAGACAGTGGAGCATCCCAGCTCCTAGCGACCGAAAGGCTGTCTACAAGGGCAAGATGAGTTGACTTCATGCAGGATATGGTAACAGGTCCCAAAAGACAACTTTGTTGCTCACTACTCAGTTCTGGATCACAGATCACAGATCACCCATATCCTACGGGTAGGGTTCAAAAGTAAGGAGACTGAAAATTGTAGAATAATGGAATCTCCAATGAAAGACAATTGTGAGTTATCCAAAGGACAATAAAAAGGTTCTTATGGGGAGGAATCTTTAAGTTGGGGGGCATGTTGCAGAAAGATGCGTAAAAAATAACCAAAGAATATGTAATTTTAAATGGAGGGATGCTTCTCAGATATAAAGAGCAAAATATAGATAACATATGGACAAGCCACATGTTGCCTTAGTTACTATATAATCTCAAGAGATCTATAAGAAGGTCCCGAGACCATCAAGGAGGGGACTTGTGTCTGAAGGTGTGTATGATTCCAGAGGACTGATGCTGAAACCTGCTGCCTACCTTCCGTTAGACATCTGAAAGACCTAGAGTACAGAATGAGGAATATTTTGGGAAAGGGAAGGACACTCCCAATATGAACATTTGTTTTGCTTGATAATACTTGTTTGTAATGAGTGTTTTTTTTCTTTCTTTCTCTAATGGGGGAGAGGAGTTGGGAGAGAGAAAAGTCAGATTTTTGCCCTTTAAAATAAAATTTAGGTAAAAAAAGAAATGACTTAAAATAATAGACTCTTTGTTATTTTTTTTAGTTAAGAAAAATTGATTTTCTGTCCCTCTCATCCTACCCTACCACTGATAAATAAAAATAAAAACAAAACCTCTGAAAGAAATATGCAGTCAAACAAAACAAAGTTCTACATTGGTCCCGTCCACACGTATTTCTCATTCTGTGCTCTGAATTTATCCCCTTTCTATCAGCATCAGCCCTCTGGAATCATGGTTAGTCATTGGACCAATACAAGCTGGGTGGTGCAGAGGACAGAATGCTGGATGTGGAGACAGAAAGCCTTGAGTTCAAATCAGTTACGTGTTGTATCACCCTGGAAAAGTCACTTGCTCACTCAGCTCCAGGTTAGTGGTAAGGCTCAGATGAAGACAGTAAGAGGAAAAATGGAAGAAGCACTTATCAGGTGCCTACTGTGTTCTGGGCACTGTGCTAAGTGCTTTCCAAATATCCCATTTGATCTCCACAAAAACCCTGTGAAGTAGGTATTATGTTTGATCATCATTTTATAGTTGAGGAAACTGAGAGAGAGAGGTTAAATGATTTGCCCAGCTGAAGCTGGATTTGAACTCAGGTCTTCTTGGCTCCAGGGCCAGTACTCTGTCCACAGTGTCACATCTAAATAGAGTACATATATAAAGTGCTTTGCAAACCACAAGGCATATATACACACTGACATATATACATACCTACATGCATCCACATATATCCATATACTCTATATGATAGCTATTACAATTTTAAAGTTCCTTGTTTTCACAATGTTGTTATTGCTGGTCAGTTAATAACTATTTTAAAGTGTCTGCCATATGTTCCAGCAACCATACAAATCTTGGGAATACAAAGAAAGTCAAAACAGAAGTCACTGGCCTCCAAATTCTTCTCCTGGTTCTGCTGATTTCACTTTGCATCACCTCATACAAGTCTCCCCAGGTTTCTCTGAAACTATCCCCTTCATCATTTCTTATGACACAATAGTATTCCATTTCAGAATCATAGACTTCTAGAATTTCAAAGCTGGAAGTAACTTCATGGAGCATCTTGTCTAACCTTCTTTCCTATGCAGAGCCTTCTCCTGCAATTCAGAAAATATCGACTGAGTTTTAACCTTCACACTGCCATTAATTTCCTGCATGAGTATGGATAAGCTTCCTCTCTAGGCTCTAATTTTCTTGTCTATAAAATAAAGGGGTTGAATTAGTTTGTCAGCTCTTAGGTACTCATTTTTTTTTTTTACTATATTGTTAGGATCTCCTTGGTAATAAAAAAATGCAAGCTCACATTTCTGTGGAGTCTTAATTCCTACAAAGTGCCTTACTTGCAATATCTGGAGGTGAGGAGTGTATATATTAGTCTTCTCACATTGCAAAGGTGAAAACTAGGGCTCAGAAAGATGTAGCAAGTTGGCCAGGGTCACACAGGCAGTAAGTGTGAGTAAGCTAGGATTCAAATCCAAGTTTCCTAATTCTGATTCCAGTTAAACATTGTAACATGGATCGTATTGTCTTATCTAGATCTTCTGTTGCCATAAGGCAAGTTCTGTGTTTCCTGTTTCCTTTGTTGACTCTCCTATCGTGCTCAGATTCTAGAACCTTCGGGAGTTTGCTGTATGTGTGAATTAGTAGGTCACTCCAGACACCTTTGTCTCCTTGACAAACAATTTCAGTTCTTTTTTTGAAGAGCCATCAAAGTACTGTGTTTCAGCCACCTGGAACTGTTAACTTTAATTACCACATTCCATAGGTACACAGACTGTAGAATCAGTAGTTCTGTGAAGGTGACCACAGCTGTGTTTTCCTAGACACTCTGTAAGCACCCTCGTCACAAGTATATTTTATGTTTCCTTCATTTTTCATTTTTGTAGTAATAACACTACAAAATGGCTTTTTATTTACTTACATATCATCTTTCTTTTCACTTTTCATACATTGATTTTTCTCTTTGGCCACTTCCCCCCTAAGGTTTCTGTGAGTTATATAATGTTTTTTGGACAGCCTCTGTGCTTGCTGGTGTCAGTCTAGCATGGAGAATAGAATTTATGAGATCCTTATGATGATTGCTGATGGAGGCCTTTTAAATACTACAACTGGAATTCTGCTAAATTTGATCAAAATCTCAGTCATGCTTCTTGGTCATTATTAGGTAAACCAAGTAACTGGATGATTGAACTAGTTTTTGATTGAACGTACTAACTTGGTCAAGGACAACTAGGTGGCACAGTGAATAGAGCACTAGCTCTGGAGTCAGGAGGACCTGAGTTCAGAAACTTACTAGTTGTGTGACCCTGGAGAAGTCACTTAACTCTGCCTCAGTTTCCTCATCTGTAAAATGAGTTGGAGAAGGAAATGACAAACTACTCCAGTGTCTTTGCCAAGAAAACCCCAAATGAAGTCATGGAGAGTTGGAAACAACTCAACAACAAAAAAATTGGTGAAACTTATAATTGAAAAACAAGAGAAAAAGCATGAAATAATAGATGGAGAACTGCTCTGGGAGTTAGGAAGGCCTGGGTTCAAGTCCTGTGTCTGACACAAACTGGTTTTGTGACCCAGGGCAAGTCACCAGGGCAAGTCAGTTAAGCTCTCAGTGCCTTGGGCAACTCTAAGCCTATAAAGTTGCAGAGCAAGTGCTTGGGTTTGCTTTGCTAGAAGGAGTTTCCTCACTGGGAGCTCCCTAAACCACTGAAATTACAAAATTATTTTAAAAGAACACAGGTTCCTGGGCCCCTGTCATGTTCCTTCAGGGCCCATTTGTTTGAGTCACATCTTGTGAAAGATAATTTTTAAAAGAAGTCTGAGTGTTATAAGGATGTAAAAAAAAAAAAACCAAAAAAACAACTCAAACCCAAACCCAAACCTAGAGGTACTTAGCCCTAAGTTACTAAGGGATAAGTATCTTCTAAATTGATTACTGTTACATCTGATAAAGTGCAGAAGAGCTACAGTCCTCATCAGTGGAAAAGTATCCACAGATTATAGAATCATAGACTAAAAGCTAGAAGAATTTAAGAGGCTATTAAGTGTAATCCAGAAATTTTACAGACAAGGAAACTGAGGCACTGAGAAGAGAAATGACTAGAGTCACAACTAGTAAGGATCTGAGGCAGAATTTGTCTCCATGGCTCCAAAATCCATTCAATGCCATGTTGCCTATCTTCAGTGATGAAGTATGAATGTGTTCATTCTTTAAATGACTGAACTCCAGAAGTATGTGTGATTAAGACAGATTAAAGCTCAGGGATGAATCGTATGAAGAAACTGATGTCACCCTCATGTGCCAGACAATACTATGATTGATTTCATTCCATTATCACTCTTCACATACATTTAGAGAACATTCACTCATCAAAAAAAAAATTATGTACAAAGCACTGGAGAAAATTGGGAAAAATATAAAATTTAGAAAAGTCATTAAATCCATAGAGATTACTGTCTTTTAAAAGCATGGTATAAATTTAGATAGTTATAGTATACATTATTATATAGAATATGGAGGTGGCCATGATTAGAGCCAGGAAGATTTGGGTTCATATCTCCCTTCTGACACATATTGGCTGCGTGACTGTTGTCAAATCACTTCAGCACCAGAGCTATCCAACTCAGAGGTGGTGGTGGAGAAAGGCTGAAATAACTGGCAAAACTTCCAAGTTCAGTCAGAATCAAAATGAAACATAATTGGGAAATGCTTGACAAAATAGGCAAAAATATAGGACAAAACAGATAATTTTAATTTGTGGTTTTCTAAGTCAATATGCTGCCCAAAGGGATCTGTGTCTCTTTGGGTTTGACACTACTGCCCTGGGAAACTCTCTAAAACAACAAATTGCATAGAATGTGCTAACCTGCATTGCTACAAAGAGTTTCCTAAGCTGAAAATTCTCTTTACCAATTGAATCCCAACTCTAGTCCCTTTTGTTGATTTCAAGTAGTGCAAAAAAAAGGGGTGTTATGCAAGATTTAAAGGGAAAGGTTATTATGTACTGGAAAGATCAGATAGGCTCTCTGAAGGTGCTAACATTTAAGTCAAGTTTTAAAGGACAGGTAAGAATTCAATAAGTAAAAATGGATTTGTGTAAAGGTGGAAGGGACGATATTCTTGGGGTCCTAGGTATGGGGAAAAGTCAGAAGGAGTAGCAGGAGATGGGGGAAGTATGAAATATGAAAAGTTCATTTTGAAACATAAATAGAGGAAGAAACCAGAAAGAATGGTAGCTATTGTTTTTCAGCCAAGAAGAGGCCCAGATAGACTTCATGATACCTAGTGCCGAGATCACCTGGGCTGTTATTTCACATTTCTCAGTTGTGTGAATGGCCTTCCTGAGCTGGTATTCTGGCTCAAAAGAAAACTAAGTATTAAGGAATAGAACACCCTTTTTGCATTGCAGGCAGCAGCAAATTGAGGTGAATTACATGTCATGGTGTGCAATTTATTGATCCCCAGAAGGTCAATAAGATGACTTGTCAGAAGGGGGTGTGGATGGCACTGTATGATATGGATTTTCTTTACCTCCTAATTACATTATTTCAATCAAAGTGAAACATGACCAACCTGCAGCTAACTGGAAGGGCTGCCACCCAATCTGTGCAAATAGAGGTAATAAGTGGCTTGGCCATAGTTTTATTTTTTTTTCTTCTTTTAATGTCAGGTTTGGTGTATGAATAAAGATGAGTCTGGACCTGTTCTGTGGTTGGGGGGGTGAGTTGGGAATTTGGCTTTAGATAGGCATATCTCTGCTATAGATTCTCAGTCTCGGTCTCAGTGAAAGATTCACTAGGAATGTTCTGAATATGCCTCTGTTCTGCCGTAGGACCACCGTGCTTCCATCAGTGTTGATGCCTCCCCCTTTCAGGAACCTTCATGCACACCTGTGTACATCTTGCACATTTCTAAACTTTTACATGTCTCCCCCATTATAATGTGTACTCCTTGGAATAAGGCACTGTAGCTTGTTTATATCTTTGGGTCTTTCTTTGCATCCCCACATTCTTAGCACAATATCCAGCACATACTAAGGGCTTAATATTTGTTGACTGATGGTTGACTGACTGTTGATGTATGCACTCTTTAGACAACCATCATACTTAAGTTGAAACATAGAATACAGATGGTCAGGAATGGAAGGGACTCTACAAACTATCTAGTCCAGCAATATGTATTCCCCTCTGCCAATCAAACACACATATAGTTTAGTTGAGGAAACTAAGGTCCCAGAGAAGAAGGAAGTCATTCAAGATAAGATAGATTGTAAGTTAACCACAGAACTGGTGATAGGACCCAAGCTTCCTGTATCCTAGTACAGGGCTCCAATTGGCCTAGCACCAGAATGAATGGGAAAGAATAGAAAAGGCTTAATTTTTCTTGCAATAATTATTTCAAGGCCCATGATTTATTCATTTACTTCCTTGCTTGATTTAGGGAAACTCTGGTGAGTGAATCTAATCTTCTAAAAGGTCTCTATGGGTCAACCCATAATTGTCCATTTACATCTGAGATGATTTGTGTATATGATCATTGGCCAACTCTGAACCCATGTAGTCTCCTTTCCTCATGAAGTGAGGATTCAGGGATTCAAAACTGTGTAATGTTATCCAAAGCTCAAATGAATTAGGAAAATCACGAAGTCAGCCAAACACATGCACACAATATCATGCATTATAAGGCTAACTCTACAGCAGTGGTTCTCAACCTTCCTAATGCTGCAACACTTTAATACAGTTCCTCATGTTGTGGTGACCCCCAACCACAAAATTATTTTCATTGCTACTTCATAACTGTAATTTTGCTACTGTTATGAATCTATCTGATATGCAGGATATATTTTCATTGTTACAAATTGAACATAACCCACACATTGAGAACTGCTCCTCTAGAGGATATTTTGGTTATCTAGGGTTTTAGATTATGTGTGCCACTAACTTCATCCATTGTATAATTGGGAATTCTCTTGTACAAAAGAACCAGCTTAGCACAGTTTATATAGTATTTTAGACTTGGAATCTAGAAGACATGAATTTTTTTTTAATTTAATATTTTATTTTCCCCTAATTACATGTAAAAAAAAACCCCAAATTTTTAACATTTGTTTTTTAAAATTTTTGAGTTCCAAATTCCTTTTGTCCTTTCTCTCCCTTCTGTCAAAGGCAATTTGACATAGGTTATAAATGTGTGATTACACAAAACATATTTTTATGTTAGTCATATTGTGAAAGAAAACAGAGAAAAAAAAGAAAAATAAAGAAAAAGTATGCTGTGATCTGCATTCAGACTCCATTAGTTCTTTCCATGGAGATGGATAGCACTTCTCATCACAAGTCCTTTGGAATTGTTTTGTATCATTGTATTGTTCAGTAGAGTTAGGTCATCATACCACATTGCTGTTACTATATACAATGGTCCCCTGGTTCTGCTCATTTCACTTTCCATCAGCTCATGTAAGTCTTTCCAGATTTTTCTGAGAGCATCCTGCTCATCATTTCTTATTGCACAATAGTATTCCATCACAATCATTTACAACAACTTATTTAGCATTCCCCAGCTGATGGACATTCCCTCAATTTCGAATTCTTTGCCGCCACAAAAGAACTTTTATAAATATTTTTGTACAAAAAGGTCCTTTTCCTTTTGTTTTTAATATCTTTGGGATATAGACCTAGTAGTGGTATTGCTAGGTCCAAGGGTATGCCCTGTGGGTATAGTTCCCAATTGTTCTCCAGAATGGTTGAATCAGTTCACAACTCCACCATCAGTGCATTAGAGTCTCAATTTTTCCACATCTCCTCCGACATTTGTCATTTTCCTTTTCTGTAATATTAACCAAATGGATAGGTGTGGAATGGTACCTCAGAGTGGTTTTAATTTGAATTTCTCTAATCAATAATGATTTAGAGCATTTTTTCGTATGACTATAGATTGCTTTGATTTCTCCATCTGAAAACTGCCCGTAAATATGTTTTGACCATTTATTAGTTGAAGAATGACTCTTATTTCTATAAATTTGACTCAGTTCTCTACATATTTGAGAAATGAGATAGAAGACCTGGATTTGAATCATACCTTAATCAATTAATTTATTAAGTAGTATTTATTATGAACCTTCTTTGTTTTTATTCTGTATATAGTTGATGATAGAGTAGCACTCAATTTGGAGACGTGGCCTCAGAATCAGGAAGATCTAAGTTTAATTCCTACTTCTGATATACATTGTCTGTGTGATCCTGGGCATGCCACTTAGACTCTCAGTGCCTTAGGACTCATCTGCAGAGCAGGTAGTGATCTATGTTGTGAGAGGAAATTTCTTTGTTGGGAATTTCCTTTACCAGTGGGCTCCCAAGTGGACAAGTGAGGTCATCTTGGGAGTTCTAGCCTGATGCCAAAGTGTTGCCTGCACTCGCAGCACCAACTGAAATGTGGGAGTGTGAATAATGAGTTCATGGTTCAGGTGAAGATTGAAAGCATTCATACATTTATTGCACACCTGCTAATCAAATCTCAAATAAAAATCTGAGGGTCCAAGTTTATATACTATAGCTAAAGCACTTACATCATATTTTCTTATGGGAAACTTCATGTAGTTTGTTACATGAGGCACCTAGCTTTGCAACCTTTAGGAGGCCATTCCCTTGGGACCCATACCTGCTTTCTTATCTCATGTGTTACTACTTTATCTATTATCGCTCAAGTGGCCAGGGTTTCAGGGATGGTCAGAATGTTCCAAGCCTCCCTTGCACTAACATCCTGAGATATTGGGCCCAGGTGGTTGGAAACAGGCTGAAGGGGGTCCTTGGCCTGGATTTGTGCCCATGGCAGACCCCTCAGAGCTAACCCTTGATAGCACTCCCTACACCAAAGGATAGTGGGAGGAAGGAGATAAGCCTCATGCTATCAACCTTAAGATAGTCACTCATGGGTTTTATTTCCAACACAACAATATCAACTGATATCCCCCAATACCTACCATATACCCTCTGCTATACAATCTCTCTTCTGATGACCCTTCAGCTAACTTACAACTTAATGCCACAGCCAGCAGCTGCAGCAATAGCTGTACAGATACCACTGAGAAAATTCTCTTCTTTCCTGCCATCCCTTCTATCATGCCTGCCATGGCCCCCTAGATCACCTCAATGCTGCAGCAAGTGGCCTTCCGGTGGAGGACTCTGGCTCCTGGGTGGTGACTACTGAGTAAAAGTCTTACTTTGCTCCCTTTTAATTTTGGTTGGGATTGAACAAATAGATGAGGAACAAACATGACTCATTTGTGAAAGATAATATCTCATCAAACTTTCTCCCTATACCTACTCCCTCTTCCAAATGCCCTTGTTACTGTCAAGTAACCAGTCTTCTAGTTTCTAAACTCTCAGGCATTCAAAACCCCTTTTTCTACTCCTGACCCCTACAAGAACTTCCTACAGAATCCCATTTTGAGCAACTACCAGAAGGTTATGTAGGTAGTAAGTTAATACAGTTGTACCATGGATACCATAACATGGGACTCCCCACCTCCAGCTACAATTTATATTTATAAGAGTGATCTTAAAAACAGAAATTTCTGTATCTCCCATCCTTTCCCCCTATTCCACCAAAAGGAAGTTCAAATAGTGGAATTTCCTTCTTCTCATTTTTAAAAATATTATTTTACTTTATTGATATAATTGTTTTCTCATCGCCATTTCAATCATCTTCATTTCCTTTCCCTTCACTCATTAAGGCATCCCTTAAATCTTTAACAAAGATTTAAAAAGAAGGAAAAAGCTCAGCAAAATCAATCAGCATATAAGTTATTTGACATTATATGCGATATTTGATACTCCTACTTCCCCACTTCTGCAAAGTGGGTCAGAAAATCCATTTTTTCATTCCTTCTCCTGAGCCAAGCTTAGTCATTTAAATAACATAGTGGTGGAATTTCAGGCATGGCATCATATGGTAGGAGGAAGAAATTTTTGGTCAAGGAGTGCCTTGCTGGTGGTACTCACACTATGGGCTATAGGAGGTGTTCAGGGAGGACTAGTACCTCTGTTGTGAGGGCTTTCTGAGACCATTTCAGAACTGCTCATTTACCATTGGTATCCACCATTCACCCATCTCTCACCTGTGGCTCTAAGAAGTTGTAGAATGTACAGCAGCTATATCCTTGTAAAACTGTATTTGCAGATGGGTTAAATTAGGCTGAGGGTGTCTGACAAGCCTCAAACCTGTCAGTGAGTTAGGGGGATACCTACCCTAAGTATGTGATGACTTCCACTGGCAGAATGAGTGGATGAGAACAATTTGTTCCAATGGCCCTGAAGGAGGATGAAGCAGGCTTTGTGTAGCTCTTAGATTTTGGTCAGGGAACAAAGATTCCAAGATCATCCACTGCATCCCAGGCCATTACCACTTATCCTGACTTTTGTCTTGCTACTAGACTTTGATAATGCTGGAAGAGAGAGTGAAGTTGATGACTTCGTGCAACTCTGCCTCACTTAAATCCAATGCATGCACAAGTCAATACATAACCCCATGATGTCATTGATCTTCTTTGAAAAAGAAGGATGAACAAGTCATGGGAGTTTCATGAAGCTAGACCTCAATGAGCATATTATGAAATGAGACTGGAAAAAGGACCTTTTCAAAGAGGAAATCTGCTCTACTCAATCAGACAGATTGTTTTGACTTGCACTCAACCATCTGCTAATGGTATTTTGAATTATAACAAGATTTCTTTTTTCCTCTCTTCTTTTTGTTATCTGCCCCCAGGGGCAAATGAAGAGATGCTTAATATTTAGAGATTTATAGACTAAAATTTCATTTTAAAAAGCCTGGATCTATTATGGAAGATTAAAGATGACAATTTGAATATTTAGAGGAGTTCACCTGTACATTATGAAATACTACTTCTGCAGATCGTGTACTGCAGTGTCAATGACAGCAGGCAACTTTTTGTCTGCTTGTGAAAGGTTGGTCATTATTAGGAACCCTAGTTCCTAACTAGGGAAGGGATATCAGTAATTAAAATCTTTCATAAATTATGGTTGGTATGTAAGTTATTTTTAAATGGAAAACAAAGAATGGGTCTTGAAGGCAATGTTGGACTACCAAATCTCTCTGACAGAGAGTTGGCTATGCACTGTGGCTAACCACCTGTGGAGGTGGTTATTAGAATAATATAGGTGTAAGGGATTTCTGGGAACTAAAAGACTGTGTTAAAGCTTTTGCAAAGAGATTGATATTTTCCATTTTGTCTACTGCCACCCTGACCTGTGAACTCTGTAGCAATTGATTACACTATGTACTCTTTCCTGTGTTGCTGCTGTTTGTCCATCATTCTCAAAGAGGTCCATGACATCAGGAAAGTGATGCCAAGACATGCAAGTGAATAGTATTTAAGTAAAGCAAGACTGTGCAAAGTCACCAACCTCATCTTCACCTCCAGAGCCATCTGAATCCAGTGGGCAGATATAGATCAGGATAACTGGAGATGGCCCAGGATGTAGTGGGGAACCTTGGCTTTTTCAAGCTAAGGTCTTTAATAGGTCTCAGGTGGACTGAAGCAAAGCCTATTCAGTGATTAAAGTTTAAGAAGAAATGAGGCAAAGAACAGCCTCTTCAAAAAAAAAATAGACCTGGGAGAAGAAGACTCTTAGGGTTTCTGGCCAAAACAGAAGCAAATGCTATTTACATTCGTTCTGAGTCAATCTCAGCCCAAATAATGATCAAGTAGGGCTTGGTCTAGGACTTATTATTGTCCAGTGAATGAAAGCTACAATGATTTGGAAAGCCTGAGTGATTTGGGGTTAAGGCTAGTCTTTAAGAAAAAAGGGGAGAAAAGGTTCAGAAATAAAAAATTTATTTTTCCCTTTGGGCAGAGCACCAGCAAGTAAGAGTCTGATACCCCATGTGGAGAGAGGAAAAGAAGAAAGAAGGAAAGAAAGGAAGAAAGAAAGAAACGAAGAAACAAAGAAAGAAACAAAGAAACAAAGGAAGAAAGAAAGAAAAAACCCATGTTACCCAATTGTCCAGTACCATTTTGGTCCCCTGTGGGTAGCTTCTTTTCTGCTCACAGAAGTTGCTGTTTGTCCTTTGTTCTCAAAGAGGACCATGACATCAGGAAGGTGATGCCATGACCTTTTCTCTATGTGTGTGAGAAGACATGTGGTCTGGTGGGAAGATCTCTACACTAGCGGCCAAGAGAATGGAGTTATAGTTGTGTGAACCCAAGTTTCAGTTTCCTTATCTGTAAAATAGGTATACTAATAGCTGCTCAGCAACTTCTAAGGGTTGATATGAGAGTCAAATGGGAAGTAACATTCCCCATAAGGGTAAAGCATGGAATAAGGAGATGATAGTTCTGCCCTATTCAGCCCTGGTCAGACCACATTGGTCTCTATGGAATATACATGAATTGCATGTAGTTTTGGTATTTCATTTTGTACATATTGATAAAATGGAATGTAAGCAAAGGTGAATGACCAGGATTATGAATGGATTGGTTTCAAATTTAATTGAGAATTTTTAGACTAAAGAAGAGGAGAGAACATGAGAGTTTTCCATATATTTGAAGGATACAGCACTGGGCCTAGAGTCAAGAAGATTTTTCTGCCTGAGTTCAAACCCAACTTCAGACACTTGCTAGCTATGAGATCCTGGGCAAGTCACTTAATCCTATTTGTGTCAGTTCACTTCATCTGTAAAATGAACTGGAGAAGGAAATGGCAAAACACTCCAGTATCTTTGCCAAGAAAACTCCAAATGTGTTCACAAAGACAAATGACTGAACAACAACAATCCTCACCAGGATTATATTCAACAGCCTCTAAGATCCCTCAAGCTCCAAATCAGTGATCTTATGAGACTAAAATAAGTACCTCCAGATATGTCTATCAGACACATAATGACCCTCCTCTGATTTAACCTAATCTCACTAAAATAAATTTAAATAGATTAAACACAACAAAAACACATGCCACCACATTTTATGTCAGTGTGTGTATATTTCTTTTGGAGTGGGGAAGGCAAGGCAATTGGAGTTAAGTGACTTGCCCAAAGTCACACAGCTAGTAAGTGTCAAGTGTCTGAGGCCAGATTTGAACTCAGATCCTCCTGACTCCAGGTCCAGTGCTCTATGCACTGTGTCACCTAGCTGCTTCATCAGTGTGTTTGTTAAAGAAATAGATCATTTCTTGAGGAGGAGCCAAGATGGCAGAGTAAATGCAGGGACTTGCCTGACCTTTCCCCCAAACCCCTCTAAATATCTTTTAAAAATAACTCTAAACAAATTCTGGAGCAGTAGAACCCACAAAAATATGAAGTGAAACAAATTTCCAGCCCAAAACAACTTGGAAGGTCAGCAGGAAAGGTCTTTTACACCAGGGTCAGAGAACAGCACACTTTAGTTCAGGTTGCACCAGTACAAACCTGGACCCAGCAAACCCAGAGCAGGCTTTGGGGCAATTCAATCTCTGGCAGCAGTTGTAGTTTCCAGATATCTCAGCCCACAGATACCAAAGAAAACTTAGAAGGTCAGCAGGAAATGTCTATCATACCCAGGTGAGAGGGGAATGCAGTCCCGCACAGGTCTCACCAGCACAGCCATGGTCACAGCAAACCAGGAGCAGGCCTTGGGAGTGAGTGGCTCCCAGCAGTGGCAGTGGCTGCTTCTAGAGTGCTCAGCCCACAGACAGTAAGGGGATTGAACAACTGGCCAGCAGGAGATTACAGGGATCTTTTTGCTAGCACTGAGGCAGGACTCTGTTGCTTTGCCCGTATTCAGATGTAGGTCCTGGCTGACTGTTCCAGGGCAAGAAGGAGCACTAACATGGCAGAGTTTCCAGTCAGTGGAGGGGGAGTCCTCCAGGGCAGAAAAGAGTGCTTGTGGTCTTCTTTGTAAGACCTGAACAACTTACAGATCACAAGATTTATCTCTGACAACAGCTTTACAAAACCTCTGAAACTTGGGACAGTGCACCCTCAAACTTGGAAGCAGAGCCCTACTTTAACAAAGATTTAAAAGTCAACTAATAGGATGGGATAATGAGCAAACAATGGAAAAAAACAAACAAACCTCTGACTATTGAAAGTTGCTGTGGTGAGAAGGAGGATCAAAACACACTCAGAAGAAAACAAAGTCAAAATTCGTATATCTGAAGTCTCCAAAAAAAAAAAAAAAAGAATTGGTGTCAACCCATAAAAGAACTCAAAAGGTATTTTGGAATTCAAGTAAAAGAGATAGAGGAAAAAACTGGGAAGAGAAATGAGAGCGATTCAAGAAAATCATGAAAAATGAGTCAACAACTTGGTAAAGGAGACACAAAAAAATACTGAAGAAAAGAACACATTAAAAAAACAGAGTAGGCCAAATGATAAGAGGTCCATAAAGCCAATGAGGAGAAGAATGTCTTAAAAGGCTGAATTGGCCAAATGGAAAAAGAAGCACAAAAGCTCACAGAAGAAAATAATTTCTTAAAAATTATAATAGAGCAAATGTAAGCTAAATGACTTTATGAGAAATCAAGAAGCAGTAAAATAAAACCAAAAGAATGAAAACATAGAAAGTAATGTGAAATATCTCATTGAAAAAACATCTGACCTGGAAAATAGATTCAGAGGAGATAAATTAAAAGTCACCTGCAAGCAAGATTAAGAAATAAAAATAACCTAGACATAATCTTTCGAAAAATTATGAAGAAAAATTTTCTTGATATTCTAGAACCAGAGATTAAAACAGAAATTGAAAGAACCCACTGATCATCTCCTGAAGGAGATCCCCAAAATAAAACTGCCAGGAATATTATAGTCAAATTCCACAGCTCCCAGATCAAGTAGAAAATATTACAAGCAGCCAGAAAGAAACAATTCAAGTGTCATGGAGTCATAGTCAGAATAACACAAGATTTAGCAGCTTTTACATTAAAGGATATGAGGGCTTAGAATATGATATTACAGAGAGAAAAGGAGCTAGAATTGCAACCAAAAATCACTTACCCAGCAAAACTGAGTATAATCTTTCAGGGGGGGAAATGGACATTCAATGAGATCAAGGACTTTTAAGCATTCTTGATGAAAAAACAAAGTTGAATAGAAAATTTGATTTTCAAATACAAGACTCAAGAGAAGCATAAAAAGGTAAACAGGAAAGGCAACTCACAAGGGACTTAATAAGATTAAATTGTTTACATTCCTACATGAGAAGATGATATTTGTAACTCATAAGACCTTTCTTGTTATTAAGGTAGTTAGAAGGAGCATATATACACAGAGGGCACAAGTATGAGTTGAATGTGAAAAGATGATATCTAAAAAATAAAGTTAAGAAGTGAGAGGGGAATGTACTGGGAGAAAGAAAGGGAAAGGTAAAATGGGGTAAAATATAGAAGAGGCAAGAAAAAGCTTTTACAGTGGAGGGAAGAAGAGGGAAGCAAGAGGGAGTGAGTGAACTTTTTTCTCATCAGAATTAGCTCAAAGAGGGAATAACATATAGAGATTTATCTTACTCTACAGGAAAGTAGGAGAGGAAGGGAATAAGAGAAGGGGGAGGCATAGAAGGGAGCGCAGATTGAGGGAGGGAGTAGTCAGAAGCAAAACACTTTTAAGTAGGGACAGGATGAAAAGAAAGAGAGAATAAATAGGAAAGGGATAGGATGGAGGGAAATACAGTTAGCAATAGTAACTTTGAAGAAAATTTTAAAGCAAGTTTCTCTGATAAAGGCCTCATATCTGAAACATATAGAGAACTGAGTCAAATTTATAAAAATAAGAGCCATTACCCATTTGATAAATGAGCAAAAGTTGTGATCAGTTTTCAGATGAAGTAATCAAAGCTATCTAGAAACATGAAAAAATAACTCATTATTGATTTGAGAAATTCAAATTAAAACAATTCATACCTATTAGATAAGCTTATAAGATACAAAAGAGGGAAAATGAGACTTTAATTGCACTATCAGTAGAGTTGTGAAGTGGTTCAACCATTCTGTAGGGCAATTTGGAATGATGCCCAAAGGGCTATACAACTATGCATAGTCTTTGACTTAGCATTGTAACTTCCCATTTTTTGAACATCCCTTATCTCTCCCCATCATAGGAAAGCTGCCTAGTAAACCTGCCCAAACCCAACAAAGCCTGCCTAGGTAGCAAACCTGCCAAGTAAATCTGCCCAAACCTGCCACCTGGAGCCCATAGCCCAAACCCACATCCCTTCTGTTCAGTTCTTGAAATAGACTTGGGAACTTTCCAGTTGGGCAACAAACTGATTGCTGGGCAACAATCATTAGGCAATGAACTGATTGCTACCTTTTGGCTTCTGTATTTTCCCCACTTGCATGGCAACTGACTAAGTTGTGGTTTCCCCTGGTTACAGTTATGTTGTGATTTTTGTCTATATAAACCCTGAGAAAATGCATCTTGGGGCTGCTTGATTTGGGTAAGCTTGACCCCTTGCAGTTGCTGGATCATTAAATTCCACTTAAAAAGATTAATGGTCTCACTCCTTCTCTTTCTCATTAGTTACAACATTAGCAATACCACTTCTAAGTCTGTGTACGAAAAGAGATTAAAAAAAAAACAAAACAAAAGGAAAAGGACCTATATATACAAAAAGATTTGTAGCAGCTGGGGTAAAGAATTGGAACAATTGGGGAATAGCTGAACAAGTTGTGGTACGTGATTATGATGGAATACTATGGTACTATAAGAAATGATGAATAGTATGCTTTCAGAAAAACCTGGAAAGACTTGCATGAGCTAATGCAAAATGAAATGTACTGTGTACAAAGAAACCACAATATTGTAAGATGATCTACCCCCTCCCTCAATCTGCCCTCCCTTCTATGCCTCCCTTTTCTCTTATTCCCTTCCCCACCTACTTTCCTGTAGAGTAAATAAGATAGATATCTATATCCAATTGAGTGTATATGTTGTTCCCTCTTTGAGCCAATTCTGATGAGAAAAAGGTTCACTCACTCCGTCACTTCCCTCTCCCCTCCACTGTAAAAGCTTTTTCTTGCATCTTCTATGTGAGATATTTTACCCCATTCTATGTCTCCCTTTCTTTCTCCCAGTACATTCCCCTCTCACCTCTTAATTTTATTTTTTAGATATCCCTTTGTATTCAACTCACGCTTGTGCCCTCTGTGCTCCTTCTAACCACTTTAATAATAAGAAAGATCTCATGAGTTACAAATATCATCTTCCCATGTAGGAATGTAAACAATTTAACATTATTAAGTCCCATGAATGACTTGGCTAGTCTCAGAAATACAATTCAAGACAACTCTGAAGGACTTAAGATGAAAAAATGCTATTGATCCCCAGAGAAAGTAACTGATTGTGTCTGAATACAGATTGAAACATACTTTTTAAAAAACTTTCTTTTTTTCTTGAGGTTTTTTTCCTTATCTATGCTTTCTTTCACAACATGATTATTATGAATGTCTTTTTCATGACTACACATGTTAACCTGTATGGAATTGCTTGCCTTCTCAATGAGGTGGGGTGGGGAGGGAAGAAGGGAGAGAATTTAGAACTCAAAGAATTTTTTTTTCCAGAATTTATTTATTTATTTTTAGTTTTCAACATTCACTTCCACAAGGTTTCGAGTTACAGATTTTCTTCCCATCTCTCCCCTACCTCCACCCCAAGATGGCAAGCATACTGAATATCCCTTCCCCTAGTATGCCCTCTATTATATCTCATTCCATCCCTCCCTTTACTCCTTCCTCCTTACTTTCTTGTAGGGCAAGATGGATTTCTATACTCCATTGCCTGTAAATTTTATTTCCCAGTTGCATGAAGCAACATTTTTTTTTATTAACATTTGTTTTTAAAAACCTTGAGTTCCAGATTCTCTCCCTTTTTTCCTCATCACTCACCCTCATTGGGAAGACAAGCAATTCAATATAGGTTATACATGTGTAGTTATGCAAAACATTTCATAGTAGTCATATTGTGAAAGACTAACTATATTTCCCTCCATCCTATCCTGCCTCCCATTTATTCTATTTTCTCCTTTGACCCTGTCACTTTTCAAAAGTATTTGCTTCTGACTAGCCTCTCGCCCAATTTTCCCTCCATTCTATTATCCCCTCTCTTTCCCCCTTCCCCTCTGCTTTCCTGTAGTGTAAAATACCCAATTGAGTGTGTATGTTATTCCCATCTTAAGTCAAGTCCAATGAGAGTAAGGTTGACTCATTCCCTTTCACCTCCCTGCTCTTCCCCTACATTGTAACAGTTTTCTCTTGGCTCTTTTATCTTTGTGAGATAATTTACCCTATTGTTATCTCTCTTTTTCTCCTCCCAATATATTCCTCGCTCACCTCTTAATTTTGTTTTTTAGATATCATCCCTTCATATTTAACTCACCCTGTGCTCTCTGTCTATGTATACATACCCACACAGATACATATATATATACACATACACCCACCTATGCATACATATATGAATACACACACACACACAACTATCCTAATACTGAGAAAAGTCTCATGAGTTACAAGTATCATTTTTCCATGTAGGAATGTAAACAGTTCAACTTTAATAAGTTCCTTATTATTTCTCTTTCCTGTTGACCTTTTCATGCTTTTCTTGTTTTTTATATTTAAAAGTCAAATTTTCTGTTCAGCTCTGGTCTTTTCATCAATAATGCTTGAAAGTCCTCTATTTCATTGAATATCCATATTTTCCCCTGAAGTATTATACTCAGTTTTGTTGGTGATTCTTGGTTTTAATCCTAGCTCCTTTGACCTTGGAATATCATATTCTAAGCCCTTTGATCCCTTAATGTAGAAGCTGCTAGATCTTGTGT
>CM053585.1:308902180-308927870 GCA_028646515.1 Pseudochirops corinnae | reverse complement strand
GAGAGAGAGAGAGAGAAGATACCCATGCAATTTTTTAAATGTATGGCAGAAATAGAAACCCTTATGATTCAGTGTGAAAATCAGAATAGGAAACATGTTGAGATTTCCAAAACAGCCTTAGTTTTCCCTTGGCAATGGCTTCAGAAAGCTTCTCAAGTGACCTCTCTTCCAGAGGAGAAGGGTACTCACCCCTTAGCCTGGCCAAGAAGTAGTCATGTCACCAAAAGTATTCTGTTCCCTGGGCTAGGCTTATCCCTAGGCAGAACTGGTCGCCATGTCCATACTGAGATGCAAGTAGTACCAGGAGCACTTTCCTACCCCCAAACATCCTCCATTGCCTGAAAACCAATCATTTGTGCTTCGTTCCTTTGGAATGATACATTGTCATTTTCTTGTATTGTTCATATATAAATATATATATATATATATACACATTTATGTACATGTGTATACACACATACATGTGTGCATGTGTATGTGGGGGGAGTTGTGTGTGTGTGTGTCATGTGAGTGAGCCTTGTCTCCCTAGTTAGACTGTAAACTCAACAACAGCAGGGTCTGAATCCCTATCTCCCCTTAGAAGAATGTCCTAGCATAATGTCAAATAAGCCAAAAAGCATTTATTAAGCCTTTGTTACGTTCCAGGTACTTTGCTAAGCCCCAGAGGATACAAATATAAAAAACAAGACCTTGCCTGCCACCTAGGACCTCACAGTGGGCAGCTAGATGGTACAGCGGATAGAATTCCAGAAAATCTGAGTTCAAATCAAGCTTATATACTCAATGACTATGTGACCCTGGGCAAGTCACTTAACCTCTGTTTGCCTCAGTTTCCTCATTTGTAAATTGAGGATAATAATAGCACTTACCTCCCAAGGTTGTAAGGATTGAATGAGATAATAACTGCAGAGCACATTAGCACAGTGCCAGGCACATAGCAATGGCCATAGGAGTGCTTTGGACAGGGAAGTTGGAGGGAATGGCACATAGAGTAATGTCATGATTGATTGACATGCTATTTCTAAGATTTGATTTGGTTACTTTTTCAGAGCTCAAAGCGAGGAGTGGCAGATAGTAGGGAATGAGGGTCCACAGCATGGTAATGGCCAGGAAGTGGCATGGTGGTGAGTTGAGTTCTGCACAGGATGAGAAGTGGAGCAAAGAATCAGTACTTTAATCAAGATTTAAATAAACTCCATGAAGCAGCCATGTCTCTGTCCTCCTCTGCCCCATTTTGCTAATCAAACTGCTGAGAAATGGAGAAATCCTAACTTCCAACAATCATTGAACCTGCTATACTCAGAAATCTGCAAAAGGTAACCCTGTAAAATAATTCCATCAGTTGGATCAAGGAAGAATGATTTAATGGGAACTATTACAGGCAATAGGAGAAATACCACTCTTACCTCTGCTAATGCTGTTACTACTACTACTACCACCACTACCACCACCACCACCACCACCATTACTACTACTACTACTACCACCACCACCACCACCACCACCACCACTACTACGACGACGACGACAACGACGACGACGACGACGACTACGACGACTACTACTCTACTACTACTACTACTACTACTAGATGTATTTAAATTGTGTTTTAAGTAATGTTCAAACAATTCTGGTATAAGTTGAACTACCCCATAAATTATTAGTAAAACTAATAACACATTAACAAACATGCAAAGCTATCAAAATTAACCCTACATTATGAAAAGAGAATCCTTAGGGATAAGATTGAATATACAAAGCACAAAATTATTCCTAAAAAGAGGTTTACAATGGATAATAATCAATACCTATACGAGGCCCAATTGACTCTGCCTGGACAAAAGACCATATGGATGAATAAAATGAATAGAATGAATGATTCAGTCAGTCATCTAACTAGCATTTATTAAGACTCACTAGGTGTCATGCATTGTGCTAAGCACTGGGGATGTAAAGGCAAAAAACAAAACCAAAAACCAGCCCCTGCTCTCAAGGAGCTCACAGTCTAATGGATGGGACAGCATGCAGACAGCTATGTAGAGGTATAGATAGAATACACTGAGGATAGTCTCAGAAGGAAGGCACTAAGATTAAAAGGACTAGGAAAGACTTCTTACAGAATGTGGCACTTTAGCTGAGACTTGAAGGAAGGAAGGAAAGCTAAGAGGAAGAGATGAGGAAATGAGAGCTTTCCAGGTATGGGAGAATGCCCATGAAAACACTCAGAATCAGGAGATAGATTGTCAAGTGAGAGGAACAGCAAGAATTACAATAATAATACTGACGGTAATAATAACTTCAGTTCTTCCTCCTCCAAATCAAATAAATAACAATGTTCTTTTTCATCCCCTTCTAGCAGAGAGAGGATAGGAGGAGGGGATTGGGGGAAGTAATGGAAAGGAAAATCTGACTGTTCTATGGAGATGTGTTTCCTTCAGTCCATTCAACATACCTCCCTGGGGACCACAGTATTAAATGAAGAAAATCAACCAAAGGAAAGCAGCTCTCTCAATCCTGTGACATATTTGGGGACCTCTTATACTTGGCAAGAAGTAAGTGGGAGAGGGGCAGAGTCTTCCACACCCTCACCCACACAATCACAGGCTGTCAGTTGTTAACTATGATTTCATTAAGGATGATGCAGAGCTGAGAATATCTCACATCTACCTCCCAGGAACCAAGGTAGAAGGTCACAGATTTGTGAGCAGAGGAGAAACATGACAAAGATGATGTCTTAGGGAGGTTTGGTTGGTGGTATTTGGCTGAAGGATCATACCCAAGGCCTGATTTATGACTGCTTAAATGTAATTTCCTTTTTTAAAAATAAATTAATTTATTTTTAGTTTTCAACATTCATTTCCATAAGATTTGGAGTTTCAAATTTTCTCCCCATCTCCTCCCTTCCTTCCCACCCCAAGGTGGTGTGCATTCTAATTACCCCTTCCCTTAGTCTGCCCTCCCTTCTATCATGACACCCCCTCTTATCTCCTTCCCCCTTATTTTCTTGTAGGGCAAGATAGATTAAATGTTATTTTCAAAAGTGGTTGGAAACCAAAAAGATGAACTAAAATTTTGTCTGCTGAACTGTCTGCCTGTTTTTTATTGATACCCTTAGCTTTTTGGTTTCTATTCCTGCCTTCCATTACTAAGTGACAACATCTCCATTTTTACCCAAAGAAACAGTATTCAATGTGCTCATTCAAGGAGTTCCACCCATGACCTCTTTTGAAATTCCAAAGAAGAAAAAATTTCCTATTGACTCGGGATTGGGATAATGAATATGATGAATTGGAATTTCCACCCCCTTTCCCCAAAGTAGAAAGGTACTTCTTGTGCATAATTCAAGAGCTTTATAGGGAAAAAGGACTAGAATTTATAGGCTCATAGAATCCATATGTAAATGGGATTTTAGAAATCATCTGGTCCAGTCTCCTCATGAGTGAGTGAGGAAACTGAGTCCAGTAACTGGGACCTAGTTGGTAGTAACTCTGGTCTGAAGGACCCTTCCCCCATAATGCAGCTGCCTAGGTCATAAGTTAGGAAGATTTCTCTGTGGACAGGAAAGTTGGAGTCAAAGCATCCCAATGCTGGGAGGGTCCGTAAGATCATTTATTTTGCCCTCCTCTCTGATGTGTTCCACCATGATTACATTAGTAATTCCACCATTACTAAAAAGATGTTAGCCTCTTCTGGCAGTCAAACAACCAAGTAATTATTGACCCTCACTCTGTGCCCACCACTATACTAGGGTGGTGCTCACATCTGGCTAGCTAGAGAGACAAGACTGACACAAGACAATCAACTGGGGAACTACAGGAGGCAGTGTATAATCAAGTGCCAGATGACATGGTACAATTGATTTGGACTCACAGAAAGTGAATTTGAATTCTGGCTCTGACACTTAATAGCGCTGTGACGCTATGTAAGTAATTTACCAGCTATGGGACTCAGTTTCCTTATCTGTAAAATGAAGGGTTTGGACTAGATGGACTCTAAATTCCCTTGCAACTCATTAGTCTAATCCTATAAGCATTTGTTGCTAAAGACAAACACCAAAGGGAGTCACAGAAGGGAGAGATCAGCAAGGGCTGAGTGATTACGGTAGGGCTGTATGTCTAAGAAGTTTTGGTGGAATTTGAATTCAGGGAAAAAGATTTCCTATCCTGCTATCTGTCACCTTAAGATGGGCAAAACACTTTACATGTATCTTGTCACTTGATCTTTACAACAAGCTTCAGAGATAAGCACTATCATTAGCCCCATTTTACAGATGAGGCTTATGAGGCTCAGCATATGTGATTTGTCCCAGGTCACACAGCTAGTAAGTATCACTTACTAGTCTGCTGAGATGGACTTTGGGTCTTCTGGATTCCAAGTTTAGGCTTCTATACATTGTTTAATCTTCCCTAAGGAGGCAGCATGGAACAGTGGCTATAGAGGCATGGGACCTGGGTTTGACTCCTACCTCTGAGGCTTACCACCAGTGTGACCTTGGTCCAGTCATTTAACCTCCTTGACTCTTGATGTCCCCACCTGTAAAATGAAGGGGAGTTACACTAGATGGGTCTCTCTTCTGGAACTCGATTGTACAGTCCTATGTTCCTGCCTGCTCCATCTAGCCTCTCCTCATTCTCTACATTGGCATCCCTTCGCAAAGAAACACTTTCCTTTTTATAGAACTAGCTCTTTTTTTGCTTTTTTCTTTTCAGTTACACATCAGACTTCTTATAGAGCTTTTCATATTTTAAAATATATATATATATATATATATGTAAACCTAGAATTGGAAAGTTGCCTGAGAAACTCATCGAAAGACTCTGCATCACAAGAAATAGATATGAAGTGATTTCTTCCCACTTCCATTCTGACCAAGATGAGTCCAGATCAGACGCTATGGAAATTGGCCTTTAGGATCAATGAGGCTGAGAACTCATAAAAGCTGCTTTTAAAAGGCTATCACAGCAAATAGACTCAGCTGTTTTCTCTGTTTCTGTGGAATGGCTGTAAGTGGCAAGGATGAAAGATGGTGAAGCTATTTTCTCAAAAAAGGATGGTAGGTAAAAGCAGATAGTCATCAAATTCATCATAGCTTCCCAACCTTCCACAAACAGCTCCTTGCAGACTGGTAGGAACATTAAAGATGCTGTTGCAATAAGTTACCAACTGGTTTTATATTGTGTGTACTTTGTGTGTTGAGAGCCTTTGTGTGGAGAAGCAAAGGGAGTCAGAGACATAGTGGAAGGTTAGGAATTATTTAAGTGATTAGGCAATCCCTAGGAATATACACGGGGCAGAAGAAGGATAATTCATAAGCCTTCAGGTTCCATTGTCTTAATCCATGCAATACCCTTGGTGGGGGAGGGTGGGACTAGGTGGTCCTTAATTTAATGACTGGGAAACTAAGACTCTGAGAGATGAGAAACTTGTCCGAAGCCAAATAAATGATTTAAATGTGGAACCAAGATATGAACAACCCATTAATTCAACCAATTTTTACAAAGCATCTAATATGTTGAATATGGTACAGTGTATAGAGCGCTGGGCCTAGAGTCAAGAAGACCTGAGTTCAAATCTGCCCTCATACACTTTCTAGCCGTGTGATCCTGGGTAAGTCTCTTTATCCTGTTTGCCTTGGTTCCCTCATCTATACAATGAGTTAGAGAAGGAAATGGCAAACCACTCCAGTATTTCTGCCAAGAAAACCTCCAATGGGGTCACAAAGAGTTAGACATGACTGAAATGACTGAACAACAAAATATGTTGAAATTCCTACTTCTCATTCTTGGAGTGGTGAAGCTATAATAGCAAGCATTTATGTGGTGCTTAAAGATTTGCAAAGCATTTTACATATATGAGCTGATTAGATATGATATAAACCCTACTCCCAAATAGCTTAGGATCATAGGATCAAAACCCTACAGCTGGAGGGGAATTAAAGATCATTCAGTCCAACTATTTCATTTTGTAGAAGAGGAAATAGGCCCAAAAGGAGGGAGGTGTTTGCCCAAGGGCACACAAATATCCAGGAGGCATGAGAAACCATAATCCAGGCAGAGGCCGAAGTAAGCTACTGTGAGGAGTGAGAGAGTACTTTCAGCTAGGACGTCAGGGAAGACATCAGAGAGGAGGGACCTAAAGGAAGAGAAGGGCTTCCACTCTGGAGAAAAGAACTGGGTGGTGCCATGAGCAAAATCACCAAGACAGAAAAGAGTTCAAAGGGAACGGCAGGGAGGCAAGAGTATAGTTGAACAGGGCAAGAATTTAGAGTATGTAGAGAGAGTAAACTGGAATCAGATTGTAGAGTCCTGACGGGGATCTGCTGAAGATTCTTAAGAAGGCAAGGCTAACGTGTATGGCAGCAAGTAGGAGCAATGCCTCCCTGGAGTCAAGAAGACCTACATCCTGCCTCTCACATTTGTTAGCTGTGTAACCGTGCACATACCACTAAGCCTCAGACAAGTCCTAGGGTCAGTCAGCTGCTCCTAAACCTCTTCTGCATCCCAAACAGGAGCATGTGCTCCCTGTTGAAACCACAGAAGGGAGAGGGGAGAGATGAAGTCAGGGAGATGGGGGAGGAGATGATTATAGTGGTCCAGCAGGGAGGGAATGGAAGCCTCAGCTAGAGTGGTAACGGAAGAGGAAAGAAGGTAATCTCCTGCTTCCCAGCTCCATCAGAGCCCTCGCTCCTGCACCAGGCTGCCTTCATTCATGTGCCTCAATGATTGTTCCAACTGCAACTGTCTCCTCTGCATAATTCTGCCAGGCCCTTGGCACTAGCAAATCCAAGGATTCCTATTGTTATCTCCTAGCAAAGTCTATCTGCCCCTCCCAAAGGTATTATTATTATTATTATTATTATACATCACGGAAGAAAAACTGAATTTTCAGTGGCTGGAAAGCATCTTTGTGTTTGTGTCAACCTTCTTGGGCATATAATGGGGCCATTGCCTGAGAATATTATCTGTGTTTGGTTATTCTAATGATTCAGACCACAGCCACTACCAAATAGCTGGAATAGCAGCCTTTACTTACCAATTCAGAGCTTTTACCCACCCCAGATCATTTGTTTCTACTACTCATCCCAAAGCTAGATGCTCAGCTGCAAAGATGTTTACAGGTAAATTTCTAATCATCTCTTTCAGTCCATATAATGAAACAGTCACTAAATAAACCCTCAAAACAAAAACAACATAGAGATCAATATGGTTGTCTCTATACAGAAGGGTAGCATGCCCTCCCAGAGGTACCCAGATTCCTTCCTTCTCTAGCACTTCTTTGTCTTTTTTTTTTTTTTTGGTGGGGGTAAGGTAAGGCAATTGGAGTTGTGACTTCTCCAAGATCACAGTTAGTAAGCGTCAAGTGTCTGAGGTCGAATTTGAACTCAGATCCTCCTGAGTCCAGGATGAGTTCTCCATTGACTTCACCACACAGCTGTACCAACAGGGCTTCTTAAACTATGGACAGCAATCTCATATGGGGTCTCATAACTGAATGAGGGAGTGGGGAAAAATTTGATAACAGTAAAAAGTTTCTGAACATACAACAACCAAAAACTAATTTAAAATCAAGTGCATAATAATCTAAATTTAATTAATAATAAATCTAAGATGTTTCTGGCAGTGCTTGCCCATTGCATCCGTACTGAACATACAACATGAGCACTTTGTAGTGCATTGCCCTTAGGCCACGGAACTTCAATGAGCATAGCCAGAAATATCAGGGTGCAGATTCAAGATTATTGTACATTATGAATGGCAGTATTTTTACTATACATACAAAGTTTTCTGCTCTTACAGAAATATAATAGCCTAATTATGGAAAATAAAGACTTTTAATATTTTCCTACCATCATTCCTCAGCATATAAGTATCAAATTAGTATTTCTTTGGATTGGATTGTGTTAGAATTTCTGTATTGTGTTTGATTCTTTAAATTGCTGTTATTTCCTTCCTTTACAGAAACAGAAGTGTTTAATTGCAGCAAGTAAAGACAAAGGCTCTTTAATAATATTTCTCTACCATCATCACTATATGTGTGTGTGTGTGTGTGTGAACATCAGTTTTTAAAATTAAGCAAAACAAATGGAATTTCATAAACTGCGAGGCATGCTAGAAGTTTGGTTTCCACAGATTCTATAGGAACAATGGATGTTTCAAAAACAGATGTTGCACAGGATGTGCAGGAACGTGTAAATCAGGATGAAGGGAAGAAGGGCAGAATGACCCTATCCAATCATATAGCTGGAAGAAATCTGTAAGTTTTGGAAGGGGCCTGGGCTAAGCTGGCTCTAACTGGTTAGGGTTAAAGGATGGTCACCAACTTTTCATTAACATGCATGCTTAACTAGCCTCATACTCATTAGCTGACATATCCTTCATAGAGCCTTATTATCCCATCATTGGAGGCATGAAGCCCATTTTTGGGAGGAGGGAACATACTAAGGAGTAGATATGCAATGGACAGGTCAGAAAGATTGTAACCCAGAAGACCTGAAAGGGAGTTCTGAAGGGAGGAACAAGGCAGGAAATACGAATGGAAGCAGCATAAAAGAGTTTGCATTATTCAGGAAAGAACGAATGTAAAATAAAAATAATGAAAACCTTCCTGGCTTTCCAAGTATTGTTTATTCCTAGACTGAATCTATTTCTAACATAAACAAAAGCTAGTATTTATTTGAGAAATTATTAGCAATATTTATTTATGTTGTAGAACAAAAATATTTTTCAGTTATGAATGTGACTAAATTTAGACAGAAGAGGCAAAAATACTGATGACAATGCAGCAGTCTTGGTTACCAGACTGTAGTATACCTAAATTGACAAGAAAAAAGTCAAATCATGTGACTCTCAAGAGGGCAAAGTTTAAACATATTATTGAAATTGAAAGATGAAGTTATTACATTTTTGACTGAGCAAAAATCTGATTTTGTTAATTTTTTTCATAATGACTTAGGGCTTTCAAAATTGTGTTATTTGTCAGATATTTTAGAAAAACTCAATGATTTAAACATGTTGCTTCAAGGAAAAAACTGTAACATTTGTTAAAAGACAAAATTGAAAACTTTACTAAAAAAAAGTTAACCTATGGAAAAATAAGGTAGAAAACGGCTCTTTAGAAATGTTTACAGCTACAGATGATTTTATAAGTGAAAATAACCTTCCCAAAGATTTAATTGATCATCTGAAGTGCCTGGAGACACAGTTTCAGAAATATTTCCCTTCAAATTTTGATTCTAAAAACTAGGTTGGGTTCATAAACCATACTCAATTGAAATAAAAAAACATCAGTCAGCTGCCATTAAAAAGTTCAAGAAGGATTTGCCAAGTTATCGAGCAACACAGGTTTAAAACTCGAGTTTCCTAAAAAAAAAAATCATTAAATTAATTTTGGCCTGTGATTAGGACAGAATTTCCAACAGTTTCTGAAATGGCCCTAAATATACATCTGCCGCTTTGTACCCTATATTTATGCAAAGCAGCATGCTCAGTATTGATGGTTATAAAATCAAAGTATCAATCAATTCTCAAAAATGTTGAAGAAGCTCTACATCCTGCAGTATCAAATATTGCACCAAAATGTAATTCTTTACCATTTATTAAAGACAAAAGCAAATTTGCATACTAATGAGGTGAGAGGCTTAAAGAGATGGAGCAAAGCACTCCAGGCATAAGGTAGAATTACTGAAAAGACATAGAGATGGGTGAGTGTTAAGTTTGAGGAACTATATGTAGGTCAATGTAGTTGGATTATAGACTATGTATAAGGAAGACAGTAAGTGTAAGGGTAGGAAAAGGCCTCTGATGGGCTTTAAATGACAACAAAGGACTTTATATTTGTTCCTAGGGATAAGAGGGAAACACTGGAGCTCACTGAGCAATGGGAATCACACAATCACATCTAAACTTTAGAAAACTTACCTTGGCACTGAATGAAGGATACACTGGAGTGGGGAAAGCCTTGCATAGGGGTGAGAAATGGAATTACCGGTCATCATACAGTTGTGGGTACCTACTGTGTGCAGGGAATTGTGCTCTGTGTTTCTGCTTGAAAGATAGGGACAGCTCCTATTGGTCTGATCAGCCACGGTGTGTACCTTGACCCTGCCATCATGATGTCATTCTGGGCCTCTTCCTAGTACAAAGGACAGCAACCAGCTATGACACAGCTTCTCCACCCTCACTGTCAGAATGCTCTCCTCCTTCTTTTGATCTAAAGAGGTGGGGGGAACTACTCAAAGACAAAAATCCGTAGGGCAGGACTAGATTATAGGCAGATGTGACAACCAATAAGGGTTTAGATTTGATTTGATAGGAAATAGAAAGTTGTTGTGTGTTCCTGAATAGGAAAAGGAAAAAACAAAAGGCATTCTTGAGGAATATTCATCAAGAGGTCTTTTCCAAATGTATTAGAAAGCAAGTGATCTCCTGGGAAATCTGGGAACCAGACCAGCTCTGGGAACCCCCTTGATCTCTCCTTGAATCTTCCCACATGAGGCATTTGCCTGAGGCCATAAGCCTTTCATTATAGCTAGGCCCAAATCTCTTACTCTTGCTAGCTGGCCCTCCATTGTTTAGCTATTCTCCTCCCTTGATCCTCCCAAAATATCTATACACCCTTAAACTAGCCTAGCCCACTTTTGTCTGTCATCTCCAGTTAGCCCAGCTACTTCCCACCCTTAATCTCTCATTACTGGAGTCTGACCTCATTTGATTCCTCCTGAAGACCCCCCCCCCCCAACTCCTCCTTTAGACCACCTCTAGATTCCTCCCACAACCTTTCTGTATGTAAGATCCATCCTGCCTCCATGCTGACACTGGAGACTAATCAAGCTCAGACTCATTCTGTCAGATTATTCTGGCCCACTTGCATTGACAAGCATCACAAATACTTAGGTTCCTTAAGAATCTATGCATTATGGCAAATCTTCAATAAACTTTGTTTTACTTTGGCTGAGAGAAGGCTTGAGTCAAATTCATTTGGCAGGACCCAGCATGTTGGTACTTTGGGGTCTCGAGCACCCCTAAACCCTAAACCTCAACAATCTAGAGTTCTCTCCCTCTAAGGTCCTGTTTTTAAAAAGTTGTTTCTTGAAGGACATTCTGATAATGGGACTAGAGCAACTTTCTTGATCAATACCCCACCCTGGTTTGGGTGGGGTATATATTCTTTGAACAGATGACCCAAGGCTGGGGGTTGTCTGGGTATAGAAATAGTTTCTCTGTCCAAGGGTGATATGATGTCACTCTCAGCCTCTCATTTTAATACAATCCACCTTCCATTGTATTAACTTATCAGAGTTGATTGCCACTCCTCTTCAAAAAGAGCACAGAAGCCCAACAAAATGATTGTCTTTGGTCTAAGACATATGGCCAAGTGACCATCTTTTTAGTAATAATATTCTGGTCTTATTAATAAAATGATTAAATTACCCAGAAACTATATCTCTCTAACCTTTTTAGTCATTTCAAAAGGAGGGAGGGGGCTAGGTTATAAAGGGTTTCAAATGCCAAACAGAGCTTTTTGTATTTGCTCCTGGAGGAAATAGGAAACCACTGGAATTTATCTGTCTGAAAACATTTATCTTACTTCTAATCTCACACGCATCACTCCACTGAGAAGACAACCTTCTTATTTTACAGAAGAAATTGTGACCCAGTTGTTTTTATAGAAAAAAAGGTGGAGAGGGACAAATAAAAAATACTCTTAATAATAACTCCAGGTTTTGTCCTGCGTCATCTTTCTTTTCCTTGGCCAGGGTCTTATTTTGACTTCTTTGACTCACAGCTAGGTCTATGATGCTACCCATAGACTGAGTGAGGGAGCAAACCAGTCTTTTCTGTTGTTGTTTGGTCATTTTTATGTCATATCCAATTCTTTGTGATTCCATTTGGGATTTTCTTGGTAGAGATGCTGGAGGGATTTGTCATTTCCTTCTCCAGCTCATTTTACAGATAAGGAAACTAAGGCAAACAGGGTTAAGGAAGTTGCCCAGGTTCACACAGTTAGTAAGTGTCTGAGGCCAGATGTGAACTCAGGAAGATGAGTCTTCCTGAGTGCAGGCCCAGTACTTTATCTGCTGGGCCACCTAGCTGCCTCAAGTCAGTCTTACTATTGTTCTAACTCTCACTGTTCTTGTTACTTACTGTTTACAGTAGCAGTAAGTATAGCCCCTATTTGAGGAGATTTCTTTCCTAAGTAGAAGAAACTTTTTATACTCAGGATGGCCAGGTAAGGAATGATAAAACTTTCATCTTATACAACAGAGTATCTCTCTTCAGCCTCAAAACTGGACAGGCTATTGTCATTTGGTCCCCCCTCTCGCTTTTCTTCTGAGAAAGAGAAAGGAATGAGCCAGTCCAGGCTGCTGAGTAATGAGCTCCCTTTGTAACTAGCTTTTCTTTTTCCCTATTTCAGATGCCACTCTCCTTCTGGGAGGTTCTTGAGAAAAATGATCCTGCTTTTCTGGAAGGCTGCCTCTTGAGTTGATTAGATGAAAAGAAACTGCAAGCAAATGGGAAGATGGAAAGCACCTGTTGGGTTTCTAGGGTAAAATTACCTGAAAATTACAGACACTTATCAGCATTTGAGCCACTGTAACAATCCAGGCAGGAGGAATGGAAGAGGCTCTCAGGGCAGGAAGCCCACTTAAGGGCACTCAGGAAAGCCGTCTAGGTGCAGGGTGGCATTCCCACCACCATCATCATGAATATACATGGACTGCATTCATATTCATGACCATCTCTATCAGCTTTATTGCTTACTTGTTATTATAATAAAACAATTATAGTTGCTCTTAAACAATCTCTCATATGAAGTGGTCAGTCTGTTTTAAAGTGATTTAAAGAATGGAGCAAGAAAATGGGAGTGCATTTTTTTCATTTCTGTTACTCGCCTTTTTAATTTCAAAACACTTATTAACTTATTTAACTTATTAACACTTATTCAACCTATATTGAATCATTGGATGACTGGTCTTGATCACAGGGCCTGGCATGAAGTAGGCGCTCAATAAATGCTTGCTGATCAATGAACAAAAGCATTGATTTAGAGCTGGGAGGGAGCTTAGAAACCATCTCCTTATACCCCCTCATTTTACAGATGGGGAAACTGAGGCCCAGTGAAGTGAAATGATTTGTTGACCAATAGTTTTATCCAAATCTTTGCCCTAAACCCTGTGGAAAATATAAACATAAGAGCAAAGCCATGCCCTTAGTGGGGCATGACAAATATATACCTTCATTCATTCAATAAATATTTATTATTAAACATTTACTAAGCACTAAGTAGTATGCTAAGCTCTGAGGATACAAAAAGAAGCAACAGACAGTCCCTACCCTCAAGGAGTTTGTAATTCAGGGAGGGAGACAATATCCAAAGAATATATGTAAAGAAAGCAAAATACAGACTAAATAGGAAATAACTCAAAGAGGGAAAGCACTAGAATTAAGAGGGTTTAGGGAAAACTTCCTGTAGAAGGTGGAATTTTAGTTGGGACTTAAAGGAAGCCACAGAGGTCGGAAGTCAGAATTGAAGAGAGAAAGAATATTCCAGCCATGGAGATAGCCAGAGAAAACACCCTGGAGCTGAGCAAATGTCCTGTTCGTGGGAC
Organism: Pseudochirops corinnae; assembly: GCA_028646515.1. Classification (NCBI taxonomy): domain Eukaryota; kingdom Metazoa; phylum Chordata; class Mammalia; order Diprotodontia; family Pseudocheiridae; genus Pseudochirops; species Pseudochirops corinnae. The sequence continues at coordinate 308,914,261 of CM053585.1, read as the reverse complement.
AGCCAAGGCCAGTGTCACTGGATTGAAGACTGGAGAATAAGGGGAAGCAGAAGAGTAAGAAGGAAGGAAGTAAAAAGTACCAGTAAGAAGCTAGGTTATGAAGGGCTTGGAACGCCAAACAGAGTCTTTTGTATTTGCTCCCGAAGGCAATAGAAAACCACTGGAGGTTATTGAATAGAAGGATGACATGATCAGACCTGTACTTTAAGAAAAATCACTAATTGCAAACCAAGGCGGAATAATAATCACAGATGTCCAAAGTACTTTTTTATTGACAACTTTACAAGGCACGTATATAATTATCATGCCACTGCTTTACAGATGAGTTAACAGGCTCATTGTCATTTCTTTTTTTATTAGACTGGACCAGTGATTTCATCAGTATAAGAAACTCTCTCAACCAAAGCAGATATCTATCTGTTCTACAACTTGTGATGTTACAGAGTTGCTTAAGGCACTGGGACAATAAGGAAAATGGAAGAAAACAAAAATTTAAGAGCTGGAGATACAAAGACAAGCAAATGGAAAGATATTCCCTGCCTTCTAGGAGCTTACAGTCCAATGTGGGGAGAAAATCCACAAAAGAGAGCTGAAAAGTGGGGTGGGGAGATTAAAAATGAAGTCAAGAACAGGACAAGGAGGAGAATGAAGGGAGGTTAGCCTTGGCCTCTCCACCAAATGAAGACTTCAGGAGGAACTCACCGAAGGGAGAAGTGAGGCAGGTCTTGTGGAGGACATTATTCCATGGTAACTGGACCACAGCTGTAGTAGGTTTTTCCGGGGTAAGGAAGCCCTAGGACAGGCATTGAGGGAAAGCTCCAGACTAAGCCAGTAATAGAGACATCATAGTTTGGAAGTCCAAAGGTCTTCAAGGAACAAGGCCAGAAGGGTGGCTAAGCTGGGTACTTGTCAAAACTAAGGCTCCAGACGTAACTAAGTGATTCAACTCCAGGAGAGTAGTACTTTCCTAGAGTCACCTGGGCAATATATATCAGAGACAGGATTTGAACCCTCGTGTTTTCAACTCCAAAGCATTCACTATGCCTATTGTTTCCCATTTAAGTGAACTGTTACTAGTCAAATGGCCAGAGTAGAGTCAGGCCTGAAATATAGAATTCTTGCTGCCAAGCCTAACCCTCTTAACTCTACATGGTTGATCAATCGTTGTCCTTCATTCTTGAAGAGGACCAAAATGACATCACTATATTAGACTCAAGTTCTGACTGTGATTGATCAGACCAATACAATTTAGGAAGGCTCTACCACAGGTCAGGCACAAATAGTCCATGTGAGCATTTGAGGTAGATTCTCTAAATTCGCACATCTTGTGTTTCTTTTGAGGTCCTGCAGTTACGCTTTGCTCAAAGATCATAGTGCCTTCTTTGATGTGGGCATGCCATGCTGGGCAGTTCTTTGCAGAATCTCCCATGTCATGCAATTGATTCCAAAATTCTTCAGAAAGACCTTGAGAGTGTCCTTATATCTCTTCTTCTGACCACCACTTGAGTTCCTTCCTTTCATGAGTTCTCTAGTCTTTTAGGCAAACATACATTTGAAATCAGAACAGTGTGGCCAGCCCATCAGAGTTGTGCTCTCTGCAGTAGAGTTCAAATGCTTGGCAGGTCAGCTCAAGAAAGGACCTTGACATCCAGTACATTATCTTGCCAGGTGATCTTTAGAATCTTCCTAAGACAATTCAAATGGAAGCGATTCAGTTTCCTGGCATGGTGCTGGTTTACAGGTTTCACAGGCATACAGTAATGAGATCAGCACACGGCTCTGCAGCCCTTCAGTTTGATAGGCAGTCTAATACCTCTTCTCTCCCACACTTTCCTTTGGAGCCTCCCAAACATTGAGCTAGCTCTGGCAATGCATGTACATGCCTGGAAAATATACTTCCAAGGTATGTGAACTTATCCACAGTATTCAAAACCTCTCCATTTGATATAACGCATGGATAGTGTGGTGCTGGCTGCTGGAGCACCTGTGTTTTCTTGGTGTTAATTGTTAGGCTAAAATTAGCACAAGCGGCAGAGAATTGATCCGTACTTTGTTGCGTCGCAGTTTCAGAGGCTGCATGAGAGAGGGACAAAGTATTTCAGAGAAAGATTAGACGATTTCCTGATTGGAGGATGGGTAGGAGATCATGGAAAACTTGGTTGTGAGTAGGTTCTGAGCTGGACTTTGAAAGGTGTTGTATTTCAAAAAATGAAGATTGTTGGGAAGAGAAATATAACTAGGTCAGGACATATAGGGATTTGCCCCATCAAGATGCCACTATCCCATAGACAATACATTTACTTCCCAGGGTTCGCTTCTTTTACATAGCAATAATTGTCTCCCTGACCTGCCTCAAGTTCCACAGGGTAGATAAAACACAACTGCCCTCTAGAGACTCTCTGGGCGATGGGTCCCCTCATCCCAGCATGTATCTAGTTATCTGTATACAGATAGCTAGTTAGTTATAGATTGTCTCCCCCTTACCCCCATTAGACTGTGAGTTTCTTTAGGCAGGAATTGTTTGCCTTTCTTTTTATCCCCAGAGCTTAGCACAAGGGTTGGCACATAGTAGGCATTTAGCTGGCCCCTCAGAAGCATTACCCTCTAGCCCTCTCCCATCAGCCTGTGCTCTGTGTCACCATGCTGCCTCCCTCCCTCCCATCCTCTGACACTGAATTTGCCCTGGGAACATTTTCAGCTACTTATAGCTGAAGGGTGGGAGGAAGCATGTGAAAAGGGGCACTCCAGATATTAAAAATTTATACAAAGGCACAAAATTGCTTAATTTGTGCAGACCACAGCAAGAATCCTGGTTTGGCTGGAGTACAGAGCGCATGAAAAAAAACAGCAGGAGGCAAGTGTGGAGAGGAAAACAAATGGTGCTTCTTTAACTTTGGATAATTAGTACTTACAACAGGTTTTTAAAATGTCATGGGAAGGCTACAACCTGTGAAATCGCCACTGTGATCACTGTAGGAGCGCCTCACTTTGCAGGGATCCAGAGCTGGCAGGGAGCTTAGAGGCCATGTAGTTCAGTCCCCTTCATTCTCCTGAAAAGGACATGAACAAGTCAGGGAGAGCAAGTGACTTGGCCAAAGTCTCTTAGCTTGCAACAAGTAAAACTAATATTTTAACCCAGGTCTTCTTATTCTAAATTCAGAACTCTTTCTGCTGCATTATGAAGTTTTAGAACTGAACTCTGTGTACATTTAAAATTTTGTCAGCTGAATATCATTTTCCCTACTTGCATCATCACCATCATTAGCATCACCATTGTCATCATAACTACAATTTGCATAGTGCAATTGTAGTGCCTTGTAGAAAGGCAAGTCCTAAAAATGATTTTGAGGAGATGCAGGTTAGCAATCAGAAAATGATCAAGGGAAATTTCTAGATTTTCTAACCATAAGTCAGGCCGAAGTTTGAGACAGAGACTTTCCTCCTGGTGAGCAGGAGGAAATAGGGTCAAAGACAAATTAAATACTTATGAGTTCTATTTAACTGGCTGGCTGTTCTATATTCCAAAACAGCTTGGTCTCTGGAGGTGAAGACGATTCTTCATTAGGGGAGTCATACATAGGTAAAATTTTTAGAACTGGCAAATTCTTCTCTCCATGGAGAAAATCAGTGGAGAGTTTTTCTCTTTTCTAAGGATTAAGTGGGAGAACCTACTCCCTCATTAAAAGATCTGAAGCTTAAATTTGGGGGCTCAAAGCTGAAAAATGGCAGTGCCCACTCTTCTGCTGGGGAGGGGTAATCCTTCTGCAATCAGCATCACTCCTATAAAAGACATCAGCCAATTTTTCTTTTTTTTTTCCTTTATCCAATACCCATATTTTATTTTATTTTTTAAAAATTTTTTTATTTACTTATTTACTTTTAATTTACAAGATTCAGTTCCACAATCACTTGAGTTTCAGATTTTCTCCCCTCCATTCCCCGCCCCCCCATGGCGGCGTGCAATCATGTATAGGATCTGCAAATACTTTCACATTGTACGATAGTTTCAGCCAATTTTTCTATAAGAACTCTCCCCATTCCTCCAATTTTCCTTACCAAAACTTACCTCTCTGCCCATCACTTCTTTGTATCCTCCTTTCCTAGAATGTAAGTTCCTTAAAGGTAAGACTCTCTTTCTTTTTCTTTTTTGTATCTCCAGTGCTTGGCATACAGTAAGAACTTAAGAAATGCTTTGCTATTTTTTCCATTCTACTTGAAATCCAGAAGACCTAGATTAGGAGTGAGGTGTCAGGAGAAATGGAAGAACCAGCAAATATATCAGAGTCTAAGATCCTGGGAGCTGGATTTCAAATGTGGTAGCTTCCCACCAAGGAAATACCATAAGTGCCAGCACAAAGTCCTTTTCAGTAGAGCAATAAGGACCCCAGAAAATGCTAGGCATACTAGCTTCTCCAAGCAGGAAGAGGCTGCCCACCATAGTGAAAAGAGAAGTAGAACAACAATTAGGAGTCCAGAGTTATAGACCTTGTTCAGATCACTTTCTAACTGGTTATATGATCTTTTCAAGTACTTTCCCCATCTTGGCACCCTAGTTCCTCAAACTGAAATAAAAACTGGTAGAGGTGAGAAAAGGAGTGGGAGTTAGAGCCTGTGAACTAATTCTCTCTCTCTCTCTCTCTCTCTCTGTCTCTCTCTCTCTCTTCCTCTGTCTCTCCCTCTCTTTTTCCACCTCTCTCCTTTAGTTTGCTCATTTATAGAATTTAGTAGAATAAAAGCTATTACTCAATCGGCAAATGGTATAAGAATATAGACAGGAAGTTCTCAAGGTGAGGAACGCAAGCTACCTATAATAATAGTTGAAAAAACTGCTCCAAGTCACTAATTATTAGAGAAATGCAAATTAAAGCAACTGTGAGATTTCATCTCATACCCATTATTAGATTGGTGAAGCTAACAAAAAAAAGAAAAGAAATGGCAACTTTTGACCCAGGAATACCACTATTTATTTCAAAGAGATTGAAGGAAGAAAAAAAAGTCCTATATGTACAAAAAATATTTTTGGCAGTAGTTTTTGTAGCAGCAAAAAACTGGAAACTTAGTGTGGCCCATCAATGGGGGAATGAATGACTGAACAACATACAGCATGTCAATGTATGGAATAGAATGGAATGTTAATGTTAATGCAATGGAATACTATTGTGCTATAAGAAATGAAGAAAGAGGTGGTTTCAGAGAGGGCTGGGAAAACATACATGAATTGATGCAGAATGAAGCAAACAGAATGAAGAGAACCATTTATACTATGACATCAATATGGTTAAAACAGAAAAAAGAACAATTCTGAAAGTCCTAAAAACTATGAAAAACAAAATGATTAACCATAACTGAAGAGGACTAAAGAGAAAGAACACAACATACTTCATGGCAGAGAGAGAAACACATTTTTGGATGTGATCAATGTGAGAATTTGTTTTGCTTGACTATACCTATATGATATGAGGCTTCCTTCTCTCTCTCTCCCCTCCTTCTTCCCTGTTTCCTTTTTCTGTTTTTCCTTTTCTCCTTCCTTCCCTCTTTCCTTCCTTCCTTCTCCCTTTCCATCCCATCTTCTTTCCCTCCTTTCCCTTCTTCCTTCCTTTCCTTTCTTCTCTTCCCCTTCCTCATTTTTCCCCTCTTTTTTGTGGTGGGGTGAGGTAGAGGAGAAAATACAATAAATGCTTGATAATTTTAAAAAATGAAATAACTAGGTGACCTATAAGTCCCTTTACAGCCAGAGATATGCTGATCAATGTTTAATAACTGAATGTAGGCTATACTTCCAGTTTTAATTTGCATGAATAACACTTTCTCCATCACTTCCTTAACCCTAGAAAACCAATAATAAATAAAACTCAGAATTGTAATATTTGCTGATTTCTAAGGTATAAATACACTGAAAATTTAACGATCTGCTCCCCCTGCCTTATCCCTTCTGAACTGGTTCCAATAGACCCCTGCTTTCAGCTCTAAATCTGTGAGTCCTTTCCTGAGGTTCTTAAAACATCTCATAGCTTTTTTTCTCACGCAAAACTATCCAAATGTTAAGGGAATCCTAGCAATGACCCCAAAGCCAAGACACATGTGCCACAGGGGTTTTTACTTCTCTCCCAAGTGAAGTTGTTCTCTTGGCCATTTCCCAAACCCCAGAGAGCAGCAAGAGGCCCCCAGCCTAGTCTCTGATCTCACCTGTGTTAAAAGGAAGAAGTAAGTGGAGTTGTATAAGAATTTTCTAACACTTCAGTGAAAATGGAGCAGGTCCCCTAAAAATTCTCTCATTAACCTGCTATTGATTTGCTTTCACTCCACATTTGCAAGACCTACCAAAGCAGAGCAAAGGAAAAGGCCAGTGAGACTCCTCAGAAAAGATAACCACCTGCCTCTGAATCAGAGCCAGCCCACCTCTTGAGCTGGAGAAAATTCCATTTCAGTAATAAGCAAGGACAGCAAGTGTTAGCTTTCACACAATAATACTGCCAAATCTGTGCTACATCGCCATTTTATCCTTTCTCATACCTTTTATTTTTTAAATGATGGAGACTTGCCTTTCAGTATGACTGAAATACAGCATGTGAATTGATTTCTCTCCCTTAGCCCCATAGCAAGCGATGGAGTTCTATGAGTCTTATGGAAATATCTACTGATGCCTATAAACCACCAGACTTTGCCCTTCCCAAATAACAGAGACAGCTCTGGGCCCCTGCCCTGTTTGCATTATCAAGCGCCTAGGCCTCCTGGCTCTGAGTCAACAAAGGGATTGTATTTCAGTCTTCTCCGACTCTTTATGACACCATGAACTTGTCCATAGGGTTTTTTGGCAAAGATATTGGAGTGGTTTGCCATTTCCTTCTCTAGCACATTTTACAGGTGAGAAAATTGGAGCAAATGGTGACTTACCCAGGGTCACACAACTAGTAAGTAGCTGAGGTCAGATTTGAACTCACAAAAATGAGTCTTCCTGACTCCAGGGCCAGTACTCTATCCACTGAATTACCCAGCCAACCCAATTTTGTTTGGTATATTTTGTATTTATGTATTTCACTTTTTGTATTTAAAAACATTATTCTGAAAAGAGGCCCATAAAATTCACAAGACAGACAAAGGGGTCTGTGTTGCACACACACACACACACACACACACACACACACACACACACACACACACACATTAAGAACCCTTGTTTAGAAGGCCCAAAGTTTAGAGATTACACACTCTGATATAACTAGGCACTGTCGCTACCTGGTCATATCCTCTTGTGGCTCAGTTTTTGCCTGAAGGTAGACACCACATAGCAAAGTATTTGAGGTCACAGAATTTGTCATAGGATGATATATTTACAGCTGGGAGGCATCTTTGGTTACAGTCCAGTTCCTTCATTTCACAGGTGAGGAAACAAGCCTAGGGAAGTGAGATGATGTACCAATCGTCATATCAGTGGTAAGTAGCAGTGCTGGGGTTTGAACTGAGGTCTTCTCTCTCCAGAGCCTTGAGGGGCCCAGGCAACCAGGTGTCACAGCGGGTAGACTGCCAGGCCTGAAGAAAGGAAGACTCACTTTTTGTGAGGTTCAAATCTGGCCTCAGACACTTACTACCTGACCCTGGGCAAGTCACTTGACCCCATTCACCTCAGTTTCCTCATTTGTAAAATGAGCTAAAGAAGGAAATAGCAAACCATTCCAATATCTTTGCCAAGAAAACCCCAGATGGAGTCATGGAAAGTCAGAGACAATTGAAGAACAACATGCTTTGATGGGAGAAACCAGGGTGCTTTGGTGCTTGAACCTGAGAGGAGTTTCGGCTTGGAACTGGAATTTTACTATATAGCAACTGACCTAATTTATGAACCTAATCCCAGGTTCTGGGATGGTATGAGGGGAAAGTGATGAAGAACCACATTTCAGAGAATAAATTTGTATATTTATGATGATGCTTTTTGCAGTAAATATTCTTTTGAAAAAGCTAATCCAACTGTCAGTTGGCTAAATGGAACTGAGTTACAGGGACCATTCACTACAATTAAGGGACCAACATAAGTGGATGTGGAGTCATTTGCAGAGAGCTTAGACACCTCCGACTCCCTTATGGGTATCATTAAGGATACCATAGGACCTTGGTTTTCAAGGACTGAGGGCCAAAGTAGTCTCTATTATACTCCTTAGGATTGGTTGAAAGAACCAATATTTATTCTCAAGAGGAGTAAACCTGTTTGAGATACGATAGCTGTCTATCATAGAGCTATTATGTATGAGAAAGATTAGATTCATGCTTTCTGGACCCAAAGGACAGAACAATAAACAATGGATAAAAGCAGCAGAAGGAGATTTTGACTCAACGTAAGAAAAAATCTCCCTATCAATTGCAACTGTTCCAAAATAGAATGCACTGCCCCAGAAGGCAGTGAGTTTTTTTAAGCCACACGACAGTAATCAGGAGAAAGCAATGTCTCAGAAGTCAAAGGAAAACGAGTGTCCAGGGAGTTAGTCAATCAACAAACAAAGAGTGCCTACTATGCGCCAAACATTATGCTAAGCCCTGGGGATACAAAGAAAGGCAAAAACAGTCCCTGCTCTGCAGGAGCTCATGGTCTAATGGGGGAGGCAATATGCAAACGACTATTTACAAGTAAGATATAGGGAGATACAATGAACTGGGAATAATCAAGAGCATTAAGGGAGATTAGCAAAGGCTTTTTGTAGGAGTTGGGATTTTTTATAAAGAAAGTGCTTCACAGTGTCAAAAATCACAGAAAAAGTCAAAGACGATAAGGACTGAAAGAAGGCCACCTGAGCTTAGCGATTAAAAGATTAAGAAAGTAGCCAGGTGCCTTGTAGTGGATGGTCTGCAACTCTCTCATCACCATCCTGGTCATCTTCCTCCAGTTATGGTCTAGTTTCTAAATGTTCTCCCTAAAATATGGTGTGACTCTGAACTTATACTGGGAATTTGAGTAGAGAAAGGACGTTGTTCCTTCCTAAATGTTGTTTTGGTTTCTGGAGGCAATCAGGGTTAAGTGACTTGCCCAAGGTCACACACCTAGTAAGTATCTGAGGCTGGATTTGAACTCAGGTTCTCCTGACTCTAGGGCTGTTGTTCTACCCATTTCACCACCTAGCTGCCCTGCCTAAAGGATTTCAAGAAGGCTGAATAAGCACTTGTTCAGAATCATGCAGAGAATATTCCTGTCCAAGTGGGCATTAGACTAAAGGAATGAACAACAACAACACGTTATTAAGCACCTCTATGTGCTGTGCACTATGATACAAACACACACGTAAACAAGGTAGTCCCTGTCCTCAAGGAGCTTATATTTTAATAGAGGAAGAAAACCCACGTAAGGGAGTGTTGAACAGGGAGAGGTGTTTTGTTCTGGTGAGTTTGGGGGGTGGGGAGGAAGTGCTACACAAGCGTTGACAGACACATGGTAAGATGCCCTCTCTAGGGCATATAAAGCTGAAGCATGCTCTGGTGTTAGGGCCAGCCAGTAGATGTAGTGGCTAAGTGGGCTAATTTATACTTAGTGACTAATCAACTGGGTTGGACTCTAAAGCAGAAACTAATAGACTCATCTACTAACATCCCCAGGGACTGGGAACTGGGCTCTGGTAGAATCAGTGTCAAGGCCTCGGTCTTGGGTCTGAGATGAAGAGTGTAGTCAAAGATGGCAGGCAGGCAGATGCTGAGATGGCCTGATTAGATGGCTTTTGGGAGGTAAAGCTGACCAATTTTGCCATGGTCTGACCAGCCAGTAGGTAGAGTGGCTAAGAGGACTGGTTTGTGTAAAAACTCAATCATCAATGACCTGATTCCTGAGAGCTCTGCCAATTCTAAAGCTGTATGAAACTGAATTCCAGAGAAGGACATGGCTTCCTCAAAGTCACACAGAAAGTAAATTCAGAGTTGGGACTGAAACCCAGGCCCTCTGCCTCTATGTAAAGTTCTTTCTGCTAGTGTCTTGTCTGTTGGGAAAGGATAAGATTGTCAGTAGGGATACAACCATTCTGGAGAGCAATCTGGAACTATGCCCAAAGGGCTGTAAATAATTGCATAACCTTTGACCCATCAATACCACTTTTGAGGTTATATCCCAAAGAGATCACAGAAGTGGGAAAAGGACCCATACATACAAAAATATTTATTGCAGCTCTCTTTGCAGTGGCAAAAAACTGGAAATATAGGGGATGCCCATCAATTGGGGAATGGCTGAACAAGTTATGGTATATGAATGTAATGGAATACTATTGTGCTATAAGAAATGGGAAGGAGATGGACTTCATAATTACCTGGAGAGGCTTATACAAATTGATGCTAAGGGAGAAGAGCAGAACCAGGAAAAATTTGTACGTAATCACAGACACATTGTATGTGTGATGACCAGCCTTGATAAACTAGACTCTTCTCAGCAATGCACAGCTATAAGACAACTCTACAAGTCTCAGGATGGAAGGAGATATATACATTAAGAGAAAGATCTAGAAAGACTAGAGTTTAAATGGAGACTGAAGCAATACATGCTATCATTCTTTTTCATGTCTGGTTTTGCTTCTTTTTTTCCCAGTGATCACTCATTGGTTACAACCCTTCTATACAACCAGACTATTGTACAATGTGAAAGTATTTGCAGATGCTATACCTGATTGCATGCCACCATGGGGGGGGGGGGAAGGGAGGGGAGAAAATCTGAAACTCAAGGGATTGTGGAACTGAATCTTGTAAACTAAAAGTAAATAAACAAGTCAATAAAAAAAAAAGATTGTCAGTAGGGCCTCCCTATTAGAGCTGAGATTAGAAAGATGCCACTATAGGAGTTCTCATAATTTTACTTAGTTATCTCTAGCGTCAGTGGAGAGAAGGGGCAGAAAATCAAGATTTATTTCAGGAAAAGAAGAAGGAGAGGAAGGAAGAAGAGGAAAAGAAAGAGAAGGAGGAGAGAAGAAAAAAGAGAACAAGGAAAAAGGGAAAAAGAAGAAAAGGAGAAAAAGGAGAAAAGAAGAAGAGAGAGAAGGAGAACAACAACGAGAGTTTGAGGCGAAATCTTTTTTTTTTTTTTAGCATTTAAAAAAATTTTATTTATTTTTAGTTTTCAACATTCACTTTTATAAGATTTTGAGTTCTAAATTTTTCCCCTTCCCTCCCCTCCCCTCTCTCCAAGACAGCATGCTATTTGATACAAGTTATACATGTACAATCATATTAAACATATTTCCACATTAGTCATGTTGGGGGAAACCTTACGGAGCTCCTCAGGGCCTTCTCCGTGATAAGCTGTAACTGATACTGATGATATATCTGCTATAGGAAAGTGTCTTTTTGACCCTTCAAATGCTGAAAGTTAAAGAAACTTTAAAACTATTGAAAGCTGAGTAAGGAAAAGTTTAAATTTAGCAGAGATTGCTGCAGAGTAAATCAGCAAACTGAAACTAATAGATGTCTTTGGCTCATGTCTACAAGGAAGAGATTTATAAAAAAAAAAAAAAAAAAAAAAAGCCCATGTTCAAAGTAATTTTGCATGTAGAAGGGTAGTTATGAAATGACTTGTGATTATGCCCTCAGGGAACACAGCTCCAATAATGGGCTGTGTATTGAGCTCCCTGCCCCATGCTAGGAAGAGTTCTACCCTTCATTGATCCCATTACACTTCATGTCTCAAACAAAGGGATACTCAGAAAGATAAAGACAAGGTAGACCAGAGATGTTCATAAGAAACAATATAAAACCCAGCAAGTGTAATGTTTAACAACAAATGTAAGAAAAAGACAATGAAAGTAAGACTCGGACAGAGTAGCCCTTCTTCTCAGCAGGCTTGTTTCTCTTAAGTTAGTTAGTACTCCCAATAAAATAAAAACAGTCACACACAGACCTCCCAACGTGTTCATTTAGATAGAGGTGATCACTTGTGGTTTTACAAAAAGGAACCACAGATGTGGCTAACATCAACCTTCTGCCCAACTGTGCTGCTGTCATAGGATGACCTCACGTCTCCCTTCTCTCCTTATTTTCCTCCCATCATCTCTACCCACCCTCACTGGAGGGCTGATATCAAGTGTTTCCTCTTTTCTCAAACTAGGAAGAGCAAGGGGTTTTCTA
>CM053585.1:308882935-308901680 GCA_028646515.1 Pseudochirops corinnae | reverse complement strand
GTGTCACCATGACCCTTCAAAAATCAAGTTCCTCAGAGCCTCCACATGGCTCCATTAAAAGTACTACTGAAATGTGCCATTCCCTACTACAAGTGTATTATAGTCCCTGAGAGCAATAGGGAGGACAGGAAGGAAAGAGATAAATGTGAGCTGAAGGGAGTATCGCAGGTGAATGTAAACTGAAGTAAGGCTCCCTGGATAAGCTGGGACTTGATCTGATGGGACCTAACAGATGGGTCAAAATTGAATAGACCAGGAGGAAGTAGAGGGTATTCTAGAACAAGAGATCCAAGTGAGTAAAGGTGCAGAAGCTCTAGTAAAACTGATATGGGGAGAGAAAGCAAGGAGCAGTTGTTGGGGAGAATGGAAGATAAAGCTGAATGGTCATTTAGGGGCCAGAACAGGGAAAGTATTTATCCTAAGTACTCAACACTTAGGTTTAAGCCCCCACCGTCCAAATAATAGTTTAGTGGTTCAAATCAACATTGCATTTTGCTGACTGATACAACCTAAGTTGACCAAATTTCTGTTCAGACTGAGTTTTTACTGTATTTTCAAGTGATTAAAAAACTCACTGAAAAATATTTACAATGGAAATGCTGACAAACTTATTCCTGCAGCTACCTGAATGACAGGACTACCATGACAGAAAACTATTAATTGGCCTCAGTATCTTCTTCAATGGACCAGGTCCTGAAAATCTCAGATAACCTTGCTGTCATTGGCTGTGACTAGGTACCCAGAAGGCTGCATATTTCATTTTGTGAAAGGGCAAGTGTTGGGCAGCTTGACTATCGATCTGTAGATAAAAATATTCTAATAACCTGAGACTCATGCCAGTAACTCTTAGTGTAAAATACCCTTTAACTTGAGCATTAGGCCTTTGGCTAATTAAGTTAAATTAATTTATGAGTAGCTTTTTAAGGTCAGCCCCCTGGTGATTCAACACTCTGGTATATTAGCCTCTCCCCAATACCATGGACATGAAAACCCCAAGAGAAGCATGTCAATCTGACCTAATCTTCATCTCTCTGACCAAACTGATACAGCACAATGTATGACAGCTCATAAACCTTTTTGCCGCACCCAAATTAGCAGATGGAGCAGTTCTAAGAAAGTGTGTTCGCCAAAAGTCTGCCTGGGAGTTTCACCATTTTCTTGCCAGACTCCCTTAAGCCTCTGCACATCCCTGTGAACTTGTGTTCTGAGGTGCTCCTGTCACAGGACACTTCCCACTGAGGAAGGCCACGTCCCATCCCTTCCCTCCCTTGGCCTCTTTTGGGCCAATATCAGCTTCAACACCCCTTTCTAGGTTAGGCTGTGGTACGGTGGGAAGATACTGGCTTTGGAGTCAGAGGGATAAATCTGAATCCTGGCTCTATGCTGTTCATTGCCAGCATGACCTTAGGCAAGTCACTTAATCTCTGTGCTCTCCCTCCCCCGCCCCCCCCCCCCCCCGCCCCCTCATGTTTCTTCATCTTTCAAATAAGGGAAGTCGGAGTCAATGATCTCCAAGGCCCCTTCTAGGCCCCTTCTAGCTCCAAGACTGTCATTCTATTGTTCATTCTACTTTTCTTCAGCCTTACATAGAGGGAAACAAAGGGCAGGGGGTTACGGTCATGAAAAGAATCCGGGAGACAGGACTTCAACATTGTCTAGTCTGTTCCTTTCCCCGTCCTCATTTTACAGGTAGAGAAAATGAGGCTTTTGGAAGCTGAGAACCTGAAGGACCAAAGCAATGGCTTAAGGTAGAAAATGGAGGGGGGGAAGGCCAGGGGAAAAGGCAGGGCCTATGTGACCTGGTGTCATTCCATTGGAAGGTGTTACTGTTTCCTACACTGAACTGTCTATCATCCAGGTTGTCTCATGTTGTCATGGTTAAAAGGCAAAGAAAGCTAGAGAGAACAGTGGGCAGAACAGTGACCTAGACACCAAGGAGACTGAATTCTGGCCTTGACACTCACTGTCTGACCTCTGCCTGTGACTTTTCTCACCTCTTCAGGCTTTCTTTCTCTGGATTCATTTGTATGGGCTCCACCTGTGATTTCAATGATGCAGGGATTTCCAAATGAAGAAGCTCCTTCTATGGATGCAGATCGACAACTGTTCTGTAGCTTTGTCTTACAGACTGTCTGAGAAGGTAAGTTAAGCCATTAAGTAAAAATACCCAGAGTCATGCAACCAGTAAGTGTTAGAGGCAAGACTTGAATCCAGCTCTTGTCATCCTCTCAGGCCAGCTCTCTGTCCAACACTCCAGGCTGCCTCATCTAGATTCTGATATATTGTGTATTTATGTTTTTATCCATGTCCAAGTTGTTACTCCCAATACAATGTGCTCCTGGAGGCAGGGATTACCTCAGCATTGTCTCTACCATCCCTACTTTCTTCCTCCTTTCCCTCCACTTCAAGCACAATGCCTGAGACATAGAAGGCACTTAATAAATCATTATTTAATTGATTTAAGTTGAATGAGTCTATGATCAGTGATTTACAATGTTCATTCTACAGAAAAACAAAAAGACCCTAGAGGAGGATAAAATTGACTTTTTCTAGCAAGAACACGGATTTTTTTTTTTTAATTCTACCATGATGCTGGTGGGTACATTGCACAAATGCAGCCTGTCCTCTAGCCAGCCCAGAGTTAAGAGGATGATTAAAATCCTATGTATTCCCATCCCTGTAGTTACTTCAGTCCCAGATGCTTCCTGTCCCCTAATGCTACTCATCTCCTGCAGCCCCTGAGCTGCTAGAGGCATCAGCACAGTGTGAGGTGGGGAATAGGGAAGGAAGCCTGCATGCCGCTTGGGACCTGAGCCAGGCTAATTCTACTTAAACCCCCATTAAATTTACTCCTTCTCTGTAAGCATTTCCATTGTAAATAGTGATTCCCTGCCATAGAAATACACTACAGGAATCTCCTGACAGACCTAAAATTAAGCCCAGCTCCTGTTCTCTATCCACATTGCACATATCTGTAGCTTCATAATCTTCCAAACTGAAAGGGATTTTGCAAACATTAAAGGAGAATATTGCCTGAGAAATCCTGCAGAGACCTGGGTTAAGGCTGCCTTAATCACAGAGACTGGTAAAGTCAGGCTCCTGCCTCTCCTCAATACCAAATATCTTCTTCCTCTAAATTACAAATGAAATTGAGATTCTCCTTTACCACAGCCCCACCGCCTCCCACCCCGCTATCCCTGCCAGCCAGAAAAAAATAAACTAGCATCACTTGCTAGGGTTTCCAAGCACCTTCTGGTCTCCAACCTTTTCTCTTATCAAATGGGCACTCAGCCTGAACCTTCCTACACACACACACACACACACACACACACACACACACACACACACACACACGAGGATCTCCATGGGGAAACCAAACATTAAAAAGGTCTTCACTGTTCTTCTAAAGGTAGTACATGTGACAGGGTTTTAAACCAAATGTATTTGACACCCTCCTACCTCCCTCCCCCACTCCCCCCATAGCTCAGGTCTCCTTTCCAGCTGCTCCACAGTGCTGAGTATGTTGTGAACCACTCCTTTCAATTGCAAGTGAAGATGCCGCAGGGTTCAGCTAAAGTAAGAGCCATCTCAAAATGAAAAATGAGCTCTAAAGATTTGATAAGCTGTTCTACAAAAGGATACACACACACACACACACACACACACACACACACACACACACACACATACTTGCAGGCTCCTAAGTCTTCTCTTATCCACAATGAACATCCCAATTGTTTGATTGATTCCTTGTATGGTTGACCTGTTTGGAACATTCTCCAGCTTGTCAATCTTAATGTGGCATCCTGCCCTACACACAGTGGCCCAGATGGCATCTGACCAGGACAGAAAGTATCTGAACGATCATTTCACTCAATTTATACACTATTCCACTATTTTTCTTCCTTCTTCCTCTCTCCCTCTTTCTCCCCTACATGGTATATAAGCCATAAAATGTACAAGTTAAACAGTATAGATATTTTAGTCACTTTGTTTACACAATTCCAAATTGCTTTGCTAAATGTTTGTGCTAGTTCACAGCTCCACAAATAATGCACCAGTGTGCCTATGTTCCCACAACCTCTCCAACACTGACTATTTCAATCATGTCTTCTTGGCCATTTTGAGTGAAAAATTTTTGCAGTGAAACTTCAGGCTTAATTTGCAATTCTCTTACTATCAGTGATTCAGAACATTCTTTCATACTTTTGTTAGTAGCTTGCAATTCTTCTTTTGAACAATGTTTTGTTTACATCCTTTGAACATATTCCTCCCCACCTCAGTTACATAGTGATGGTTGTATCAATCACCCACAATTGTACCGCTTCTATCTTCATGAACTCTGAAATTACCTTTATCTGATCATAATTTGTTGTCATTCCTCCTCTCACTCTGCCTCACAATGTCTAATTCTGTTCTTGTCCTCACCATAGCCTCCAGTCCCTCCTCTCCTCACTTCCTTCCTAGGCCATCTCTCTTGCACTGGTCCCTTTTTTGACTCTTCCTCCCTTCCCCTTTTTTGACTCTTTGTTGAGTCAGCTGAACTTCATACTATCCTTTCCTCTTGAGTCCCTCACCCCTGATCCTATTACCAATCTTGCCCTTCCAAGCCTCAGCCTAGGATTACTCCTGCCATCCACTCTTTTCCCTCCTATTTTCATGACACTGGAGAAAAACACTAAACCATGATGAGTGGATCCGCTACAATCATATTATGTTCATTCCAGCTGGGCCCTCACTGTAATAAAGCAATCATGTTATACCTCTGTAATTGATTCACTATCCTATTCACCACAACAGATTTTCTAAACATTTTCATCTCTATTCAAACCTCACTACCATGATTCCTCACCCTGGAATATCCTTTCATCTTGGTGTCCCCCTTCTTCCAAAGGTGGGTAGGAACTCTAGGAGACCTCCATTTTAGGGATAGGCCCCAGCCACCATGCTCATTCCCCTGCTACCTGTGTTTCCATCTCTTTAACCACTATCAAATCATGGTCTACCCTCCAGTCTCCTGGCTTTGCACATTCTACCTGCAGAGGAAGGAGAGAACAACCATTTCACTGACTGTCCTCACTGATGTCCTCACCTAAGGCATGGAGAGGAGTCCATACTGAGACCAAATCCTTGGAAATGCTGATAACCAATCTGAAATCATTCTACAATGAACAAACTCCTATCTAGTCATACCCTCTCCATCCCAGGGATTCTGCACTCCTGAATGCATTATTTAAACCCTGCCCTCTCCCTTAATCCCATCCCCCTCAACCTTCCCCAATCCTCCAATGTCTCATTACAAAGCTACCCACTCCTTCCACCATGTTCTCTGGAAGCCCTGCTTGCTTTCATCTTATTTTCCCCCCTTTTCTTTTCTTCTCTAGGTTCTCCCTGAAATCTGACTCTCACCTGATGACACAGACTTCCTGACCTCCCTTTTCCAGCAGTTCTTGTGCCTTCATTCATTCCCCTTGACTCACTTGTAGATGTAGAAGAACTGGAATACTTTTTGTTCTGCATCACCAAATCGAATCTCTCCCTCTATCACCATCACTCAGTAATTTCTACTCCTTTGAGGTTCACAAAATCCATACATACCAACCAATCAAAATTCTAGTAGCCATTGCCTCCAAACAATCCCCTTCTATCCTAAATGAGTTCAGTGCCTGGCTCCCAATCTTTCCTTCCTCCTCAACTCTTGCCCTCATTCTAGGGTACTTCAAAATACACATTGATACTCTCTCAAATGTTTTAACCTCTCAGTTCCTCAGCTTACTCATGTCCTATGACTTGTTCCTCTACACCACCTTAGCTACACATAGAGATGGTCATACCTTTGATTTTGCCATTGCCCTCAAAGTGTTCCACTTCCCTGTTCAGGAGCTCTGAAATTCTCTTAGCTGATCACAATCTACTGTCATTCTACCTCTCCCTTAACATTGCAACTCCAAACTATGTTCTTTGTCCTCACTGTGAACTCTAATCCCTCAACCCCTCAGCTCATCTACGTGACTATTCTAACTACACTTACTTTCCTTCCCCATCTTCTTGGATTCTACACTGCGTTTTTCTCTTAAGTCCTTTGCATCCTTATACTGTCACTGATCTTGCCCTGTCAAGCCTCAGTCTTGGATTACTTCCACCATTTGCTGCCTTCTGTCCTACTCATATGCTACTGAACAAGGTTGAAGGAAATCATGAAACTGTGTTGAACAGATCCACTCCGAATTTATATTGTATAATCTTGACTCAGATTCACTATCCTATCAGCCAAAGTGACTTTTCCAACCTTTTCATCCCTCTTCAAACATCTGATAATTCTTCCACTCCCCGCCCTCTCAAATGAGAATCTTGCTACGTATTTCACTGAAAAAAAAAATTGAGACTATTTATTGAGAACACCCTCTTCTCCCTTCCCCTTAATCTTCCATCACTCTGATGCCTTCTGCCACTATCTCCTCCTTCACCCTTATATCACATGAAGAGTTGACCTTTCTTGTTGCCAAGATAAAACTTACTACATACAGAAATAATCTCATTCCATCACATTTTCTCCAGAATACGATTCTAATTTTTCCCAACTCCAGACCATTCTCTACTCAACTAGCAAAATAATCATCGTAAAGTGCAGGTATTATCACATCACATTATTCAATAAACTTAGGTGGCTCCCTGTTACCTCCAGGATCAAACATACAAGCATACAAGATACTACATTTCCCAACTCCATGTGTTTTGACTGACTGTCCCCCAGGTCTACAATTGTCTCTCCTCATTTCTATCTTGTGGCTTTCTTTCAAGTCTCAGCTAAAAAAAACCTATTATCTGCAAGAAGTATTCCATTCTTATCCTAGATATTTAAAGTTTGTTTCTGCAGATTTATCTATTTTATCTTTTGTAATTACTTCTATAATTTATTTGGTTAAAATTTTTAGTTTCATATAATCAAAGTTATCACTTTTAAGTTTTATAATTCACTCTTTGTTTGGCTAAGAATGCCTCTCCCACCCATAATTGTGAGAGGTATAAGATTTATTTCTCTTTGAGTCTTTATGGCATGATCTTTAATATTGAGGTTATGAATCTATTTCAAATTTATTATAAAATATGATATCAGATTTTAAGCTTAAATTCTGTCAGATAGTTTTCTAGTTTTCCCAGCAGTTTTTATCAAATCAGAATTTCTTTCCTAAGTCATTTATGTTTTCCAGTGTATTAAACACTGTGCTATTGAATCCCATTGTTTCTGATTCTCTCTCTTGTCTGGTGTATTCCACTGATCTAGCTTTACATTTTTTTTAAACCAAAGACAAATGGTTTCAATGCTTCAATAGTTTGAGGTCTGGAAGGTCTGGTCCTCCTTCACTCCTATCTTTTTTCATTATTTCTCTTGATATTCTAGACATTTTATTTCTTTTGTTCAGAGTCCTTTAAAGTATCCCTTTGATAGCCTGATTGATGAAAACTGTAAATTAGCTTTGGTAGCATTGTCATTGCTGTTATAATAGCATCCCATAGCAAAGAGGAGTGAATATTCTTGCAATATTCCAGCTCTTTTTTAAAAAATAGTTTATGATCAAATCAATGTTAGTCTTTTGTGTGTTTCAGTAGCATGGTCCCCAAATATTTTATGTATTTTTTTTATTTGTTTGGATTTGATTTCCCTTTTCATTTTTGCCTTTTGGGTTTTGTTAGTTTTATAGAGAAATGCAGCTGATTTTTGAGAGTTTATTTTGTAGCCTACAACTTTGCTAAAGCTGTTATTTACCTCAATTAGTATTTTTGCTGATTTCTTAGGATTTTCTAAATAATCATATCATCAGCCAATACAAATAGTTTTATCTCCTCTTCACCTGTCTTTAAACAGTTACTTTCTTTCTCTTGTTTCATTAGTTACTATCATTTCTATTACTATACCGAACAATAGCAAGTAGAATAATGCATTCCATTATTTTTGGAGAAAATTTCTAATCTATTACCTAAGATGGTTGGGGGGGGGGGAGCTTGTTTTAGACAGATGCTTTATATAGTATTAAAAAAAGTCCCTCCAAGTCTATAATTTGAGGTGGGGGGAGGCGGTGTTGCATAAATGAATTATCTTCTGTCCAAGACTTTTTCTGTATCTATTGAAATAATCATGCTGTGCTTGGGGTGTTACTGTTTTTAATATGATTAATTGTTTATTATTTTCCTAATGTTGAACCATTCTTGCATACCTTGTATAAATCCAACTTGGCCACAATAAATGATCTCTTAGATGAATTGTTATAGTCTGTTGGACAAGAATTTATTCAAGATTTTTAAGTTGATGTTTATTAATTAGATTAGCTTATAGTTTTCCCTCTGTGATTTAATCTTTCCTGATTGAATTTTTAAGAGTATAGTTGTCTCATAAAAGGAATCTGATAGAGTGCTTTATTTATCTAATTTTGAAAACAATTTCTAGAAATTTTGTGCTAATTTGTTCTTAAAAGTTTGATGGAATCCCGATGTAAATCCATCAGGACCCAGAATTTGGTTTTTGGTTTGTTTGCTTTTTCCTCCTTCTGTAATTACTTTACAACTAGCATTATTTCCTTTTCCGATGTTGGACTGTTTAAGATCTCTATTTGATCTATTGAGACTTTGTGTATTTTGCATTTTTGGAAAGCATTCCTTTGTTTCTTTTGCATTCTCACTTTTGTTAGCATGTAACTTTTCATGGTATGTTCTAATTATTCCTCTTATTTCTTCTGGTTTTGGTGTAATTTCAGGTTGTTCATCTGCTATTTGGATGGTTTGATATTTTGTCCACTTTTTTAAAACCAGGTTGGCTAATTTTTGTCTTTTTTTTTTTTTCAAAGAATCAGCTTTTAGTTCTATTTAACATTTTTAGTCTTTTTAGTTTCCAATTTACCTATTTCTCCTCTCTTGTGCTTATTTGGATTTGTTTATTTGTTGGCTTTCTGATTTTTAAAACTGCATATTCAATTCATTAATCCTCTCATTTTCTATTATGTTGATATATTTTTAGGTATACAATTTTCCCTCCGAGGACTGCTTTAGCTGCATCCCAGATATTTTGTTATATTGTATCATCATTACTTTGTTTCATATAATTATTAATTGTTTTTATGATTTGTTTTTACCCCCTTGTTATTTAGAATTTCTTTGCTAAATATCCATTTGGGTCTGCGTCTTTTATTTGTGCTCCCTGAACTAATTTCTATTTTTATTGCAGTGTGGTCTGTAAACGATGTGTTTACTACTTCAGCTTTTTTATATCTCTGTCTCTAGAACATTTTCAATTTTTATAAATGTTCTACGTCCTGCTGAGAAATATGTACATTATTTGGCAGACCCATTTAGAAAAAGCCATGAACTTTTTAGCTCCAGTTTCTTCAGCCACTTGTTCAATTACATATTTTCCCTTTGGTTTATCTTTCTGTAAGATTCATCCAAAATTGAAATAGGGGCATTAAAATTTCTTGCTATTACTGTATCATTGCTGTACATGTCTTTTAAAAATTCTAGTTATTTTTTCATTTTTGAATTTCAATGCTAAGGAATTTGAAGATATAAGTTTAATATTAATATTGATTTGTCATCTATGGTTCTTTTCAGTATAATGTAATTTCTTCGCTTATTTCTTTGCATGTTGTGAACTTTTCTTTTTACTTTATCCATTGGCATGATTACAACTCCTACACTTTTTAATTCATCTGATGCAGAGTAAATTTTATTCCCCAACCTCATTTTTATTCTACATACATTTTTGCTTTTAAGGTGAATTTCTCATAAGCAACATATTTTTAGGTTTTGTTTTCTCAGCCATCTCTCATTTTACTGGATTGTTTAATCCATTCACATTCAAGAATATGAGGGGTTTTGTATTTTCCTCAATTTATCCCTAATATTATTTTTTTCTCAATTAGGATTATTTTTGTGATAGCAATACTTTGTCTCTTCAGTTATTTTGTTTAATTTTCATAGGTTCTCTTCTTCTCCCCTTCCTGTTTTTCACCCTTTCCCTTAGTTTTGGAATCATATAAACCTATTAATCTTTTTCTTTATTCCTTTAATCCAAATATGTTATTCAACCTCTCCTTTTTTCTCTCAATTAAAGAAAGTAAAATGCCCCCCTTCTTTCCCTCCCTTCTCTCTTCTTTTTTCTATAGTTTTTTTCCCTTCATTTTCTGTGCTTTTCCTAAAAAGGATTTCTTTCCCTTCTCCTATTCATTAATTCACTTCCTTTTCCATCTAGTTTAGATATTTATGCTTTGATTCATGGTTTTTGAACTTACATATTCCTTCCTTAGTGTCCATATTCCTTATGAAATTAGACTTCCTAAGGATTCTTGAGTTCTATCTTAATTTTTTTCTTTGTTATTGGCCTGGAGATGTTGTCCTGTCCCTCCATTTGTCTCCTATTCACTCTTAGATGTGAACTCTTCTCATAGAAGAAAGTATTGTCCCATGGTATAAAATTTTCTTGTTTCTCTGATTGTGTGGTTTATTGCACCCCTAATTCCTCCAACATCATTTTTCCTCATTTTCCATGAAATCTCTCTGGGCAAATGATCTCCTATCTTTCTTGATATTAGTTATGCTCAGGAGATCTTATTCTGTTTCTCCTGAGGCAGAATGCTGTCAATGGAGAAACAACACTCTCTCAGAGAAAATGATCTTTCTAAGGACCAAATCCCTGAAGCTGATACCAACTAAGGTCCCCATCTCCTGTTACATAATATCTCTCCCTCTCTACTGGGCAAGGAGTTTTTGTTCAGTAGGACACTCTGTTACCACCAAACCGAAATTTCTACCTTTCTTCTCCCAGTAAATCCCTTCTTCACCTCACTCATTTTCCAATATCATCTCTTCTTCCTGAAATGTCTTCCTCAGAGACTTCATTCTTTGCTATTGACTTAATTAGGGCACATTCCTCTCACTGATTTTACGTGCATCCTCATTCTGTGGTTTAGTTCTACAAAAACCATAGACTGACCTGTAGGAAGGGTGTTGAGGGTTTAGTATATGATGATGCTTCAGATATTTTCCTTCCATCTTTTCTATTTAGGTTCTTCTTTTATCCTTGTCTTCTTGGGTACTTTTAGAAAAAAATTTCTTAATATGTTGCTATATTGCGTTTTGTTTTGAGAGGGGAAGGTAGGGGAATTGGGGTTAAGTGACTTGCCCAAGGTCACACAGCTAGTTTTTGTATATATTAAGTGTCTGAGACTGGATTGCTGCTATACTGTTATTAACTACATAGGTATATTTATTTTTCTAGCAATTTATTTTGTTATTTTTGCCTTCCTTGATTGCTGCATTTGGTTACTTATGCTTCTTTTGTCTGGGGTGCTTGTCAAGCAGATAATCTGTTTATATCTACCTTTTTATAAGAACATTTCAAATGCCTTTCTTTTATTGAACATCTACCTTTGTTTCCATTAAGATTAGACTCAGGTTTGGAGGATATGTAACGCTGGGTTGCATCTTGAATGCTTTTGCTCTTCAGATTACCTTATCCCATTCTATTCTGTGATTTCTGTTGAATACAGAACAGTCTGGTATCATTCGAATTTCTTTTCTTTTATATATGAAGTTCTTTCCCCGGTTGTTTGCAAAATATGTTGTTTGACATTGGAATTGTTGAACTTAACAGCTATGTGTCTTAGAATCTGTAACCAAGAGATTTTCTTTTGAAAGTGATCTATGAATTCTTTTTGTGGTACTTTGTTTTCCATGTTCAGAAGTTCTGGAAAGTCTGTTGTTGTTTGTTCTACTTACTGTATTATGGTATACAGGTTTTTTTTATTTGTCATATTCCTCTGGTAGATTTATGATTCTTAGATTGTCTTTACATATTCTGTCTTCAAGATCATTTTCTTGTATAGACAGTTTTGGTGCTTTGGGCATTTTTGCTTTTCTCCTTTCAGATTGTCCTCTACTTCTGGGTGTTTAGATTCGCAATCAGTTGTTCTCGCTTTTGTTTCTTTGGAGAGATTTGCCACTGTGGATTTAAGTTTTTCCTATTCTGCCAATTATTCCTACTGTGCAGTTCATAAATTCTATTTTCATAATTATTATTTCCCTCTTGAAGCATTTATGAACATCCTATTTTGGTTTCAACCTCTCTTGGGAATCCATAGGGTACTCTGTTTCTTGAGGAAGTGATTAATTTTCTTTTGTTTCACAGTATGTATTCAAAGATGTTTGGATTAATTTAAATGCTTTGGAAGTCACCTTCCCTTCCATTGTTAATATCTTCTTTATTGGTTATCTGTTTGAGCTCAAAGGTTTGTTTTCTTTTTAACTCAGTTTTCTCACTCCTGAGATCTCTGGTAACTTCAGTCTTTTTTCCTAATATTTTCCTATTACTTTTTTATGCTTCTTTTAATGGTGGATTCCCCAGGGCTGTGCCTCAAAACTAGCTTAGGCTCCTTCCATTTTTCACTTTTCACCAGCCTCAATCCCTGCCCCAAGTGACTTGGGGGAGGAGGGACAGAAGTGACCCCAGCTATATAGAAGACCTCTCTCCTTCAGGTCTAATAGAGCTGAACCTACCCACACACTGGCACCATGCTTCAGTTCTTTCTAATCTTTAGTTCTCTGGATGAACACTCATGTAACTCAGTATGTGTATATACCACTGCTCCAGGTAGAGCAAGCTTTTATTTACTTATGCCTTTACCTCCCCCACACA
Organism: Pseudochirops corinnae; assembly: GCA_028646515.1. Taxonomy (NCBI): domain Eukaryota; kingdom Metazoa; phylum Chordata; class Mammalia; order Diprotodontia; family Pseudocheiridae; genus Pseudochirops; species Pseudochirops corinnae. The sequence goes on along the minus strand of CM053585.1, from coordinate 308,888,995 downwards.
GCACTGAGTTCTGTTGCTTATCACCATACAACAGTGGGGTAAAATTAGGGGTAAGAGAAGTGGTGCTGGTAGAGGCTGCTGTAGTAGTGAGGGAATTCATGAAAAAAATTTCAGAGCACAAGCCCCTTGTACAACTCTGCCAGGTCTGGTGAGGGAGGGAATGAGGGAGTGAGTACATTAAAGATTACCTTTTTCAACTGTTAATTTATCTAGGTCATTTTAACCTGTGGATAAAACAGTGAGAGTTGTAAGAGGTTGTAAGGATCAGAGAAAACTTCTAGTCCTCTATCTTGTTAGTTAAGTGACTAAGAAGGTGCCATTAAGTTGATTTTTAAAAATTCAAATTTTGATCTTTATGTTTATTCACTACTAAATTTCTTCTGAAATGCCAGTATAAAAATGATATGAAAAGATGAATTCACAGAAAATGGAGAAAGAAAAGAAATTATTAGAAATTATCTTGTCTGATTACATGCCAATATCATCAGTAACCTAGATGAAATGAATGAATATGTATAAACATTAAAAATGCCAGATTAGCATAATAGGACACAGGAGAATTAAATACAAAACTGAACAAATGAAAAATAAAATCCTAAGGGAAAAAAAGCCTGGTGGTACTGGGTAGATTTGCAAGTAGATTTATAATTACCACAGCATCATATATGCCAGCCTTAAGAATCATTTGATCTTTTGACAATCCTCTGGTGCACTTCAGGTTTATCTCCATTCATACATTAAAGATGTTTACTTAGAACATGTCATTGAAGAATTAAAAGAATGTTCCATTTCCTCTGAAATCTGATTGTTTTGAGATTTTTGTCCTTCCTTAACCAATGAGATCTATGCAAGTACTCATACTCTCATTTAGATTACATGAGAGCAGTCTCCCTTGTTGAGTTTAAAATGATACTCCAATTGCCTCTAATGCCCTTCTTTGCTAGTTCTATCCCTCCCTTACTTTGAGAGTCTAGATAAACTGGTGAGGCAAAAGAAATGAGATGCACATAAAAGGAAGCAAGCTGAATATCTTTTCCCTTTATTTTTACTTATTGTTCATTGTCTGACTCCTTTCCCTTTGATTGTGGTTTCTCTTAGGGATGGATCTTAAAGAGTGTCAACCTCCTCCCAGGTTGGATCATTCATGGTTCATTAGACTAGATCTCTGCCTTCAAGTTATTTCTGGGGGAATGGAACTGGTTCTACCTGGATGCTAGGTTCTTTCCCTCTGGTTTAGTAAAAACACAGCCAAGCATCCATATTCTGTCCCCATTGCCTCTGTTCCCTGAAGAGAGGGAGGTTGGCAGGTACAGCTGAGTTCTGTTAAAAGCAAAAAAATACTGCAACCCTCTGTTCTTTAGTTCTCTGGATGATTGGCACAGAGAGCAGCCATCCTACTATCACAGTCTGAACAAATTTCAGCCATTGGAATATCTTCAGCACTGAAAAGGATGGGAGAAGATGGAATGTAGAGTTGAGTTCTGTTGCAAGTGCTTGGGCTGGCTTGTTCAATCCTATACAGTGGGTGGAATGGGTTGCAGCTGGAGTAGGTGCTCAATGGGCACATTCAAGGACAGGAATTAGTCTTTTCTGCTATTAATTCATTGAGTTTTACCTTATTTGGATTCTTGGTGTTCTAGATGTAATGAAGACAACTGAAATTGGTTTATCTTTTGTGCATAATTTCTATTTTGGAAAAATTTGAAAAGTAATGAGTCTAGTCCTCACTCCATCTTGGTCACATGACTGATTATCATTATGTCACATATCTTCCAAAGTGCTAATTATTTCATGAAGATGTCATTAATATTCAACAAAATTTTGTCAAATAAAGATATAAAGTCTTGCAGGTAATAGTAAGCATAAATACCTTGTCAGATTACTTATTTTAATTTTTACAGAGGGTTCCATATAAAATAATAACAATTTTTTATAATTCATATTTGGAGTTTTCATAATCATAGGTAGAATAAAATTTTGTATTTTATAATTACATAATGTAAATTTTAATTTGGAGGTTTGGGGAACAAAGTTATCATTGTTATTGTAAATCATCAATAAATCTAAAAGAAAATTATGAGTAATACATTAAATTACCTTGAAGATTCACAACACAGTTTTGCTGTTGTTATTGAAAGAGGTTCAAGGAACAAAAAGCACTGGAAACTACTAATCTAAGTGTTCTTGAGTTACAGGTGGGTCAAGGTGATCTGACAAATTCACAGAAACTCAAAGATCTAGAAATGTATGGGTGGCTTAAGAGTAAAGAATTCTTTGTCCTAAGTAAAAAATCCTGTCACTGAATTTCAGACTTCCAAAGATGATAGGGAAAAAAAACACCACTTCATTGATTTACTTTTTAAAATGTAAAGCATTCTTTTTCAGATCCGCCATCAACGGGTGGACCCAGTGCCACAATGCAGATTTTCTTGAAGACTTTGACAGGGAAGATCATCACCCTTGAGGTCGAACCATCCAATACTATTGAAAATGCGGAGGCTAAGATACAAAATAAGGAAGGTATTCCACCTGATCAACAAAGATTGATTTTTGCAGGCAAGCAACTGGAAGATGGACGTACTTAGGACTACCACATTCAGAAGTAATCTACCCTTCATCTTGTTCTGAGGCTTCGTGGTGGTGCTAAGAAGAGAAAGAAGTCTTACACAACTTCCAAAAAGAACAAGCAAAAGAGAAAGAAGGTTAAGCATGCTATTCTGAAGTACTATCTGGCTGACGAGAATGGCAAGATGAGCCGCCTTTGGTGAGAGTGCCCTTCTGATGAATGTGGTGCTGGAGTCTTTATGTCTAGCCATTTTGACAGACATTATTGTGGCAAGTGTTGTCTAACCTACTGCTTCAACAAGCCAGAAGACAAGTAAATGTGTATGTGTTAATTAAAAAAAGTCAACTAAAATGTAAAGCATTAAACAGAAGGAATTTTCAGAAGAGAATATTGTAAGTATTGGTAAATGAATAAATAAATGAATGGATAGATGGGTGGATGAATATGGCCCATTTGACCAAATATGAAATTATAAGGTGATTTTGCTGCAAAAAAAATGTGGGAGAACAGGAAGCTCTCTTCAAGTGTATGAAGGATTCTCATGTAGAGGAGAAATGTACCTCTAAACAAGAGCAAAACGTGTGTGGCCTCAGAGAGTAAAATGAGGAGCAATGGATGGAATTTGCAAAGGAAGATTTCTACTCAATGTGGGGGAAATTTTCATAATAGTTAGAGGTATTGTAAATTAGATGAATGCCTCTGAAAGCAGTGAGTAGTGACACTGTGGGTCCTTAAGTAGATGACAAATAATTGCTTCTTTAGTGTTTATTTAGTGGATATTCCTACTTAGGTGCAAGTTGGGCCAGAAGACCTCTGAGGTGCCTTCAAATACTGGTAATCTATGGAGAAAAGAAAGCAATGTTCTGGGAGATGGTGTGATTGTATGGTCAGGGAATCGTCTGACCAATTCACCACACATTCAATAAGCATTTATTGAGGATCATATATTATTTGAAGTGCTATGAAGACAAAGGAAAAAATGAAACAACCCTTTCCCTCAGAGAACTTACACTGGATCTGGGAGACAACACATACATACATACATATATACATACATATATATGTAATAGTTACATATTATACATATGTATGTGTTTTATATATTCACACACATATAGATATGTATAATTGTATATGTGTATGTATGTGTATGCTTTAATAGCTAAAAACTGCACTGAGCCTTTCTGCCTATATCATAAAATTTCTCTCTCTCTCTCTCTCTCTCTCTCTCTCTCTCTCTCTCTCTTTCTCTCTCTCTCTCTGTCTCTCTCTCTCTCACACACACACACACACATACATACACACACACACACACACACACATTCATGTACATATACAAATCATTGAAAGTAGACCATAGACACCTTTATTGTGGTCTGGTGGGAGACCAAGTGGGGCTGATTCTAGGGGACCCGAGTAATTGACAAAAGCAGTGTCAAATCTGGCAAGGTGAACAGGATGGCCTATAGGAGGAGAGTCGGGGCAATGATGAGGTGGTAAGCCACAGAGAAATGATGGGATAAGAAACCCTTAAGCCTCATTTTGTTACCACAGTTTTCAGTACATGCTTCTCCCAAACCCCTCTCCCATAAAGCAGGAGGAGTGAAACCAAGCTTGCTCTGTGAGCATTCAGCTGTCAAACTACATTTCTTTCTCTGGATCCTCCTTCACTCTTGACTTCAACTTCACCAGGATGTTCCTTTAAAGGAGATCCCAGGAGGGAGCATCAAAGCAAATTCCCCAGCTGTGAAGTTTATGGAAGTTGCCTTTGGTGGCGTGATATGACTGTGTCAGTCCAAGTACAAAAAATGGAGACTCAGGTCATGACTTTCCCAGAGTTTTTTTTAGAAGTGAGCTGGGAGTACAGACCCCACTCGAAAATCAATGTTCCCTCTCATCCTATGCCCTGAAAAAAAATCACATTTTTACAATCCTTTCATTTCCTTAATCTTTGTTTAAAGCCAGTGAGTCATGATAAAGTACCAGAGTCTACTAACCTCACCACAGATCTCATCCTCCAAAAGCCTGCACTAGTCAGTAAAAGATAAAGCCATCCTCCCCTCCTAGAATGGTGGCCTGCTGAACCACATACTTTAAGTCTAGGTTGCGCTGAATTTACTGGCAGTGTGACCTCAGAAGTCATCATGTTTCCCTGTAATCCAGGGTTTCTCTAACCCACAAGGATGTTGTGAAGAAAGTGTGTTGCAGACTCTAAGCATGAGTTATTAGTAACTTGTAAGGGACTGAATATGATATGGTGGGAAGAACATTGGACTTGGAGTTCAAAGATCTGGGTTTGAGTCCCAACTCAATGAGCTATAAGCCATGGAATGTCACCAAGTTATTTAAATTCTTTGGGAGTCAATTTCCTCATGTATGATACAGGAATGATATTACTTCATAAGGTCAGAGATCTAGAACCAGAAGGGAGTTAGAGGTTGTCTTCTGTAGTCCCCTCCATTTATAGATGAGGAAACAGAGGCCAGAGAAATGTCTAAGGTCACATGGGGACTAGTAGCAGAAGCAGAATCTGAACCAAGGCCCTTGGGTGCCAAAACCAGTACTCTACACAATGTACCACTCTGTTTCCTGCCCGTATTATCTAATTCATGAAGATTTTATAAAAAAGTGCTTCTTTCCCTGTTCACTCCTTTCATGTATTGTTTCACATTATAAGCAGACACCCCCTGGACTCAGGTCCGGCTTTGCAAACCCAAATTTTAAATGAGTTTGTGAAAATCACAGAAGACCTCCTATAGGTAAAAAACTGATCTGGATCATGAAAAATGAATGATATTTGCATAGATGGATGAGGTTGTAGATGAAGTTCCAGGTGGGAGGAAGAACCAGAACAAAGGTGTGGCAGTAGGAATTAGCATGAAATCACAATAGCCAGAAAGAACCTTTGAGGTAATCTAGTCCAACCCCCTCTGTTTCCCCTTGTTTTACAGATGAAGAAACTAAAGCCCAGAGAAGTTGAATGACTTTCCAATGTTGCATAGGTATTGTGTCAGAAATGGCATTTGTATTTGGGTCCTCTGACTACCTACCTGGTTGGAACAGAGGGAGTAGTGGGAAGCAACGTTGTATAGGACCTTGAATGCCAGGCCATTGATTAGACAAGAAATTGAGACTTGATGAAGGTTTTTGACCGATACCTCTCCTCTCATTCCTTCTTTTTTTCTGGGAGGAATAAAGTGATATGAAGAAATCATTGATATATGAAGATTGTTCCAGGGTACTGGAAAGGACAGAGATTAGTAGGTAGGAAGACTAGTTAAGAAATTATTACAGTAGTCCAAGTGTAATAGTAATTAGTTTAGCAGGATACTTAGCACTAGTGCTAAGTGGTAACTGTGGAAGGTGCAAACTCTGTCCCACTGTTGAGAAGGCATGAACTCCCCTGTTGATGTGGAAGAAGGGGATTGGCTGAGCCCCTGTTGATGTGGAAGAAGGGGATTGGCTGAGATGTGTACATAAGCAAGAATTCCAGA
>CM053585.1:308862271-308882435 GCA_028646515.1 Pseudochirops corinnae | reverse complement strand
TTGCCTTCCTGTTCTTCCTCTCCCTTGTAACAGTTATCCCTTGCCTCTTCTATATGAGATAATTAATCCCATTCTGTCTCTCCCTGTCTCCTCTCATTCTATTCTTCTCTCACCTCTCAATTTCACCTTTTAAAATATCATCCCTTCCTATTCAATTGATCCAGTGCCCTCTGTCTATGTATACCTGTAGACATATACACACACACTCACATATGTATTCAAATGCATATATACCCTCCTATATAGATATATGTGTATGTATGCATATATACATTTATATTCCCTTCACCTATCATCATACTGAGAAAAGTTTCATAAGTTACAATGATCACTTTTCCATGTAGGCGTGTAAATAGTTCAACTATGATAAGTTCCTTATGATTTCTTTTCCCTGTTTATCTTCTCATGCTTTTATTGCTTCTTGTATTTGAATGTCAAATTTTCTATTCAACTCTGTTTTTTTCGGTGATAACTCTCTTAACTGAATCTACTCTTTCTTCCAGCAATCCCAGTGAATATCTAAAGGAAAAGTTTTTCTTTCTTCTTTTATAATCTTTATTTTCAAGATGACAGCCATTGTCGGAATGTATGACAAGTCCTCCTGGGCCTCTGAACTCATGACAAGGGAGGGAAGATTATCAGCTTTTGATGAGTAGTTTCTTCCATACGACACATAAATGGTTAGGGGTCAGTGATTCCTCTCCTTTCTCTTCCATCCCAGAGTTTTCTCTGTAAAGTGAGATCAAGAGGAACCTCGGAGGATATGTATTTCAGGTTGGAAGGGACCTAAGAGGTCACCAAAGCCATCTTGTACCTAAGCAGGAAGCACTTCTACAACATCTCTGCAAAGGACTCCTAAGCTTTTGCTAGAAGTCCTCTAGAAAGGAGAAACCCACTACCTACAGAGGTAGTTGTAATGGGAATGGGAATTTGAAGATCTTCCCTGCCCCTTAATACACGTAGGGGGGAGTTTGAAGACCTCCCCTGCTTAGAAAGTAAACTCTGTCCCCTAATAGGCTGAATGTAATCACATGGAACCTGTGATGGAGGGAATTTGCTGAAGGGTAGAGCAGACACCACAGGAAGCTTCCCTGCTGTGAAGATAAACTCTGCCCCCTGATAGGCTGAATGTAGTCACATGGAGCCTGTTGTGGGAGGAGTTTGCTGAAGGGAAGTAGAGCCCACAGGAAGCTGGTAGTCAGACCTAGCAAGATGGTGGAGGAGAGAGGATGCCCAGGCAAGGAATCAGATAGGCTTGTGAGTAGATATTGATCTTTTATTGGTTTGTGGGAAGGCTGAAGGATACTGTGGCTCTCAATGTTATTATGGCTTCTGAGTATCTTTGGTACTAGGATGGAATCAGCTTACTGGTTTTGGGATTCTGTTTCCTGGTGTCTAAATAAATGCTTCAATTTTGTTTTCTACCTAGAGAATCTGGTATATTTTGTGACTGATTGTCATGCAATATTCATAGTTGCAGTCTTTAGATAGTGGGTACTGTAAATATTGCATTGGTGCTCCAGTAGTCCATTCTATTTTTGGAAAGATCTAATTGTAAGAAGTGTTTTATCAAACTGAACTGAAATTTGCTTTTCCTCAGTTTCCTCAGTTTATATTCATTTGTTCTAGTGTCAAATGGAACAATAGTAACTCATCTTCTACATATCCCAATGTTTGAAAATGATGATCACAGTAGGTCTTTTCATAGATGCAAAAAATTGGAATTTATGGGGGTGCCCAACTATGGAAGAAAGGCTAAACAAGTTATAGTATATGAACGGAATAGGATATCACCGCATCATATGAACTAGACAGATTCAGAGAAAACTGAGAAGTTCATTATGAATTGATGCAGAATGAAGTGGGCAAAACCAGAAGAACAATTTATATAATGATAACATTGCAAAGAAAACCAACTCTGAAAGACTCTAGAACTCTGATCAATGTCATGACAATCAATGACTCCAAAAGACTACAGGTAAAGCCTGCACCTCCTGACAGAGAGATGATAGACTCAAAATGTATAATGAGGCATATTTTTTAGACATGGCAAAGGAAGGAATTTGCTTCACCCAACCATTAAATTTCTTACAAAGGTTTTCTTTTCCTTTTTTTTTTTTTTTTTTTTTGCCTTTTGGAGGGGGGAAGGCAGGGCAATTGAGGTTAAGTGACTTGCCCAAGGTCACACAGCTAGTGTGTGAGACTGTATTTGAACTCAGGTCCTCCTGACTCCAGGGTTGGTGCTCTATTCACTGCATCACCTAGCTGTCCCTCATTTTCCTTTTAAAAATTTCTTCTAAGATTGGAGAGAGGGAGCATGGGATTGAGAGAAAATAAATGCTTATTAATTGAAAAAAATTGAGTTTATTTTTTATATAAAGAAAAAATTATAATGTCTCACTGAAGGCTTCTCTTCTCTAGGGTTCCTGTTCCTACAATGGATCCTCAACTATCCTGGTTTCTAATCTCCTCACTATCATGACTGTCTTCTTTGGTAAACATTTTGACTTCTTGGTATCCTTATATACTCCAGATGTCTGACTAATAATACTCCAGATGTGTTCTGACCAAGGCAGAGTACAAAGTTCTTCATTTCTCCTGTTCTGGACATAATGCTTCCGTGCCTACTAAGATTGCATTAGTTTTATCAACTTTCACGTCAAACTTTTAACTTGTATTGAGTGTGCAGACCACTTGAACTCCATGATCATTTTTCTCCAACAAACTATTGTTAGTTATAAATATACCAGACTATAATTCCACAATTGATTTTTTGAACTCAAGTGGAGAACTTAGAAATAACGTAGGCATTGGTATCTATCCCTTGTTTAGATGAAGATAAATAGGTAGCTGTGCCTATTGGGAATTGACCTGAGTCTTTCCTATGTGGTTTCCAGGAAGAAAAAAAAAAAATCCAATGACTTCTGTAGCCTGTTTCTGAGGTGACATCATGGTCCTCTTTGAGAATAAACGACAAACAAGGAACTAACCAATGAACTAATGAAAGCAAGAGCAGCACTGGCTTATCAGAAACCGTTAACAGTGAAATATTTTGTCCAGGCAGCCTTCAAAGAGAGGCTGACTAACTCTAATTCATTTCAGAAAGCAAATGAGGTCGAAGATTATAATTGGGTCACTTATGGAGGAGGGAACCTGAAGACATAGTCAATTCAGTTGTTGGGACCAAGGAATTTCTTGTAGAAATATATACCTTTCACATTTCAGAGGTTAGAGGCGTGGTGTGCCTGGGATCTGGAAAATCTGCATACAAAAAAAATCTGCCCTCTCTTTGTACCAGAGAAGAAGTCTGAATTATTATGGTAACAAAAGATAAAATTTCGGGGCAGCTAGGTGGCACCATGAATAAAGCACTGGCTCTGGAGTCAGAAGGACCTGACTGAAAATCTGGTCTCAGTCACTTGACACTTACTAGCTGTGTGACCTTGGGCAAGTCATTTAGCCCCAATTGCCCTGCTTTCCCCCCTCCAAAAAGCAACCCCCCCCCAAAAAAAACATAAACAAAAAAACAAACATGATTTTGGGATATGTGGAAAAGACCGTGACAACTATAGAAATTGATGAAGAAACTTATGAGAAGATTTATAAATCAACCAAGAGGAGCATTCCAATGCTGTTTGTTTGAGGTGATGGGGTTGTATTAGTAGCCCCTCCATTGAGAGCTGGCTGAAACCAAGACCAGTTTGGAAAATTGGAGACTGGACAATGGCCTCTATGAGAGAAATTGGTATTAAAAAGAACAGCCTGTGATGTTTTTTGATATTTAGACATAATCAAGGAATCCTCCACTCTTAAAATGTGTATATTTCCAGACAATTCCTAATCTAACTGACATAACACTCATTTTTAGATTTCTGATACCAAACCTACCAAATAATGTAAGTGTCATAAGGCAAGACTTTTTTTCCCCAGTGATTTAATTTGTCTCTTCCTCTTGTAGGCAATTATATTTTTTTTAAATTAAATTTATCTTTTGGTTTTTGTTTGTTTTTCTTTGACCAAAAAAAAAAGGGAGTCGGGGAAAGGGTAGAGAGGACCTCTAGATCTTTACCCCAAAGAGATCAAAGAAAAGAAAAAAAAAGATTCTACATTCTAACAGTAGGAAAAGGCCATTTCCTTAGAATATCCCCATCATGTCATGAGACTCTGACAGAGTTCAAAGTAGGAAGATGGAAATGATATGAAGAAACTGCATGCAGATATATGTTCAACAGGCTTGGTTTTTAGTTTCTTATGAAGCCTTAGGGCATTTCTAAATATTTAGCTGGTTTTCTCCTGTTTCTCAGTGAACCAAGCCTTTCCTACAATATATAAAATAGTTGACAGCTGCTTTTGAGCACCTATAAATTGACTTTGGCTCTGTCCAGTTCTGGAAGCTGCTGTTAGGAACCAACATAAATCTAATTCATGCAGGTGGTGTTTAAAATGGCAAATTTCAGAGTCAGAGTTTAAACAAAATCATAAATAAAATGTGAGATGTAATAAAAGTACTTATAAGCACCCATGGAATTCCACATAAAAACAATCAGTAATGTTTCACTACTGGAAGACTGACAGCATTGTTTGCATTTGAAGTTAAAAAAAAGAAACAAGTATTCATCATTATTTGGACTCAGATTGACCTAAGAAAAAGTAACATTTATATATTATGGAGGGATGGACTGGCTTAATCATTATCAGGAGCAATATGGAAAGTCCCTTGTTCTGGAGGCCTAGAGAGATCAAACTATGTCCTGATCTGGAGCAGCAAGTAAAGACCTCAGGTACTTATTAGGAATATATTTTCTACGCAAGGTGGCATATACCTGTAATACCAACTACTGTGGGAGACTGGGGCTGGTAGATTGCTTGAGCTCAGGAGTTCTGAGTTAAATTCAATGATTGGGTGTCAACGCCAATATGGTGAGCCCCCAGAAGTGGAGAACCACCATGCTGCTTTAAAAGGGGCAAACTAGCCTAGGTTGGAAACAAGGTTAAAGCTCTGGGGCTTATCAGTGCTGGGATGAGACTCATGTGAGGTCAGAACACTTTCAGCTTTGGCTAAGAGAGACAGAGAGAGACAAGGACAGAGACAGAGAGAGAAGGAGGAGGAGGAGGAGGAGGAGGAGAACGGTGGGAGACGGAGATGAGAGAGAGAGAGAGAGAGAGAGAGAGAGAGAGAGAGAGAGAGAGAGAGAGAATTCATGTCTTGTTCTCCCTTGGAGAAGTAGGGGACTATGGGTATGGAATGTTGCACATAATGTTAATTTTGCTTGACTGTTTTTCTTTATGGCAAAGGAAGATTCATAGTGAAGGCAGATAAACTACATCCAGAAAAGAATAGTGTATAAAACTGAAAGTAATCAATAAAAAATTTTGAAAATTAACCAACAAACAAGAGGATATTCATGCTTAGTGCTGTTCTAAAAAGGCCCGATGATATGGGATTTTCTACTTTCCAATGCCCTATTGTCTCATTCATATTCAGAATAACCCCATGAGGGAAAGAGTAATTACTCTTGCCCCTTTATTGATGAGGAAACTGAGTTCCAGAAAGGACAAATGATTTGAAGAACTTAGTAATAGGACATAAATCATTATGAGTAGAATTCATCACATGACACAAAGATTTTAAAACAAAAAATATTTAAAGAGGCAAAAAGTTAGGTAATGAAAATCACATGCGAGTCATCAATTATACAGTAACCTCTTCGCTCCCCCGCCCCCACTAAAGAGTATGAAGTGACTTGGTTTTAATTTTAGCCCCTTCAAACATTTGATTGTGGATAGAATTATACCAGCGTTAGTGACAGTTGGGACTAGAACTCAGGCATCCTGACTCTTAAGTCATGTCCTTTTTGCTCTATATAAAGCAACTGAAGTTATAATCTTGTTGGGGACTTACACAATGAAGTGATTAGCAATTAGCAAAAGACAATGGGTAAGCAAGGCATTAGGGGTGTGTGTTGCCTATGTAGGTTATGTGTTTTCCACATGACTTTGGGGAAGCATGAATAGATATCTCTGGAATCTTATCCACAAGTCTCCAAGGGAAACTTTGATTCCTGGACGGAGGAAAAGCAGGAGATTCGGAAGTGAGGCTGATTGCTCTGCTCTCCTCAGAGAAGGGATAACAGATTAGAGTAATATTTATCTGTGCCCCTAAACATTACTAGGCTAGACGAAATTATTTCATTCTTAGGTTTAAGCTTTTTCCTTGGTCTGCTCTGTCTTTTAAAAAGGAAGGGGTGCAGTTTATATTCAAAGGTTTGGTTTCCTTCCACCAAATCCGAATTACACAAAAAAAAACCCCATTACAAATAGTAAATAAACCTATTTATCCAAAACAAAATCAGAGACTTCATACCTATTTAAACATGCCAGACAATACCCAAAATGAATTAGCTTTCCCACTGGGAGTGAGATTATCCCAGTTGAAACTTAAAGTGTTAGCCTCCTATTTCACCCTAAGGGAAATTTCCCAAAGACTCTAGGGAGGTAAATAGCTAGGGATTGAGGAGCTCGCTTCTCTATTTGTCTGCTCCTTTCCAAAGCCTTCTCTCTTTCTCTCTGGGTTTCTCCTTTGAAGCAGCTCTGGAACCACATGTATCTTGCCTCACAGAAGGAAGAGTGTCTCCCTCCAGTTCTCCAGACAACTCCTCCCATCAGCCTTGTCTCATCATCCTCTTCACTAATGAGGATGGTCTTCTGCAAATAATCCAGGTTTATACCCGAGAACAGTCTGGGGTAGGTACTACAGGTATTATTACATACATTTTACAGATAGGGAAATGGAAACTAGTAGAAGTTAAGTCAAGGTCACCAGCAAGATTTGAGCCCAAGGCATAGTTTGTTATCCACTGTACCCATCCAACCTCTTAGATGAGAGGTGCTGATACAGGGAGAGTTCGGCCTCCAGTGAAGCCTGAAATTATTAGAGATTGGCTATGCAAGCCTGTGAGGCTTGATTTGGATCTCGAGAAAGAAAGAAAAAGACCCAGAAAAGTATGAAATTGAGGGCCCAAGGATAGAACAGATGTGAGAGGTGAAGGAGCTGAATGATGATACCACAGGAGGTAAGGCAAGAGGGCTTGGTAAGTAGGTAGGGGCATCAGAGTTCATGTGACTGAATGCAAGGGTCAAAGGTCCCCCAACTCTAGTTCCATCTTTATGGGTCTTTGGAGGCTGTGGCTGTGTTCCCTGCCCATCCTGAAGACTCTGGTTATCTAGCTCTAGCTCTTGAACTTTGAGTTTTAATTAGGAACTCTGCTACCACCTCCTGCTTTGGAAAAGAAATTGTAGTGACCCTTCCTAATTGCATATCCCACAACACTCTTTCCCCACCCAACACGCATAGGCTGGGGTTGCCCTGGGCACTTACTAGCTTTGTAACCTGGAGTAAATAAGTTACTTCACTTCAATTTCCTCACCTATCTAATGGGAACAATAATAGTATCTACCTCCCAAAGTTATTGTGAGATAATGCATATAAAATACTTCACAAACTTTAAAGTGCTATATAAATTGATCTATCATTTTTAAAATTATACCTTGATCTACATCCCCCAACGAAAGCTCCTCCTGACCCTCCAAGAAGCCTCTTTTACAGACTCTGATCACCTTTCCATTGAATCTCTTTCTTCTTAGACCCTCATTCGCACATGCCATCAGGAGCATAGTTTCACACTTTCTTTTACATCTTCTCGAATTTTCTAGCAGCTATTTCACTTGTATGAGTCCTATCTGATCTCCAGCTCTCCCGACTACAATGCTCCCAAAGGAGAGCACTTTTGCCTCTACTCTCTTCTTTCTATCACAGTCACTAAGCAAAGCTAGGTATACATTAACTGGTCATTGACAAGCAAGAGGGTCTAGGTTTATGGACTCCCCCCAAACAAAACAAAACACTGTCCAGCATCTATTCTAGATTTGAGTCCAATTTGGCACCAGAATCTCTTGGCTTTGCTTCTCTTAAGAATGTGGCAAACAGCCCCAATTTCTAGCTTCCTAGAAATTGACTTTCCCATCCCTTGTTTTTTTCCTTTGTCTGATAAGGCCAGAAACACTTGCCAACTACTTTTTGTACCTGTACTGTGGCACTCTTCTCCCAGGCCAAGTTCTTCAAAGAAAACTCCCAATACTATCCTGTTTTGGCCTGCCAAAATATGCCTGGAAATCATTCTGCCACCCACCTAATGCATCTTAGTTTATCCACATAAAACTCTACTCCAGTAGCAGAGCCTTTGGTGAGCTTCATAATGGGACATAGATCATTACAAATGGGACTCAAGTTTTACAAAATATTTTAGGAGGCAGATAAATTAGATCATGAAAAGTGCATAGGGCCCATCAATTATGCAGCAGCTGAAAGAATGATTATAAAGTGATCTGGTCTCAGTTTTTAGCCCCTAAAACATTTAGCAGTGGCCATTAAAATAAAAAATATCCCTTGTTCACAACCTCAAGGAAAAATGAAAGCTGAGTATACAGCCATCACCTAAAGACAGCAGGCAAGCAAGGACAGAGAAGGAAAATTTTACTTGTGGGTATGTTGAGGAGGAAAATCCCTCAGATTACAAAGAACTGGAAATTTAGCTCAGAACCTGCTCAATATAGCCCCATCCTCAGCTATTCTTACGGTGAAGGTACTATAGGTAGTAATTGTCTATTCAAATTCACAGCTCTAAGTACCTACTGTCATATCTTCTTATAACCATGCCAAGCCATAAGATGAATAAATTCAAATAGAAGTATTTAGTGAGACAGAATAGCAGTAACAGGAGGAAGCAGGAAGAAAAACAGAAATTTAAATACATACGGTATATATTCTCAAATGATTACTATCACCTATAAGAGTATTAGGTATAGCTCTCAACTAACCTCATGATCTCTCCAACAAGTCAAGAGACGTGTGTGTGTGTGTGTGTGTGTGTGTATGTGTATTTGTTCATGGAAAGGTGCTAGGGAAATTTACCAACGGTAGAGATTTAGAATGTTTCATTTACTGGTGCTGAAACTAGAAAATAGACAAGGGATGAAGCAAAGATGGTGGAATATGGACTGAATACCCAGCTGAAGTCTCTCAACATTCCCCTCCAAAGAACTAACTTTAAAGTAACTCCTCAAATCAAATTTCAGAGCAACAGAGCCAACAAAAGGTCAGAGTGAGACATTTTTCCAGCCTGAGGCAACTTAGGAGGTCAGCAGGAAAGGTCTGTGATTGGAGTGGAGACCAGCTCAGATTCTGGCAGTAGCACCAAGAAGTGAGCCTTGGAAGCGACTGCAACAGTGGTAGCAAAAGCAGCAGCTTTGGGAGCTCTCAGCCCAGAGATGGTAAGGGGATCAGACAACTGGTCAGAAAGAGATCACAGGGGACCCTTTGTTGGCACTGTGTGTAGTTGGTACTTAATGGCAGGTCTATTGCCCATACACAGTTCTGGGTTGCAGTTTCAGGGCGGAGAGTAGTACTGGTAGTTGCTGCTTCTGGGGAATGAGTCCTTCCTGGGCAAAGACCAGAATACAGACTAAGAGAACAGTGACTACACCTCTCCGTGGATCACATCACCTTGGAAGGACCAGAAACTTGTAGACTCCCAGAACTAGCTCTGAAAACAGAAGCATGAAAAACCCTGAAACCTGGCATAGTTCCTCCCCACCCCCAGGTGAGTGGAGCTCAACTTTAATAACAAATTCAAACTCAAGAAATAAGCTGGGGAAATGAGCAAATAATAAAAAATAATTTGATTATGAAAAGTTACTGTAGTGGTAGGGAAAACCAAGACATAAACTCAGAAGAAGACAACAATGTAAAAACAACTACACACAAAACCTCAAAGAAAAAGTGCTAATTGGACTCAAGGCCAGTAAGAATTCCTGGAAGAGAGTGATAATAGTAGTCGAGGAAAAATTAGGAAAAGAAATGAGAGTGATACAAGAAAATTATGAAAATAGAATTAACAGCTTGGTAAAAGAGGAACCAAATAATACTGAAGAAAACAACACCTTAAAAAATAGGATTGGCCTAATGTTAAAAGAAACACAAAAATTCACTGAAGAAAAAAGCTCCTTTAAAAGCAGAATTGATCAAATGGAAAAAAAGAGGTACAAAATCTCATTGAAGAAAATAATTCCTTCAAAATAAAACAGGGCAAGAGGAAATTAATGACTCTGAGACATAAAGAAAAAAATAAAACAAGGTCAAATAAATGAAAAAAATAGAAGAAAATGTGAAATATTTCCTTGGAGAAACATCTAACCTGGAAAATAGATCATGGAGAGATAATTTTTACCTAAAAGCCATGATCAGAAAAAGAGTCTAGATATCATGTTTCAAAAAATTATCAAGAAAAACTGCCCCAATATCTTAGATTCAGAGGGTTAAATAGAAATTGAAAGAATCCATTGATTACCTCCTGAGAGAGATATCAAAATGCAAATTCTGAAGAATATTATAGCCAAATTCCAGAGCTACCAGATGAAAAAGAAAATACTTCAAAAAAAAAAAAAACAACAACCCAATAAATATTATGGAGCTACAGTCAGGATCACACAAGATTTAGCAGCTTCCATGTTGAAGAAGCAGAAGGTTTGGAATATGATATTCCAGAAGGCAAAGGAGCTAAACTTACAAGAATCACCTCCCCAGGAAAACAGAACATAATCCTTCCGGGGAAAAATGGATATCTGTAATGCCATGCATGAGCAACTTTCCAGAAGAATGCTATTATGAACAGCTTTTAAGGTTCTGATTATGCAGTATAGTGAGCACTCTATTCCATAACAAATCAAAGCAAAACATTCACAGAAAAATCAAGGTACAGCACTCACAATATCACAACTTATTACAGAAAATCACAATATAGTATTCACAACAGCTTATCATTAAAATGACCACATAGTTTCCACCACAGTGGCCACAAAGTTTTGAATAAAGAACAATCATCTGGTATCCCTAAGGAGGTTTGCCTCCTTACTCAGTCATTCAGGCATCTCAAAGTACAATAATCAAAATCTTCCACTCATGGGGCAACTAAATTAACTCAATCAGTCACTTATTCAGCAATCAATTACTAAGTATCATTAATCACTAAGTACAATCTTTAGAAAATACACAGACCCTCCACCCCTAGGTCACTAGTAAATTTACAATTCCTCAGTCAGTATGCAGTATTTAAGTAAAGTCTTCTTTCAGCTTGACTCAGAGTGGTTTCTCAGATTCCCTGGATCCCCTTCCATGGTCCCAGCTGCTACCTGAATCCACCAAACAGTCACCTGGATTCAGAGGCAGACAGCTCCCAGGTCCTTGTCCAGTTCTCCAGGCAGTTCCTACTCTGTATTGGAGCTTACAGTGTCCAGTCCATCTCAAATCTTTCATAATTTCTGTTCCTGGGAATTCAAGACTCAACCAAGCCACAAACAGACAAAGTCTTAGCATCCAGGTCATGCTTTCTCAGTCTTCTGCAGGTTGTTCAAAAAATCAGACCAACCGGGGGGAAGGAGGCTCCTGGGCTCTTGGACTCCCAGGTTCCCCTTCAGCCTCCTGAGCTTCTGTTCAGAAGAAACTCCACCACCACAAGTTCTCAGGAAATTCTGACTGTCTCTCTCTTCTCATTTCTCTTCTGTAGCTGCTCTGCCTCCAGATTCTTGTCCCAAGAAATTCTGACTGTGCCTCTCTGGGGCTTTTCTTATATACACAAAGCATTAGCTTCCTGTTTCAGCCAACCCCTTTCTGTTATGTCAGCAACAGGAGACAGGAGTTCATACCTTCTGTTTCCCCAACAGTGGCTTGATCAATTACTAAGTGCTAAGTACCTGCTACCTTTGCTTAACTTGAAACAAGGTGCTAAGTACCTGCTTACTTGCCAATACAAAAGAGGTCTTCAAATTCAAATTAATTACCATTACAATATCTAATGCAATAGAGGATTTTCAAGCATTGCTGATGAAAAGACCAGAGCTGAATAGAAAATCTGATATTCAAATACAAGACTCAAGAAACATAAACATGTAAACATGAAAGAATACTCATAAGGTACTCAAGTACTCATAAGTTCAACTTTTTGCATTCCTATGTGGGAAGATGATATGTGTAATTCTCAAGAACTTTATTATTTTTAGGGCTGTTAGAAGGAGTCTATATAGACAGCAGGCATGTATGTGAGTTGATTGTTAGGACAATCTAAAAAAATTAAGGGATGAGAAAGAGGGATATTCTGAGAGAAGGGGAAAGGGAAAGGTAGAATGGGGAAATTTTTCTCACACAAAAGAGGTACATAAGGAAGAGCTTTTATAGTGGAGGGGGAAATGGGAGGGGCAATGATGGGCAATACTTAAACCTTACTCTCACTACAATTGGTACAAAGAGGGAAGAATATATTTTCTCTCTCTCTCTCTCTCTCTCTCTCTCTCTCTCTCTCTCTCTTCCCCAATAGGGGAAATCAGAGGGTAAGGGGATAAGAGATATGAAGATGGGAGGTTGATAAAAGGGGTAGATTAAGGGAGGCAGTGTTCAGAAGCAAAATAGACTTTTGAGGAGGGACAGAAGAAAAAAGGGAGAGAAGGATAAGCAGAAGAAAATGGAATTAAGGAAAATACACAGTAATCATAACTGTCAGTATGAATCAGAAGAGCTTATCCATAAACCAGAAACTGATAACAGTTTCTGGATCAGAAACCAGAATCCAGCAATATGTTGTTTACAAGAGACACTTGAAACAGAAAGACACAGACACGGAGTCAAAATAGGGGTTAGAGCAGAATCTATTATGCTTCAGTTGAAGTAAAAAGAACAGGAGTAGCAATCATGACCTCAGACAAAGCAAAGGCAAAAATAGATAGAATTTAAAGAGATAATCAGGGAGACTACATTTTGCTAAAAGGTACCATAAGCAATGAAATAATAGAAAAAATTTCTATAGCAAGTTTAACTGATAAAGGCCTCATTTATTAAATACATAAGGAACTGAGTCAAATTTATAAAAATAAGAGCCATTGCACAATTGATAGTCAAAGGATACAATCAGACAATTGTCAGAAGAAATCAAAGTTATCTACAATCATATGAACAAATACCTTAAATCACTATTGATTAGAGAAAGGCAAATTAAAATAACTCAGAGGTATCACCTCTTTTTGAGCAGTATATTGTTTTATGACAACCTCTCTTATGACTACAGTCATTGTTACGTTGTTATTATAGACATAGTTCACGTGTTTCTATATCCTTCTTGGGTCTGCCATGTCAACCTTATGCCAC
Organism: Pseudochirops corinnae; assembly: GCA_028646515.1. Lineage (NCBI taxonomy): Eukaryota > Metazoa > Chordata > Mammalia > Diprotodontia > Pseudocheiridae > Pseudochirops > Pseudochirops corinnae. The sequence goes on along the minus strand of CM053585.1, from coordinate 308,869,183 downwards.
CATGCCTCATATACCCCTCCACCCCCAAGACTTTTAAACTGCTTCCTCTGTAATTATCAAGCTATGGTACCACAGAGACTTTTGGGAAATATAATTCAGTTAATTTTACCCAGTGAGTGAGGTTTTCTGTAAGCTTTAAGCATTGTGTGACCATGGTATTGGTCCATTGGTCTACGGTCCACTCTTTAACATAAATTGGCTATTGTGAGAAGAATATTGGATTTAGAACCAAATGACCTGGGTTTGAACCTCATAGTTACTTCAATAAACTACAAATACATATTAAGAGTTGACTATGTTCAAGGCATGTTGCTAACCCTCTTCTCCCCTCTATTCCCCTCTCCCCTTCCCTTCTCTTCCTATCCCTGTCTCCTTGCCTCAGGTCTCTCTCTATTCCAATTTACCCTCAGCTGTCAAACAATCTTTTTAAAGTGCAGATCTGACCATTTTACTTCCTGCTCAGTCAACTCACTGTCACCTTTAGGATAAAATATAATCCTTAGTGTTTAAAGCTGTTGATAGTCTGGCTCCTACTGACTTTTCTAGTCTTGTCATACCTTTTTCCTCCCACATACTCTGAGATTCCATGACACTGGCCTCCTTGCTGTTCCTTGCACAAGGCATTCCAGCTTTCAAGTTCAGTCACTTTCATGAACTGCTCTCATGCCCAGAATTCTTCTCTTCATCTCTGTCTCCTGGCCTACCTGGGTTTCTTCAAGTCCCAGGTAAAATCTTACCTTCTACCAGAAGCCCATTCATATCCTCTTTAATGCTTTAGTACCTTCCCTTTCTTGATTATTCCCAATTTATCTTGTTACATATCTTTCATGTACCTAGTTGTTTGTATGTTGTATTTCCCATGATTAGGCTGTGGGATCCTTGAGAGCAGGAAATGTTTTTTTGCTCTTCTTTGTATCCTCAGGGCTTAGCACAGTGCCTAGAACATCATAGCTTCTCAAAAAATGCTTGTTAACTGACTGCGTGACATCTGATTGGTATTTTATATTTCACCTTGGTTCTGCACTATCTTCTTCAAAGGCAAGCTAAGCCAAGAGATTTTTCCTCTTGTCAGTATTTGACTTCCCTTGCCACTTGCCATTTATACTCATTGTAGATAACCCAGGATCTTTGGACCTCTTGAATTCACAAAGTTGCTTCCAAGTCTGGATGCATTCAGGAATAATGTTTGATCACCTCTTCAGGAGAGGATACACAAGGCACCTAGGGGCTCAGGTACCAGCTCACCTCATTGAGTCTGTGTCCTTGTGGGAGCTGTGGCAGAATGGGGGAAAGAGAAGAACCCATTTCTCTACTTCTATGGGGAGCCTGGAGACGGAATGCACTCCTTACTTTACAGGAGATTTGAAGTAAGAGAGAAAGTCAGATCTGTTGCTTCCTTTATTTTATGTGGCACTCTTCCCCTCTGCTGTTATCACAACACAGTAGAAGGACTGAGGGCCCATTCAGACTTGCCATGTCATACTCAAACCCCAAGTCCTTTCAGTGTTAGGGCACCACATGACTGAAAGCAATCCAGCATCTCCCACATGACCAAATACTGAATCACGCATGTAAACAGCCAGAAGCAAGCAGGCAGGCACCTCTCTGTACAATTCATACTGCAAATTGAAGAAACAATCACGGACATAAATTTCCTTTGAGAGTCCACTCCAAAGCGAAACTAAATTTCATGTTGTTGTTTTCCAACAAGCCCTCAAACACTGGACTCCAACTGTGATACCTTTGAGAGCTCCAAACCCTCAGCCCTCATGGGGTGAGATTTCTTTTCTTTCAGCAAAACCAGTGAACTGGTGAGCTGTGTGTCTCTATTTTGATCAAGCAGGAGAGAGACCGTGTTCCCAAGAAATTCAAATTACACTGTGTAGCTTTTACTTAATTCTTTTCTTTGATGGGGTTTGATGCTGCTGTATTGGTGCCAAAGAAAACAATTTTTCTCTTTCAGAAATTGCCTTGGTAACCTAACTTTATTCAGTGGCTTTGCTGCATTTTGAAAGCTTTCGTCAGTTTTAGAGGGGAGGCTCAGAACCAGTACATCCACTGAGAGAACAGAGGATCATGGGATCTAGACACTAAAGGGACCTTGGAGATGATCTAGTTCAACTTCATCATTCTATAGATGAAGAAACTGCTTCAAAGAAGGGGGAAATGTGTAAAGTCACATTGCTACTAAATGGAAGAACTGGGATTTGAATCCAGGTCCTCTGACTGGCTTTGAAGCCAGTTCTGTTTCTATATATCATAGCTGCCCCTCCTCCCAAAAGAGCCCCAATGCTGATGTATTGCTCTGCTTGGGAAACATTCCTGAAACCTTCTGGACTTCAAGACTTTTTATGGGAAAAAGCAAAATTGTTGAAGAGAAATTAGAGAGATGTTTCCTAGAGAAATAGCTTCCAATAGCACTAATTTGATCCCTTTTCAGCCCCAGAATCCCCCCACAACACTCTCCAGTCTTCTGTTGGTGTGAGTTTCCTTCCATTGTGGTTCCTTCCACAGACTGTCACTCTACAGCTATTTCTAGACATGAGATTTGATCTCAAAAGTTATTATAAGCTGTGGTTTTGTTGATGTCAACAGGTTTCATTAGCATATTAATCAAATGATCAATAATTATTAAGATCTTACTGTACGCCAGGCACCATGTTAATTGCTGGGTATACAAAAAGAAGTAAAAGACAGTCCCTGCCCTCAAGCTACAGTCTAATGTGGCAGCTTGTCTTAAGGGAAATGAGGCAAGGGCATATATCTCTAATCACAAATTGCAATGTTTGCTCTATAGCTTCTGAATGGAAAATTCAATGACCTAATACATATTTATTTGATACTTTTTGTTTTTATTGTTGTATAGCTTAGTGGAAATAGTGTCAGAAAACCCATGGATTTAAGTAACATATCTATATTTAATAAGCAGTTTGGGATCTTCAGAAAAACTCACTCTCTATCAATTCATTTCAAAGGATATAATATGCATATCTATATCTATGCACCGCCCCCCCTCCCCACACAAACACACACATATATTGTACAAAGCATTGTACTCGGGGCTGGGGGAGAGACAAATGGAGATGACAGGTCATTTCCCTAATACAAATCATATTGACAGAGCACTTTATAGTTTACAAAAAACACTTCCCCCCAAAAATCCAAAAACGATGAGGTATATGCTACAAGTATATCTGTCATTTTGCAAATGAAGATATTGAATTGACAAAGTAGCTATAGTAAAGAAATTGCTGGATTTGGTGTCAGGAAGACCTAGATTCAAATTTTACCCCAGATAGTTAGTATTTGACATTGGAAAGTCATCAGACCTTTCTGAACTTTAATTTCCTCATCTATAAGATGAGGTTAATAATAGTACCAAGATCTCATTGAGTTTTTGTGAGATTCACATGGGATGATGCATGTAAAGTGCTTTTTAAATGAACTATTATTAAGTGACTTGACCAATAGTCTCATGACAAGTAAGTTCCCGATTCAGAATTCAAACTGGAATTCTTAATGGCTCCAAGTTCAGTGATCTGTGATGCCATCATGATCATCACCTGCCACCATCACCATCAACTATTGCATCTTCAGGATTTTCTAGATCTTACTACAGTTAGGTGAAAGATTGTATTGACAATGTGAAAAGAGTAAACCAGATTTAGGTTTGGCACAAGTAACTCTCCTGGGTCAAGAATTCAATAAACATTTGAACATTTTTCCTTTTATTTTTTATTATAAATAGTTTTAAAAATATACTAATTTATAAATAAAACCAGGAAAGACAATCGTATGTGAAACTGAACTTGTTAAGATACATTTTGGTTTAAGTGTATAGTAAATGTGTTCCCTTCTGACCTTTTTGTTTTCATCTGTGTATACTTTTTTTTGTTTTATAGATGCTTTCTTTTCTTATGTCTATCATTTCCCACTAACTCCCTCCCTCCTTATAAATAAATATCTTCCCTTATAACAAATGAGCACAGTCAAGAAAAACACATCAATAGATTCATCACATCGGAAAATATATGCTCACCCTCACCTCTAGTTTATCACATTTCTGCCAAGAAGTGGAAAGCACATCTTTTGAAGTCTAAATAAGTTAATCATGAATTGGTGAATGTTTTTTAGTCTTTCAAAGTTGTTTTTCTTTACATTTTTATGATCTTTGTGTAAATTGTTTTCTTGTTTCTATACGTTCCATGCTGCATTAGTTCATATAAGCCTTCTCAGATTTCTCTGAATTCTTCATGTTCAGAATTTCATACTATGTAATAATATTCCATTATATTCACATATCACAATTTGTACTTCTATTCCCCAAGTGATGGGCATTGGCTTTTCAGCTAACATTTACTTGAGCATCTCTATGTGCAAGATACTGTCCTAGGTACTCAGAATACAAACATATAAACAAAGTAATCCTTACTCTCAAGGAGCTTATGTTCTGCAAAGTCATAGGCGCATTAGAGAATCCTAAATATATGACAATGAGACTATGTAGTAACTACCACAAGAATCTTACTTTGAATGCACAGAAATAATATAGGATGATTGTCTTCAGTCCAATCTACAGATTTTGGCTAACTCTAGTTGACCTGAGGTGTTGTTTTTTCAGGCAATTCTTTTTCATCATTCCTAGTCCCAAAGAACTTTTGGAAGTGCATTTGCCCATAAACATTTTTATCTAGTGTAGAGGAAAAAGGGTTAAAGAATGATTAAGCTGATTTTTTTTTCAGTTCCACAAAGATGTCAACAACCAGTAAGCTGCCTCATGGAGAGACAAGAAAAAGATAAAGTTTTTGTCCTGGAGGAGATCCCAGTCTGATTAGGCAGATATGTAGACTTAGAGTGTTGTAGGACCTCCAAAAAGGGAGTCACAAAGGAGTGAGGAGCCCAAAATGACTCTCAAAATTTTGAGTCTGAGGAGCTGGGCAATGGTAGACTAAAAAAGAGTGCCAGCCCAAGTAGGAAATATAATAAGTCTATCCTTGGTATGAGGTGCCTGATGTCAGTCAGTTGGAAAATACTCCATAGGCAATGAGGCGGGGATGGAGCTAGGGAAAGAGATCAGAGCTGGAAATGTAGGTATGTAGGTAGGTAGGTAGGTAGGAGATAGATAGATAGATAGATAGATAGATAGATAGATAGATAGATAGACAGATAGGTAGATGGATAGATAGATAGATAGACAGACAGACAGATAGTAGTATTTATAGGGCTCTTACTATGTGCCAGTTACTATGCTAAGTTCTAGGATACAATTACCAGAAATCAAGAAAATCCCTGCACTCAATGAGCTTATGTTCTAATGGAGAAGAGCATATGGGAACAAGCAGTGCTAAAAACACATGGTGATGCGGTATGGAAATGTGGTTCCTAACAAAATAAAGGGAAAGTTCACCTGTTGGAGCTGAAGGATCCAAGGGTGGAGTCCAAGGTTGCTGGAGTGGGTGATGTGAAGAGTAGAATGTAGGCAGCTTAGTGAGGAGATGACAGAATCATCTGCCCAGAAGTAGTAGTTGAAGTGGTGGGAGTGTATGATGGATGAAAGATGGATATGACCATCTCTTAAACCCCGTAGAGATCTCTGAAGGGAGAGTAAAGCAGAAGAGGGAGAGAAAGTAAGGGCTAGGGATTACTTCAGGGAATTAAGTAGGGAGATAGATAGAGGAAACTCTGACTTTGTGGTCCTTGTGCAGTTCCAGTGGGTCTTAGACTTCTTGCAGCCATAGACCCTCAGAATGTAATAACTGGAAGGGGTTTTAGAGATCATTGAATCCCCTTCTTACAAAGAAGGAAATGGAAAGCCCTCTGGATGACCGCATCACTTGCTCAAGCTCACAAAACGAGTGAGGAGTCAGAGTACGAATTAAGACTAGGTTTCCTGGCTTCTGTTTGTTTGCTGAATGTTTTGAGATCCTGAGGGTTGACAGATTCTTTAGACGCTCTCCATCAGCTATTATAAAGAACTCAAATTGTCCTTGAATGCTTCTTTTCTTCTTCATTTAGAATTTCTCTACTTCAATACTCCCGTAAGGATTTGTCTCTATCTTGAACCAATCCTATGTAAAAGGCCCTCTCCTTAATCACATTCCCTGTGCCCTAAATTATTATTAAATATTTCTTGTGAGAATTGTAATTACTGATTCAGGAGAATATCAATAGCCTCAGATAATCAGTATACAATACTAATTGGAAAGCTGTGAGTAACCCCTGATGAGTTCTCTTCAGTAGCTTGGGATCCTGCAGGTTTGCTAGATAGCAGAATTGGAAGGTTAATGGACTAGTCAGTGGGGTGTGCGTGTGTGTGTGTGTGTGTGTGTGTGTGTGTGTGTGTGTAAGAGACAAAGACAGAGAGAGAAAGAGAGACAGAGATAGAGAGAGAGAGCAGAGAGACAAAGAGAAAGAGATGGAGACACCAGAGAGACAAAAGAAAGAGTGAGAGAATGTAATGCCAAGCAAAGGCAACCTCCAAGGTTTGGATTACCAGCATAGCAAACCCCATTTATTCAGCAAAACATTCACAGAACAAAGTCAAAATATAGTGTAACTCGTTTATTTAGCAAGTAAGTTCTCAATTCAATTGCAAAGTACCAAGGTCTAGGTATCCCACCCCTGGATCAGTAGTCAAAGTAGCCCACTCCTGGTCAGTACATTCATTTAGTCTCTTCTCAAATGGAGAACAGTTTCCAATCATAAACAAAGTGGATTCATTTAGTCAATCACAGAGCACAAAAAGGCCAAAGGTTTCCCACCCCTGGACACTACTGAATTACAATTCCATCCATTAACACCACGCACTTTCTCAAAAGGGGCAGGAGAGCACAAAAGGCTATCCACCCTTAAGTTACAACAAGTTTAAGATATCATCTCAGCATTGAAAACCCAAGGAAAGGCCCTTCTTTT
>CM053585.1:308808313-308842283 GCA_028646515.1 Pseudochirops corinnae | reverse complement strand
AGATACTTAGCCCTTAGTAGATTTGGGCTAAGTACCTCTTGAAAGAAACAGAAGGTGGTTAACTCTGTCTCCTGTTGCTGACATGGCAGGAGGGGGTTGGCTGAGACAGGAAGCCAGTGTGTATATGTGTGTGTGTGTGTGTGGGTGTGGGTGTGTGTGTGGGTGTGTGTATGGGTGGGTGTGTGTGTATAAGAAGAGTTCCAGGGACAGAGAAACAGAATCAAGAATTTTCCTCCTGGTGGCTCCTGGTGGAGGGAGCAGAATTTTCACAGCATCTGGAAGCTAGGCTGCTGGACTGAGAACTGAGTTGGAGTTTTCTATGAGACCAGAATCTGGTGAAGACTGAAGTTGCCTGGAAGGACAAAGTGGCTGCTGCCTCCTAGAAGGGCACCTGGAAAGTCACCTGAAAGGCCAAGATTTCTTCTGAATCCTAGGGCCAGCCGAACTCCTGGAGTACTAAAGAAGCGTGACCAAGATAAGATTTTGTTTGTTTGTGGCTTGGTTGATCCTTGATTTCCTGGCAACAGAAATGGTGAAGGTTTTGAGATGTGCTGTACCCTGTGAACTTCAGTGTGTACCAGGAACTGCCCAGAGGACTGGACAAGGACATGGGAGCTGTCTGCTTCTGAATCCAGGTGACTGTTCAATGGATTCAGGTAAGAGCTGGGACCATGGAAGGGGATCCAGGGAATCTGAGAGACCATCCCAAGTCAAGATGAAGAAAAGGCCTCTCCTCAGATATAGAATGTCGGATGAAATTGAAGTTTACGAGACACCAAAGGGTGGAGGGTTTGTGTAATTTTCTAATGACTGTATTTAGTGATTAATGATATTTAGTAATCGTGAATCTAGATAAGTTACTGATTAAGTTAATCTATAATTGCCCCATGAGTGAAAGATTGGTTATTGTATTGTGGAATGATTGAATGCTTAAGTAAGGAGGGTTTCCCCATTAAGGAAACCAGATGATTATTCTTTTGTTCTTTGTTCTAAATACTGTGGCCACCATAGTAAAAATTATGTAGCCATTCTAATATTAAGCTGTCGTGAACATTATATTGTCATTTTCTGTGATAAGATATAATGTGAATATTATATTGTGATTTGTTGTGAATGTTTGCCTTGATTTGTAATGGAATAAATGGAGTGTTCACTATACTGTGTAATCAGAACCTTAAAAGCTGTTCACAGTAGCATTCTTTTGGGAAGTTGCTTGTGCATAACCTTGCACCAACTTTAACATAAAATTCAAAGTCTAGAAATAGGCTGGGGAAATAACTAAACAACAAAAAAATAACTCGAAAGAAGACCAAAACATAAACTCAGAAGATAATATGAAAACAGCTACCCAAAAAAAGCCTCCAGGAAAAACGCTATTGGACCGAAGGCCAGCAAGAATTCCTGGAAGAAAGAAGAATGGTAGAAGAAAAATTAGGAAAAGAAATGAGAGCGTGAAACAAGAATATCATGAAAAGAGAATTAGCAGCTTGGTAAAAGAGACACCAAAAATACTGAAGAAAATAACACCTTAAAACTAGAATTGGTCTAATGGTAAAAAAGGAACAAAAATTCACTGAAGAAAAGAACTCCTTAAAAAGCAGAATTGGTCAAATAGAAAAAGATGTACAAAAGCTCCCTGAAAAAAATAATTCCTTAAAAACCAGAATTGCGCAAGTGGAAGCTAATGATTCTGTAAGACATCAAGAAACAGTGAAACAAAATCAGAGTAGTGAATTGATTCAACCATTCTGGAGAATAATCTGGAACTATGCCCAAAGGGTAATAAAATTGTGCATGCCCTTTGTTCCAGCAATACCACTAGTAGATCTGCACCCCAAAGATAACAAAGGAAAAGGAAAAGAACCTAAATGTACAAAAATATTAATAGCAACTCTTTTTGTGGTGCAAAGAATTAGACATTGAGAGGATGCTCATCAAATAAGGAATGGCTGAAGAAGTTGTGCTATATGATTAAGATGAAATGCTATTGTGCTATGGGAAATGACTAGGATAGGAGAGGAGTTCAGAAAAACATAGTAAGACCTATATGAACTGATTCGAAGTAAAGTGAGAACCAGGAGATCATTGTATACAGTAATATTATAATGATGATCTACTATGAAAGACTTGACTATTCCGATAAATAAAATGATCCAAGACAATTCCAAAGGACTCATGATGAAAAAATGCTAATTCACCTTCAGATAAAGAACTGATGAACTCTGAGCGCAAACTGAGGAATACTTTTCTCTCTTTTTCTTGTTTTTTTTTTTGTAATATATCCAACATGGAAATAAGTTTTGCATGATTTTACATTTATAATTGATAACATTGTTTGCCTTCTCACTGGGTATGAGAGGAGTGGGAGGGGGAAAGAATTTGGAACTCAAATTTTAAAAGAATAAAATGTCAAAAATAAATTATAAATTTTAATGTTTAAAAAAATGTCATTGCCATCCACATAGACTCATAAACAACCAGCCATGGCTAAAGTCAGATGAAGATAATAGAACCGCTAAGTATCACTCTGTAAACTTGTTTTACAGATGGTAATGAAGACTCCTGTAATCTGATCAATTACTTAAGAAGTCTTCCCCAGGTTTCTCAATTGGTCACTTTTGAAAATAATTCCCTGCTTTTGTTTCTGGAGTTCAAAAAATTCTGGAATATATGTATACATATACACATATATATACATATACACACATATATACACATATATATATACCCACACATATATATTTTATACACACATAAATATATATAGTATAATATGTGTATGTATTTATATATATTGTATAATATATACATATATATTCATATTATACATCAGAGTGTAACTGAACTTAATTTTTTTAAATTAATCACTATTGATGTGTTTAGTTAGAGTTTATGGGCTTCATCTGCCAGAGGCCACTTAGTGCCAGCACCAAGTGTGGGCAGAGACATGGTAAATAATGAACCGTACCATGTGGGTAGTTCAAGATAGAACTCCATTTATTGATTCTTTGGACAAGGGTTTTATAGAGCAAAAGAGAAAAAAGAACGTAACTCTAGTTTCTTATCACTGTTTAGTACAGGAGGTTTAGGTAGTTTATCATTTCCTGGATGTAACAGAATATGGCTAATCTAATAAGGATTTAACACCTTCTGGCTAAAATTCTAGAACAGGTTAGAGCCTTTGATCTCAACACTCAGGTAAGCTCTTTTAAATGCAGCTGCATCACAAAGGAGAACCAGGAGCCAGCTTCAAAGGCCACAACACAGGGGACATCCTTGGAGCCGGCCATCTGAGTGCTGGATCAGGCTTTTTTGGCTCCCTACATTAATCCTAGTTTGTCTGTGGTTGATGTTATTCTAATCACTAAACTACATAGGGAAACCAGAATTTGCTAAACCCTCAATCTGGTTTGGGAAACCCTTTCCCTAGATAAGGAGAAAGAATTGTTCTTCTTCATGAGAGGGAATACAATAGTTATTGACTGAGCTGAGATCAGGCAGTTTGCAATATTAAAAGTCCTTCTGCACTTTGAGGCTTTCAAACAGATTTCTTTTTTAAATTGCTCCTCTCCATAATGATAAATTCTTTTAACTGTTGTTATATAAACTTATAAAACTTAATCACCAGACTAATTTCAGGGGAAGGGCAGGGAAGCTAGGATCTGCATGAGCATTAGGAATTCAACCTTGGGACAAAGTCATTTGTAATAGTACCACTTTAATTCAAACCTCACTAGTTAAGTATATGTGATCATCCAGGCAAGATCTGGGTGAAAGTTTGTCCTGGCTCTGTATATTAGAAATGAAAGTAATTGCACATACAGACTTAGAAGAGAGTAGATTGACCTGTTTAATTTTTTAAATTGTTTTCCACAAAATGCATAATGTAAATGGAAGGAACAACCACCACAAAATAATCAAAAGTGAGTGTTACAAAATTGTAAAGAACAAGAATGAACTTAAAGAAGGCATATGAGAAAATACTTTCCCCCTTCCCCACCAACTCCTTTACAAAAGTGGGAAGTCTATGGGTTTGAAATGCATATATTTTCATGTTTTCGACATATTAATGAGTTTTGTCCATTTTTTTCTCTTTCACTCTTTTTTTCATCAAGAAAAATTCTTTATTATATGGGATATATATTACATATGGGAATATATATGTATATGTGTATATGTATAGGTATATGTGTATATGTTTGTATATGTGTGTGTGTGTATGTGTATGTGTATGTATATGTGTATGTGTATGTGTATGTGTATGTGTATGTGTATGTGTATGTGTATGTGTATGTGTATGTGTATATGTATATGTGTGCATCTCCAATATCTTTGGAAGAGCTAGAAGAACGTGATAGAAAATTCAGGTGATATAAAGACAGAAGAAATCAATGAAAATGTGCTTTAAATAATTGTTTTCAAGTACTTTTGAAGGCACTTTAGCAACATTCATTTTCATATAAATCCATACAAATAAATCTCATCTCTCCACTAAAGCAGGTACCACTCTCTGCTTGGCAACACTGTAAGCTTACTTCCACCTACTGCATGCTCTTAAGAGAAATACAATTCATTTCTTTTTTTAAAAAAGTACTCTCTGATTTAGACTGCCCCCACAAATCACTCCCCATTAGTGATGTTCAAATTTGGTACAAAGAATGATGCTCTTTTTCCCTAGGGAAGGGGGAAGAGTATCAGAGGTTGCCAGAGTGGACAAGGAAAAACCAAATCATACAGCCAAACATCAGCAATGTTTTGTCACTACTCATAGAGAGCAGATCATCAACTGAATTGTCTGGAGAGGCCTAACTCTACAATTCACCATTATGAAAGGTAGTAGACTATTCTTCCTAGGCTACTAGGCTGCTCCTGGCACAACAGCAGTCCTATATTGCCATGATTTGACTTGACTGTCTTGCATTTTAAGCCAGACTTTCTGGCTGCTCACAGACTAACTTAGGACTTCTCTTATACTCATTTCTAAGGAAAGATTTGTCACCACCTCCCTATAGTGACTCCTAGAACCTCAGAGATGGAAAGGACCTGAGAGATCACTTAACATGAGCTCTTACCTATGTCATAAGCCACAACTTCTGAAATAGGCATGTCCAAGGAAATGAGCAAAGGTTTGGAAGGTGCTTTCAAGGATACAGTCACTACCAACATGACATGGTATCATTACTGTTTATCATGTGCCTAAGACCCAAGAAAGCTGGTCACACAATCTGATTTACATGATTCTCTCAGGGCACACACACAGTGGAAGGGTAACACAAACACAGATATGCAAGGAAAGCCACCCAGATAACTGATCCCCTCAGAACTATAATCCATTGCTACAACAAAGTCTTCCCTTGTCCTTCTTACTCTATATCCTCTTAGTATATTCAGCTCTGTAGTATAAGAGCTAGTTTAAGAAATACAAGCCCATATATTGTATCAGTAATGTTAGCTGTATAAGGAGGGAATAATATATACATTCAATTAGGCCTGGAAATCTATCTTATCCTATGGGGGGAAGGGAATAAGACAGGAGGATGATAGAAAGGAGGACAATTTGGGGGAGGAGTAATAAGAAGGCAACACTTTTGAGGAGGGACAGGATGAAAGGAGAGAATAAAATAAAAGGGGGATAGGATAGAATGGGAGGAAATATAGTTACTCTTTCACAACATGACTATTATAGAAGTGTTTTGCATGATCACATGTGATCGAATTGCTTGCCTTCTCAATAAGGGTGGGGAGGGAGGGAGGAAGGAAAAGAATTCAGAACTCAAAGTTTTGAAAACGAATGTTAAAAATTGTTTTTACATGCAACTGGGAAATAAGATATACATACAATGGGGTATAGAAATCTATCTTACCCTACAGGAAAAATAGAAGGGAAGGGGGCAAGAGAAGGGGGGAGGGTATATTGAAGGGAAGGCAGATTGGGGGAAGGAGTAATCAGAATGGACACCATCTTGGGGTGGGAGAGATGGGGAGAAAATTTGGAACTCAAAATCTTGTGGAAGTGAATGTTGAAAACTAAAAATAAATTAATTAATAAAAAGAATTTAAAAAGAAAACTAGTTATAGCAATAAAACAAGAAAAAGAAATAGAAGTAATAAAAATAGGCAATGAAGAAACAAAATTATCATTCTTTGCAGATGATATTATAGCATTTCCCCTCTAGGGAAACAACTACGAGTTAGCTGAAATAATTAATAATTTTAGCGAAGTTGCAGGATATAATATAAACTCGCCTAAATCTATTTACTACCAATATATATACTACCAGCAAAACCCAGCAAGAATAGATAAAGAAATTTCACGTAAAATCACTACAGAAAACATAAAATACCTGGAGATCTTCCAGCCAAGACAAACCCAGGGACTATATGAACCCAACTACAAAACACTTTTCACACAAATAAAAAAAAGATCTAAAGAATTGGAGAAATATTAATTGTGTATAGATAGGCTGAGCCAATATAATAAAAATGACAGTTCTACCTAAATTTATTTACGTATTCAGTACCATACCAATCAACCTACCAATGAATTATTTCATAGAGGTAGAAAAAATAATAACAAAATTCATCTGGAAGAACAAAAGTTCCAGAATATCAAAAGAATCCAAGGGTGGAAAAATGTGTGCCAGTACCAGATTTCAAACAATATTACAAAGCAGTAATTATGAAGACCATCTGGTACTGGCTAATAAATAGAGAGGTGGATCAATAGAACAGATCTGCTATACAATGTACAGTAGTAAACGACCATAGTAATCTACTGTTTGATAAACCCAAAAATCCAAGCTTTAAGGGTAAGAACTCAACATTTGAAAAAAATATTTCTGGGAAAACTGGATAGTAGTTTGGTAGAAACTAGGCATAGACCAATACCTCCCACTGAAGATAAGATCAAAATGGATAAATGCTGTAGACATAAAGTATGATATCATAAGTAAATTAGGAAAGCATGTAAAAATTTACCTGTCAGATCTAAGAATAAGAGAAGAGTTTATGACCATCAAGAGATAAAGATCATAGGAAGCAAAATGGATAATTTTTATTACATGGTATTAAAAAGGTTTTATATAAACAAAACTAACACACCCAAAATTAGAAGAAAAGCAGAAAACTGGAAGAAAAAAATTTATAGTATAGTTCTCTGATAAAAGTCCCATTTCTCAACTGTATAGGGAACTGAGCCAAATTTTTAAGAAAAATAAGAATCATTCCCTAATCCATAAATGGTAAAAGGATATGAACAGGCAGTCGTCAGAAGAAAAAATCAAAGCAATCACTAGTCACATAAAAAATGCTCCCAATCATTATTGATTAGAGAAATGCAAATTAAAACAACTCTGAGATATAACCTCAACCTATCAAATTGGCTAACAGGACAAAAAAGAAAAATAACAAATGCTAAAGGGGATGTGGAAAAATTAAGACACTAATGTACTTTTGGTAGAATTGTAAACTGGCCCAATCATTCTGGAGAACAACTTGGAACTACAGTTAAAGGATTATAAAACTTTGCTTAGCCTTTCATCCAGCAATACCACTACTAGGTCTATATCCCAAAGAGATCAAATAACATAGGAAATAACAAGTAGAAACACCTGAAAAGTCTTATATGAACTGATGCAAAGTGAAATAAGTTAGAATGAGAAAAACAGTAACTGCAATATGGCAAAACAATGACCAACTATAAAAGACTTAACTACTCTGATCAAGACAATGATCTAAAACAACTCCAAAGGAAATAGAATGAAAAATGCTATTTACCCACAGAGACAGAACTGTTAAACTCCGAAGGCAGACTGAAGTATAATTTTTTTCACTTTATTTTTATTGAGGTTTTTTCTTTTTCTTTTTTTTTTTACTTTTCTTTATTTATTTTTAACATTTTTTGTTTTTAAATTAATTAAATTAAATTAAATTAATTTAAGATTCTCTCCTTCCTTCCCACCCCCTCCCATGCCCACTGAGAAAGCAAACAATGCATCAATTATACATGTGAAATTATGCAAAACATGCTTCTATATTAGCCATATCATGAAATGAAGCAAAAAAAAAAAACAAATAAAGAAAGCAAGAAAATTATATTTCAATTTGTACTCAGAGTTCATCAGGTCTCTCTTGGGAGGTGGATAGCATTTTTTTTCATCATGAGTCCTTTGGACCATCATATTGATCAGAAGAACCAAGTCTTTCCCAAATGATCATCATTACAACATTACTATTACTGTGCACAATATTCTCCTGGTTCTCTACTCACTTTGCCCTGCACCACTTCATATAGGTCTTGCCATGTTTTTCAGAAACTGCCCCACTTGTCATTTATTACAGCATAACAGTACTTCATCACAATCATATGTCACAACTTGTTTAGCCATTCCCCAATTCATAAGTCTCCTCTCAATTTCCAATTCTTTGCCACCACAAAAAAAAAGAACTGCTATAAATATTTTTATACATATATATCCTTTTACTTTTTCCTTTGAATTTTTTGGGATACAGACCTAGTAGGAAGATGGCTGAATCAAAGGCTATGCAGTTTTATAACCCTTTTGGTATAATTCCAGATTGTTCTTAAGAATGGTTGAACTAATTCACTACCCCACCAACAATTTATTAATGTACCTATTTTCCCTTATCCTTTCCAGCATTTGTCATTTTTGGTAGATGTAAAGTGGTACCTCAGAGTTCTTTAATTTGCCTTTCTCTAATCAATAGTGATTTAGAACATTTTATATGACTTAAATAGCTTTGATTTCTTCTTCTGAAAAATGCCTATTCATATCCTCTGACTATCAATTGGGGAATGTCTCTTTTTTAAAAATTTGACTCAATTTCCTTTACTTTTGAGAAGTGGGTCCTTTTTCAGAGAAACTTGCTATAAAAAAATTTATATCATTTCATTTTCTATGGTACCTATTAGCAAAATGTAGTTTCTCTGATTATTTCTTTTAATTAGGTCTATTTTTGCTTTGGCTTTGGCTAAAATCAAGATTGCTACCTCTGCCTTGTTTTCTTCAGCTGAAGCATAATAGATTCTCCTCCACTCCTTCATGTTAACTTTGTCCCTGTCTTTCTGTTTCACATGTGTCTTCTACACAACGTATTGTTGGATATTTGTTTCATTCTGTATCCACTTCTGTTTTGTGGGTTAGCTTATCCTATTCACATTCACAATTGGGATTACTATGTATTCCCTGCATCCTATTTTCTTCTGTTTATCTCTCTCTTTCTCCCTCTCTTTCTTTATCTTGTCCCTCCTCAAAAGCCAGTTTTGCTTCTGACCACTGCCTTCCTTAACCCACCCTCCCTTTGATAATCCCCCTCCCATATCTTTTATTTCCTTCCCCTTGTATTTCTTTATTGAGTTAGATAGATCTCTCTATCCAAGTAAGTGTGTGTGTAGATATATATATATATTATATGTGTGTGTGTGCGTGTGTGTATGTACATGTGTGTGTATATATAAATGTTCAAGCATTGCCTGCCACTACCACCCCATTTCCCCTACAATATAAAAGTTCTTCTTTGCTTGCCTTTTTTATATAAAAAAAAAGTCCTCATTCTACCTCTCTCTTCCCCCTTCTCCCAATCCAAAACTTTTTCTCACATCTGCATTGTTTTTTTGTGATCATCCCAATATAATCAATTCACACTCATGCCGTCTATCTATGTAGTCTCTTTCTAACTGCCCTAGTAATGAAAAAGTTCTTAGGACTTACATATATTATCTTCCCATATAGGAATGTAAACAGTTTAACTTTATTGAGTCCCCTATGAGTACTCTTTCATGTTTAGCTTTTTATGACTCTCTTGAGTTTTCTGTTTGAATACCAGATTGTTTTATTCATCTCTGGTCTTTTCATCAGAAATGTATGGAAGTCCTTTATTTCATTAAAAAAAAATTCCCCTGAAGGATTATATTCAGTTTTGCTCAGTAAGTTATTCTTGTTTTATCCTATCTTCTTTACCTACTAGAATATCATATTCCAAGCCCTCCACTCTTAATGAGGAAGCTGCTAAATGTTGTACAATGCTGACTGTGGGTCCATAGTATTTGAATTGTTTCTTTCTGACTGTTTGCAATATTTTTTTTTCCTTTACATTGGAGCTCTTGAATTTGGCTATGATAATTCTGGGAGTTTTCATTTTGGAATCTCATTCAGGAGGTGATGAATAGATTCTTTTGATTTCTATTTCATACTCCTTGGTAATTTATTGAAATGTGGTGTCTAGGTTCTTTTAAAAAATAAAAAATAAAAACATAACTTTCAGGTAGTCCAGTAATTCTCAAATTATCTCTCCTCAACTTATTTTCCAGATCCATTATGTGTTTTCAATGAGATATTTCACATTTTCTTCTATTATTTTCATTCTTTTGACTTTGTTTTATTGTTTCTTGAAGTTTTGTGGAGTCATTAGCTTCCACTTGCCCAGTTCTAATTTTTAAGGCATTATTTTCTTCAACAAGCTTTCGTACCTCTTTTTCCATTTAGTCAATTCTGTTTTTCAAGGAGTTGTTTTCTTCAATGAATTTTTATACCTCCTTTTCATTTGTGCTATTCTGCTTTTAAAAGAATTCTTTTTTTAAGTTAATTTTTGTGCCTCTTTTACCATTAGGCCATCCTCTTTTCATAATTGTATTGTATTACAGTCATTTCTTTTCCCAATTTTTCCTCTAGCACTCATCTCTTTCTTTAACTCTTCCTGGAATTCTTGCTGACTGTGGGTCCAATTAGCATTTTTCTTGGAGCCTTTTTGGTAGCTGTTTTCACATTATTGTCTTCTTCTGATTTTATATTTTGGTCTTCCTTGACCAAATTCTTTGTGCTTCCAAGGTAATATGATACAGGGAGATGTATGGTTACTGCTCTCCTGGTCTGTGGTCTGGTCTTTACCCAGGAAGGGTCCCTAGGCTCCTTCAGCTACAAGTATTAGCACTCCTCTTGACCCTGATACTATAATCAGGTCCCCTGCTCTCTTGCAGCCACAAGTGCTAGGACTCCTCTGGGTCCTGGAACTGTGACCAGAGACCCTGCTCCCTTGTGACCAACCAAAAGTACTCCTCTACTCCAGAACTGTGACCCAGAATTGCTTATGGGCAATAGAGCTGTCAGTTAGAATGAGCTGCACATAGTGCCAGCAAAGGATCCCCTGTAATATCTTTCTGACCAGTCATCTAACCCCATCATCATCTCTATGCTGACAGCTCCTAAAACTACTGCTGCTGCTGCATCTGTCAGGGTTGCCTCTACAACCCAACTTTGTTGCCTTTGCTGTTCTTTGGGCCTATGCTCACCCTAGTGTTACAGACCCCTCCTGAAGACTTCCTAAGTTGTCTCAGGTTAAATAAATGTCAGGTCCCTCTGACCTTTTGTTGACTCTGCCACTCCAAAATTTGATTTAAGGCACTGTTTTAAAGTTGTTTGAAAGGGGAATATTAGGAGAGTTCAGCTGATTCCTGGCCTGTACTCCACCATCTTGACAAAGAATCAGCGTGTGTTTTCTTTTACATGATTAACATGGAAATATATTCCGCATGACTTCATGTGTATAATCGCTATGTTGCTTGCCTTCTCAATGGGTAGGAGAGATAATCTGGAACTCCAAATTTTAAAAAATGAACATTAAAAAAACTTTAATGTAATTGGGAAACATTTAACAAGATTAAAACATATTACAAACAAACAAAATACAAGCTCAGGTACCTGAATTCTCTCAAGCTCCATATGCTTTCTATAAAGTGTGAAAGATAATGATTCCCTTGATAGGGTTATTGGCAGCAGCTGCTGCCTTCCTACCCTACAGATCAACTAGCTGCTTCCCTGGTTGTGTTAAGTCAACAGTAGGATGGGACAGTCCTGACAGGGCTGACTTCACAGAGTCCCTTCAAAGCCTCCAATTCTTCAGGACAATCACCATACTTGTGCTAGAATGAAATAATGCTTCCTAATATTACTGCTTTGGGAGGGGGCCAGAGCAAGGCAAGAGCAAGAGTTCCATTTAG
Organism: Pseudochirops corinnae; assembly: GCA_028646515.1. Lineage (NCBI taxonomy): Eukaryota > Metazoa > Chordata > Mammalia > Diprotodontia > Pseudocheiridae > Pseudochirops > Pseudochirops corinnae. The sequence continues at coordinate 308,830,267 of CM053585.1, read as the reverse complement.
GAACATATTCAGGGATATTAGAAAGCGAATGAAGGCAACTATACAAATTTTTCCATTATTACATTAAGTGGACAAATGTATTGTATTCTTCCACTTGCCAGGAACATGACAATAACTGTTTAAAAAGTCAATGTTTATCTCCATTCCTTCCCCACTGCCCAGTACACAAAGGACCATTAGCCATTTGGCAGCTTTTCTGAGAACCTTACATCTCTGCTGGCTCACTCTCATTGCCTGTCAGGGAGCTGTCCACTCCTACACTGCATGGGAACTCTTGAAAGAGACATATAGAAGGGGTGTGAGAGGGTACAAGATGATGTCAAATAGAAATATTGTTGGGCAGTATGGGGTAGAAGAGAACACAAAGTCCTGTGCCCCAGCCTCCATGGCATCCCTTCTTTAGAAAGGCTGAAATTACTCCCATCTCCCATCCCAAAGTGATCCCTTCTTCCACTCAGCTGTGTGAACCAATCACTGGGTAATTTAATGCTTTTTCCAATTGGGTGTTGTGTTGTTTAATAAAGCAAAGACAATTGCCTGTTCCTTGGGGTTAGAACAGCCTTCTCTGTGTGTTTACTTGAGAACAAATGCTGTTATAATTTCTTTGGGGAAATCAATATCTTCCAGTGCATATGCACTGCCCTATCGGAGGTACAGATTGTACAAGGAAAGAAAGGCAAATTTATGGCCTTGTAAATGTCGGCAGAAGGTAGTTGGTTTAGTGAGAGCTGTAATTAAAGTTTTGTTGATAATAAAAAATGGAGACAATAATCAAAGTCACAGAGTTGTTTTCTCCATATCTGCTTATCCTGTGTAGCTACATTGCTGTGAGCTGTAGGAGGAGAAAGACTTGCTTCTCAGCAGTTAGTCTTTGGGTAGGGGAATGGTTTGGGGGAAAGTAATTCTTTTTGCCACTCAGAGTCATGATGCTTCTGGGCATTGGAAAACATGGCAATTGTAACATATTCCTTACAAATCTAAATATTTAAATCTCTTTAAACTGACATTTTTTTTCAATATGCATCTGACCCTTGCCTAGATTCCTTCTTGTGAAGTTGGCTTTTTGAGGCAGGGTACTCCTGAGATGGTCCATACCTCCAGAAAGAAATCAAGGACTCAATTCAACAAATTTATCAAATGTCTATGCTTTGCAAAACATTGAAATAGATGCTGGGAAAACAAAGACAAAACCCAGAAAAATTCATGCCCTCAGGGAGTTTACATTCTGTTCGAATAAAACAAAATGCGAACTGATAAGCAAATTCAAAATATATCAAAAGTAAGTTCAATGTGTAGAAAGAGCTGTTAACCTGGGGAAATCATGAAAGATCTCATATAGAAGTGGCACCTGAGATGTGCCTTAAAGGAAGATAATGATTCTAAGTGTCATGGATGAGAAAGAAGTATATTCCACCTCCAAAAAAGGCACTTATATCATTGGCTACCATAAAAGCCTAAAGGGAAGGGACACTGCTTCCTGCCAAGCATATGGCACAAGTCTCCTCAGGGCAATACAGGAAAGTTTCCCAGATTTTATCAAGTACAGTCAATGAGTCAATAAACATCTATCAATGCCTACTCTGAGCAAGGCACCATGTTAGGTACTGGGGAACCAAAGAAAGCAGAAATATAGTCCTTATTCTGAAGGAGCTTGTGGTGGAAATGTGTTGGGAAGACAATTAGACACGCGCAATTTGTCTGAGATAAATTGGAAATAATTAAGACAGGGAAGACATTAGAATTAAGCAGCAACAGGAGAGGATTCCTTATAGAAAGTGGGAATTTAGCTAAAACTTAAAAGAAGCCAGGGAAGCCAGGAAGCAGAGAAGAGGAGGGAGAATGTTCTAGGCATGGGGAAAAGCCAGTGAAAATGCAGGGAGTATCTTGTTTGAGGAATGGTAAGGAAGCTAGTATTGCTGGATCAAAGAGTATATATATAAGGTGGAAAGGTGTAAGCAGACTGGAAAGATAGTAGGGGTGGGGGGTTATAAAGGACTTTGAATGCAAAACCAAGGCTTTTATATTTGATCCTTGATGTGATGGGAGACACTGGAATTCCTTGAGTGGGGGTGATATGGTCAGACTCATACTTTAGTCACCTTTGATAATTGAATCGAAGGTGGACTGGAGTGGGGAGAGACAAAGCAGGCAGACTCACCTTCAAGCAATTGTTGAAGTGGTCTAAGCATGAAGTGATAAGGATTTGCACCAGGATGAGGGCAGTATGAGAGGAGAGGAGGAGAGAAGGGGCCATATGAAAGAGATGCTATGTAAGAAAAATTCCTTGGAATGATGGAAGGCATATTTGTTCTTCCTCCTGTGGCCATCTTGAAGCAAAAACTGGTTACATAACCTCCTCTAAAGGTGGTGTCATAGAAAGAGCAATAGTCCTGAAGTCAGAAAGACTTGACTTCAAATTCAGCCTCAGATACTTCCTATATATGTGACCCTGGGCAAGTCACTTAACCTCTATTTGCCTTAGTTTCCTCTTCTGTAAAATAGCATTTACCTCCCAGTGTTGTGAGGATAAAATGAGATAAATAAGGAATAATAATATCATTAATATAATAACATGAGTAACTGAATAAAAGGTTTAGCACAATGAGAAGTACATAATTAACTGTTTCCCTTTTCATTTCAACTACACTATATTTGTCCAATTTTTAAAAAAATTTTATATAATCAAAATTGTCCTTTTGATCCTGTGGGATCTTCTCTATTATTTGTTTAGTCATTAATGCTTCCCCATAGAACTGAAAGGTAAACTCTTTATTACTCCTTTAATTTGTTTATGATGTGACCTTTTGTACTTATTTGGAACTTATCTCTCTTTTTTACATTTTTAAAATTAATTTATTTATTTTTAGTTTACAACATTCAGTCCCACAAGCTTTTGAGTTCCAAATTTTCTCCTCTTCCCTACCTTTGCCCCTCCCCAAAATGGCATGCAATCTGATATAGGCTCTACATATATCTTCACATTAAACATATTTTCACATTAGTTGTGTTGCAAAGAATAATTATAACCAATGGAATGAACCATGAGAAAGAAGAAACAAAACAAAACAAAAAAGGAGAGCAAATAGTTGGCTCCACTCTGCATTCAGACTCCAGAACTTATCTTTATAAATGATTTGAGAGTACAGGGGTGTGCTGGAGCCATCTTAAGTACATCCAGCAGTACTCATTATTAAAATTTAAGTGTGAGCATTTATGCCCCAAAAATCAGCAATCACTATAAATCAAAAATTTAAGTTATTGTAATCTTGATGATATAGACTTTAGAAAGTAGTATTAATTATCAGAAATGAAGAGCTCGATGATCTTAAAAAAATATGGAAAGAATTGCACGAAATCATGAAGAGTGAAATGAACAGAACCAACAAAACATTATATACAGTAACAGCAATATTGTCTTAATACCAACTTTGAGTAAGTTATTTTGGCTATTGTAAATACCCAAATTAACTAGGGCATATAAAGAAAGACACTATTGGCATCCAGTGATAAACAGAAGTATGTATAGAATGGTTTTACATATATTTACATAGTTGTATCTAATGGTGGCCATCTCTAGGACAGAGTGGGGGGGGAGAGGGAAGAAAAAAAGAAATTTACATAACTCTGTTGTCTATTTAAAAGGAATAGCAAGTTATACATAGTAGATTTGCAGTTTCACGTGTAATCGTCTTTTTTATTATGTTATGAAAATGCTTGTTTTATCCATAAATTAAAAATAAAATAAATATTTAAAGTATTAATAATGTAGATTAAGTTTAAAAGTGTATAGACATTTTTTTCCCCTGGAGAGTTCCATTGTTAAATATTTACCAGTATGCCCCTGTATTACTCTATATGCCTTGCTTAAGGAATGTAGTAGAAGGTTCAGAGAATGAAATTCCTACCAGATGAGCAATCTGGTGACTGTAGGATAATAACTAACAATGATATAAATAATAATAATCAACAACCAGCCTATATATAGCACTTTCAGGTTTGCAAACTGATTTCATATCCATTTTTCCATTTGAGCTTCACAATATCTCTGGTGTAAATCTAATTTCTGCCAGGTTGCTTTCTAGTTTTCCTACCAACTTTTATTATATAGTGAACCCTTCCTCAGGTAATTAGGTTGGGGGTTTATCAAACAGTGTGCTGCTGTTTATTTGCTTCTGTATGTTGTGTATCTAATCCGTTCTATGGATTAAACTCTTCTAGATTTAACCAATACTAAATTGGTTTAATGATGGTGGCTTTGTGGTAGATGTGACAAGACCAATGGTTGTCTGACACAGCTTCCCTGACTTCCCTGAAACAGCTTCTTCCTCCCTGCAATGGCTCCAACTTCTTTCAAGCAGTGTCCTGGTCTGGTGTCTCTAAGACTTGGTAGGTACTTGAGAGCACCACACAATTTGCTATCCACTAATGACTTACTGACCAGGAGTAGTTTCCAGATAAAGAGAAGGATGGACTATCTCAAGAGATGCTAAGTGCCACTGTGTATCTTGGGTTGTGTTAGGGCATAGTAAATCACCTCTCTTAAATGCTCAGTGACTTGAGTGTCTCATTTCGTCCCAATATCAAACCTGTACTAAGAGGGTGATGGCTTTAGAACAACACCTACAATAGCTTGAGATCTGATCATTATAAACTTTGCTCATTCTCACTTTCTTCATTATTACCCTCCAGATTCTTGACCTTTTATTCTTCCAGATGAATTTCATTATTATTTTTTCTAGTTCTATAAAATATTCCTTCAGTAGTTCGATTGATACAGTACTGAATAAATAAATTAATATGGGTAGCACCGTCATTTATATTGGCTTGACCTACTCACAAGCAATTAACATTTCACCAATTATTTAGGTCTGTTTTTATTTTGTCATTGAGCGATTTATAGTTAGATTTATATAGTTCCTGAGTGCAGTTTAGTTAATATGCTCCCAAATATTTTATAACTTCTGTAGTTTTGTAATGGAATTTCTCTTTCTAGCTCTTCCTGGTGGTTATTGTTGGTAATATATAGGAATGTTCATAATTTAGGTGAATTTATTTTCTATCCTGCAATTTTGTTGATTTCATTATTTTTTAAAATTAATTTTTGATTGATTCCCTAGGTTTCTCTAAGTTTGTCACCATTTCATCTGCAAAAAAAAATATTTTGCTTACTTTTTGCCTATGCATAGTCCCTCGATTTTATTTTTCTTGTCTTATTGAAATTTATTTTTCTTGCTTTACTGCATTTCTACTACTGTGAAACAGTAATAATTAAAATAGTGGTGATAATAGCATCTTTGCTTTACGCCTGATGTTTTTAAAAAGGCTTCTTACTTTTCTCCATAATATACAATGTTTGTTCATGAATTTAGACAAATATTATTTGCTATATTAAGTAAAAGTCAATTTATTTCTATGATTTCTGGAGTTTTAAATAGAAATTAGTGTTAGATTTTGCCAAAAGTCTTTTAAATCTATTAATGTAATCATTTGATTTTTATATGTTAATATAATTTATCACAGTTTTTTCTGTATTGAATCAATCCTTCTTTCCTGTTATAAACTGAATATGATTACAATCTTCTAATATGTTGGTTTAGCCTAATACTAATATTTTATTTAAAATTTTGTGTCAGTATTCATTAGGAATATTGTTCTTTCTACTTCTCTGTCTCTCCTTATTTATGTATTACGGTCATATTAAGAAAACAGAAGAATATCTTCTTTTTTTATTATGGCAAACAGTTTTATAGTAATGAAATTAATTGTTCTTTGAATAATTGATAGAATTCACTCGTAAGCCCAGCTGGACATGGCAATTTCTTTGGGAGTTCATTCAAAATAGGTTCAAGATTTCTGATATTGGGTTTTTTATTATATATTTCTTCTTTTGTTAATCTGGGTATTTTATATTTTTGCTAATATTCATAAATTTCTTCTGTTATCAGGTTGTTAGCATTTAACCAGACAAAATAATTGCTGATAATTTCTTTTACTTCCTTTTTAATTATTTTTAATTTTTTATATCAATAACTTGATTTTTCTCTCTCTTTTTAATGAGATTGGTTGTTTACCTGCTTTATTCATTTTTTTCAAAGCACTGTATTTTATTCATCAATTGGGTTACAGTACCAGCACAGTAGAAAGAACAGCAGTCCTAAAGTCAGGAAGACTAATCTTCCTGAATTCAAATACGACCTCTGACACTTACTAGTCATGTGGCCCCGCCTGGGCAAGTCCATTAACTTTGCTTGCCTCATCTATAAAATGATCTGGAGAAAGAAATGGCTAATTATTCCATTATTTTTGCCAAGAAAACATCAAATTGGGTCACAAAGAGTTGGCCACAACTGAAAAACAAGTGAACAGTAACAATAAATTTTACTTATCAATACAATAATCTTTTTGCTTTGGATCATCTCTTCTGTAATTTTTGGAATTTCTATTTTGTTATTTAGTTGAGCATTTTTATTTGTTATTATTTAATATTTTTTTAATTGTGTGCTGAATTCATTGGTTTGTTCTTTCTTTCTTTTGCTGACAAAAGTAATAGCTATAAAATTTCCTCTCAGCACTGTTTTAGCTGTATCCCATAAGTGTTTATATGTTGTTTCATTATAATTTTCTTTGAAAAAAATTTCTAATGTTTCCATCATTTGACTCTTAAACTTTTTTAAAATAACATTAGTTAGTCTCCAATTACTTTTTGACATAGTATTTATGTCCCAATATATGTTTAAATTTTGTAAAGGTACCACATACAGCTTTAATGTATGTAAATTTCTTTCTACTACCATTCAGTGATCACCAAAGACATATCATCTCTAAATTTTCTGAAGTTCTAATCAGGTCCTTTCTTTCTTGTTATCTTTTGGCTAGGTTTGTCTAGGTCTGGTAAAGGCACATCAAGGTCATTTTAGTTTTACTATCTATTTCTTCCTCCAATTCAGTTAACATTTCCTTTAAGTATTTTGATACTGTGCTATTAGATACATACGTGTGTGTGTTTGTTATATTAATTCATTATGTAAGATGCCTTTAATCATAATGTGATTTCTCTGCTTATCTCTTTTTGTCTTGTTTATATTTACTGTAACATTATCATAAATCATGATTGCTTCCCTGGCATTTTTGAGTTCGACCGAAATGCTCCAGCTACTCATTTCAACTTTATGTGAATCCCTGTATTCCAAATGTGTTTCTTATGAATAATATATTCTTATATTCTGCTTTCTATTTCTTCCATTTTATAGGCAAATTAATCCAATTCATACTGGTAGTTATCATTGTTGATAGTGTATTTCCATTCATCCTGACCTCTTTCCTTTCTTTCTTCCTATTCCTCTCTTCACAGATAGTAAGGTGGTGAGAGAAATTATTATTTCTTTCCTATATTAATAAATATTCATTGAATTAAAACTAAATGGTTTTCCACTTCCTCATCCAGAAATCAACCATCGTGGGAAATTTTGGTCAAGACTTACCCAGTCAGGAAACCTAGGTTGTAATCAAAGATACTCAAGAAATTCTAAGTTTAAATGAATTGATGAATTCCTGCTCGTTGTGTTTACTCAGAGAGGTACAGGCAAATGTGGATTTTCCCCTTTGTCAGATTGGTGGTGTGGATATTGATAAGTCTCTTTGACCAAGACTGGGTACTCAGTGTCATCCACCCCAAACCCCTCATTGCAGTAAGCTGACCTCTCATTGTAACATTCATTCTCTCATTACATGGTAACCAATCAGAACTGATTTCCATCCTTTTCAGAAGATTTTATAAATATCAAATATTCAACAAGCTCTTTCTCTGCTTGCTGAGGGGAACAATGAGCCTGTTTTGTTGACTGCATTTTAGACGTAGTTAATAAAATTGTTTATAATTTATCCAGAAACTCTGTCTCTTGAAAATTTTAAATCATCACACTGCTAAAGGAGAAGGAATTTCCCTGATACTTAAGAAAGTATGAGGGAAATAGTCCATTTCTTCTCTGTTGCCTTTCTCTTACCTTGACCCTGCCATGATCCCAGGTTTTTACTCTTTCTTCCTTTCTTTTTAATCCCACCTTTATATTCCTCCCTCCAAAATTCCAGTTTGTTTTGCTTATGACTATTCCATATCTATGGGGAAGGGATACTGTACCCTGCCAGTTATGTGCCAGAAATCTCCTGAGGGCAGTAGAGGAAAGTTTCCCAGAGTTCATCAAGTACAGAATCAGTCAATAAATATTCATTGAATTCCTACTATATGCCTTCCCTCTGTGTGCCTTATCTTCCCTTCCCTTTTAGAACCTTCTCTCCCCTGCCCTTTCCCTTTTGAGTTCAATATATTTTTACACCAAAATCTCTCTGTGTATGTAGTTGGTTGTAAATATAATTATATTCGATCTTCCTTTTTTTAGTTCAGCTGAAAGTGAGGTTCATGGAAAGTCTTTTCTTCCCATTCCCTCCTTCTTCCATGATTGTATACTCTTTATCTTTTTGTACCTCTATTATGCAAAAGTTTCTCTTTTTCTGTCTTTCTTTTCCAATACAGTTTCCTGTTCTTCCAATTTTGGCTTTCTATAAAACTTGAAACAGAGCAAACCCACACTCAGACCCTCTGGTTTGTTTGGGTTTTTTTTTTTTTTACCTTTCTTTATGATCCTTAAAGGTATTAGGGTTCTGAGAAGATATTTTCTTATCCTCCTATTAACATATAAATATTTTATCCCCATATATTCCCTTTCAATTAAACAAACACACTATGTTTCTCTTACTGCCTACATTTCTATTTCAAAATGTCCTCTAACTTCTGGCCTTTTCTATTTTCACTTTGCCTTCTGATCTTAAGAGTTCTGTGAAGTTTTTAGTTATAGTTTCTTGAAATATAACATCCAGACTTTTTTTTAAATCATGGGTTTCAGATATTCAAATAATTCTTAAACTATTTCTCCTTCCCCTGTTTTTCAAGGTAATAGTTTTTGTTATATGATATTTCTTAGATTTTCTTTTGTTTTTCAATCTTTTAATTTTGCTTTTTGTTTTTTTATTTTTCCCTTTCTAATTTTTAGAGTCTAAAGTTCTAGGGTGAGATTTTCTACCTTTATTCTAAGGTTTTGCTTTTTCTTACTTTACCATACTTTCTTATCTTGCTTTTCTATTCTCTATCTCTTGTTTCACTTCTTCCAAATATTCCTGGAGTACCTGTATCCAGGACTTTTTTTTTCTCTGATATTTTATTTGAACTTCTTGTGGCATCACTGTCTACCTCAGAGTTTGCTCCACAGTGTGTCTCTCAAGCCAAGGCATTTCATCATGGTATTTAGAGTTTTCCTTTGTTTGTTCATTTCATCAGCCTCAATAGCTAGGTTGCAGAGCCTAAGCTCGAATCAAGTTTCTCAAATGAATAATATATCCAGGGAAAATCTGGTCCTAAGAATGTGGGCCCAGAATTGATTGTTCATGAGACTTCAAGAAGGTTCAGGTCCTGGCTCTGCCTAAAAAATCACTCTTGCCACATGGATCTGGGTTTTCCTGCTATAAAGTTTACCTAGGATCCCTCTCTCAGTATCTCCAACTACAAACTTTGAGAACTGCCAGAGTTGGATTTTGCATAGGGCCTTTCTTAATTTATATAGTTTGACCCATTTCATACACCCATGAGCAGCTCTTTGTGGGCTAGGCTCCTGTAGCCACAGACTTTGGGCTTAGGAACTATACTACTAGGCTCAGTCTGGGTGTGTCATGCTATTCCCATGTTTGAGGGATGGCTACTCCCATCCCTCTACATACCCCAGTTTGTACATCTCACAGTCTCTACAAGACTCTAGAGGTCTATATGTGGATTCCTCAGTTGGGTGGAGTAGTCTATACATGAGTCTTCTTATTTCTTTCTCGAGTAGTACATTTCCAAGTCATGAAAGGATGTTTAGGAGATGGGTTCCTCTGCATAAAAGAACAACATCATTTTTGTAGTCTCTCATTTCACAAAAGCAGAAACTAAGACCCAGCTAGACAAAGTGATTCCCCCAAGATCATTCAGGTAGCATGTAGCAGAGCTGGAATTTTAATCCAGATCCTTTGAGATCAAATCCAGTATTCTCGTTAAACAAAGTATCTTCAGGTACAGGGATTTTCAATGAGCACCAGGTTGAACATCAGTTGGCAGTTGGAGAAAGGCAGTAATCTAGACTTAGGTTCCTCCATGGTTCTAGCCCTAGTGGCTCCTATAGGCTTTGATTAACTGTCTCCACAGAACCAGGCACTCCATCCAAAATAAAAGCATCAGTACATTTTTCAGATGCACCGAATATTTTCCAAGAAATGGGGAAAGGCAAAAAAACAACCACCATGAGCAGATAGTGTTGTACTTTGGTATGCATTAAAAATAAGCAAAACATGTTTCCCCATATGTTAAGTGAAGCTCCAACTAGATCTGGTAATGCAGAAACCTAAACATTACAAGAAGTTACCTCCTTTGGAAAGAAGGTCTTTGTGATGAACAGGCCTTAAATCAATTCATACTCTTATTTTGTTGTTATTAGTCTTGCTTTGAAGCAAATTTTGGAGCAGCTCATCTGCCAAAGAATTTTTACGTGGACTACTCTATGTAACATGTAATACCATGTAACTTATAATAGTCTATGGACACTATTTCAAGGTGTGTCATAGACAGACCCACGTTTGGCCATTAGTCAGATTACTTTCTTTTGGGCCATCTAGGTGGCAGAGTGGATAGAGTGCCAGCTCTGCAGTCAGGAGGACCTCAGTTCAAATGTGGCCTCAAATACTTGCTAGCTTGTGTTACCTTGGGCAAGTCCCTTAACCTTGTTTGCCTCACTTTCCTCATCTGCAAAATGAGTTGGAGAAGAAAATAACAAACCACTCTAGTATCTCTGCCAAGAAAATTCCACATGAGATCATGAAGAGTCAGACATGACTGAAATGACTGAACAACACCTTCTGTTTCCCCATAATAGAATATAAGTTCCTTGAAGGCAAGGAAGTGTTTCATTTTTGTCTTCGTATCCCCAGTGCACTTTGGCACAGATAAATATTTGATGAAGGAAGGAAACTGTGAACCGGAGTTTTCCCGCCCACTATATGGGGAAAGGTGGTTTGTCAAAGCTACAATCATCAGGAAATTCAGTGACTTCTTAAGTTTCTATGTGTAATCACTTGGGTTAATCATCTCTCTCCAGTTCACCAATGGGCATCGACGCTGCTGTATACTGCCTGTCAGAAGCAGCCAGATAGCATCACATCAAGAGCAATAAAGTCAGATGTCTTCCAGGATCCATAGATGTCTCCTGAGAAAAGTGGAGGAACACTGGAAAGCCAGGGGATACTTTGTCACTGGATGGCACCATTAGACATTTAAAACTTCTCACTCCTGTTGCTATTTTCCAGGTTCCCATTGATCTTCTAGAGCCCCTTGTGGTTGTCCCTCTGCAAGCCACTGATTATCCAATAAAATTACAGGCAGGCATTAAATCTATCCTTGGATGTCCCAATGTCTTTAATAATAAAAAAACAATTTGGCACTGGGGATAAATACTCCATCTCATTTTCTTCCTCTCACTAGTCTTCTGTCATGCTGCACTTATTAATACTATACCTAATATACAGCTCCCTGATAGCCTCTAAAATTGTCCTGCTATTCTTATGAATTAGCCGCTAAAACTTGCTTGTACAGTTCGATGAAAGACATTTGGAGAATCAGCATTGGTGAGCTAAAAGAATATCAATGCTCCCATATTGGCATAAGTCGTAGGGCCAAAGGTAGTAAACTATCCAGAAGAATCTAAGTTCTTTGAAAGAAAGGATGATTTCATTTTTATGTTTTTATATCCCCATTGTCTGGTACATATTGTTGAGTCATTTTTTAATTGTGTTCTACTCTTTATGACCCCAATTGGAGTTTCCTTGACAAAGATACTACAGTGTTTTGCATTTTTCCTTCTCCAGCTCATTTTACAGATGAAGAAACTGAGTCAAATAGGGTTAAGTGACTTGCCCAGGGTGGGTTACACAGCTAGTAATTGTCTAAGGCCCAATTTGAACTCAAGAAGATGAGTCTTAGGGAGGTGAGGTGGCGCAGTGAATAGAGCACTGGCCCTGGAGTCAGGAGGACCTGAGTTCAAATCCAGCCTCAGACACTTAACCCCAATTGCCCCTCCAAGAAAAGCAAGAAAAAGAAGAGTCTTCCTGACTCCAGTCCTGGCACTCTACCTTCTGTGCCACCTAGCTGTCCTCTGGTTTATAATAGGACCTTAATAAATGCATGTGAATTTCATTTAATTGTACTACTAGCCAGACTTATTCCTGACCTTCCTTTCTTCCTTCCACCTTCCTTTATTCTGTGGCCTAATCTCATATAACTAAAAAGAACTGAATATTGTTATCCACATCCAAAGAATTTAAGTACCACTACCCATGCCCAGTCTAATGGTCTAGCCAGTCCATGCTATTTATTTTCACCTTTGATGGGGTGGGTTAGGGTGGAGAACCAAAGGACAATAAAGAGATGGCCCTGGTCTATAGTCAGAAGACTCTGACACTTTTGAAGATCCCAATTTTTCCCCAGGAGCTTCTATTCATTAATTTATCAACACCATTTTTTAATGTGATTTCAGCACTAAATAATTCTACAACTGCTAGGCTTAAGCCCCAAATAGTTCAAAGATAGAAGAATCAGGGAGATCTCCACTCAGCTTGATCTATTATCTTGCCACTGGACCCAGATGCCACTGGAGGAGAGAGTGAGGCTGGTGACTTTGCACAGCCTTCCCTCACTTAAATCCAATTCACTTGCAAATCATGGCATCACCTTAACAAACAACAACTATGAGTAGCTGCCTCACTGTGTACCCAACTGGCCATTTCCAGGTGAGCAATGCAGCCCCTTTGTTCCTTTTTTTTCCTTCCTTCCTTCCTTCCTTCCTTTCTTCCTTCCTTCCTTCCTTCCTTCCTTCCTTCCTTCTTCCTCCCTTCCTTCTTTCTTTCCTTCCATCCCTCTCTCTTTCTCTCCCTCCCTCCTCTCCCTCTGTCCTCTCCCTCTGTCCATACAAGGTATCATGCCCTTACTTTGAGGTGCTCTGCCTAAAGTAATGTAAATTTTGGTTGCTGAAACCTTGCAAGATATCTGGGAGGTTTATGAGCTAGATTTCTTTATTAAGAACCATGCTTTAAAATCAATTCACTCTGGCTCTCTTTGACTGGCCAACAATAGGTCTCAGTCCAAGACTCGGTTGGTCATTGTCTAGGTCCTTGTTATAGCAATGGGAATCTGAAGATCTTCTCTGCCCCTTGGTCCTTTGATAAGCTTAAGTGACTATGAGAACCTTCCCTGATTTGAAAATATACTCTGCCCTCTAATAGGCTGAATGTGGTCACATGGAGCCTGTGGCAGGAAGCTTGTTTTTCAGGAATACTCACACTTTATTACTTTGTGATTGGGCAGTGGGTCAAGAGGGTTGTGTCATTCTCTGATCTAGGAGAAGGCTATATATACCCTGATGTGAGATTTTGCTTTGGGGCTCACTTTGGGAAGAGTTGTATGATTTGGCCAGAGGAGACTCTGGGCAGCCGTTGAGCCCCACAGCTTTGAAAATCCAGATGTTGGTGCTTCCCTCTCTGGTAACTAAGTAGGTATGGATATAATGGTCAGACAGCTGGAAGCTCTGTCTGCTGATCTGTTTCTCTGTCTGCTTGTAACTTCTGCTTGTAATTTTGGTTTGTATTCTGTTTGTATTCTCTGAAGTTTAGGGTGCTGATTTTTTTCCCCTGAACTAGGTAAATGATATATGCTTAATTAAAGTAAGATTGTTAACCCATTTTGAGTTGCTTTCTTTTAGAAAAGCAGATCTAAGAACCTGTGCTAGCAGCCATCCTGGGTATGCTAGGGTGCTCATTGCTACAGTCCTGATGGCTCAGATTGAGTGTAAGTAGCAATTGTTTCTATTTTGGCCAGAAATCCCTAGGGTCTTCCCCTCCCTGGTTGATTTTTGTTTTTTTAACTAAGTAAAAGAAACCTCATTTCTTGCCTAGCCTTAATCATTAAATGGGCATTGCCTCAGTCATACCAAGACCTGGAAATAACCTTAACTTAAAAAGGTCAGGGTCTCCCCCTGCATCCTGGGCTGTCTTATATAGTTCTGATCTATATGTTGCCACTGGACTCAGATGGCTCCAGAGGATAAAGTGAGGCTGGTGACCCTGCACAGGCCTACCTCATATAAATCCAATTCACTTGATAGCATCACCTTCCTGATGTCTAGGTTCTCTTCAAAAACAAAGGGCAAACAACAACAATGAAAGACAGAAAAAAAGACCCCATAAGCACCTAAATATTTATAGCAGCATTTTTTTTTTGTAGTAGAAAAGAACAAGAAACAAAGTTGATGAATGTGGGTTGGGGAATGGCTAAACCAATTGTGTTTCGTGGATGTAATGGAACATTAGTGTCATAAGAAATTATGAATAAAAAGAATAAAGAGAAGCATAGAAAATTTACATAAACTTGTGAAGTAAGAAGAAGAAAAAAACAACATGCACAATGATTCTAGAAACATCAATGGACAGAAAACAATCAAAACTGAACATCGTATCACTATCATGAGCAAAGTGGGCTCAAAAGAAGAAATGAAAAAGTGTACCTCCCTCCCTTTTTTGCAGAGATGAGGGATTATGAGTGCAACATGGTACATACTAGCAGATGTATGTGATATGTTGGTTGCTTTTGCTGAACTTTATTTTTGTTTTAAAATTCTTTGTAGCAAGGAATGCCACTGGGCAAGGGAGAAAGGTGGCAGCTATTCAGAGATGATGGTTACATAAAAATAAAAGATTAAACCAAAATGATACCATAAGCACTTAATAAATGCTTTACCAAACTATTTATAAATACAGTGGGGGAAATAGCTGGATTTGGATCAAAGGATCTGGAGTTTCTGAGGTACCTAACACTATGTCATGAAATGTCAGACAGTTCAGAACTCTGAATGTCAAAGATTTATGGGGAAGTGAAGATCAATGTGATGACCCAGAGAACACAGAAAAAGACCAAAAAGGGCCTACTAACCTTCCCAAAAATACAACAGGGGACAGAGTTCTGCCTTGGCACAAAGGCACAATTCAGGAGCTAAAGTCAGAGAGATTAGAATAGCAAAGAAAATATCAGCCAGTATAAAAATTATTGAAAATCTAACTCTAGAACAACTACAGAGACTCAAAGAAAAAAATTTGTTTTCCAACAGGATAGCACAAATATCTACAAAAAAATTAAACAAGAGATGTTTTAATTATTAAAAGGTCTTGAGAAAAGAATTGGAAAGATAATAACTAGTTCAGAAGTGAAAGTGACAAATTTTACTCAAGAAGGAAATCTCTGAAAACTATAACAGACCAAATAGAAATCAGCAACTCCCTAAAATAGCAAAAAATATTAAAACAAAATCAAAAGATTAAAAAAAGAAAAATATGTAAAATATTTTATATCAAAAAACAACTGGCCTGGAAAAAAATGTCAAAGATTATTTAAGAATCAGTGAAGTCCCTGAAAACTTTCATTTAAAACAAAAGCCTGAACATTATTATTTCAATAATTCATAAATGAAAACTACCCAAATCTACTAGATGATTGGGGAATAGTTGAATAAAATTATGATGTATGGATATAATGGAATATTATTACACCTTAAGAAAAGACAAAAGAGATTATTTCAGAAACTGTGAGTAATATAAATTGACTAAGAGTGAGTTGAGCAGACACAGGAGAACAATTTATACAAGGATAGTAAGACTGTACAGAAAGACAAGTTTGAAAGAATTCTCTCTGATCAATGTAACGACCAACCATGTCTCCAAAGGACCAGTGATCAAGCATGTAACCCATCTCCTAACTGAAAGGTACGGGCACAAGGCACAAAGATATGACATATTTGGACATGGTCAGAATGTGGGCTGACTTGGCTTGACTGTGTTTACTTGTTAAAAGGGTTTGGGGGGGGTAGTTTGATTTTGTTTTGTTTTGGGTGGTTTTTGCCATTTTCTTTCTTTCAGATTTTAATTGGAGGAAGGGATTGTGATGCCTTCCCCCAAAGGATCCCATTGTAACATTTTAAATGTAGAAAAGAGAACAAAAGGTAGTTCAGAAGAAAGCACAGACCAGCAAGACTGTCACTTGCAAATTTTATTATACAAATTTTTTAAAAAGCAAGTGTGTGAAATGGACATTAACAGTTTTATAATAGAATCAATTCTTTTTCATGGTCTGCTGTGTTTATAGAAATGCTTTTTATTGCTGTTTAAGTTCAGAATTCTTTTTTTTTTAAATGGAAATTGCCGGAATGTTCATCAATTGGGGAGTGTCTGAACAAATTGTGATGTAGGGTCGTGATGGAATACTACTGTGCTATAAGATATGATAAGCTCATTGGTTTTAGAAAGACGTGGATAGACTTGCACAAAATAATGAAGAGTAAATTGAGCAGAACCAAGAAAACACTGTACACAGTAAAAGCAATATTGTTTTCAGAACAACTTTGAGTGATTGTCATTTCAACTGTTATAAATACCAAAATTAATTATAAAGGACCTATGAAGGAAGATACTAGGCTTCTAGAGAAAGAACTGAAAAATAGAAGTATACATAGAATGATGTTTACATATATAGATATTTATGTCTAATGGTAGCCATCTCAAGGTTGGGTTGGGGGTGGGGGACAGAAAAAAGGGAGAAAAAAGAAAGTTACATGATAACTTTATTATACATTTAAAAGGAATAGCAAGTTGTATGTAATAGATGTACAGTTTCATATACAATTATCTTTTTTCTATTCTACTATGTTATGGAAATGTTTGTTTCATTTCTTAAGTTCAGAATAAAATAAATTTTAAAAGATTTTAAGTGTTTTAAAAAGTGATAGGGAAATTTTTCAAATTTCTGCATTCTAAGTCCTTGCTATCAGGATAGGACAATTAAGTTCTCTTTTTCGTTATTAAATTCCTTTTTTCTAGGACTGCCACACAGGTGAAGGGGGCTGAGAGGAGGTCTGGGAGTTTAAACTTGACCTCCTCTGATTCAGTTGACTAATCATAGCCTGTAACTATGAATCCAGAAAAGTGACCTTTTTGTTAAAAAAAAAAATTGCTTTGAAACATATATGGCAACTTATCTGTAGACTCTCTGAGCTGAAAAGTTAACCTTCCCACCACATGCAAGAATAGTCTCTTCAACATTCCTGACAGGTGAACATACAACCTTTTTTTGAACACTTCCAGCCTGTTCCATTGTGGAAAGTTCTGAATGTTAGAAAGTTCTTCCTTCTGTCCAACAGACATTGAACTCTCTATAAATTTTATCTACTGATTCTAATTCTTGGTTCACATAATGAATTTAACATAAAATAAGATGTTTTCCCTTCTAATACCCAGGAGGCAAGTGCCCATCTGGAATAAGAAAGTGGATATCAATTTTTCTGTTGTTCTCAAGTTTCTCCATCAAATGGACACTTTCAAAATGATGAATTTATCCATACGTTACTTTTAAATGAATACATCACTTTGGAACATAAACACATTCTCAAGAAAAACTTTAATGCATATGAATTATTGGAAGTTCTATCCTTGTTGAATGGCTAATTTTTAAAAATTTACTCAATTTTAACGTATTCATATTACCAAAAGCCGACAATCATCGGAGAGAAAAAGATCAGCTTTAATGTGTACTTCAAGATACTTTACAAGAAGGTAGTTACATGAACTCACTGAGACAATAAAGAAAGGAGGTGGTGTCAACTCATCTTTCTCAGAAGATATCCTCTGAAGGTCAGATTCCCTCCTCATTAGGACTAGACAGGTGGATTAGGCAACTGTGGCATCCTCATCCATCCTGTGGACTCCGAACCTTGTTGGATTTGGCATCTACCTGCTGCTGGCTTGAAGAGGCCTTTGCCCCCTGTGAAATAGGGGTTCACTGAGAAAGGAGAAAAGAAAAAGAACAGTGGGATCTCAGTACAAGGAATCACCTTTGAGAAACAGTTGAGGTTGCAAGGACTAATTCAATGGGAATATATGATCAGCCTGAATTGTTCATGAGTATATCAAGGTAAAGGATTTGGGCCTAATATCTTTCTTCTTTCATACTTTGCTGACCTAAGGAAACTTATTACAATGAGGCCTATCTAAACATTGGGATCTGACATGGAGATTTGTTTGGGGTGGGGCATAGTTGTCTGTCTGAAATGCACCACTATCTAGGCACAGGGCTACCTAGCCTGAACATCCCTTTCCTAACCCACCTTCCTACATTCTATATATCTAGCCTAACTTACCACCCGACACTTCTTAGAATCACACATTCTCAGAATGGTCTTTCTTGTCCAAGAAATTACTGAATCACAGTCAACTTGAGACCTGGAAAGACCTTAACTTGAAAAGACCAAAGTCTCCCACTGCATCCTGGGCCACTCCAGTCATCTTGATCTATGTCTTGCCACTGGGCCCAGATGGCTCCTGAGGAGAAAGTGAGGCTGGTGGCTTTGCACAGCCCTTCCTCACTTAAATCCAATTTGCTTGCATGTCATAGCATCACCTGCTTGATGTCACAGTCCTCTTCGAGAACAAAGGACAAACAACAAATGAATCACAGAATTCAGAGTCAAAACAGACTTCAGCAACTCATACCTGAAAGAAATTCCTACTATAAGTACTCATACTATAATCTACCCTAACATATGAACAAACAACCATTCATCCAAACTTTACTTGAAGACTGACAGTGAGACTTCCACCACCCCTGAAGGCAGCTTATTTAATCCCTGGAAACATCTAATTATTAGGAAATTCAAATCCAAATTTGCCTCTGAGTCTGCCCTCTGAGACTAAATCAAACAAAGAGTCCTCCCTCCACACGACAACTCTTCAGATATTTGAAGATGGTTATCAAGCCCCACCCCCACCCAAGTCTTCTCTTCTTCAGGTAAAGCAAGCCCAGTTCCTTCATCCTATCTTCATATGGCTTGGGCTCAAGGCTCTTTACCATTCTAGTTGGCATCCTGTGAATCATGAGTTTGTGTATATCCTTCTTTAACTGTGATATCCACACTGGGATATATAGATGAGAGAGAGAGAAAGAGAGAGAGATACATATCTTTAACTGGGGTATGCCACAAAGGATGTGATATGACAAGGGCAGAATACAAGGGGATTGTTACCTCCTTATTTCTGAAAGCTTGTCTCTTTTAAGATCACATTAGGTTTTTTGGCTATCATAGCATACTGTTGACTCATATTGATCCTTGGGTCAACTAAAACCCCCAGATCTCTTTTGGAAAACTGCTGTCTAATCATGCCTTCCCTATAGTGAACTTGGTAAGTTGATTTTGTGAAGTGTAAGATCAAATTAAGGGGCTTTAACTCACCCACTACCCCACCTCCATCTTACTATACCTCAGCTCCTGGAATTTGGTCATATAATCAGATCCTGTTCAATGTGCCCCCAACGCCAGTTTTCTTAAATCAATACTAGCTGAAATTCACAAGCATTTTCTGAGCATCTACACCATAGTTAGCATCATGCTAGGCTTTGCTCTCTGTGGAACAGAGAAAAATATAGGACACTCCCTGCCCTCAAAAGACCTTACAGTATGATAGAAGGCAGGGGTATCAAACTGTGAAAAGTTTAATAAGAGTACAAGTCAGCAGTTGGAGAAATCTCACAACTTCACGTATAAATAATCTTGGTAATGTTTGCAAAGATACCAAGAGATCAGGGCAGGGAGAAATCAAATGACCTTTGACTTTGAAAGATAGGTAGAAATTTGAAGGGCAAAAATTGGGGTCAGAGGGCCTGAAAGAGCTGTAAGCACTGCTTTTGGCACCTGAGGCAGATTTGTAAAAATTCTCTGAGCAAACAGTAGGAATTGTGCACTCAAATCTACTCTTTAAGACATATTCATTGAGGTGGGAGACAGGTGGAGAAATGCTTAAATACATGTCCCCATGGCAGCAGAAAGTGGGGTAGAGACAGAGACTCTAGGGCACAAGACAAATTGCTAGAGAAACAACCATTGGGTGCATGTAGGAGAGAACAGGAGAGTTCACCTGCCAAAGAACCTTATTATCTCCTCACTTCCTATTTCTTTATTTATTCAATACTACCTAATTCTATGAGCATCATCCTATGGCATACAACTACCACTGGATAACAAAATACCTTTAACATGGTGGATGGCAATGGAGAAGTATTTGCTGAATGGGAGTAAGATACAGCAAACGATCAATAAGAAATTCCAAAGAATATGAGTATTCCTTCAATAAAGAATTTTACAATAGAAAGAGAAGATGAACTGGTGACATGCCAAGAATAAAGGGTGACATGTGGACATCCCGGGTAATAGCAATGTTAGAGAATACTAAAGGAGGCCTCCATTCAGGTAGGACACAGACCAGAACTGGCAAGATAGACAAGCATGGATAGGTTGTTATCTGAATACTGGAGAAATTTCCAAATTGATGAGATCATAGATCCAGTTGAAGATTTCAGTATTTTTGTTAGCCAGGTACTTACTTCAATTATTTCTATGTTTCTGAAAGAGCATAAGTGCTACTCATGACTTATAAAGTCTGGTACTGTGATGATTAAAAAATTCTGAGAGACACAGTTTCTGGGTAATTTAACCATTTTATTAATAAGACCAGCATGCTATTAATAAAAGGATGGTCACTTGGCCCTCTCTCTTAGATCAAAGACACCTCATGGTAGTGGGATTACAATTTATGTGTCCTTCAAAGAGAAGATGCTCTCGAGGAGTTCTAATCAATGCTGACTGGTTAACACAATGGTAAGTGAGCATATTAAAATGAGTAAAAATACAACCATTAGCCAATTTTAGAATTTCATTTACTCCCTGATTAGCTCTTAGCCTGGGTAAATGTGTAAGAGAGATTTCCCACACTAGTTCATTCCTGGATAAGGAAGCAGAAAGTGGGAAAATCTTTGGTCCTGATTCAAAATTCAGTTATTAAATATGGGAGAAAAATACTCATTACTCACATGATCCTAAGACAAAGCCCCAGTTGTCCCATCACTCTTTTTTTTTTGTAGAGGGGAAGGCAGGGAAATTGGGGTTAGTGACTTGCACAAGGTCACACAGCTAGTAAGTGTCAAGTATCTGAGGCCAGATTTTAATCCAGGTCCTCCTGATGCGAGGGCTGGTATTCTATTCACTGAACCACCTAGCTGCCCCCCTACCACTCTTTCTGACAGTGACCCTACTTAAGACCCCACAAGATAATACTCATTTCGAACAAGACCTTGAAGGTTTTCCCCTACAGAGATGCTTGCCCATCTAGAAAAGATAATCAAAAGTTAACTGTTATTCCATTGTCTATTGTGAGAGAGGAAAATTGAAACTGAAAAGTGATCTGACCAAGAGCCAAACTATAGAAAGCCATTAACTTATTTTTCAGGGGACGGATGCTAGGTAATTGTTAAAAATCTCAGGCCATCTTTCCCCAGTTTTCTAGTTAATTAAGATATGTAAAGGAAAAAAAAAGATATTTTGCTACATATATTGATTTTTTAAATTTTTCTTTCTTATTATGATAAATATTAAAAGCAAATGAACATGAATATTTCTTTTTTTAATTAATTAATTTATTTGCTTGTTTACATCATTCATTTCCACGAGATTTTGAGTTACAAATTTTCTCCCCATCTTTCTCTGACCCAACACCTTAAAACAGCCATCCCACTGTATAACCCCTCACCCAATCTGCTCTCTCCTATGTCCTCCCCCTCACCTCTTTGACTTTCCAGGAGGGCAGGATGGATCTCCCTACCACAGTGCCTGTGTATCTTAATTCCCAGTTGGATGTAGTTAATAACAATTATATATATATGTGCATACATATATATTTTTAACATTTCATTGTAGAACTTTAAATTCTAGATTCTTTCCCTTCCTCCCTCAT
>CM053585.1:308787277-308807813 GCA_028646515.1 Pseudochirops corinnae | reverse complement strand
AATCACTGGGGTCCTCCCGGCTGCTGTAGCTCTCAGGAAGGTGCTGGGTCCCTTTCCTATTTACTTCCAGCTCATTGGATAATGAAGACTCCAGGACAGAACCCCAAGACTGCGATCTGGATCCAGGCCGCTCAACGCGAGAGCCCTTGGCCTCTGAACAATCGCTTAGTCCCCCTGCTGTCTGCAGGCCGAGGGCGTGGAAGCTGCAACACGGAGGTGGGTGCAAAACCTCTGCCTTTTGCTTTCCCGCCCTGGAGGTGTTTTGGCCAGACGCTTTTCTCCCCCAATTTTGCAAGCTCCACTGACCTAGTTCTGAATGCTGTGGCAACTACTGCTAATCCACTCACCTGAGGCTCCTCAGCTCCTGGTTCCTCCCATTCAGCCACCCCCAGGGCTCAGCCAGGGCTTCAGGCCAAGCTGGTTTCAGTTTGCAATGCTGATATGGTTCCTCGTAGCCGAGCTGACTTTAGGGGAAAGTATATTTGTGTGCATTTTGGAGTTCTAGGATTAATTTAGAGTCACATTTTATGGATATTTTGGGGTGGCTATGTGAGAGCTGCGATATGTTGCTGCTCCTACGCCGCCATCTTGGCTCCACCCCCCCCACTCCTCCCCTCCTTAATTGTGCCTACTTATTCTCTACATAACTTATTTGTATGTATGCATTTGCTTGTTAGCTCTCCTATTAGATTATAAGTTCCTTGAGGGCAAAGACTGTCTTTTTGTATCCTCAATGTTTAGCATAGTACTTGGTACAGAGCTAATAAATAAATGTTTATTGACCAATTAATTGACTGAATAGAGTTATATACTTAGAGTCTGGAAGACCCAGATTTTAATGCCACTTTGGTTAATTACCAGCTGTCTTACCTTGGGCAAATTGTTTAACTTTTATGAGCCTCAGTATTCTCATCTGTAAAATATATAATAATAGCTCCTACCTCATAGAGTTATGAGGTTTAAATATAACTAAACATAGCTAAAGCTTTATATAATTACCAGCTACTATTATTTGGACAACATGACCTTTGAAATCCTCTGAGATTCTGTGAAATATCTGTCAATTGAATGAATGAATAGCCTTTAATAGTGTTTGTTTTTATATATGCTATTTCTTCTTCTTTTCTCCCTTTCAGGCCCTCTCCCCAATTCCCAACAGATAAAAGTAGCGACTGGATACTGTTTCAACTTTCTATCTCTCCCAGTGCCTAGCACAATGTCTTGTAAAGTAACAGTAATTGTAAATTGAATTGAGTTAGATTGTGAATGTGTAAATGTTCTGAGGGTGTGTGAAATTCATACATAAGTGTGCCCATTTCAGAGTTTGACTACTTTGATGATTGAAAGAGACAAAGAGAAATGCTAGGCCTGCTACCAAAAAGAAAGAAGGAAAGAACCCTGTGAAGATAATGTATTTACTTAAGGCAAAGACTACCTCATTGTCTTGTTTAAATGCATTTTGCTTAAAACCAATAAGAGAGCTTTAGAGTTAAAAAACTGGGAAACCCTAAACTCTAAACCTGTTTTGTAATAATCATGTAAGAGTCCATTGCCTGGTTATATCCTAAATTTCAGAGATGAGACTAGCTAAATGTACTGAATGATTACCATAAATTAGAGTGAGGTCCTTCACTAAGAGGACCTAGCCCTGAGGGAAGACCAGTGATCAAAGAACAGATCTCAGAGCCTGGTTAAGAGGGAGGCTATAGTTCTCTGCACTTCTACCTACTGTCTAGGAGCTGAACTGGAGAAGCTTCTGTAAATCCTAGGCTAAGGGACTCTGCCCTTATGAAAGGGTTCACTGTTATCCCGGTACCAAAAAAAGCCTTTACCAGAGAAAAACTGGCCCAGCTCAGCAGAGGAACAGTCTGGCTCAGCAAAAGATCAGCCCATCTAACACATTCATAAAGTCTATTAGCAAGTTTTGTGAGCATTGTTCCTATAAAAAAGAAAGAATCATTGAGATTTGGAATTCTAGATTTGTGAGTTGCCTTGGTCACATGTGTGTGCCTTGGTATCATTGTATTTTTAAGTTTATACATGCTTTTCCTGCAGATTCTATGTGTTTTTGGGGGAGATTATTGGTAGGATGTTTTTGCTTTGGCTTTTGAGTAAATGTATTTGTTAAGAGTTATGTTGAGTCAGCCGGCTGATTTGTTAAAGGAAAGCACTTGGCAGGGGCTCAGAAGCAACAGTGGTAGGAGTAGCCTCCCACAGAGATACCTCTGGAACTTAGGCCCATTTACCTTTTAGGGAACTCAGTCTGTTAGTGTGGGTGCAATTTGGTGTGAATCAATCAAGAAGTATTTCTTAAGTAACTACTGCACGTCAGGTACTGTGCTAAGAGTTGGTGTTTCAAATACAAATCATCTCAACTGGAAATTATGAGACCAGGGCAGGGAGTGGGGTGGGTTATGATAGTAATGAGGTTCAGAGTCTCCAGGAACCCCCAGAACCAGAGTTCCCAGAAAGTTGTCTAGGGTGAATTCACGGACTCAAGCATTCTTTAAGTTAAGGTGGCAAAGATTTATTGTTATGCTTTTCAGTGGGTAAGAGTACTTTGCAACTTCAAATGGATACAGTTAAAGTTTATATAGGATAAACTATAGTAAAACATGTGCTAAATATGCTAAGTAGGTGAGTCAGGGTAAGATTAGGGGATGGTTAGGGAGCTGTCAGTTCTTAAAGGAGCATGAACTTTCAGTATCTACTATGCAAGTGTATTGACCCGAATTCTCTGGGAAATAGCCAAGGGGGGCGGGCTACGTGGAGGTGTAGTTTTACATTTGAAATGTCTCTAATTCAAGTAGCAGTCAGGGTTGACCAAGAAACGCCGAGTCTGTCACCCAACAATGTCTGTTTGACAAGTATATGTATATCTCAAACCTAAGGCATATATAACGAGGAATTCAGGGTATATATAATGAACTAGGGAGTTACTTACAGACAATCCAGTGAAGTTCTCACAGGTACAGCTTGTTGTTGTACCAGGAGGAGGTAAGCATTTGGCTGGGGCTTGATCATAAATGGTTGCTAGGCATGGTGCTGGAGCAGGGAGGCCATCTGAGATAGTGCTCTGAGCCTAGAGAGAAAGATGCTTTCGAAATTGGGGTCTGAGCATCCAGGCCCAGGCACATCATCATTATTGGTGGCTCTACATGAATTGCCATTGCTGTTTGTGATGGACTCTTTGACTTTGGGGCAAAGGTGGCATTATGATCAATATTACCTTCTCTCCCTTCCCTTTACCCCAAGCTTATCTTTATTCTCACCTGTGGAACCAGGAATAATCCAAGCCTGCAGACCCTAGGGTGGCTCTGTATGACAGGTCATTCTTTGGCTAAGATGCAACACATCCTCTTTGCCAGGCCACCTTGCTTGTGGGCATAAAGGCAGGCCTTTATTTGCATTGGGCATGCCCAAAGAGTATTGGGATTCACATTTATGGCATCTGTTCAAGGAAGCTTCTGAACTATGTATCTGTTATTATTTTGTTCCTTAAGTGTCCCCTTCTGCCACCATCTCCTGAAATCCCCTGCAAAGCTCCCAGACCTAAGTTGGTTTCCCTGGGAGGACCCTGGAAGCTGGGCCAGCCTTTGGTGAATCTGTGTAGTCTCCGGAAACTCATTTTCTTTTCTTACAAGAGGAAGGATTGATGACTCTGTCTCAAATGTCCCTTCAAGCTCTATACTCTGTCATCTCTCATGTTTAATTCTGGCAGGTTGCATCAAGAACCTCATTATTTGATGCCAGACAGGTGAGCTCCAGGCAAAGTGCTGAAATAACAGTAGTAATAATAACAGTAACCATGCCAATGGTTTCATGCATATTGGTGGCTGCAGAAAAAGCTATCATGCTATGTATGACCAACCATTTTATTTATTTATTTTGGGTCCCAAGTGTCATGATTTCATTGGTGTAGTCAATTCCTGGTGAAGAAAGCACAGAGATGATGGAAAGTTTAGTCTAGTAAGGGAAATGCATTTGGGTAGGTGGTCCTCATAGCATGTTTGGTATCCCCTGCCTGCCCTGCCTGTGTGGAGAACCAGCCCCTGAGGCATAAGGAGTATTCATTGGAATTTATGTTAATCACAGAATCCCAGAGATTTAGCATGACCTCAGAGATCACCTAATCCTTTCTGTATTTTAGTCTAATTCTTTCAGTTTTCAGCAGAATAAATGGAAGCCTAGAAAGGGGAAAAGGATACTCTAGTTGGCACAGAACAAGTTAGTTGAGTTTCTGAGACTAGAACCCGGGTGACTTGATTCCCAGTATAAGTTCTTCCTCCTATACCATGAGCCTGAGTTAGCATGAGGGAGTCCCAGGACAGGCATTTAACACAACTCCAGAAGAGTGCGCTAGAAGAAAGTAAAAATTGTAGTAATTCAAAGTTAGTTGAGTAGATGGAAAGGAATAGATTGTGGTCTGCTCCTTCTCTCTCTCCTTCCTTTCATAAAGAAATCTCCAACCCACTCAGCTCTAGCATTCAGACTGGAGTCAGGAAGACCTGAGTTCAAATCTGGCCTCAGACACTTACTAGCTGTGTAATCCAATTTCTTGATCTTTAAAATGGGCTGAAGAAGGAAATGTCAAACCACTCTGATACTGTTCCCAAGAAAACCCCAAATGGAGTCATGAAGAGTTGGGCATGACTGAAATGACTGAGAATGACAACAACAAAACTCTCCCATCCTCCTCTCAGCATCAACAACTTCCCATGGGGACAGTGAATAGTAATCTCAGCACTATTGCTCCCCCTCCCACAGAGTGGGGAACCTCAAGCCCACAGGCCATGTAAACGGCACCTGAAATCCCTCCCAACTCTGAGATTATTTTCTCTCCTAAGCTATTAGAGTAACTATTTTTCAGTCCCACTGAGTTGAAAATATCTTAATTACTTATATTCTTTTCGCATCATGAATGGCAAAGTTTGAGGGCACATTCCTTGATTCCCCAGTTGGCATGAGGTTGCATTTCTTACTTGTTGTTCTACTTGATCGTCCTGGGTACCAAAATTATTAGTTCTAGCACCAGCCTCCTTCTAGGTTCATGGACGTAGAGCAGGAATGGAATTTAGAGGTCATAGAACCTATCCCCTTCATATTACAAAGGAGGAAACCAAAGCCCGGAGAGTTTAAGCAACTTTCTCAAGGTCACACAGGCAGTAAGTGACAGAGATGGGATTTGAACTCCGGCCCTCTGGCTTCAAATTCCATGTTCTTCCCAGTATATTATGTGTCAAGTGTGAGGGCAACAGATCTAAGGAAAGGGTGTGGTGCTGCTCCTGACAGAATAAAACATCTCCATTCCTTCCCTGCCCCGTTCATCCCCTTAGGCTGGTGAAAAAGATAGGTATATAAGATGTGTGTGTGTGTGTGTGTATTTTTAAGGTTTCTTGTCCCACTGCCCTTAAGGCAGGATATCTTTCCTTTGCATCCTCCACAAACATTTCCAGAAGCCTCCCTGAGAGTTGGTTTACTCTCTTCTCAGACAGGGTCTATAATGCTGTGTGGTAGGCTGATTCATCAGCTCTAGAAGCTCTCTTTTCAGACTGCATGACCAGTCATTGCATTGGATATCAACATCTCTAGGACTGTCCATTAGATGTTATTGCTATTTTGAAAGATTGTGGTCCAAATGTATAAATCCATCTGGCCGGAGTGACCTGGGGAGTAGGAGCCTGGGGTACCTGCTTCTCGAAAGGAGGTATCTAGATTTATAGTTCAGAACTTAATCCCTTTAATACTGAGACTTTTAAAACAGAGATAGACAACAGTCTGTGTTTTCATTGTTACCCACCTTCCCTAAATGAGAGGGAGACTGAAATGAGCAAAATGTGGAACTTTGCCCATGGGTGAAGAGGTCTTTGTCAATGAAATGACTTGGATTCTGAATTGGTCACTGCTGTCCTTCTGTTTCTGGTTTATACCTATAATTCATGATGGATTTGGGTCAGTGAACTGGCTGTGTAGGATCGTTGAGATCAATCAACACCCATTTTACAATGTAAGGCAATGCCTAGGTCATAAACAAGCTATTCCAAGTGAACGAAGTCTCTAGACTAATGATGCAGAAACTGGAGCCCAGAGAAGCTGTGTCTCACCGAATGTTACACAGCTCCTTAGTTACAGAGCTGAGATTTGAACCCTCAAGTCTTAGCTACATGTCCAGGGCTCATTTCCAGTCAACCACAGCATCTCCCCAATATCAAGATTTTAAAATAAATGCTTTTATACTTCAGTGTCTGGGGATGGAAATTTTCATAAAATATATCCCACATTCTCTTGCCTTCTTAAGCTAGAGAACTGAACATTAGTTCTTGGGTAATGACTTTGGTAATCATTATAAACATATTTTATTAATCTGTGCTAAAACACAGTAATGCCCTCAGGGACTGCTGAGGCAGTATATGTTGGCCCCTCACTAAATGGCCCCAGACACCTGTGCTTTCTGAGTGGTTGTGTCTGCTTCGCATGATTCCTCTCTTGTCAGCCTGTCAACTAAATTTCTAACTATATTTCTGCTTCAGCTTTACTTCTTCTAATTTCCTGCTTCTAATTTATTATATAGTCTGGGGAATCAGATCAAGGCTTGTTAGAATTGTATGGAAAATAAGAGTTAATTAGCTTTAATTGATGGTCTGAGGGGTCATTTGTGAAACTTAATTGTTCTGAAGAGCTATCATAGAAAGGTAGATCAGACTTGTTCTCTATGTCTCCAGAGGGCAAAACCAAGGCTGGAAGAGTTGATCTGTAAAAAGAAGAATTTCCTGATAAAGAGAGCTGTTCAACTAGGGAGGTGGTATGGTGTGAGCACTGGAATTGAAACAGAAGATACGGTTTAAATCTGGGTGGGGAACCTGCAGCCATAAGGACACATGTGACTGGTTCTTAAGTGTGATGTGGTCTAGGGGTGCTAGGAACCCCAAAACAAGAGTGGAGTTCTTCCTCAAAAGAATTTGACCACTCAAATCTTCTTTTAGTTCAAACAGTGAGTTTATTGTAACATCAATGGAAGCAGGCCAGACTCCTAGTGGGTCTGTGCTATTTGTAACACCAACACAAGTGGGCCAGATTCTTAGGGAATCTGTGCATTTGATGAGTATGGGACTGACATTTTTATACAGAAAGACTGTGGGAAGATCTGGATGGGATTTTGTTGTGGCAAGTAGCCTGGGGTGGTCTAGAGGTAGCAGAGAAAAGGGTTTAGATGGGATTAAGGAGTGTGAAGTAGTCTAATTAAGTAATCAAGGTGGGCCAGATGCCTTGGAAGGAAACACCAGTGATCTTGGCTACTAAAGTATGGTCTTTTGACTGAATCCAGATTTTACAGAACAATCTTTTTTTGGATTCAATCAAAAGGTCACACTTAAGGACTTAGAAGTCCACATGTGGCCTTACAGTTGCAGGCTCCCCACCCCTGTAATTACAGCTCTGTCACTAACTCACTGTGTGTACCACTGGCTACCCATTCCCTCAGTCAGACGATAAATTCTTCTAGAGTGGGGTTAGTGTCATCTCTATCTTGCATCCCTATTTCAGAGCAAACATAGTGCATTGTACACAGAAATTGCTTAATATATGTTTTCTGAATTGATTTGTTGAAGCCGCTAGTTTTTTTCTGGGTCTCAGTTCATTCATCTACAAAATGAAAGGACTGATGGCAATGATCTCTGAATGGGCTTGGAAGGTCCCAGCTCTCAAGCTAGGATCTCATCTCAAGCTGTAGTGCTGATGGTTCATGATTGATGATCTTAAATGGGCTGCCTCATGGGGAGTGACCTCTTCTGTCACTGAAAGTGTTCGGAATTGCTGGACCTGTTAGGGATGACACAGTCCAGAAGATCCTTGTATTATGTGAGAAGTTGGGCCAAATGATCTTTGAGACCCCTTTCCATGTTGAGATTCCATGATTCCATTTTGGAATCTCATAACTTATTCAGGCTCAGAGATTATTATTGCTTCCTAAAAGAGAAAGTGGATCATTTCCTGGCCAAGGCTGAGCACTCCACATTGGATCTGTCAGGTTCCAGTTCTGCAGCAATGTTGCCTGGGAGAAGGCCAAGAAACCTCTTCACAGGTCCTTGGGCGATAATACAGCTCCCCTACCCCCATCCCCCCACAGTTGTTTCTTTTCTTGTGAATCACAAAAAGAATCTTCTTTGTTATGCACATTGAGGGACTGGGTTATAAATGGCCTCTGGTGTTAGCAGTCTCCTGGACAAAGCAAAAGAACGATCATCAACCTTCTGATAGAAGTGATCTTGTATTCAGTGTAGTTGGTGAGCTAGTCTTCTTTTAGAAAAAGGGAAGATTATTTAATCACTGAGAGACCTTGGGAAAATTAGTGAGAAATTGTGAAAAGAACAGAAAATCTCTCAGTAGAACTTCTGGGGATAAACAACGGGGAGGTGACCTTGGCTCAGTATACTGAAATGCAGGAAGAACTCAGCTCCACAAACTCTTACTAAGCAGCAGCTTTGTGCACATATAGCAGAGGGTACAAAGCTCTCATGGTGCTTTATGATCTAAAAAGCAATCATCTAAGAGTGAGTGGAAATGTACAAAGGAAAGGTCCTGTAAAGGGCTGGGAGAGATTAGTGGAGGAGAAATCTCTTCTGAAGGGGTACGGTGATGGCATTCAGGTAAAGTTTCATGCAGGAAGTGATGCCTGAGCTGGGCCTTGAGGGGGAGCAATGATGTCAACAGTTGGAGAGGAGGATGGAATATAAAATCAAGCATGGACAATAAAGAGAGGGGGGGGAAAGACAGGTTATGAGTCACCCTGGCTACGACATGAAGTATGTGAAGGAGAATGTGGTAGGACAAGACTGGAGAGGTAGAGTGGAGGCAGAATATGGGTTGTCTTGAATGGCATACAGGCTGAAGAAATTTGGGTTTCACTCAGAACAGTGCAATAATCTGTCTGAACTGCTGGAAGCAAAAGCTTTTGCTTGGGGAGATATCTAATGTGTAAATGTTCAACCCAAGATATATATTCCCCTCTCTAAGAGGCAGAGGAGTAAACAAGGCCATATGTCTCACCATTCTCTGGAGGGCTCACAGCATAATACATATTTTCAACATAGAACTGTGGAGCATTTGGCTAATAGCTCTGCATGGCCCACTCAGCATGTGAAATGTTGAGAAAGTGACTCTGGGGCTGGAGTCTGCTGCTCATTGTACAACAAGTGATGAAGCCACTGTCCCCTGACTGCTGATGTGGGGGCTGTACTGGCCCTTAGTGGTGTTTGTCTTGGAATGAAGAAGGTTGTATATTACAGGCTCCTGATGTATAGGCCAGGCAGCCTGCATCTTCCCTCTCAAACTATGGAGAAAGGTACTAGGAGGAACTAATCCCGGCCTCCTGCCTAATGACTGGATAGATGAGCATCAATCAGTAAGTCTTTACTAAATGTTTTGTGTATGCTCAGCCTTAGACACAAGCATAATTTTTTTTGGGGGGGAGGTGGGGGATGTCTCTTATAAAATCTCTCTGCCTTGTGACCTTACTTGGAAACTCAAGGAACATAAGGTTCTGGCTCATTTTGCTCTCCCCAAAAGGGCCTCCAGGACTCTGGCTAACAGAATGTCAGACATAGGACGAGTTTTATTTAACCCATCAGAAGAACCCAGAAGAGTGTCACATCCAAGCTCCTTTACTATCAGCTCCTTTCCTTTCCAGAGATCATCAAATGACCCTCTTCTCTGGTACGTTTCACCTTTTCTTGGAAAAAGAAGTAGGTGTGTTCTGCTTTCTCTTTGTTATGATGCTGGTTTTCCTGTTGTTTCTAGGTGCATATGGTTTCTTGTTATGACAATCATTTTTGTACCAAAACAAGGTCCGTGGGTTTGCTCTTTCCTCTCTATGATCTGCTGTTGTTTCAAAGATTCCATCTGGTACCAGGTCCATGGTGCACATGTTTCCTTGTAGGAGTCATATGGGCATGTAGGTTTCTCTCCAGGTCCCAAATGCAGGTCAGTGTCTCAAACTCCCTTGGATTCCCTCTGGTAGCTAAAACAGATTCCTTCTCAAACTCCTGGAAGTTTCATGGATATGAGGGATGGGGCTTACCTTAGTAAGACAGGAGTGGCTTATTTGCATTTCAACAATACCAGTATAAAAATAATAGTCCCTTTCCACTTTAAAAGATAACTAACAACACCACACAGCAGGTGATGTGTGCAGTGAATGGAAGAGCCTATGTTACAGGATTCAAGGGAGGCAGAGTGCCCTGTGGGGTAGGGGATTCAAGGAAGATTTCTTGGAGAGGAAGGATTTGAGCTGGGCATTAAAGAATGGACTAAATTCAGAGAGGTAGAGAGGAAAGTCAAGGGCATCTAAGGGGGAGGGGGTAGAATGACATTTAACAGTTGTTCTCAAAGTCCAGGGATGCCTAGGGGTCCCTGAGAGCTTTTCAGGGAAGCTGGGAGATCAAAACTATTTTCATAATAATTCTAAGATGTTTTAATGTTTAACATGGTAAATATCGATAGATTGAATCCATAAAGCAAAGCTCTCTGGGGAATCCTCAGTAATGATTAAGAGTAAAAAGGGATCTTGAAACTAAAAAGTTTGAGAACCACTGGTGTATAATAATTCATGATACTAATAAATATCAAACATTTATATGGGGATTTAAGATTTTCAAAGCACTTTACAAATTTTGTCCTCACAACAACCCTATGATGTCGATACTATTGTTATTTCCATTTTATAGGTGAGGAAATTGGGACATGAGAAGCTAAGGGACTTGCCCAGAGTCACACAGCTAGTAAGTGTCTGAGGTGGAAGTGGGACTTGGCAAAGCACACTGTGGGGGCAGTAAGCACATGAAACTCTTACTGGAGCACAGGGTTCATATAAAGGAGTTGCTTGAAATAGAATCCTAGAACCATATGTCAGAGCTAGAAGGGATCTTAGGGATATTTTATTCAGCTTCTTAATTTTACAGAGGGGGAAACTGAGGCCCAGAATGGGCAAGAGACTTGTCTATGGTCATATAGCCTACTGATCCCATAACCCTGATTTTTAGCCCAGAAATCTTTTCTATTTTACCAAAGTGAGGGCAAGTTTATGACCAGATTGTGAAAAACCTTGAACAGTAGTTTCAAGTGATGCTGTAGGCAAAGGAGAGCCATTGAAGGAAGATGGTGGTCACGAAAATGATGATTTAGGAAGATGAATCTGGAATCACATAGCATAGTTGGATGATTTGTGGTAAAGATGACTGTGTTCATTAGTGTGTATCCTAAACTACTTGCTGTGAGGATGACAAAAAGGCATCAGGCTTCTCACCGAGAAGTCAGTAGTTTAGTTGGGAAGATAAGACATGTATAAGGGAAAAACTAGAGAATCCAACAGGACTGGAATGGAGTGCTAAGAAAAGTGAAGGTTGAAGTAATTACGGGAGGTTCCATGGAAGAAGTGTGAGAGACATCACAGGGTGCTTAAAACCCTTAATGATTCCAAGTAAAATTTTTGGGGACAAACCTTCTTGCATTAGGTACTCTAAATAGAGCAGGTGGTATTAGCATATTCATTTCAACTCCCAGGCTCACAGGATCATAGATTTTGAACCAAAAAACATTTATTAAGCGTCTATGATTTATTAGTTATTCTCAGTGCTAGAAAAAATAAGGCAAAAATGACAACAGTCCTGCCCTTGAGCTGTTTTCATTTTAGTAGGTGGAAGTATGCCTGTGTTGATGTGGATGTGTTTCTTCATCTTACTGGTTCCAACAGAGCTGTTTTCATTTGCTGGCTGAGTTTTTGGAGTCAATTCCTACAACTGCTAAGTCCCATATTCTACTGGATGCAGAGAAAACCACCCTAATGTTTCAACTTCTTAGACAGCCTGGCCTCTGAGCATATTAATTATATGAAAAATCAAGTTTGTGTTCAGAGGGAGAGGGCTGGGTAGTAAGATTCTTTCTTACAGTTGCAGTAAGATCTGGAGGCATGTCAAAGACTCCTTGGGTCTTAGATTTGGGGAGAAGAGAATATCAGGGCAACCACATGAGTGAGACTTTCTTGTTGGGGGTCCCTCTATTCCACATCATCATGAACTTCCAGAAGTAAGCTCACCCTCTGTGCATGCTCCCAGGACTGGGCCCTCATTGGCTCTCTCTCTCTCTCTCTCTCTCTCTCTCTTTCTCTCTTTCTCTCCCTTCCCTCCCCCTCTCTCCCTAGTAATCCAGGCTCCTTGTTTTAAAGATATGAAGCTCAGGAGATTAAGTAATTTGTGCAAGGTCACACAGAAGGTTAGGAACAGAGCCAGGACTAGAACCAAGGCCTCTTGACTCATAAAATTAATGAACTATGGAATCTTAGCAGAGGAAAGGACGTCAGGGATCACCTAGCTTGGTCTTCTTCAGGGCAATAATCCATTCTGCAGAATCCCTGAGGGATCCCAGCCAGCCTTTGAATGAATACTTCATAGTTTCCTTCCTCCTTCTCATCTCTCCTCAATTCCCTTTTCTAGGTTAAACAGCCCCAGTTCCTTCAACCAATCCTCACAGGATGTCAGAGCTAGAGAGCATCTTGCCCAAACTGCTCGTTTTATAAATTAGGAAAATAAATCTTAGAGAAAGGAAACAATTTTCAGCCATATCTGGAGTGAACTCCCTTCTCCCCTCCCCTCTTGAAATCCCTAATTTTCTTTAAAACACAGTCCAGGTGTTTGCTACTTCCTACAGATGGACTTTCCTGACCCTCTGACTTCATCACCAAATTATTAATGCTCTCTCCCTCTTGAAATGACTTTATATTATTTTGGATGTACCTTATCGGTAGAAATGCTGCATTTCCCCTCCCCTCTCCCCAGTTGAGATGTAGTGTAGTGCTGTCTGTTTCTCCTTTGTACTTGAAGAGGACCAAAGACATCATGATGTTGAGGTCAAAGGGCAGTGTGTTTGACTGGGGCCGATCAATCCAATGTGAGCTAGGAAGGCTCTACCACAGGTTGGCCACAAATAGTCTATTTGAACATTTGGAATGAAGATGTCTCTAAATTTGCACATCTTACATTTCTTTTGTGCTGTTGTGATTCTGCTTATAGCACAGCACCTTCGTTGATGCAGGCATGCCATGTTGATTGGTCCTGTGCCAGTGTCTCCCATGTCTTAACAATTGATTAGTTTTTCAGACAGACCTTGAAAGTGTCCTTGTAACACTTCTTCTGACCTCCATGTGAGCACTTGCCTTGTGAGAGTTCTCTATAAAATATTCTTTAAGGTGAACATATATTTGACATTAGAACAATATGGCCAGCCCATTGGGCATGTGCTCTCAACAGT
Organism: Pseudochirops corinnae; assembly: GCA_028646515.1. Taxonomy (NCBI): domain Eukaryota; kingdom Metazoa; phylum Chordata; class Mammalia; order Diprotodontia; family Pseudocheiridae; genus Pseudochirops; species Pseudochirops corinnae. The sequence goes on along the minus strand of CM053585.1, from coordinate 308,794,514 downwards.
AAAGTTTGAATGCTTGGCAGTTCAGCTTAAGAAATAATCTGAGTTCTGGTACCTTATCTTGCCAGGTGATCTTCAGAATCCTCCTAAGACAATTCAAGTGGAAATGGTTCAGTTTTGGGGTACAGCACTGGTAAATTATTCAGGTTTCACAGGCATACAACAATGAGGTCAGCACAATAGCTCTGTAGACCTTCAGGTTTGATAGGCAGCCTAATATTTCTTTTCTCCCACACTTTCTTTTGGAGCCTCCCAAACACTGAGCTAGCTCTGGCAATACATGTGTCAACCTCATCACCTATGTGGCCATCCCTGAAAAGTATACTTCCAAGGTAAGCGAGCTTATCCATGGCATTCAAAATTTCTCCACTTGCTGTAATGAATGGTTCCACATATGGACGGTGCGGAGCTGGCTGGCAAAGAACCTTTGTTTTCTTAGTGTTGCTTGTCAGTCCAAAATTAGCACAAGCGGCAGAGAATCGATTCATACTTTGTTACATCTCAACCTCAGAGGCTACATTGAACACACAATCATCTGTGAATAAAAAGTTCTCCTTAATAGGTTGATTCTTCGCCTGGTAGATGCAGTGTGGTATATTGAACAGCCAGATAGACTTGGAATAAAAAGGCCTGGGTTGGAATTCTGTTTCAGACACTTACTAGCTGTGAAGCTCTGGGCAAGTTCCTTTTCTAAGCCTCAGTTTCCTGATCTGTTAATGGGAATAAATATAGAACCTACCTTCCTGGTAGGCAGTACTGCCTACCTTCCTGTTTTGAGGATCAAATGAGAAAATACATGTAAATAGTTTTGTAAACCTTAAAATTCTAGATAGCACAGTAGTTCTACCCTGTGAGGTTGAGGCAGAATAAACATGATTTCTCTTTCACATGACAGCCCATCAAATATTTGAAAAGAGCTATCTTGGCCCTTCTAAATCTTCTCTTTTCCAGGCTAAACATCTGGAGTCCCTTCAGTTGGTCCTCACATGATGTAGAGTCTAGCCTTGTCACCTACCATCTTGATTACCCTCTCTTGGCCTCCATTTTCTTGTTTTTGTTTTTGATTTTTGGAGGGGGGAGGGCAAGGCAATTGGGCTTAAGTGACTTGCCCAAGGTCACATGACTAGTTTTGTGTTAAGCATCTGAGGCTGGATTTGAACTTAGGTCCTCCTGACTCCAGGACTGATGCTCTATTCACTGCACCACCTTGCTGCCTTCTGGCCTCCATTTTCCAAGGACAATAGGATCATAGGTTTAGAGTTGGAAGAGATATTAGAAGCCATGTTGTTTAACTCTTCATTTTACAGATGAAGAAAATGAGACTTGGAGAAGTTATTTGACTTGCCCACAGTCATGGAGGCTGTATGTGGCAGATTTTAACTAAGTCTTACAGATTCATACCCTACAGCATCCAGTGTGTCACACTGCCTTTTCTCCTTTGTAAGTGAAGGGTTTGGACTAGGTGACCTCTGGGGTCGCTTCCATCTTAGACATTCTAAGAATTTGTGATTCTACAATTCAGCCCTGGGTGTAGCTCAGCACAACCTTCATTCTTGGTTACTCCTTGTCTCATGGGACTCTTTAAACCTCTATAATAGACACTGGAAACCATTTTGCTTTTCTTTGAGCTGAAATGACAACGTTGGGAAGAAAGCAAGTCTTTGGCTCTTCAGAGGATTCTTATAGTTTTTAAGATTTCCTCTCTTCTCCCCCCATTTGAATATTCTGAATGGATCTAATTGTCTAAATTGGAGGTATTATGCTATAATGATTGTTATAATTAAAACTCTTATCATCTGAATGAGACTGAAAAGTGTGAACCCATTGGGTAAGACTTTTAAAGCTTTTTAAAATATGTTTTTGAATCAGATAAAAGCCCCCTTTGATCTGAACCTTTGAAAGAGATAATGCCTGAAAGTGTTAACAGCTACTGGTTATGAAATGCATCCATGGGGAGTTACATCAGGACAGAGAAAGTCCATAGTTGGGACCAGTGTTTAAAGGCTGGTACTGTCTGAAATGATGTGAGTAGCACTGCCATGGGGCTGGCTGCTTCTGGCCTTGTCAGGCTGGTTGAACAGCTTCTGATCTCATGTCATAATGACATGAGATTTAGTTTGCTCCGCCAATTTTGGGATCCATGGTAGTGTCCTAGTGTGAGTTTCAGGGCATTTAAGAAATAACACATTTTATGTGGTTCCCATTCCAACTCCAGGCAGCCTAGAAGTAGCTCATGCATACTCCCAAGGAGATGAAAAGCTCAGAAAACCTATTAGTTCTCTAGCATACTCTCCTAGTAGATATTCTAACCCACTTCTCTGCAACACTCTAACTCTGTTCCCACATCTTCTCTCTTAGCAGATGACCTTCTCTTACTTTTCTGGGAAGACTGAAGACACAAGCTTCTTCACTTCCCCTGCTCCTCACCTTAAAAGTTCTCTTTCTTCACTCATTCTCTCCTCCTTTCTGGTTAAAGAAGATAAGGTGATTTATCTTCTATTCTGCCACTGCTAACCTTTAAACTTATGCCCTTGATCTCATCCCTGCCCACCATCTAGAGAATCTATTATCCCTTCTTTTTTTCTCTCATTCTCCACCTTTCTCTCTTCTTTGGTTCCTTTTCCTGTATTTGGCTCTCCTGTATCCTAAAAACATGCTTCCCTTGACCCACCTCTCTCTATCCAATCTCTCTCTTATACTTCATTGTTGAACTTCCAAAAGAATGGTGTGAAGTTGTTGCTGACTCCATTTCTTTACCACCATCTTGTTCCTCAAACTCCTGCAGATCTGACTTCTATCCCTACTCTCTCTAAAAGGTTACCTTGGATGACCTTACAATCATCAAATCCAATGACCATTTCCTCCATCCTTATATTCCTCAAACTTTCTTTTATCATCATTAATCAACCCTTCTTCCTGGATCCTCTCTGATTTCTTGCCTTCACAGGTACCGCTTTGTTCTGGTTTTCTCATGTCAAAGATGGAAGGGACCCCAGGGGTCCCCTGGTCCAAGCCTTTCATTTACAGAGGAGAAAAGGCAGTATGACAGACTGGATATTGTCAGATATGGAGTCTGGAAGATTTAGTTAAAGTCTGCTACTCACTACCTCTGTGACCAGGAAAGTAAAATAATTTCTTGGTCTCCTTCACTGGTCATTCTCTTCTCTCTGCTGAAATTTAGGTATCTCCTAAGGCTCTATGCTGGACCTCTTCTCTTCTTACTCTCTCTTGTGATCTTGGTTAAATAATTCCTATTCAGATGACCTTTCTCTCTCATCCCTATGTTAAAGTTGAGAACTACATCTCTAACCACTTGCTGGCTATAGCTGAGTACAAAGCAGCCATGAGGGTCTGGGTCAGGGGGGGCCTCTCAGAGGTTTGGATCACAATGGATAATGTAGGCAAGTGGAGCTTTGTTCAGCTAAATCAACCTGAAATGTCCTTAATGCTTTTCCTTGTTGACTATCCTTTCCCAGTTATGAGTAAAAGAAATTTCCTTTTGTTAGCTACTGAATGACTTATGACTGTCTTATTTGGTTCCATTATTGAACCTAAACTAGGGGAGATTGGCCTGAGTCAGTCTCAGCCCAGAATATAAGCCATCCTTCCAGCTCTGGCTACATTCTCCTCCTATCCAGTCTTGGCCCCTTGGTGAACAAGTTCAACCCTGCATCCATGGCTCTTGCCTACTTTGCTCCCTTGTCCTATCTCCTCTCATATCTTGCCAAAACCCAACTCTTGAATACCATCTGCCTTTTTCACTCACACTCAAGTGCTGCTGAGTGGAGCTGGAGGGAATCATGACCAATGACTGGATCCACTACAAGTTCATGTTATCTATTTTTTTCTGGGTTTTCATTACAGCAAAATTGTCCTTTTGCCCTTCCCTAATGTATTTTCTATTCCATCCACTGAAGCAACTATTCCAATCTTTCTTTACTCTTCTCAAGTCATCCAGGCTAATTTTTCTTCTACCTTTTCGATTGAAGATCTTTCCTAAGAAGGAAAGCCAGAGTGACATATGGACAGACTGCTGGCCTGGAGTCATAGAGAACTAGCTTCAAGGTCTCTTGAATGTGTCTCTGATGCATTCTAATTATGTGACCATGGGAAAGTCTCTTAATGCCTCAGTGTTCCAGGCAATCCTCTAGGACAGTGGTTTTCAACCTTCCTAATGCCATGACCCTTTAATACTTTAATATGTGCGACCCTTTAATACTTCAATATGTAGATGTATCTGCATGTGGGCAGACCTACCTGGAGATGGATAGAGGAGCAGTGTCTTGGTTCCTAAGACCGTCGGAAATATGTGTTTTCTTATGGTCTTAGGCGACCCTAAGGGGTCGCAACCCACAGGTTGAGAACCACTGCTCTAGGACTATGTCAGAAAAAAATTGCTGATCTGAGTCAGTGAAGGGGGTTTCTATCCTGGGAATTCCCCATACCAATGAAACTGCAGGTCTGTACTTTTAACATTTCTCACATACCCACCATGTTCAGGGCATGTGGAATACCCTTGATCTGACTCTCACATACAATTTTATGATCAAGAACTTTAGGGACAGCTAGGTGGCTCAGTGAATAGAGTACTGGCCCTGGAGTCAGGAGGACCTGAGTTCAAATCCAGCTTTAGACACTTGACACTTACCAGCTGTGTGACCTTAGGCAAGTCACTTAACCCCAATTCTCTTGCCTTCCCCCCTGAAAAAAAAAAAGAACTCTGAAATTCCTTTCTCTAATCATAATCTCCTACCATTACAACTCTCCCTATGCCTTACTTCTCCTAAGCCTATTTTTCATCTTTACTTACAGTCCTTGCAGCCCTCAGTACTATTCCAGAATGTGGTTGAAACCTTCCCCATCATATAGATAAAAAAGAAGCAGTTCCTTCCCTTAGAAATTTATAATCTGTGTTTTCAGGGGTTAGGGTAGTGTCAGAATGGGACAAGGAATTAACAGATGTTTATAATATTAGTGTAAACGGGATTCTAATAAATGATTTGGCTGACTTTATTTTCCTTTGATTTAATGACAGAGTCAGAATTAGAACTCAGGCCTCCTCACTCTCATTATAAGGGTATCTTACTATCACTGGATGCAAGTAGGGATCTTAAAGGGTCATCTAGTCCTATGCTCTTAGATGAGACAAATGAATGGTAGAGAAGGGAAGAGATTTGATCTTTTGCCACCCCATCCTCCTCATTTGTACAAATCTCTGTGTGCGTGTCCTATCATACACAAGCATGTGAATAACACCAAAAAAATGAAACTATCATATCTCCTAAGGGAGTTCAGGGTTTCAAGCATGGAGGCAAAATTTCCCATGACACTAGCTGACCTCCACCAGAGTCTGCCTTGTTAGTTAGCCATGGACAATATTTATCTGCTACATAAAGCACATACTGATTTGTCAATGTCCATTTTGCTCAAGGATCAATAAGACCATTATGTTCCTGGAAAATGTGAGGCCCTAACTTGCCTATTGTGTGGATAGTGTTATCTTTCTCTAAAGCTCATCAAGGGCTCTTGTCTGTTCCTTTGTGTTTATTGCAGATTTACCTGCCCAGGGAGTTAGGTCCCCATTATCCCTTTTCTATGCCCTGGGTAATAATTTGCCATCATTATAAATTCAAGTCAGCAAACATTTATTAGGCTCCTACCACATGCGAAGTATTATGCTGAGAACACAAAAATTAAAAGAATGCCTTTTCTACCTTTCTGAAGCTTAAGTTCAGCTTGGGAGATATGGCACACACATGCATACACATATGCATTTCTAGACATATACACACATACATATATGCACACATGCATGCACACACATATACAAAACACATGCAAAGTAATACAGAGAAATTTCTAAAAGGGGAGAGCGGTGAATAACTGAGGGGCCTCAGAAAAGGCTTTGGGTTAAAGGTGGTACCTGAGTCACTCTGAAAGGAGACAGGACTTCAAAGAAGTAGAGGGAAGGAGATGTGGGAGAGCACCTATGAAAAGTCATGGAGTCAGGAGATGAAATGTTATGGCCAGGGAAGGGGACAGGAACAGAAAGCATCTGAAGGGCAGTATAACATAGTTTCTCTTGCTCTACTCTTTCAGGCCAGACCTATTACAATTTGCTCCCTACAGGGTTCTCTGGTATTCTGAAAGAGTCATGGATTCTCTCCTTTCTTTGCCATTGACTCAAGCCCTCACTCACTAGCTGTTTTCTCTATTCTTTGGGGTCAAGCTATTGTGTGACATGGGAGGCACTGGCACAGGACCACTGAGCATGGCATGCCCACATCAGAGAAGGTGCTGTGCTCTATGTGAAAAGCAGAATTGAGATAACTCAAAGGAAATGCAGGATCTACAAATTTGGAGAATCCACCTCAAATGTTCACACAGACTATTTGAGCTCGACCTGTGGTAGAGCACTCCAAACTCATATTGGTCTGATCAGCCACACTGAAATTTGACTCTAGTATAGTGATGTCATTTTGGTCTTCTTTGAGAATGAAGGACAACAACCAACAAACCATTCTTTGAGGTTGAGTGATCAGCACCCTAATTCCATTTAACCACTCAACATTGGTTAACTTTTATAAAGGAATCCTCCTCAACACCCCAAGGGTAGAATATTCTCTCATAGCACCTTGGTCTCTGGAGAAAGGAATGTATTTAGGTTCACAACTCAGCTCATTTCCTACATAGCCTCAGTCCTATCAAGTTCAAGCCCAAAGCCCAGATAGGGTGGCATTGCTGGACCCTTGATTTTCTAGGCTTTACTTTTTTATAGATGGCTACAACATCTGAACTGAATTCTTAGGATTTTGAATTTTGGAATTTTTGGTACCTGTGTGAGCTCCAGAAAAAAAAAAGCTACCCCCAATCAAGCAAAAGGGCAACATAAAACGTCCATGCATGCTCTAGATCTCCAATTTCCAAGAAGCAGGTTATTCAGTGTCTTCCATGGAGGTAACACCATCCTGTTCCATTCCAGGTGGAATATGGAATAAAATTGGTAAAAGTAATTGGCAGTCTGTGGAGAATTTGTGTCAGGCTGACATTTTTGTATTTATCACTCAAACAGCCTGGCACTTTAGCCCTGTTTGCCCAGAAATTTTTCACCCCAGTCATGGATGTGGCAGGGTAGTATTCTGCATTGATGGAGGAAACCCCCATAGTGATGAATTTAAGTATTCAAATTTTTCCTTCCCTCCCTTCCTCCTTTCCTTCCTTCCTTCCTTCCTTCCTTCCT
>CM053585.1:308767710-308786777 GCA_028646515.1 Pseudochirops corinnae | reverse complement strand
TCTCCACCTCCATAGGATCCTCTGTCTCATCAAGTGCTGGATCCTTTTCTTTTGTTTTTCAGTATTTACATATGTCTGAACTCATTTACTAGATCTGGAGACCATATTTCCTTTTGTTGTTACTGTTGTCATTGCTGATCTATTTATGTTCGAGGTCTTTGAGATTTCTTCTTTCTGGAATTTTTGGTACCTTCAGTTTTCCTTTCACTTCCCTCTCCCCATTATTTTCATTATTACTTATCTCTGACCCCTTTTCCTCTGATTGTGGTTTCTTTGGGTGCTGGATCTCAAAGCTTCTTAGCCTTCTCCCCTATTTGGCAATTCATAGCTCACCAGCTCAGATTTCTGCCCTGGTTGACTTTTCGGTGGTCAGAAATAGGCCCAACTGGATGTTGTGCTTTTGCACTCAGGCTTACTGGAATGTTACCCCAGTCTGCACACATGGAGTTCTACCCTGGTGACTTGTTCCACTCCTTCTGTTCCTCAGTTGTTTGGCCTGGCATGGGCAGGACGCGAGCATCTGAGAGCTTTGCAGCCCTGGTACTTCAGGGAGCAGTCCCTTACAGGCATTTGTTCCTGAAGGGTTATAACCAAGCTGGCTGTTCAGGCCTAAGAAACCTTCCACAGCCTGGTTCTGGGGTCTCTGTGGCACTGGAAAGAGAGAGGATAGGGGTGAGTTTTGATGTAAGCCACTGTCATGTCCTTGGGTCTGCTAGAGTGACCTCACTGTTGGTAGCATGGGAGATAGGAGATGGGTGCTCACTGAGCTCAGGGTAAGTGAATGTCAGTTCCCTGGTTTGGATTTTTCTTTTTCTTCTTTTAAAAAAATCTTTTTTTGATTCTTGGTGTCCTAGACCATGGAAACAGCTCAAGTTGCTTTATCTTTGGCACATAATTTCTTTTCTGAGCAGGTTTGAGAGGTCATGGGAATGGAGAAAATGTCTAGTCTACTATCTTGCTGTGTATGTGATCCAGAAGTCTCTCCCCATCAATGTTTTTTGGTAAAATTGGGAACTATTGGAGTTCATGCTTAATACTGATTCTAAACTTGACCTTTGTGATATAACTGTTGTTTCTTAGTATCCATTAAGATGGCCATTTGAAATGGTCTTCAGCTATATAACTGAGGGAGCTAATGCATTACTCCTATGCCATAGTTTATTCTAAAATGCTCACCACCTATGGTCCTAACTAATTACTATTTTATTTCCTTAGACTGGGTGTATGAGCAGTACTCAAGACTCTTGGAATAAGCAGTCATTTCAGACAGCAGCAAGAACAGGCCAGACATGGCAGATTTTTTTAATCTAATTATGAAAACTTCTAGACTATAGCAGCAATTTGTCTAGAAATAAAAAAAAATAAAATTTATTTGCTTTCAAAGGGGAAAAAACCCACCCAGAATCCAAACAACAGAAACTGAACAAAAGGCTCTTGGAAAAAGTCCTTCTGATAATTTGGAGTTTCTTTTCTTAGAGCATCCCCATTGTGATGGGAAAAGACTTGGTCTTGATGCTTGGATACATTATAAAATCAATGATATGAAAATGAAGAAGGCTTTTGCCAATGCAAAAAGCAGAGATTAAAGAGTGAGGAATGCTGTGACACTCAAATGCTTTGCTGTTAGCTGCTGGAGAGAGATGGAGGTGCTGATTGGAACAGTAATTGCTTTATTAGGTTACAGTGAGTGCCGAGAAAGTCAGGAGGCAGAGGCAACAGATACAGCAGCTGCAGACTACAGCTCGGTCTGCATTCTCAATTGCAGATCCTGAGATAACGGAATTATTTAGGGTGTGACCAACACCCCCACACCAACACACTAACCAGCAGGAGCATGTCCAGGGAGGGTGAGCTGGATGCTGAGAAAACTGGTAACCATGCCACGTAAGAATTAATTAAAGGAATTAGGAATGTTTAATCTCCAGAAAAGAAGATTGAAGTGAGGGATAACAATTGTTTTAAAGTATTTTCTGTTGTTTAGTCATGTCCAACTCTTCATAACTTCTTTGTACATCAATACTGTCCATGGGGTTTTCTTGGCAAAGATTTTGAAGTGGTTTGCCATTTCCTTCTCCAGCAGAGGTTAAGTGACTTGCCCAGGGTCACACAGATAGTAAGTGTCTGAGGTAGGATTTGAACTCAGGTCTTCTTGACTCCAGGCTGAGTAGTACTCTATCCATTGAACCATCTAGCTGCCCTGTTTTAAAGTAGGAAGGACAAGAGAGAGATTAGATATGTTCTTCCTGACCTAAAAGGGAAAGATAAGAAGTAATGGAAGGGAATTTCAGAGAGGCAAATTTTAGCTCAAAATAAGGAAAAACTTCCTAACAGTGAATTAGAGAGTAGTTTGAAAATGGAAAGGGTTTGCTTGGGAAGTCTTTAAATAGCTGGAAGACCCCTCGTCAGAGATGATGTTAAAGGGACTTCTGTTCAGTTCAGGTTGGATGAGATGACCTCTGTGGTTCCTCCCAATTCAAAGAATCTGTGAAAATGTCATGATTATGCTTAACAGCGGCCTGAGGGAGGCCTGGACTCCAGAAACAGTTACCAAATACACCAGAAGTGGCTTTATGTCCCTCATCACACCAAGTCTGTACCTTAGAAACCCTAGCTGAACAAGCCTTCCATATTCCTTGGATTGACTTCATCTTCTTTGTTTACTTTGGGGCTTTTCCTATATTATTCACTGGCAGGGAGCTATGGTTTCATTCATACCCTAGCCTAGCAATGCTTTGCTTTTATTGGGTTAGTTGGTACAGGTGGACTGATTCCATTACAAGAAATCTAAGGTTTTTAAAAAGTCTAATATGTAACAATTTCTCCCAAAGAATCATGAATTCCCACTCCTCTCATCCCTTCAATTTCTGCTCACATTCAAATTCTGGACCCATTAAGTTTTCATAAGTGTTCCTGTTTCCCATGCAAAGATAAATTGAAAGCTTAGAACTATGGCAATTAGTTTTATATATATACAAGACTACAATTTTGGCACCAAGGGCAAGTAGTACAAAACATGTCCTTAAATAAACCTTTAGAGGGAGCAGAACTATAACAGTTTTGGCACTTAAGGTAGGCAGTACAAAACATGTCCTCAGATAAACTTGTAGAGAGAACAGAGTAGGGTTGAGCTGGATAGGAGTTTACCTGGGGTTTGATCATCTAGAGGAAAGAAGCACTCTGGTGCCAAGTCCAGTTGTTTCTATGCTATTGGAGACCTAAAAGTACATAGTCCCCTACATCTTGGTGCCCTGGGAAAAGTCCCAGTTGCTTTGCCCTAGTTCCAGCTTTGTCCACATTTTCCAGGACTTTCTCCTTACTGTTCTCTTAAATCCTATGTGGGAATGTGCTAGACCTTTGGAAACAGATCCAGAAAAGAAGAAAAATACTACTCACCTCAAGGGATGCAGCACCAATGCAATATTCACAGTGTCTATGGTGGCTATGAATATACCAGCATAATTCTGAATTACAAAATATAACAGACTCTTCACATGGAAGACAGAACCAAAACATTTATTCAAACACCAGAAAACCAAATCCCAACACCTGAAAGCCAAATCCATCATAGCAACAAAGAAATCTATACGCAATAACAATGCAGAGGGCACCACCACCCCTGCTAGGGCCTTCCCACAAATAAACACTCATACTTCTTCTCCGTCTCCCTCAGCTCTAATTGCTTTCTGACCAACTTTCTCTGGGCTCTGCTCCACCCTTCCTGTTCCACCTGTTCCTGCTCCACCTGTTCCTGTTTCACCCATTTAGCAAACTTTGTCCACTACAGTCCCCAGGTGACTCAAACTCATGTGACTCAGGCTTCCACGTCACTTAAGCAGGTCATAGGAGCCTATTAATAGGTGGGAAAGATCTTCCCATTTACATGATCATTACAAAGGATTATGAAGACCATGTGAACTACAAAGAGCCACGTCAATCTGGGTTACAATTTTTGTTAATGCAAACACCCACAACTATTAATTATTCTCCCGGCTATTTAAAAACATGAATCCATTCCTTTGACACTGGTGTTCCAGGGTGTGAGGGCCTGAGTTTGCTTGTGATGAAGCACAAAACATTTTTTTGAGTGACAGAATGGGAGTGAGGGAAGAAGTAGAGGAAAGCAGGAATAAGCCTGCACCTCGGTGCAGGGGAAGGTGTGAGGGATAATTTATAGTGAAGTTTCCCCATTCTGAAAAATCAAATCTAGAATGGCTTCAGTTTTCACTAGGCCTAGGGTTAGGGCACCTGACCTTCAAGCAATCTGGGGCTTAGAGCCATGGAGACCCTCCCCCAGAGGCAACTCAGCAGAAGATATGCCAAATAAGGTTAAGACTGCTTTCATTGGACACCCATATGTTTCCGGATCCTTTGTCTCAGAGAGATTCCTGTGCTTAGGTTGTGGGTCAGCCCCCCTACCAGTAAGAGTGAAGGCCAGTTGGGGGGGTTGGGTTTCTGCATTGGAAGCTTATATAACCATGGGCTGTCTTCTACCTATTGCTCTCTCCCCGCTGCCATGTGGGCGATGGGAGCAGAGTCCTTTCTCATGGGAAAGAATAAAGACCTTTTCTGACCTTAGAGTCAGTCTCTGAACTCTTTCATCTCACACAAAGGTATGCTTCTTTATAACCCAGTCATTAGGGAACTCCTATAGCAGAAGGTATACATGTGGACACTGGGCTTAGCAGAAGCTGGCATGCTTCTTTGTGTTAGAAACCCAAGACCATATACGGTTTTGCCTTCACAGAAACCTCTGAGTTTCTCAGAGGCCATCTATCTCAACTTGTATCTAAGTGAAACTCCCTTCTGCAACATTCCCCACTGTGATCATCCAGCCTCTGCTTAATGACTTCCAGTGAAAGGAAGCCTTTAATCTCTGGAATGAGCCCATTCCACTTTTGGATCCTGGAAGAGTTAGAAAGCTTTATTTTTCTCCATTATCTGCTTATGTTTAATCTGCTTCTCTGGGAGTTCAATCCCTCTCTCCCATTTCTATATTGACCTCAAGGATTTTATAATCCACAAACAAAAGGGTTCTTTATTTAACAATAAGGCTAGTCAGCATTTAAATGCAGTTTCTTTGACTTATCTAAGATAACTTTTAATTCTTTTAAAGTATTTGAGTTTGTTAGTCAATTATCCCTCTGCACTTAGAGTATGTGATAAATTACTACCCTGGTTAGTGAGAGGAGGACACATCTCAACTAAGCAGTCAAAGGCTTTAGACTAAAATTTAAAAGTCCTTGAAAGCCATTGGATCAACTGGAGGGATGTTAAAGAGAAGTGTATTCTGATTGGTTGATGGACTTGATCATGTCCTGGGGGCTTGCATAAAACCAGGAACCAGTTCAGAATGCAATAGATTTAGAGTGAGTGGCAATCAGGGAGAAAATGACCCCTGAGAAACAATTGCTTGGTGGAAGAAGGATGACTTGACAAGAAAACTTAAGTTTTCTCCTCTTTCCTCGACTCCCTGGATCCTTACTCAGAGGTTTTTTTCATTGGTGTTCTTAGTGGCATTCCCAGGACAGCAGCAGATGGTGGCAGAGTCTGCAGACTGGATGTAGTTAAGAAAGGCAGATTCAAGTCTCTACAGAGTCCTGCAGAAAAAATGCATGATACTTAAGGGTAGCATTTTGAAAATTCCAGCAGAAGGGAATCCAGGATCTAAGTTACCTCCTTGCTATAAGTACTCTTTAAGTTTGAGCCTACTTTACCCTAGATTCTGTATGCACCTGTTGGAGAATGTGTCACATATTTTTATTCTGGGAGAGGGGAATGAAGGAATGTTTTGTACCAGTTATATCACTTTAGTCAATACAGATTTCTAAAAGCTAGTTAAGTCTGGCTGATGTTGATTTCACTGTTAATCATGGAGGAAAGCATAGGAGTCCAGGCTCATTAGTTAACCTTCCAAGACCATCCCAACATTGTAAGGGGAATAAGCAGTACCTATATCATTTGGACCCAGGATACCAATGTGAGGGATATGGAGTGACTGGGAAATTGATAACATGCTCTAAGACAATGTGTCACATATATAACATTGCATAAGTGTTATGTGGAATCATAGAAGCAATCTTAGGAACCTAGTTTAGTTTAGTTTAGTTTACAGATCTAGTTTATTTTACAAGTTACAAGTCTAGTTTATTTTACAGATAATAGGATCATAGAATCTGAAGCTGGAAGGGATGGGACACCATAGATTTCATTTTATAGATAAGGAAATTTAGGTAGGAAGAGGTTAAATTACTTGCCTTGAGTCACACAACTCTTGTCTGAGGCAGTATTTGTGACCAGGTCTGGTTTCCAGAAGAGTCTGTGCTATGGAAGCAGAACATTCCAGCATTTACTGACCTGCTTGTCAGGGTCTCAATGGAGTAGAAAAGAGTGCTTGAGGTAGATGGAGCAAGCAGGATGGGAGGTAGGAGATAAGACCAGGATGTGACCAGCCAGAAAAGTGATCATAAAAGACAATGACTGCTGTCTGCACTAACCAAAACGTGGGATTATGCATAAACGTGGGCCAGGTGGGAATTGGAAACATTCATATGTTTATTGCATGGACGCCAATCAGATCTCATATAAACATTTGAGGGTCCAAGTTTATATACTATAGCTAAAGCACTTTCATCATACATTTCTCATGGGAAACTTCACCTAGTTTACTACCTGAGGTGCCTACCTTACAGCCTTTAGGAGGCCATTCTCTTGGGACACTTCCCTGCTTTCTTATCTCATGCATCACTACTTTATCTATATAGCTCAAGCAGCCAGGGTTTCAGAAATGGTCAGAGTGTTCCGAGCCTCTTTTGCACAGAGGGAGGATGAATGGAGGGTGGTAAGTCAACATTCTGAGATACTGGGCCCAAGCAGGTGGAAACAGGCTCAAGGGGGTCCTTGGCCTGGATTTGCACCCAGACCCCTCAGAGCTATCTCTTGATAGTGCCCCCTACAAATGACCTTTGTCCATTTTTTGAAAGATTTCTCTTGCTGTTGAGTGGGGAAATGATAGGGATACAAATAGTGCCTAAGGGTTAAAAATAATATTAATGGTTGCTTTTCCAATATTTCATGAAGCCCTGTAGCTTATTCTGTAACTTGAAGGTACCCTAAAGTCCTTTCCCCCTTATCTTGAACACACACCAAAAGAATTGCTTTTGTCTCCCTTATCCTGTGTTCCCCACGTCCTTTAATTTTTAAACTGTATCCTTTTGCTCTATCCTAAAATCCTTAAACCATAAAGAATTCCCTTTGTCTTCTTCATCGTATGTCATTCTGTCCTGTCTTTAATCTTTAATCTCCATAAAAACCTCTAAAACCACATCATCATTCTGAAACCTCTATATAAGTGTGACACTCCCAAATATAGGGGGTCTCATTTAGCTTTCTTGCTAAGGAGGCCAGTGATGCTTTTTCACATAAAATAAAAAGTTCCCATTGGCTAAAAGAGAAGGTCTAAGTGAATTCTTTTACATTTGAGCCATATTCTCCCAACTCTACACTGCAACACCAAGACTTCTTTGACAAAGACAGCTGTCCAAGAGAAGAGGGAGGGCCTCAAAAAGTGTTATCAAGCATGTAGTTGTCACTGACTTTGTGCCACAGACTTTTAACTGTCCAATTCTAAGATCCCATATCATAGACTGATGCACAAAAGTCACCCCTAGGACCCATATAGACATGCATTGAAAGACATTTGGGTAATCAGACTCCCCAGAGTTACCTTATTCATTGAGAAATGTAGCATTCAAGTCATTTTTTAGCTTGCTCTCTTCCTTACTAACCTGCCAACACACTGAGCTCTACGGTCACAGTGTTAGGGCAAGCTTAGGGAACACCAGTCTAGAGATCACCTACTCAGTCAGCAAGCATTTATTAGGTTTTCCCATGTGTGCCAAGAGCTATGCTTAGCACTGGAGATACAAAGAAAGGCAAAAAGTGGCCTCACCCTTAGGGAGCTGACATTTTAATGGGGATAAGATGTAAATAATCAGGTTCATAGAAGATATATACAAAGTAGAAGGAAGGGGGCAGAGTCAAGATAGTGAAGCAGAAAGAAGCAATGCAACTGAGTTCCTGTCCACAGATCCTCCAAACAGATCCATAACATGCAGGAGTTGGACTCTTGATGGAGAAAGTCACAGTAAGTCCTTTGTCTGGCCCAGATCAGCTTAGGGAGACAGACAGAGAAGGGAGACAGACACTGGCGTCAGGGTCCAGGCAGAAGCGCAAGTAAAGAACACTTAAGCACCCTGGGAAAGGCTGTTATTTTGTTGTTGTGTCATTTCAGTCATGCCCAACTTTCTGCGACCCTATTTGGGGTTTTCTTGGCCAAGACACTGGAATGGTTTGTCATTTCCTTCTCCAGCTCTTTTTATAGATAAGGAACTAAGACAAATAGGAGTAAGTGACTTGCCCAGGGTCACACAGCTAGTAAGTGTCTGAGGCCGTATTCGAACTTAGGTCCTCCTGACTCCAGGGCTGGGGGAGCCACCTAGCTGGCCAGGAAAGGCCATATACCAGTACGAGAGAAGGTCCCAGACCCGTACAGGGTACCTTCAGACCCATGCTGAGGCATTGCAATAGGGACAGGTGTCAGTCACTTACCCTGGTCATAGATCCAGGGTGAAGTGAGGAAGTCTTTACACAGTATAGGGAGGCCTAGAGCTGTCTAACCAGAAAGGAGGAAGTTCAGAAGCAAAGGAAATGGAAGACAATTTGAGCCAAGAAAGCAACTGAGGGAACTGAGGTTTGCCTTCTAAAAGCAAATGGAATTTGTGCTGAGTCTTGAAAGAAGCTGGGAAAACCAAGAAGCAGAGGTGAGGGGACAGAGCTTCCCAGGTGTGGGGGACACATATGGACTCCAGGTATAGAGCATCGTGTGTGAGGAACAGCAGGTAAACCAGTTTAGCTGGATCATAGAGATCATGGAGGGAAGTAAAGTATAAGAAGACTGGAAACTTGGGCTTGGATCATTTTTATAAATTTCCTACTTGTCGCCTCACTGAGAGGAGGCAGCTAGGTGGCTCAGTGAAGAGAGTGGATAGATCTCAGAAAGACTTGAATTCAGATTCTAGTCTCAGATACATACTGGCTGTGTGACCGTGGGCAAGTCACTTAACCTCTGTTTGCCTTAATCCACCAGAGAAGGAAATGATAAACCACTGTAGTATCTTTGTCAAGAAAACCCCATGGACAATATGGTCCAATATTAAGAGTTGGAGACGACTGAACAAGACCTTCATTGCCAGAGGCTGCTGCCCTGAAGAAAATTAGCAGCCCTTGCTACTTTTTGCCCAACACATCAGCTTCCCGATCTCCCTCATTTTGGTGACATATGAGGGACACTGGCTCATGCTCCTGTGCCCTGCTGCAAGTCACAGACTTCTTGGGTGACCTTGAACCAGTGCTTGGTTCTCTATGTCTCAGCTGGAAGATGTGCTGACTCATCTTTCTGAGAGATTCTGAGGTGTAACTAATTAATGGCTTTTGAATACTTAGAGATGTACAAGCTAAATAACCACCAGCCTCATTGATCACCATCAGATAGAGACTGTATTGTGCCTATAAGGGTTATTAGGTGTCACTTGCACTTGTACATTTTAATTGATAATTATCTTCCCTGGCTCTCAGTGTCCAGGGAAAGGAGAAAATGAAATATTTTGGCCAAGCACCAAATTCACTTTTCTAGGGGCTCTCTTTAGAGCACATGGCTCTAAAAGAAGGGGAAGACCATGACAACTGCAAGGTGTGAGCTTCTCTGAAATTCCTAAGGACTTCCTGAGTCCTGATTGTGAACAAGAGTCTTTTGTTTTTTATGTTACAATTATTACCTGAGTTCTCTCCAAAGGATCCTTTCTGATCAGAAAGGAGCATAGTTAAGAAAAACCCAACTGATCCAGTGGTTGAATAGGACAACTCTTCAGGGCCATAGTCCCCTTCCTTTTGAATTAGGAGAAGGAAGGCATATTTCATCATCTGTTCTCCAAAAATAATATTGCTCATTGCCTTCAATAGGAATTCAGATGTCTTTTTGTGTTCTTTTCATTGGTGTTATTAGTCATTGTTTACACACACGCACAGAGTGATACTACTTATTTTGTTTGACATCTTTTCATATAAGTCTTCCCATTTCTCTGAATTTGTTATATTCCTTGTTTCTTAGAGTGCGATAATATTATGTTACATTCATACACCACCATATGTTCAGCCATTTTCCACTTAATGAATAATCTTCCTTCCCCCTCACAAAAAGGTGGATTCCTCATCCATATTCAGAATCCTGGAATAAAATCAGCATGTGAGCAATGAGTTTATTTAGCGTAGGTGCCCTGAAGCAGGGTGTCCACATGGAAGGGAGGAAGAGTGGGTCAACATTTTATTTTTGAGGAATCTAGGTAGAAGCTGGGTCGAGCCCCTATTTAATTCCTCGCTCATAGGGACCGACAATTCTTTTTCCCTTGGGACTTCAGTGCACATTAACCTGTCTTAGGTACCTGTTCTGCACTTATGTCTATGCCCTCATGTAGTTTCAGAAAAATAGGACTGTAATGCCAAAAAAACTTTTTCTTTTTAGGTGCTTAATAAAGACTTATTGAAGTCAAGAGATGGATATATAGAGCCCATATAGTCCACTCTCTTTCATCTCATGGATGAGGAAACTGAGACTCAGGGAAGTGAAGAGATTTTCCCCAAAGTCAAACAGGTAGTAAGAGACAAAAGCAGGTTTGAAACCAAGTCCTCTGACTCCAAAACCAGTGCTTGTTTTATTGAATCTCCTGGCAAGCGCCTACTATATGCCAGGAACCACCTGGGATATTAGGCATACAAAGACAAAAAGGAAACTGTACAAAAGAGTAAAAGTCATTATAGAACTGGGGATTCAGATGTGTGGTAATTGCAGACTAGATGCAATGAATGTGGAGAGATCTGTGTGTGGGCTACAGAGGTTGGGGAAGATGGCCCAGAGGAGTTAGCAGAACTGGGCTGTCCAGAACCAAGCTTTTCTCTGATTCCCTGATTCCTGAGTCCCTCCAAGTTCACACAGGGTCTTTGGAAATGATGAACATCAGTTGTACTGCAAAGGTATGGTTGCATCACTTTAAAAAATTACTCTGGTTGCTTGACTGATAGAGAAATGATAGAGTACAGTCAGAAGACTTGAGATCTAATCTTTCCTCTGCCAATTATGAGCTGTTTGCCCCTGGAGAGTCACATTACTTCCTTAAGCTCCACTTTCTCCAACTATAAAATGGAAATAATTTCTGCCCTTTCTCTCTCACAGTGCTGATGAGAAGATTTAAAGAGATACTTCGATCCAAGATGCTTCGAGGATCCATGAGCTCATCAGCATGTTGGGGTACCTCCATCAATGTAGATCCTCACCCTTTCCAATCTTTAGCATGAGTTGCTATGGCAGAAGAATTCATTACCTGTAGCCAACCTTCAGAGGATGGGTCTCTGTGTTCCACCAAGTTGGGTCTCAGATAACAGACACACAGCATATCATTCAGTCAATGCCCAAAGCTTTGCCTCTCCCCCTTCCCCCTTCTGAGTAAGACTCACCAAAGGTTGCTTTCCATGCCATCCCTTCCATGCTACTAGATGTATTGGAGGAGTGTTGTCAGTGGAAAATCCAAAGAGATGATTGATGTAAAATGCTATAAAAAGTGTAATGTCCTGATTGTATGGCTAAGTGAACTGGTTTTTCCCTGAAGCCATGTGGCTCAGTGTAAGTCAAGGAGACCTGGGTTCAAGTTCAATCTCGGAGGCATAATGACTGTATGACACTGGGCAAGTCACTTAATCTCTCATTACCCCAGGCCTTTGGTTCTCAAAGTGTGGTCCATGGATCTCAGGGAGCCCAAAGATCTTCTTAGATTGTCCACGAGGTAAAAATTACTTTCTTTTTTTTTTTTTGGAGGGCAATTGGGATTAAGTGACTTGCCCAAGGTCACACAGCTAGTATTTTTTTGTGTGTGTTAAGTGTCTGAGGCCCAATTTGAACTCAAGTCCTCCTGACTCCAAGGCCAGTCCTCTATTCACTGTACCACCTAGCTGCCCCTAAAATTACTTTCATAATAATACTAAGACATTATTTGCCTATCAACATTTTATTCTTTTTTTCAACTATATATCTGTATGAGGCCAGATTTTCTTCATATATTTCAACCAAAACAACATATCATAACAGATTGAATGCAGAGGCAGACATGAAAATCCAGCTGGATTTGTGAAAATATATAAAACAATGCCATTCTTTTACTATTTTTTTGTTTTGGAAAATATAGTTATTTTTAACAAAAATATGTTGTTTGTGTTAATATGCACTGGGTTTATTATTTATTTTAAATGAGTTAGCAAATTAATATCTTAAAATTTATGTTTAAATTTCTATTATGGTAAATATTGATAGATTATAACCCTCATAAATGAAATCTTTTATGGGGAGTCCTCAATAATTTTTGAGTACAAAGGATCCCAACATCAAAAAGTTGGAGAACTGATGTTTTAGGCAGCCCTCTTAGACCCTAAGTTGCAGAGAAAATGCCAACTTGCATAGGCAGAGGGAGTATACAAATAAAGTTACAGGTCCAACCTTTCTTCCTATCTTTTGTCCATTATTATTAGTCTTCTATTTGTGCATAGTGGAATTCTTGCTTCCCTTCCTTTCCACTTTTCAGGTTGTTAAAAAAAAAGTTTCTAGCTGAAGTAGAATGGTGCACCACCCCTTTCTCCAGCTGAATCCCAATTTTAGAGAACCAGATGAACCCTGAAAGGGGTTCTTCTAATGAGTCCCACTGTTCTAATGAGTCCTTACACTTGGCATTTTGGTGCCATAAGCTGGTTTAACTTCATGACTCTCTCTTTCCTCCTCTTCCCCTTTCATCTTCTTTATGGAAGCACCTTACATTGTATATTTTTTCTCTAAATCAGGAGTTCTTAGCCTTTTTGGGTATCATATATTTCTTTGACAGTCTGATGGAGCCTTTGGCCATGTTCTCAGAATGTTTTTAAATGCTTAAGATAAAATACATAGGATTACCAAGGAAATCAATGAAATTGAAACACAATTATTAAGATAGAAAAAAGAAAATGCCCAGACCCAAGGTTAAGAACCCCTGCTATAAATCAAGGTGAATTGAAATTATGTTTTTTTCATTCCAGAATTTCATTCCAGATCCACAAGATCATTAGAGGTGCTCTAGGGTGTTCTAAACCTTTAATGGAATCCCTTGGTGCTTCCTGGAGATACAGAGAAAAGGTGGGATCATCCAAGTTCCACCTATCTGATTGTGCTGCATATTTGGCTTCTATCGCTACATTGAAGACTGTGTGAATCATAAGAGTAACAGGGCAATGGTGGGCATTTGAAGATGGAGGAGAATAAAAATAACTGATAGCCCTCACACAGATATTTGAGAGTTACAAGGCACTTTCTATGTGTCAAGTCAACAAGTCAACGCTTAAGCCTTTACGGGGATACAGTGAAAGGCAAAAGTCTCTGCCCTCAAGATCACAGTTTAACATGAGAACAACTATGTATAAAGATTCTCTCTCTCTCTCTCTCTCTCTCTCTCTCTCTCTTTATCTCTCTCTCTCACATAAATTGAAAATAATCACAAAGGGAAGGAACCAGCATTAATGGGGATGAGGAAAGGTATCTTGTAGAAGGTGGGATTTTAGTTGAGATGTGAGGAAAAATAAGGAAATCCAAGAAGTGGAGATGAGGAGAAAAAGTCTCCCAGGCATGGAGACAGCCAGTAAAAAGACCTGGAGTTGGGAGATGGAATATCCTCTTGTGTGAGGAACAGCAGGGAGGCCAGTGTTATTAGAGTACTTGGAGGGTATTTAGATATAAAAAGACTGGAAAGATAGAAAGTGGGTGGCTTATGTTGGATTTTAAAATGCAAACAGAAGATTTTATATTTAATTCTGGCGACAATAGGGAACCACTAGAGATTATTGAAAGGGTGTGGATGTGGGTGTGGGTGTGGGTGTGGGTGGGATGATACAGTCAGAAGTTTTCTTTAGAAAAATCACTTTGGTGGCTCAATGGAAAGTGGTTTGGATGGGGAGGGACTTGAGGGAGGGAGACTCCAGATGTGATTGATGAAGGCCTACATTGGAATACTGGAAGCATCAGAGGAGAGAAGGAGGTATATATGAGAGATGTTATGAAGGTAAAATTGACAGGCCTTGAAAATAGATTGGATTTTGGAGGTGAGAAAAAGTAAGGAGTTGAGGATGACACCTGGTTGTGAGCCTGGGTGAGTGAAAGGATGGCAGTAACCTTGAAAGTAAAATGAAAGTAAGGAAAAGGGGAAGGTATGGGGTGGGGTGGGGAAGGAGGAAAGATGATGAGTTCAGTTTTGGATATGTTGAGTGTAAGATGTCTATAGGTCATCTATTTTGAGACCTTATCTCATTTCTTCCCTGGAAGTAGGTAGCACAAATACTATTATACCTGTTGCCCTGAAACCAACTTAACCTGTCATCTTGAGTTGCCATATTTTCCAAAAACACTGGACCTAGAGTATGCAGGAGGCCTTGAATGTGTCAAGGAGAAGACCCCTTGAGCTGACAAAATTTGTCTGCACCTCTAGCAGGACTCCCTGTGTGTCCTTGGGAGTTGAATCAGGTACAAGATAGGCACCAGTTCATTTGCAAAAGAGTGAGAAACTGTTTGTGCTGCTGGGACCCTTGTAGATCAGCAGACCATCATATCTTCATAAGCTAGCAGTTCCCCAGGGAAAAGAATGCTGCTTTTGCCATCCTGCTTACTCATGTTGCCCCTCTCTTTTACCTTTCTCCTTCCCTTCCAGAGGGCATTAATACTTTCCCCACCCCCACTGCTCCCTTTCTGCTCCCATCCCACTCCTGTTTGGGAGGGGATTGTCCTCCATTCCTACCTCCTTGTTGTATCTCATAAATATGCAACCTTCTGCCTGGATTATGGACTCTTTGTACTTGCTATAGGAGTTCCACTTGCATGTACATTTCTCTTATAATCAATCCAGTTTTAACATGTGCTTCATGCAGTTGTGATTTAGAGTTAACATCCCTATTGTACAGATGAGGCAACTGAAGCTTAGAGGGGGAAAATCCAAGTAAGTAGCAGAGCTGGAGCTGGAATCCCTCTCTTCTAACTTCAACTTTCATGGCCTTTCCACTAAATCAGATGGGTATGGGACCCAGACACGCTCAGCTACATTAAGTATGGACAAGCACTTGAAGAAATCAGGGTTGGGTGGGGCAAGAGCCAACAGCATTGGGCAAGCACATACTTTGCATGAAGCCTTCATTGTTTTGTCCAGACTTGTAGTTTCTCTGGTGAGGAGGTTGGTTGTAGGTAGTGTGGTACCTTGGAAAGAGATCTGACTCTCACACTCAATTCCTCTTGATACCGTTGTTACAGCCTTAGGTAAGCTGCTTAACAACCCCCTTCCCCCAGCTCTTCTGCCTACTTTCATGTGTAAAATGACATTCCAGCCCCAGGACTGTGACCTCATCCTCCCAACTCTCCCCTAATGCAGCTGGCCAAGTAACCTGCCTGCCTAGGTCTAGGGTCCCACTATTGCTATGTATTAGAGGCAGAGTTTAAACCCAAGTGTTCCTAATTTCATGATCATCCCTCTACCCACTACTCTAAGCTGCTTCTCACTGAGGCTTCATTCACAGAATCATAGAATGATAGATCTAGACACAGCCTTAGAAGTCATCTCTAAGCTGCTACTCAGCAAATCAGTCCCACATGCCTAGAAGCCACACCATTCTAGCCCCTCATCTTTAGAATCTTTAGAATCATTAAAGGCTATCTCCTTTACCCTGAACAGGTTGTTTTCCTAGAAGAGAACATAAGCTCCATGAGGAATGGGGTTGTTTCCTTTTTTTTTTTTTTTAAATATCCTCACTGTTTACCTTAGTAAAATTCCTGTCTTAATGAACATCATGTTGACCGATTGCTTTATTGAACTGTTATCAAACAACAAGCAAATATTAATAGAGCTGTTTGGGGGAATTTTTTAAAAACTTTAATTAGAAAACACATGATCCAAAAGCTTCAAACCACAAGGAGGCCCACAGGATGGTCTCTGGTCAGCAAGTGAAATTCAATAAAGCTGGTCGAGTCTCCCACTTCCTCCCATCTCTCTGCACTAGGCTAGATAGAGCCGGAGTGGGTCCTGGTGTGTGGCAGGACACAGAATAATCACTTGGCAAGTTATTGCTGGGCTCCACGCACTGACCGGAAGCTTACAAGCTCCTCTCTCCTCTGCCAGAAGTCCCTTTCTCTGCATTCTCATTTTTTTATTGACTTGGCTATAAACACCACCTGCCCCTCCCCTCCCAGGTCAGCGCAAACCCCTCCATTGATTATATTGGAACAAGGTTTGTTGTAAAATGAAATGCCTCAAATGCAGAGATGTCGTAAGTCCTTCGAAAGTCCATAAATCACCCGGGATAATGTTGTAAATGAGCAGAGCTCCTTATCCGCAGGGAAAATACTGCCCCATAAAACAGTTCTGACACGGAAGAAATCACCGCTTCACTTTCTCCGTACCTGCCACTGGAGAAGCACCATCAATAATGGTTATGGCTGTTTGGTAAGCAAAGGAGTGAGGTTGTGTAGGTCTCCTTTAAAAAGTTCCTTCAAAGTCACTTTGCAGCCTGACAGCGGTGCCTTCCCGGGGCAGTAAATACAGTCCAATTATGAGCACGTCATGTTTGTTTTTACAGTTCGCTAATCACAAACTTTTTCATGTGTCTTTGCCAACCGCAACCTGCTTTTCTCTAATCGGAATTTATGGCTCTGTTGGGCTGTTATTGGAGATGCGGGCGTTTGTACCAATATCACTCTTCTATAGTTAATCTGGTCTCATTTGTCTAACAAAAGGGACAATCTCTTATTGCCCCCACCCTGCCCTTCTCCTGGATTTGGAGGTACTGAGACTGCTGAGGAGACTAGAGGAGACTAGACTTGAGCCTCCTTACCCTATTCCAAATCAACATTTAAATACACTTAGGAACAACAACAAAAATGCATTTGAAATTATAAATTTCTGTTATTTGCAGCTTGTTTTTAGAAATGCATAAATTAGATTTATCAAGGTATAACAAAATGGTTCTGTTTGTTTCCATATCCCTGTTCTTAATGCCTCTTCCCTCCACTTTTTGAATATTTGCCTGGAATTTTGTTGCATGGATGTAGTCAGTGTGTATATTAGTTCCTTTGGTTCATCTTGTTTCACTCTGCGTCACTTCATGCAAATCTCCTACATTTCTTTGTATTTTTCATATTGTATTTTTATGGGGCAACAATAGTGCATTTTGTTTATATAACAATTTGTCTATTCATCTCCTCAATTACTGGACATGTGGGCTGTTTCTAGTTTATTTTTTTGCTATTATGAATAATACTGCCATTCTTTAGAGCTTGGCACACTATGCATGTTGATAAGAACTTATTGATCAGACAAGCAATATTTTTTCTACAAATAAATCTTTTATTTCTTATCAGTAATATCCTTGAAGCATAAACCTAGCAGTGGCATCAATGGATCAAAGGATATGAACATTTTTTTTTTCTTCCAATCCATTCTCCATTCAGTCACTAAAGCGGTTTTCCTATAATACAAGTTTGATCATGTAACCCTCAATAAACACCAGTGGCTTTGTATTACCTCCCAGATTAAATACAAAGTGTTCTTTTTGGCGTTCAAAGCCCTTTGTAACCTAGGTCTTTCCAGTTTTCTTACACCTTAAGCTGGACACATATTCTTAGATCCAATGACTGGCTTCCTGGCTGTTCCAGGAACAAGACACACCATCTTTGGATTGTGGGCATTTTCTCTGTTTATCCCTCACGTTTGGAATGATCTCCCTTCTCCACTTTTACTACAGACCTCCCTAGCTTCCTTTAAGTCCCAACTAAAGTTCCACCTTCTGCAGCAAGCCTTCCCTGACCCCTCTTATTTTCGGTGCCTTCTCTCTGTTAATTATTTCCTATTCATCCTGTATATTGCTTGTATGTGTGTGTGTGTGTGTGTGTGTGTGTGTGTGTGTGTGTGTATGTATATAATTTGCACATAGTCTCCCGTATTAGACTGTAAGTTACTTGAGGGCAGGAATTGTCTTTTGCCTCTTTTTGTATCACCTTTGCTTACCTCATAGCAAGCACTTAATAAATGTTTATTGAATTGAATACTGCTTCCCGAAAAAGATCACACCAATTCACAAGTTCCATCATAGAGTGTGTGTTTTTTCCCCCACGGCCTCAGCAACATTGAATTTTAATGACTTCAACCAATTTTGCCAATTTAAAGAATCTAAGGGGACAACTCTGAGTTGTTTTAATTTGCTTTTTTTCTAAATATTGTACCTAGAATATCTGTCTAAGGTATAAGTGCTGATGTGTTAGGTTAATAGACTGTGTGGTTAACTTCAAATTGTAGTATCATGGAATTTTAGACTTGGAAGAAAAGTTAGCAGCCATTTAATCCAACTCTTAGCTGATAAGGAATCCTTACTCTAATATACCCAAGTGCGTTGCCATTCAGTCTCTGTCAGAAGATCTTCAAAGAAGGAGAATCCACTGCCTCCCAAGACAGTCCATTCTATTTTTTGATAGAACTGATTGTTAGGAACTTTTTCCTGACATTAAACTTATATTGGCTTCTTTGCAGCTTCTACATGGTGCTGCCATTTCTCTCCCTTGCCCTCCAATCTGGCCAAACAGAACAAGTAGAATCTTTTTTCCACATGATAACCTTTCAAATGCTTGAAATCAGTGATCAGGAATTGTGTACTTGTATCTTCTTTTTGTAGTCCAGACAATGTTGTTGTTGTTTAGTTGTTTTCAGTTGTGTGTGACTCTTTATGACTCCTTTTTAGGGTTTTCTTGGCAGAGATACTGGAGTGGTTTGTCATTTCATTTTATAGATGAGGAAACCGAGGCAAACAGAGTAAAGTGTCTTGCCTAGTGTCACTAGCTATTAAGTGTCTGAGGTCAGATTTGAACTCAGGAGGACGTCTTCTTGCCTCCAGACCTGGCACTCTATCTACTGTAC
>CM053585.1:308737856-308767210 GCA_028646515.1 Pseudochirops corinnae | reverse complement strand
TCATAGTGAGATCAGTCCCAGAAAAGGCTCTCTCAGAAATCATTAGTTCCTCTCTTCCTGGAAAGAGAAGTTTTTCAATGGAGCATTAGTGACATAGTACAAGGAAGAACGAAAGGATGGAAGGAAGGATAGAAGGAAGGGCGGAAGGGAGGGAAGGAAAGAAAGAGGGGAGGAAAGAAGGAAGGAAATAAGTATTTATTAAGTGCCTACTATGTTCTAGGCACTGTGCTAAGTGCTTTACATTAAATATAATACCATTTTATCCTCACAACCCTTGCAGATAGATGCTATTATTAGCCCCATTTTATTGTTGAGGAGACTGAGGCAGAGATTAAATTACTTGCCCAAGGTCATGCAGCTAGTAGGAGTCAGAGGCTGGATCAGAATTCAGGTCTTCCTGACTCTAGGTCCTGCACTCCATCCACTGTGCCACCCAGCTGCCTCCAAGGATTCTTGATCAGGTACAGCAAGGTTAGACTGAAAGGCATCTGGAATCCCTTTCAATTCTGCAATTCTATGACTCTGCCTGAAATTTGAGAAACACATTTCTCTTCCCCTTTCCTTCCCTTTCATGTTGTCATAAACATAGTTCCTGTCACCATTTCTATCTGAAAGGGCTGCATGAGAAGGGACAGAGGATGGAAGGCAGCTTTGAAACCCGAGGCTCTCTTAGAAACTAGGTGCCCAAAAAGAAACTGGGCAAGGGACAGGAAAGGCAGGGAAGGAAAACACCGACAGCTTCCTCCCCCAGTAGCAGAAGTTTTCAAACAGTGTAAAGTGAAAGAACTTTTACTACATTAAAAAAAAAATTTTTAAATAAAGTGGTAAATTTTTCATGATTTTTTTAAGGAAAATATAGTATAGCACAATTTGAACCCATTTGTAACCAACTCTCCCTGTTAAGAGGGAAGGAGAGGAGTCTTAAATACTATTATTTTCAATAAATATTAAGGCAGTAAGTTTGGAGATGAAAGCTGTAGAGATTATATAAAAAAAATTTTTTTTTCTCCCTCTTATGTTGTTCTGCATGCATAAAACCAATGTAATGTATTTTCTGCCTAGAGGTGGAGAAGCCATTTTTTCTGTTTACTCTCCATCCTTGTCCTTGGCTACACTATAAAAGCCAATTCAAATGTTACCTCCTTCATTTATTCCTTCCCTGCCCTACCCCTGGCCACTTGATATCACCTCAGAACTAGTACAACACGGTGCCGTTGCGCATGGTCTGTATTATGGCGTATTGTATAGTAACCTGTCTTCCTGTATTATTCCATAGCAGGCTACATCCCCATCCCCACCCTCCCAACACTTAGTAATAACTAAGAGCTAGCATGTATATAGTGTTTACTAAGTGCCAGGAACTGTACTAGGCGCTTTACAAATATGTCACTTCATTCTCACAGCAACCATGGGAGGCAGGTGCTCTTTATTACTGTCCTCATTTCATAGTTGAGGAAACTGAGGCAAACGAAGATTAGATTATTTTCTTAGGGACATACGGCTAGTAAATATCTGAGACTGTATTTGCGCTCATATCTTCCAAATTCCAGGCCCAGTGTGATGCACCTAGGCACCTTAATGACTATTAAGCAGGGAAAATGTCTAGGAGTTTAGGTACTAGGCTCATGCCTAGAATCTCCCCAAAAGGCATTAATATGGTCCCTTCTAGAAAAGTTATTTGGTGTATGCGCTAGTAAATATCAAGTATAGGACAGCTATTTATTTCTTCCCAACAAAAAAGAAATGCTTAAAACACAAAAGACTCATAAGCATGAATTGATAAATTCTTAAAATATGAAAGAGCAATCCATCACTCCTATTATACTCTTCAGGGAGGCAGGAAAGACTGGGACTCATGCATTCAAAGGACTCCCAGGATCCCATAAACAGATACAGAAAACACACAAAGTACTCAAAGGACTCATAGAAGCCTATAAACAGATACAGAAGCACATGTTCCTCATCACCTCTATTATACTCTCCAGGAGATAAAGACTCTTGGGAGACTTGTGGGACTGCTGAGCAGAATTCACTTTCCTTTCAGTCGGCACCATCTGAGCAGAAACTCAAGATATACACCTTCTGGCTAGCCAGTGATGATTTGGGTTTTCAGCTTACAGGATGATCCCATGATTCTCTCTTCCAGGTTTTAGAAAGTACCTCCCATTGCCAGTCAGCACTAAACTCTGGACCTCCAGAAATAGAGCTCATGAGGTAGCCACCAAAGCTAGAAACATCTGTCTCAGGATCACTCAGGAACACAAAGCAAAGCAGGCAGCTAGGGACTTCAGATCCAATCTAGTTAAACATCTGTACTCATTGTCATGTGACTACAGCTGCTCTAGCTGTTGCTGGGCAAGAAGAGGAAGGAGAGGGAGGAGGAAAGCCCTGTACCCCATCTGGAAATCCAAGGTAGACTTATCATAGTTCTAAGTCACATGCTCAATGAGGGGGAAGAGAAAGAGAGAAATGATGACTTTATCTTCAAAGATTACTAAGTGGACAACTCTTCTTGTTCAGTCACCAATCATGCTCAACACAGTCAGGACCAGGGAGAACAACCAAAAGCTTCTTGTTAAGAGGCCTGCACAGAGGCTCATCCCCAAACACGATTCCTTAGATTTCTCCCCCTCAAAGTATAAGTCCAATTGGGACCAATAAGGGATTACTGTGTCATCTCAAAATGTAGGTCCTTCTGTTGGAAGCCTGCTTAATGTCCAGCATTAAGCATTACTGGAGATGTGAATAAATGAAATGATCAGGCCATGTGGGTAGTTCGAGGAAGAACCATGAACTCCATTTATTGATGCTTAGAACAAAGTTTTTAAAGATCCAAATGACAAAGATTCAAGTATCCTTATCTCAATCATATCCTGGAATATTATTACTAATAAAATAGTCTGCCATACCTGGGAAGTAGCTTGGATAGGACAAAGCTTGTTATCAAGGACCCAGAAAGTCATGGAGAAGGTCAGTTGTCTTTTATCAAAATATATCTTACAGGACAAAAGATGCTCCCTGAGAGAAGGCCACAATCTCAAAGACATCTGCATAGAAACCAGTCTCAAAGACATCAGCATAGAAGCCAGATCCTGGAGAATCAAGCATTTTGACTTACAATAGTCTTTTAGCATAATATGATAAGGAACATGTCCTTTTTGGTGCCTGAAGTTTGGGGGTAAAGGTTTTGATGTCAGGATATCAGACAGAAGTCCTTTCAAGTGCCCCCGAGGTTCCTTCGGGGGAGTCAGCCTTTGCAAGCCATGTCACCTCAAAAGGAATTAGGGTGCATAATTAAGGTCTCTTATCTGAGTCCTGGATTAGGCCTATTTGGCTCCCCACATCCTTCATTGCTAAGGCAGAACACGTGTGGACTACTAGAAGAGCCCAAGTTCATGAAAGCCTGAGGGGGATGACCTGCCACAACCCTCAGTCCAGCATCTGAGGAGTGGTTCCCCTATTATCACCATTACATATACAAAGTAAATTCCAGGAGGAGGACAGCTTGCTAATTATAGAACAGGGTTTTCAGAGGGCACAAATGCATAGCAGTGGGGCATTGTTCTTGTCCTGACTAATAATCAAGGCATGGGCATGGGGTAGGGGATCTTAAGACCAAATGAAGTAAGAAAAATATAAAAGAAAGAACAATTATTAATTTACTATTATATTAAGCCAATCGTTAAATTTGTCAAAATTGTTAAAAATCCAGGCTTTTCTATTCTTCCTTCATCAAGACCTAGCCCCTGTGGAAAGTCAATCTCGAAAGGACAGGACTGATTGAGATTACTCCTAATTCTCAGGGAACATGCTTTTTGATCTGGGAGCACATCTCCCCCAACTAAGAGATCTTACTTCTGTTGAGAATATAAATAGAATCTGGTCTAGGCAAGTTCTTACCCTGGAGGAAATGAGTGTCTGTCATTGTACCTCTCCATTAGAGTTTAGCTGAAAACCAGCCAGAGTGATCTGGGTGGACATGGATTTCATTTTCCATATTGCTGGAGGAAGCTGAGTCTCCTATCAAGCCATGTTCTCAACAGGAGAGCTGAAGATTTCCATCCCACCTCCTCATTAAATGTCCACCAATCAGGGTTGATTTTCAGTTGTCAGAGGAATTTCCTTTCAAGAATTATTTAAAGTTTTCAGGCTCTCTATGTCTTTTGTCTTTGGTTGCCAAGAGAAACCACTGACCATCAATTTATTCCTTATTACCTAGCCTAATTAATAAATTGGTTATTTGCTATCCAGAAAATCTGTCTCTTGGGGTTTTTCATTCATCACAGGGGGAAGAAATGTTTGAGCTCCCCAGCCCCCCCAAAGGGTTGAGAAGATCAGCTGATAGAGAAGAAGGAAGCAGAAGGGTCTTTGTTCCTAGACTGCATGCATTGTGGCATGAGAAGTAGCAGGGCAGATATCTAGTTCCTGGGCAAAGCAGACATCAGTAAAGTCCTGAAGTAAAGATGGGTATAAATCTGCTCAAGCTCACACAGGAAATAAATAGCAGAACTAGAATTTGTATTTAGCTTCTCTAATTTCAAATCAAGTACTATTTTAAAATAGTTTCTAAATAATCAAGGCTGAACAGAAAGTCCATCCTCCCCATATGGGCAGCCCTATGGCAGTCATTGAGCTGGGCCAATGGCTACCTTTTACCTTAGGAGACAGAGAGGCCAAGACCAGATGTGGGGAAACATAATAGGTCCAGAGCATCAGGGTCCCCTAAGGATGCTTGTTTGATGAGACCCATACTTTTCAAACTCAGTCTAATGGTACCATTTCTCCTCCCTACTAGCAAAATGATGAGATATCTGAATAAAATCTCTTTGAGAAACTTAACCAATGTTTTTATTGGCCCCCACTAGCATTCAGATTTTATGTGCTTAGAATACTGATGGTACCACAAGTCAAATGGGAAACTGCTGAAGTATTTCCCTGTGCTAGGCTTGATAACATTCTAAATTCCCTTGCTTAAAGGCTTCTGTTATCTGTTGGAAAATGTCAGAACTCCTGAAGAAGGGAGCAAAGCCCTCCAGTTGCCTGGCAGGGAGGGGGCCACCATTCACAGCATCTCCACTGCCAGTATGGATTTCCAATCTGTTTTGCAAACAACTTTACTGTGAAATAAGTGTTTCCAAGGAGTTCATGGGCTCTTCTACTGAAAAGTCACCTTATGCAAGGAATATAGATGACCAGGACCTGAAATCTCTAGAAATCAACAGCCCTGCCTGACCACCACCACCCTCATAAGGTAACCAACCACCCTACCATTTCTTGTTCATAAATTCCTCTCTCATCAAAACGTTTTTCCACTTAACTTGAAAAAAAGGTGACAGCTATATTGTATAATGGATAAAATGCTGTACTTTGGAGTTGGCTCAAATCTGGTCCCAGTAATTGTCTAGTTTTATGACCAAGAAGTTCATTCACTTAATCTCTCTCGGCCTCAGTTTCCTCATCTATAAAATGGAGCTAATGATAGCACCTACCTCCCAGGGTAGATAAAGCTCTTCACAAAGCTTAACATACAATATAAATGGTAGCTATTGTTATCATCACTACTACTATCTTTATTGTCTCATTAGCAAATCAATTCAATTCCACTACTTTTACTAAGATACAAAGCCCAGATCACAGGACCAATGCCAGGTGCTGAGGCTCTATGCTAGACTCTTAAATAGGAAAATCTTTCACCGGATCCATTATTTCATTAATGTGAATTAAAAATCGCCCTTTCTCATCCACCTGCTTGAATTTCAGCCATGACGGTGAAGCCACTATGATGGCTAGAGTTCTGGGCTTAGAGTTCAGAAGACCTGAGTTCAAGTCCAACCTCAGATTCTTGCTAGCTGTAAGTAATCCTGAGCAAATCACTTTACCTTAGTCTGCCTCAGTTTCCTCAACTGTTAAGTTGGGATAATAATAGCATCTCCTTCCCAGGGTTGTTGTGAGAATCAAATGAAATAATATTTGTAAAATAAAAAACATTATATAAATGTTTATTTCCTTTCCAACCTTCCCCCTTCAATGACTTCCTTGTCCATGTAGAATATGTTCACCATGGGTAGGGCACTCAATGTGTCAGAAAGTTTCTCCACTTCCTCTTGACCCAGTGGAGCACATGGGCTTTCCAAAGGTTGTCATCCACTCATTTTAATGAAATTCTTTTGTATCTGTTCATTTCTTTGAGGATATCCTTTACACCTCCTTTCCTCCATAATTCCTTTCTGTGTTACAGCCTGCTCATACCCACCATGTCCTCCTCCAATACCTCCACTCTGGGCATGGCAGCTTCAAATGAGAGAGTATCTCCACTACCTTCCATGGAGCTCATTCTTAATGTCCAAACTCATCTGAAAGATAAAGAGTTTTGGAGAAGGGAAACAATCTTCGACTCATTTTGTCACTGTTCTACCCCAGCTAAGAGCTTGGCCTCAACTCCTAGCATACCATGAGGCTGTCCTTGTCCGTGCACTACTTTGAGGAAAACAATGAATCTCTTTATACCCCATCTCCGAAAATTACTCCAGTCATCGTTCACCACCAAAAACTAAAGCAGGATTAATATGATGATACTGCTAGTCAAGGATTTCAGGAGCAAGTGACTAATTAGTTGCAGGAGGAGAAGCATAGACCTCATTCTATATATAAGTGCAAGAGATCTGTCTGCACACCTGGGGAACCACATGGATCACTTGTTCATGATTATATTCTGCTTGGGGGCTGGAGGGGGAATACCATATGTACTTGAATAAATATAATATAAGGATCATAGACTTATAGCTGAAAGGGACCTTAGAGATCATTGATCTCACTCCCACATTTTACAGATGAGGAAACTGAGGCAAAGGGAGGTGAAGAGAACCACCAGTTTAGCTATGTCAAGCAGCCAGCCTGCCTATATACAATATCCAGGTTCTATAGTTAGTCTCCATGGTCAGTCATTACAGTGGGGGGGGGGGGGGTAACAAATAGGAATGGGATCTTCATTTCACTGGTTTCTATCAAATTCCTCATCCATGAAACAGACTCCAAGAGATGCTGAGAATAGTAATCCCAAAGACCAAGTCTACCTTACACATAGGATGCCCTCTAATAGGAAAATACAAAAAAACTGTAACAGCTGGGGGAAAATCCTCACTAAGAAGTTGGATGACAAGGTGTGAATCATATCAGTTAGTACAGCGAAATGTGAAAATAGGTGTGCAGAGTGTGGGACCTATTTTTCAACTCCACATTCAATTCAACAAGCATTTATTAAGCATTTTAAATATTCAAGGTACTATGAGTTAAGCCCTGGGGAAACAAACACCAAAAAGCCACCCTTTCCCTCATTGAGCTTATATTCTACTGGGTGTGGGGGTGAGGAATGATACCACGTGTACCTGACTAAGTCTAGTATAAGGAGCATAGATTTACAGCAGAAAGGAACCTTGAAAATCATTGAGACCAACCCCCTTCCTCATTTTACTTATGAGAAAACTAAAGTTAAGTGACCTGACCCAGCTAAGAAGTATCTGAAGCAAGGTTCAGACCTGGGTCTTCCTGATTCCAGTTCCAGCGAGTGTTCTATTCCTTACCCTGTGATGTCTCTCAGGAAAATGAGGAGAAAGAACTCAGACTATGTAGGTTATGAAAATCTTCACTGAGTAGGTGGCACCTGTGGGGAGCTTTGAATAGTTCATACTTTGTGTATTGTAGGCACACAGTCTAATGGAAACTCAACTCTCAGATTCAAGTGAGCCTGGAAAGGGACAGAGCTGGAAAGGACCTTAGAGATTTTTTGGTTACAGGACTGTTGGATTTAGAACAGGAACGGACCTTAGAAAGACCTAGTCCTTGAGGCCCAAAGAGCTTCAGTTACTTGGCACAGATCAGAATCCAGTTCTCTTGCCCACCAAGCCAGCGCTCTTTCTCCTCTACTGCCTTATCTTAAATGCACTGTCCTGGCAAGAGGCGTCATCCAGACTCCATTGCTTTGACTGAACACTAGTATTAAATTCCTGGTACCAAACATTTCTCAGCAATTCATACTAGATATGGCTTTTTTTTTCCCCTCTCAACCCTATAGAGTTCATTTATCTCATACCTTCAGCACCCAGAAGATTCTCCCATCCTCCATGTTTCAAAAAAACAGAGGCAGAATTTGACAAGCCGTGTCTTATAAATAGCAATGTTGACACAACTTTAAATAATGTGTCATTGAGAACTTAATTATCCCACCGCAAAGCTATAATTATGAGATGCCTAGTATGTGACAGAATCTAGACCTGTGCCTCACTGAGCAGCCCTGGGTTAAGGGGTAGGGCTGCTGTTGGCATGAGATTCAAGTGACAACATCTATTCCAGTTTCTTCCAAAATGCAAAGCCCCTTCCCAGTTTGTCTCATAAGTGACATCACAGACTGTCAGAGTGGGAAGAGACCTCAGAGGCATCCTAAGTCTAACATGTACATAAGCAAGAATTCTTTGTGTAATCCCCAATGAGCACTCATCCTACCTTTGTCTGAAGGTCTCTAGGGAGAGGAAACTGAACAGCTCCTAAACCAGTACTTTCTATTGCTGGACAACTCTAATTAAGTAAGCTTTAAACACTCTCTCTCTCTCTCTCTCTCTCTCTCTCTCTCTCTCTCTCTCTCTCAGCACCTTTTCTATTCTCCATGAGCTTTCAAAGACCACTGACAATGAGTAAGTCAGTAATCATATCCACTATTTTGTTCATTAACTTGAGATGAAGTTCATCCAAGACTAATAATTTGATTTGCATTAGGCCAGTTACATGTGTTTTTGCTTTTTGTTTTTTTCCCTACCTCCTCACTTATCTTAGCTCCTATTTTCTGGTCTGTCTTTTCCAAACCAAAGATCGTTCTCTTTGATAGACAAAAAAAGATAAGGAAGTGTTGGGTAGTTCTGCCTTTTCTCTGTGTACATCCTTTATCATTGCCCAATATAACCCAAGAAGTGCAATTTCTTCTTTGAGTCTCTTCTTTTACTCCTGTTTTTAGCTTTTTCTGAGTTTTAGCACTCCTGATATTATTGCTATAGAATCATTTTACCCTTTGTGTAACCATCTTCTATTACCTGTCCTTGTCTTCATCTTCTATACATATCTTTTCAAAAGTAAAATTAGTTCCTGTACATCTATGTGAATTTCTTTAGACAGCTCCTTTTTTCCTCCCTTGTTAAAATTATTTCTGTTTACATCCTCAGGATTTCACTCTGGGGAACTTCCCATTCTTCTTGGACTGACTTCTTCTGTGTAGAATTTTAAGCCCTATGATTCTACCTATCAAAACCTACCCTTCAAAACTCTACGACATCTGCTTCCCCAACATGCAGGGGGAAGGTCAGATTTTACCTTGGCCTTCTCAGGTTCTCCATTACAAATTTTAAGATGGAAAGATCACTTCCCTCCAAGGTTCTCATTAATTCTATCTCACCCACCATTTCTCTCTTGTTGGTCAAAATTAGATCCAGAATAGCAATTGACCTCATTGTTTTCCCACCTTTTGAAGAATATTGTTGTTCATCCTCTGTTCTCAAAGAGGGCCAGTGACATTACAGGCGATGTCTTGACTTCTTCCAAGTAAACTGGATTTAAGTGAGGCAGAGCTATGCAAAGTCATCAGCCTTGTTCTCTCCTTCAGAATCATCAGAATCCAGTGGCAAGATATAGGTTGAAAAGATTAGCAATGACCTTTAATGCAATGGGGGACCTTGACCTTGTTCTTTTGAAGAATAAAATTATCATTAAAGCAAGCCAGTCTTTTCTGATTTGGGGAAAAAGAAAGCTTCAACTGATGTCTGGATAATTGAAGTGCTCCATCACTATTATTCATGCATATGTTCTAAACTTATGATGTTTTCTACATTCTTTTTCTATTTCTTCCTTCTATTCAAAACATTAATGATATAATCCCATAACCATATCAGTTCTGTTTCTTCCTATGTTAGTATTCACTAAAATGCTGTTCTTTTGCTTCCTCTTCTAAGTCCTGGTATTCCTCACATATGTATAACTTCTTAATGTTCAGTAATCCTACACAAACACACATATACACATGCACACACACACACATACACACACACACACACACACACACACACACACACACACACACCCTTAACCTATTGACCCTCTCAGAACCCTGTTCCAGTCATAAGTATCATCCTACCAAGTCTCACTGACATTCAGGAGAGCAGTATAAGAACATAAGGATATCTTTCATAAGAGTGTCTCCACTGCTCTGAAAACAGCTCAGAGCATGCAAATCCTAGCCCTGGAATATAAGAGTTATCAGACTTTGAAACACAGCATCCTCTCAGTTTTTGGCCATGCCTAAAGGGTGGTTATCCTGTGGTGGTCCAGGGTAACAAACTTCAAGGCTGCCTTTTCTCTATCCATTTGTCAAATTTCTTGAACAAAGTCGAGGTGTCATCTAAAGAGTTGTTCACTTTGTAACCATAAATACTCTTCAGGTATTGTAATGGCCTGTAATGGTAATGGGAATTCAAGGATCTTCCCTCCTTTGAAAATAAACTTTGCTCCCTAATAGGCTGATTATAGTCATGTGGAGCCTGTGGTGAGAGGAGTTTGCTGAAGGGTGGAGCAGAACCTGTGGGAAACTGAGAGTCAGAGCCAGAAAGATGGTGAGAGAGAGAGAGGAGTTCAGGCAAGGAGATAGAGAGGTTTGTGAGTAAATATTGATCTTACAGTGGTTTGTGGGAAGGTTAAAGGATGATGTGGTTCTCTGC
Source organism: Pseudochirops corinnae (assembly GCA_028646515.1). NCBI lineage: Eukaryota > Metazoa > Chordata > Mammalia > Diprotodontia > Pseudocheiridae > Pseudochirops > Pseudochirops corinnae. Next base: position 308,756,456 of record CM053585.1, on the reverse strand, counting down.
TACATTGTGGTACGTTAACTTTTATGTTGCTATGATGGATTCAATTTTCTGAAGTTGAGATTTGTTTTTCTGGTGTCTAAGTAAATGTCTTGGTTCTGTCTTCTATGTGGAGAATCTGTTATATTTTGTGATTGAGCACTATATGGGAATATTTATATTCATGGTCAGTGCCATAAATATTGCATTGGTACTACATGGGCCTAAACTTGTAGAAGAGCAGGAGAAATATCAGGACCCAGGAAAACAAAGTCCCAAGGGCTGAAGAAAGTAGACAATGAAAAATCCTATTAGCAATTCAGCTTCAGACTGGGGTTACAGGGCCATCATATTAGGATACTTGCCATCCTCCTAACTCTCATACAAACGTTATGCTAAGCATTGGAAGGATCCAGTAGGAAGAAACAAGGTCTCCCCTTAAGACCCGTGTGACCCAGGGCCATGTAACTTCCCTGCATCTCAGTTTCTTCTTTGTAAAATGAGGCAGTTGGACTATATGACCTCTGAGGTCCCTTCCAGCCCTATATCCATGACCTTCAATGTCTGCTTCTCAGGCAGGTCTGAGAACAAATGAAACATAATCCTAAAAGGGACTTTAGAGTAATCCCTCATTCCACCCCACCCTCAGGGGTTTTCCTTCCCAGAATCACACAGCAACTTCAACAGGTGAAATTAAAGAATGACAAATTAGAAGACACAGAGAAAAGATGTTCAGCAAACTGTTCAGGACATGAGTCCAAAGATGAGATAAGGCAAGATCAGAATTAAGGAGACCCTGATTAGCATAACTGCAGCTTCCCTTCAATTAATTAGGAAGCCCTTCAGCGACAGGTAGTGATTGAGAAAGTGATGATGGATACACTCAATTAGTTCTTTACAAGCAGCCGTGCCAAGGTCTCAGCTGGGAATAATAGTTCATAGCTAATGATCAATGACCCAGACCTGGGACACAAATTAGGAGTGACAGGGAGTGCCATGGAGCAGGTTCCCAGAAAATCAGAGATGTAGGAGTCTCAGGGATCTCCTAGGAAAGAGTCACCTGCCAATATACAGAGGAGATATCCTGCTTCAGCAAGGCCAGAAGATCCATTCTGAGCCAGGGGAGAATGGACTAAAATACTCAGATGTGCTAAAGGGACTGGAATAGAACAGATTCCAAGGGGAGATTTCTTTCTCTCACAACCAGGAGAATTTTCTCCTGTGGAGTTTCCTATTGCCACTTTCAAGCCTTGAGCTGACATCTACTTCCTGTTCAAACTTGGGCAAGTAACTTCACATCTACTGCCTGAGTTTATTCATATGTAAAGAGAGAGTTGGACTAAATGGTCACCTAGGCCCATTCCAACTCTAAATCCAGGGTCCCAGGATATTTTAGAGGGGTTAAAAAACCTTCCTCCAAAGTTAATTGATCCCTTGGTGACCTGAAAGAATGAATGTACCTCCTTTGGGGTCTGAGGTACTAACAGGAAGGGATAATAGGATCATAGATCTAAAGGTGGAAGGTACCTAGAAACTATTTAATCCAGCCTTCTCATTTGACAGAAGAACTGAGACCAAGAGGGATAAAGTGATTTGCCCAAGGTCACACAGGTAGTATCAAGAGATGGAATTTGAACCCACTTCTTTACTATCCTAGAACCAAGATTCTCCCTAAACAGAACTTCTCCCTTTTGAATAATCCATGTCTCCTACCAAAGATAATCACTAGAAACTATTGTTCCATCCTCTGGGAGTTATTATTCTGACCTTCTGCTCTGTGAGTCCCACCTCCTGAGAGGAGATCTTGACCTATGACCCTTCCTGGGTTTTCCCCTATCATCATAAAAATGTGGAAAATTTTTCCAGAACACATCACCCCATTGGTAAACCTAGAGGTGTACTAAATGGCTCCTAATGTCTCTTCCAGCCCCAAATCCATTCTCTATGATCTGCAGAATCTACGTCAGTATTAATAAATATCATCCCTCTAAACCTTGAAGGATCCATAAGTTATACCAGTCGTGTGTTCTAGGAATACGAATACAAGTTGAAAAGTCCCTACCCTCAAGGAGTTTACGTTCTAAGCCATGCAAACTGTTTTGCCTTAGGAAAGGAAGAGAACAAGTAACATGCCTTCTTTTCCAGCAAATGACTTCATTTCTTGCTTTACAAAGAAGATGGAGACCATTCAATGTGAGTTTCCTCAGACCTTCCGTTTCCCCACTCATCTTGTCCTCTCCTCTATTCTCAGAGGAAAAAGTAAGCCTCCTCCTTACCAAGACTAAACCTCTCATCTCTTGGGACTTTAGCCATCAATCATATACTCACTTTATTTCATCTTTCATCTTTTCCTCTTCCCTGGGTCATTATATTCAGACTGAAAATATGCTCAAGTTCTTCATACTTTAAAATATCTTCTTGACCTTGTCACTGTAATTGTAGTGAAATTTGAAGATCCCTCTGTATTGGAAAGCTAAGAGGTACTTAGCACCTAGTTTCAAATTAAGCCTCTGTTAAAGAAACAGAAGGTATGAAACCCTGTTGCTGACGTAACAGGAAGGGCCAGAAAAGGGAACCTCTGTTGCTGAGGTAACAAGAAGGGGCTGAATAGGGAGGAGCAATATTGTATATAAGGAAAAACACTAGCTAGGAAAGTCAGAATTTCCTGGGAATTTGTGGTGGCAGAGCTTCTTCTGAGGAGCTGCTGAGTATGAGGGCCAACTGGAGCAGCTGAGATGCTGCTGAGGATTTCTGAGGACCCATCAGAGCTTCAGAAGACTGAGGAAGCATGACTATGGTGTCAGTATTTCATCTGTTTGTGGATTTGTTAAACCTTGACTTCCCAAGGATAGATACTGTGAAGGATTTAAGGTGGACTAGACACTGTGAGCTCTACTGTGGAAAAGGAACTGCATAGAGAGCTGGACAAGGAACTGGGAGCTGTCTGCCTTTGAACTCAGGTGGCATTTGGGCGGGAGCTAGGACCATGGAAGAAGAATCATGGAAGCTGAAAGCCTGCCTTGAGTCAAGATGAAAAAAACTCTCTATGGGTACTGAGTAGTGACTGATGAAATTGTGATTTACTTGTGACTGAGGGGTAGATGGCCTATATATTTTCCACAGCCCATTAAGAGAGTACTGAGTAGTGACTGATGATTGAGTAGTGACTGATGATTGAATAGTAACTGATTTGTAACTTAGTGGGCCCCATGGGTGGAGGACTTTGACCTTTTGTACTTTATGGTTGAAGGATTGAGTTACTAAGTGATTGACTAAATGATTGTACTTCATTCAAAACTATGTGACCACTTCGGTGAAAACTATGTGGCCATTTTAGTGATGTTATTGTGAATGTTTTATTTCGATTTTCTGTGATAAGTTGTAACACTGTGAATGCTGTACCTTGATTTTCTGTGAATGTTTTGCTCTGGTTTCTTATTGAATAAATAAAGTTTGCTATACTATGTAATCAGAACCTTGAAAGCTGTTCACAGCACCGACCTCTGGAAAGCTGCTTGTGCTTGGCTTTATGGTCACTCTATCAAGCTCTCATCCAAATTCTTCTTTCCTTCACTGTCGTTCACATTGCTAAAAGGAGAAACCTATTCCCACTGCTTCTGCTAGTTGTCCTTTACTCATTCCTCACTCTTGAAAACTCAGCTCTATCTCCACTTCTCCATTATAACTGTGCCCTCCAAAGTCACCAGTCACCAAAGCCAATGGCCTTTTTTCTGTTTTCATCATCCTTGGCCTGTGTAGTTTTGGACAGTCTTAAGTACTACCCCCTTTTTCTTGATACCTTCTCCCTCAATGGTTCCCATGACATTGCTACCTCCTGTTTTTTTCTAATTCCTCTGAACACTCTTTATCATCTTACCATTTCTTAAAAATGTGTGCACTCCAAACTTCTCTCTTTGGCCCTCATTCTTATCTCCCTTAGTTACCTTCCTTGATGAACTCATCTACTCATACCCATGCTTTCATGCCTCTATACATATGGTTCCCAAGTCAAGAAATCTTTGAGTGCTTACCATGTTCCAGAATGGGGCAGTTGGTGGCACATCGGATAGAGCACTGGGCTTGGAGTCAGGAAGATTCATCTTCATAAGTTCAAATCATGCTTCAGACACTTACTAAATGTATGATCCTGGGCAAGTCATTTAACCCTGTTTGCCTCAGTTCCTCATCTGTAAAATGGGCTAGAGAAGGAATGTCAAACTACTCCAGTATCTCTGCCAAAAAAACCCCAAATGGGCTCATGAAGAGTTGGACAGGACTGAAACAACTCAACAACTTGTGCCAGAAATTGCATCAAACACTAGGGATACAAAGAAAGTTTAAAAGAAAAAACTAGTCCCTGGCCTCAAGGATTTCATATTTGAATGGAGGAGTTAGCACATAAACAATTATGCACATACAAGATATACACAGGCTAAATTAGAAGTAATCACAGAATGAGGACACTCACATTGAGAAGGACCAGGAAAGGGGGGGGATTTTAGCTGAAACTTTAAAAAAAAAGTCAGAGAAGCCAGGATAAGGAAAGAAAGAGAGAGAGCATCCTAAGCATAGAGAAAGTTAGGGAAAAATATACAAAGTTGGGAGATGAAGAAGGTATGTGCCAGGAATGGTAAGAAGGCCAGTGTTACTGGATCAGAGTTTGTGAAGGGGAATAGAGTATAAGAAGACTAGAAAGGTAGGAAGGGGGCAGATTTTGAAAGGTTTTAAAAAGCCAAACAGAAGATTTTATATTTGAACCCAGAGGTTCAAAGGTTATTCCAGGGAATAACTGAAGTTTATTGAATAGAGGGTCATTGGCCAGATTACTTTGGCAGTTGAGTGGAGAATGGATTGACATGGGGGATAAATGAGGAAGGGAGACCAACTAGCAGGCAATAGTCCAGGCATGAGGTGATGGACCTGAACCAGAGTGGTGTGAGTGTCAGAGAACAGAAGGTAATGTATGAAAGAAGTATTTGTTATCAAGACAAAATCACCAGAATTCAAAAATAGATTGGATATGGGCATGAAGAGAGCATGGAGTTGAGGACGGCACCTAGATTGCAAACTCGAACAACTGGGAAGATAGTTGCACCCTCAACAATAATAGGAAAATTTAGAAGATGAGGAAATTTGGTGGGAAAGATAACAAGTTCAATTCAGGACATAGAGAGTTTAAGAATTCTCACCAGAGTTCAAGACCAATATTTTCAACTGGCTGATCTACGTCTCACTTATATACAGTTATTTGTGGGCAGCTAAGTAGTGCAGAGGATAAGAGTGCCAGTCCTGGAGTCAGGAAGACTCATCTTCCTGATGAATAAATAAGTAAGTATTTACATAATGCTTGTTGACTACTTGAATCTCTGCTTCTCACTTATCCTGACCTTTCTCATATCATTTTTATCTGACTAACTCTTATGTCAGAGACTTCTCCTGATGTGAAGAGCCTAGGCACACTTTGGGGATGTCTCATTCCTCTGACACATTGTCTGACCCCCGACAATCCGGAACTTCCTTATTAGATTCTTGTCCCCTTCCGTCCCAAAAAAAAAAAAAAAAATGGTCAACACCTTTTATAAACACATAGGCTCGTGCCGTTCAAAACACAAGTGGTTTTATTTAAAATTAATGAAAACACATAGGATTTACAAACATCCATAGAAAAAAAACAGTATCCAGTGAACTACTCTTCTCTAAGAACCTGTACAAGATCCATGATTTTCAATACTGCCCTGGGTAGGGCTCCAGTCAGGAGTAGTTGGAGTCTGTTTCCCCAAAATGGTGTTCCCTTCCATTTCTTCTCTGTCTATACCACATTACATATTTCCAGAAGTTCTTACCTCTTACTCCTCTGTATAATCATCATATTTCCTTTCTTTGGGACTCAGTTTCTTCCTCTGTAACATGAGAGGAGACTTAAACAAAATGATTTCCACGTCTCCTCCAATTCTAAATCCCATGTTCCCTCTATGTGTTTGCTTTATGTGCATTCCCTAAATGTATACACTTCTCCACTGGTGCTGGGGTAACCTGTGAGAGAGTTGGGAGAGTATATCTCATGTGTCTACGGAGAAATCTTTTCTTGTCACTTAATTTACTGCTTGATTAAATATCTTTTGTTTTGAAATAGTGTGTCTTTTGGTTAACTTGTAAGTCCCCACTGGTGAAGATTGGAGAGCTATGGTTTTGAATAAGCACTGCCTCATGGAATACCCCAAACCTTGGGCAACTCTCCAAAGCATACAAGTGTTGGAGTAGCAGAAAGGTGCTACATTTATGAGAGGATTACTCCCACAGGATTTAAAATACTCATTGAATTCCTTTATTTTCCCCAAGAAAGAATTTAAAACTCCCAACTTCATTCTTCCCGCCTGCATACTCTCACCAAGCATTTTTTAAAGCATATTTTCCTTGTATTTATTACAAGCATGACTTGAGTCCAATGTTTTGGAGGTAACAGTGTCAGAAGATGTGTATTACAAAAATGAAATCATATTACATAAAAAACAATAAATTTAAAGAAAACTGAGGTCATATAAAAGCACCTATATAGAATGTGTGAATTGTATCTATAATTGTTACATCCAGATGTGAATTCATTTTTCTCACTATACTCACCCTTCCACTGAATATCCCTGTTTCTGTTGAGGGCACCATTCTTCTGGTAACCCAGTTTTGCAATGTAGATTTTATCCTTAGTTTTTCATTCTCACTTATCCCCCATCCAACCAATTACCATATCTCATCAATTCTACCCCTCCAACATGACTCTCATATGCCCCCTTCTTTCCACTCTCATAGCCACCAACTTAGTTCAGGTCCCCATCATCTCTCATCTGAACTATTAGAATGGAGGGATGATTGATGTCCCCGTAGTCTGCCTAGTCTCTCCCCATTCCAAGACACCCTCTACACAACTACTAAATTTATATTACTTTATTTCCTTTCTAACCATATCACTCTCTTGTTCAAGAAGTCTCAAAGGTTCCTCATTACCTCTAAGATAAAAGGCAAGCTTCTGTTTGGCGATTAAAGCCCACGGAGAGATATTATTGCAGAGAGATTTCTGAAGATGAGAACACTTTCAGGGGCCAACTGAGTAGTCTACTGGCTAAGAATCAGAGAAATCTGTTTGGTAATTTCCTTTTTCCTAAAGATTCTTTCTGCCTCCTTATGCCACCCCTCCTCAACTCCTGAGCAGATACTCCTATCTTCACAAATTCAGCTAAAACTTTTTAGATGTGTCTCCAAAGAGCTATTGGTAGGTGTCCCTTATCTCACAGGGAGTTAGCATGGTCTCATCAGCTACCACCAAAACTATGTGACACTTTCCTCTACAATGACTCTGGTATTACATTGTATTTATACCATTCCTTCCCTTTTAAAAGAAGAGACATCTCTATGAAAATGGGATCTGTATGTTTTGAGAGATCAGATGCTCAAGGCATCACAGTGAAGAGATTGGAGTGATCTGTGCCTGCCCAAAGGTGGCTCTCAGAAACCAGACACTTCCAGTCAGCTCATCTCGAGATAGGAAGGAGGAAAATAAGCACCTGGGAATTCAGCATTTGGAGAGCAGCTTCCTAAGCAATAGGAGCATCTTCAGAAGCCTGCTGAAAGTCATTTTCCTGTTTCCAGGCATGTGTCCCTGTGAAGGCAGAATCCAGGTGTGGAAGAAACACAATTCTCTAGGTGAGGATGGGTTTATGAAATTCTCATTGAGAGGGGATAAGGTCAGGCTATTAAAAAAGGCTGTTTCTACCTTCAGGCTCAAAGTATATTTACCAGATTTAAAACATAGTTACAAACAGAGAAAAGGGTCACACAGTCACCAAAATATTTATAGCAGCACTTTTTGCAGTTGCAAAAAAAAAAAAACCTGGGAAAAATTAATTCAGTGCCAATCGAATGGAGAATGTCTGAAGTGCTGTGCACGAATGGTAATGGAATATGGTTACATATTAAGAAACAATAAATGCGAGAAATTCAGAAAAACAAGAATTGTAGCTGAGTGAAGTAAGCAGAACCAGGATAATAATAAGTGCAATCACTACTACAATCTGGGAAAAAACCAAACCAAAAGGTGGTCAAACTCTAACTCATGGTAATGACCAATCTCAGTACCGAATTTCTAAATATATAAATATGTCTCTCCTTTCAGTAGAGAGATCAGAGACTATAGATGCAGAATATGCTAAGCATTATCAAGTATGTTCTCTGTGTCAGTTGGTTTTGCTTAAATATCTTTCTTTGTTACAAGGGATGGTTAATGGGGGATAGGGGATTTAAAGGGAAATGACTGTGGTATAAAAAAACAAAAGCCATCAATAAAGCTTTACAAATAAATAAATGAAATGTCACTGAAAAGGAGCAGCACATATATCCAACAGAACAGGCATACAAAATTCTTTTAAGAGATGGGCAGCTCCATATACGTATTTAAATAAATAATTTAAATTGTCACTAAAATAATCATTAAAATTTGTGAAGACTATAGATCTAGGGTTAAGCTGAAAGAACTGAAGATGTTTAGCCTGGAGAAGAGAAAACTCAGGGAAGATGCAGTAGACATCTTCAAGTCTTTGACAAGGCATAATGTAAAAAAGATTAGACTCGTTCTCTTTGGATCCAGAGAGATGAACTGGGGACAACTTTCTAACAAGTTGAGCTACCCAGCAGTGGAAAGGACTATCTCAGGAGGCTGAAGAGTTCCCCTTCATTCTAGGTCTTCATGGGGAGGATGGGAGACCATCTGTTGCTGTATGATAGTGGGGACTCTTTAGGGGACAACAGTTGATACAATGGACTAGATGGTAGCTGAGGTGCCTTCCAACTCCAAAATGCTGTGTCCCCAAGAGGGAATCACAAAAAGCTCTTGTAAGGTCACTTCCATGACACAACCACCCCAAACATCAATTTTCTCATCTGTAAGATGGACTAGATGGTTTCTGAGTTCCTTTCCAGCTCTGTATCTATTATTCAATCAAAGAAAATCCAGAAATAGATCCTGAATCTCACTCTCTCACTTGTGTTTAAGTTGTCAGTGGACCAGTCAGTCAATTACCATCATTAAGCACCTAAAAAGTGCCAGCACTTGTGTAAGTGCTAGGGATACAAAGAAATGCAAAAAAACAAAAACAAAAAAACCCCAGCACCTACTCACAAGAAAATCATATTCTCATTGTGGAAACAACATGCAGACATTTATGAACATATAAGATATAGGGTAAATTGGAGACAAGGGAAGGTACTAAGACTAAGATGAGATTCTAGCTGAGACTTGAAGGAAGCCAAGGAAACCAGGAAGTAGTAAGAAGGAGGAAGAGGAGGAGGCATGAGGGACAGTTAATGAAAATCCCCAGAACTGGGAGATGGAATGTTGCATGTAAAGAAGAGCAAGGAGGCCAGTGTCACTAGATCACAGAGCATGTGGAAGAGAGGAAAATATAAGAAAACTAGAAAGGCTGGAAAGAGTGAGGTTACAAAGGGACCATACAGACCCCTTGGGAAGGTTACCCTAGAAAAGAGTAGGAACCCTAACATTGGAATATCAAAGGGCTACAAGGGACCTCAGGGTACATCCAGGAATCCCCTCTACAGGAAGCAAGAGGTAGATCAGGGAGGGCCATGCAGCCTTTACTTGAGAACTTGCAGTAATTGCCTCCAAAGAACAGGTAGGATTGTCTGATGCCCAAAGAGTTTTCAGCTGCTGTGATGCCCACTGCCTTCTACTTTAAGCCTCCAAATGACTTATCTCACCCTCTCCTATCTATAAATTTGTTTTGAAAGACATTTTCCCAACTCCTTCAAAACCATTTAATGTATTAATTCTTCATCATTTATATCTTCTCATTAGATTATAATCTTTACAGTTGTTAATTTCCATTTCACTTTCTGTAGTAGCAAAAACCTACCCAGGGAAAACTGTTATTGTTGTTACTAATAACGAGTCAAAAGTAATCATCCTCAAGCTTTGTTTTCTGTGTGGAGCTTTAGTTTTGTCTAAGGACAAGGAAGGGCCCAGAGAAAGGGCAAAAAAGCAAAGCCCTATGAACTTCAGCTTGCTAATTCAGTCTATAAGGGATTGGCTCAGATGATTTGTTTGATCAACATGATGAGCTACACGTAATGTCATTGTTCTGGAGTTTTGAGACTATCTCCTTGTAGAGGGTGTGGATATGCCCACTGGCACCTTGAGAGGACTAAGGACATCCTTTGATCTAAAGGTAGATATTCAGCTAGGTATTTGCTTCAGTAAATAATGAATCAGGTGAAGGGGTTACATGTACTCCAATTTGTGCTATTTGAAGTTATAATTATGTAAAATATGATCATGGGCTCCAGAGATGGAAACATGCAGAGTAAATATAAATAAAGGTATCACTTGATTATTCACGCTAATCCTAGCTAGAGCTTAAATGACTAAGATGAACAGGTTGTCTCCCATCATTGTAGAATAGTTTGTTATCCCACAAAAGGGGTGAAGGAGCCATTGCTTTTTTGCTGACATCAAAGGAACTCAACCATCTGAAGCCATTTTGTTTGTGTTAGCTTCTTTCTAGAGTCTTTTTCTCTCTTCAAGGACCTGAAGGGAGTCTGGAACTGTGTTCAGCTCTTAAAGCCAGATTCCAGAAGATCAGGATCTCCCTTCTCATCAATTAGGCCTCTCATGCAGGCTTACAGAATTGAATAATCAGTCTCCAACAATGAGAGTTTTATGCAAGTGGTCTTTGAGGTATGGGTTACATTCCTCCCTTGGGTGGAAACTCTTTGTGGCCCCTTACAAAAATGAGCTGGCACAAAATCAAAACCTGTAATTATATAATATAAACAAAAATACCAGCTCTTTAACACAAGGGTAATTTTCCTGGTGTCCCAACCAACCTATGGTACTATTGAAACTAAAATAAAACAAATGTGTATTAACAGTACATGCAATAGACACGTCATTATATAGAGTATCACCTAAAAGGGTACTACAATGACAACATACATAACTACATACAGGACATAAATACATACACATTTCAAAAGTCCACACGTATCTTTTTTATGCAGCAATGAATCAAACCCAGTGAACGTGGCTAAATAACAAAACAAAGGTAGCTAACTGCTGCAATAACACTATCAGTAGGCATATATGTATATGTACACATATGTATACATACATATATAATACAGCTTAACTATAAGCACTAGCATATATGCAAAATAATCAACAGACATTGCTATAGCATAAAGAAACAAGCCTACTCAAACATACAGCAATTTGCTGCTTTAAACACATGCAATTACGTGCATGCACATTTCACAGGGGCAATCTCTAATATTGTTATCTAGATACAAGTATCTTCAGGTTTACCTGTCACCATCATAACTTAGCCTAGGGACTTGCCATTAGGTCTACTTCTCCTGACACTGACTGATCCATCTGTTCCTACACCTGAGCTCCACATAGGGACTCATACCCTTACCTGCAGGTGCTCTGCCCAGAAGAATATAAATTTTGATCGGGGAGACCTCACAAAGTATCTGGAGGTTTACGGGTTAGATTTCTTTTGATTTTCATTAATGACCATGCCTCAAACCTAAATCATTCTGGCTTTCACTGATTGGCCAACAATAGGTCCCAGCCCAGGCTTGGTCTTTGTTTAGGTTTTGATAGCTCAGAGTAAATGCAAATAGCAATTGTTTCTGTTTTGGACAGAAACCCTGAGTGTCTTCCCCTCCCTTGTTGTTTGTTTGTTTAACTATATAAAAGAGATCATTTTTTGCCTCATTTCTCACCTAACCTTAAGCACTGAAAGGGCTTTGCCTCAGACAAACTGAGACCTGGGAAAGACTTTGTGTGTATATATACATATATGTATGTATATGTATGTATGTTTTAAAAAGACCAAGGTCTGCATCAGGTGTCATCTCTAGTCATCTTGATCTATATTTTGCCAATGAACCTGGAAGACTCTGGAGGAGAAACAGGCTGATGACTTTGCATAGCCCTGCCTCACTTAAATTCAATTCACTTGAAAGCCACCTTCCTGCTGTCATTGGGCCTCTTCAAGAACAAAGGACAAGCGACAATACCTGAGCCAGCAGTTGGTATAAGCTGACCATAAAGATAATTATAGATTTATTTGTCTATACCTGGGCTGGCAGTCATTTAGATTGTTTATGGGTATATTCATGCTCTGTGGACTGACTCTGTGTCCTAGAAGTCTCTGTAGCACTTTTGAGTAGGAAAGAGTTGCCTCTGGGCTCAGTTCTCCTGCCTTGTAATAATATACACACATTGCCTTTACAAGTTACATCATTTTCAGTACCCATATCTGGGTCAGACTGTATTTAAATAGCTGGTGGGATCTGTCTCTTTTCTTCAGCCTTTGCATAGGTAAGCGTCCATAAGTTCACTTCACCTGCTCATTAGAAAGTCCAACTAACTTCTCTATTGGTGGCTGCTGTGAGTAATTATGATAGACCGCCCTCCATTCTCTGGCCCTATTTTGTAAGCATGCAAATTGCTAGTCTCTCATTAACTTTGTAGGATTTAGCTTTCTATCGATCAACTAACTAGTGAATTCCTTGAATGCCAACATAGGAGGAGAAAAGAATTCCATCTCCTTATTGAAGATCTTGATCTGGTCATAATGTCCTTTGTTCCTTTCACAGCTCCTCTGAGCCGAAGCTCTGGCTTGTTCATTGGTGTCTCTCAGCTTCTCCTTTAACCAACAGATGCACTGAGAGTATAGTGAGGTTACGTGTCCTCTTTTACTTCATTTGAGATACCAAAACACTAGTCTAGAGGTGGCCATGGTTCTCACCCAAATATGAGCAAGTATGGTGTAAAGCAGGATTGGGGGGCTCCTGGAGGATGACAAGGAGCAGTCCTGGACTTTTTGATACCTGCCAAGGCCAACATTTCCTTGAGAAACTTGCTCCACTTTGACCAGAATGGATCATGATGGGGAATCCACATATTGAAAAATGCTTTTCCCATAACACTTTAGCAACAGTAGATACTTTTTTGTTCATTTGTTTCTAGTTGGGTATGCTGTGCATATCTGATGAAATGGTTAGTCACCACAAAAATATGACTCATTTTGGAAAAATATTTCCTTCCAGGGATGGAAAATAAATACAGAGAAATTCCAAAGGCTTGCTGGTAGTTATGTTCTCCAGACGTGCAACATGAATTGGTAATGTTTTTCTTTATACACATTCAGCACAAGTTTCACACTTCTTGGTGACATCTGCAGCTATCTTAGAACAGTAAAATTGGTTTCTTACCAGCTCTAGGATCCTTTCTTGACCCATATGTCCAAATTCATCATATAAGGCATTCATGGCTACTGAGCTGTATCCTTTGGATGGCACCAGCTGCTTACTGGTTTCCTCTGTGGAATCAGCTATAGTCCAATCCAGCATTCTATTTCACAGCTCCAGCTTCTGCCAGTGCCTTAGAAGTAAAGTGCCTTCTGCCATCTGGAACTTCAGATGAAGAGGATCATTATTGCGGTGTTTTTTTTTTTTACTTAAAGAAAAGTATCACTTCTCTTAGTCTTTCACCAGCCATATGTTCTTGCCTCCAGTCATAGACAGACAACTGTAGTGAGGAAGATTGGTTCAATGTCACAAGATTTTATATATATGCATTTGACATACTGTCTGGTGGCAGTCCCAAGCACTCAGCTTTACTTCCTCCCAGTTCTAGTCTAGTATGTTGAGTGTCACAGATTGCTCTCACACGTCCTTTTGGATTCACCGAAGCTCTAGTGATCCATGACATTCTGGACAAAGCATATGCATCCATCTTAGTCTTACAAGAACTATATTGTATGTTGAAATCATAATTGCTTAGTGCTTCTACACATTTCTGGCAAACAGCATCCAACTTAGCAATGGTCAAGATATGACAATGAATTGTTTTCAGTCCACACTTGAGATATTATTCCATATACAAGGTCCTAGACTTAAGGGTAAGTGTAGCAAGACTCACTGTCAGTTAACATCTACTGGTAGATACATTTATGGTGATGACCACTCTCTTGGTATAGGACAGCTCACAAACCTTCCAGGCTGACATCTATGTGGAGGTTGCTCTTGAAGCAAAATACTGCATAACCACAAGACAAAGTAAAAAATCATCCACAGCTTTTGGAAAAAAAAAAAGATCCAAAACTCTCACAATTTCTTATTAAAAAAAAAAGTGACCAGGGGCAGGTAGGTGGCACAGTAAATAGAGAACCAGCCCTGGAGTCATGAAGACCTGAGTTCAAATCTGACCTCAGATACTTAACACAAAATTAGCCATGTGACCTTGGGCAAGTCATTTAACCCCAATTGCCCTAACCTTTCCCCCTCTGAAAAGCAAATAAATAAATGACCACAAGTTGTAGCTACCTTCCTGTGGATGGATTCCCACGTGGTCATTCTGTTCTTCTCAGAGTGAAAGGGTACTATGATAGAATTGTATCTATCTGTTCCCCTAAATATTATTAGTTTAGAGCAAGTTATATATCCAAGGCTTAACTCCTTTCCCACCAAATGCCAATCCTACTATGAATGCATGTAATGAATTGGCAGTGAATCCATTTATCCTAATTGGGAGCAAAACAGAAATCAGAGAAATGTACATTAGAGAATATGTACTAGACAGTACATAAAGCAAAAGAGGTTTCCCATTTGGAGCAAGGTAATTCAGTTCATCTAAGAGAGAGAATCTCAGATCTCACTCAACGGGAAATTCCCCAAAATCTCTAGTGTCATTTGCTAGGGACAAGAACATGATTGAGGTTGCTAGTTCCTCTACCATGTCAACTTCTCTCCAGTCTTTCTCTCTCTTCAGGGACCAGACGAGAGTCTGGAGCCATATGTCTTCATTTTCAAAGCTGGAAGCCAGAGGACCAGGATCTCTTTTCTCTCAAGCTCTCACCAATACCACCTTTTGTGAAGGCATGGAACATTGAATAAATAATCTTTGCCAATGAGAAGAGTTTTATGCAGATGGCCTTTGAGCCATGGGTTATATTTGTTTCATCTATTTCACCTTGTCTACAAGATACTGACTGAGGAACAGACCCAGGAATAGACACAGATCCTGATAATTAAATAGATAGCTAATGACTTCCTTGAGACTGAGGCACCTGTGCACTTGACCACTGGCCTGAGAGAAATTGTTTTAACCTCAACTTCTTAGATAAAACATAAGGGATTTCCCAAACAAAGTTTTAGACCCCGGTGTCCTAGATGAAGAAAGGTAGAGTTCAATAGAGTTAAAAAGGTAGAATTAAGTCTTCACAGATTTCCTGGGCAACCCTAGTTCAGATGTTCCTTCACTAGCAATCTTAAATTCAAGAGTCATATAATACGGCCCTTTTGGAATAAGGAAGGGAGTTTCCTGAGCAGCACCACCCTCTTGGAGAGAAGAAGATTTAACACAGAACCTCTGAGATTAAAGGAGTTATAAGAGATTTCACTTCAGCTTTTTCTATGACTGAGCTATTCAGATAGTATGGTACATCTTCCTTCCCCATTGCCTATCTTCATAACAACAGACTTCAGCATACATATCTATACTCCCTGAAATACACTAATCTCCCAATTCCTCAATTTACTTATTTCCTCCACCCTACCAAAGCTACATAAAGAGATGGTCATACCATTAATTAATAGAAAACTATCATCCACAAATGATTCACACCATAGTTGTGAACCCTAAAATTCCTTTATATAATCATCTTTATCTATTGTCATTCCATCTCTCCCTTTGACTTATAACCACAAATTCTATTCTTCATCTCCACTTTGACCTCTAATCCTGTGAGCTCTCTCTTTCCCAGGCTATTATCCCTGCCATGGTATACTCTCTCCCCTTCCTTTTTTTGACCCTTTGGTGAATCATTTGAATTCAATCTTGTCCTCTACCCTACAGTCCCTTGGCTTTCAGAAATGTCCAAGATCATAATCTCCAATCTCTTTCACCTAATATAAAACAACTATTGCTAAGGCAAAGAACAAAGTCTCATACCATCCTCATATGGTGAGGACTCAAGGGCCGCCCCCTCCTTACAGCACTGTCTCTCTTTTGTCTCTGGAATATCACCAGGCAAGGAGTCAGTCAGAAAAGTAAAACAGGCTCTAGTGAACTAGTGCCTCTTGAATGCACCCCAGTTTCAACTACACAGCCCCAGCCAATCAAAGAGGCTTCTCTTCACCACATGATTAACAGACCAGAACCAGTTACAGAATGTTTCACATGTTTCAAAGTCCACATTTGGATTACATCAGCTCCACACTCTGCACAGACCGATCAAGACTGAGTTTGTTTGCTACTATACATCTATACATCAAATATCTATGATTTCCTGTGGAAACAGTCTCCAAGTTGATTGTTTCACAGTGGGGTACAGCACCTGGTTCAGTTCACTTAGCTGTTACAAGGAACAGGGATTGTGAGCAAATCAAGCAAGGTGGCTCTCAGGTACCTGGGAAATAGGGAGTAGTGAACACCTGGTGCTTGGTCAAAGAAATATACTTTGCCAGGGAGTGAAATCATTCAGAGCACAAAGGATTGTTGCTATGCCAAGCTCAGGGCATAGCCTGTTTGCTGGGCCTCGGCTCTGTGAAACAAGTGCCTCCAAAATATTTTGACAATAGAAATGAAGTGAGAGATTATGGATGGCTCAGGAGAACCCATCTCCTCTTCTTCGTTTTCTTCTCTTCCTCCTCCTCTTCTTCTTCTCT
The DNA here is from genome assembly GCA_028646515.1 of Pseudochirops corinnae. Taxonomy (NCBI): domain Eukaryota; kingdom Metazoa; phylum Chordata; class Mammalia; order Diprotodontia; family Pseudocheiridae; genus Pseudochirops; species Pseudochirops corinnae. Next base: position 308,739,737 of record CM053585.1, on the reverse strand, counting down.
TTCTTATTCTTCTTCCTCTTCCTCTTCTTAATTTTTTTTTTCAAAAAGCTGGGACAATTTATTTTTGTCTTGTGGAGTTTTCATTTTTGATTTCTTAAAATGTAACTCTGGAAAAACAGGCTTTTAAAAAGCCCCTTGTGTTTTAAATGGAGCTACTTGCCTAAGCCTTTAAACTCAAATCATTCTAGCTTTCTTTAGAATGACCAAGAATAGGCCTAGCCTCAACCTCTGTGTCTCATTGTTTAGGTTTTGATGGCTTGGTTGGTTGGTGGGTTGTTGTCCTTCATTCTCAAAGAGGACCAAAGTGACATCACTCTATTAGAGCCAAGTTACAATGCCTCTAACTGTGGCTGATCAGACTAATACGAGCTCAGAATTCTGTACCACAGTCAGGCACAAATAGTCCATGTGAACATTTGGGGTGGATTCTCTAAATTTGCACTTGTACTTCTTTTGAACTACTTCAGTTCTGCTTTGCTCATAGAACACAGTCCCTTCTTGGATGAGGGCACACCATGCTGGGCAGTCTGGTGCAGTTTCTCCCATGACCCACAATCAATTCCAAAGTTCTTAAGAGAAACCTTGAGAGTGTCCTTATATTGCTTCTTCTGACCACCATGTGAGCACTTGCCTTGTGTGAGTTCTCCATAAAATAATCTTTTAGGCAAGTGTATATTTGGTTTGATGAAAATAATGGGAAAATTCAGAAGCTGCTAAATGAAAAACGAGAACTCCACAGGGTTTATCAGCAGGATAATCCATCCATCTCTAAGAAGGCAGTATTTAATTCCAGCAAAAGTAAAGTACAAATGGAGCTTAGAGAGATGCAGGATTCTTGGTTCAGTAAGAAGGCAGATTAAATTCAGTTTTATGCTGATAATAACAATCCAATGTGCTTTGGGGGTATTTATAGATCAAAGACCTATGCTGTATCTCAACTACTCCATGCTGATGGAGTCACATTGATCAGTGATAAGGACTTGATCCTAGAGAGATGGGCTGAACTTTTCTATAAAGTTCTCAACAGACCATCAATCAATGCTGAAGCCATTGACCCTTTATCTTAGGTTGAAGTCAATCCCTCCCTCCTGAAGTTCCAACTGAAGAAGAGGTTTGAAATGCCATTAGGCTCCTTTTGTATAGCAAAGCACCTGGTGCTGATTCTATTCCAGCTGAGATTTACAAGGTGGGGGTTGGGGGGGGCAGTATCCACTGCTCATATTGACTAAAATTTTCAGGCTTATGAGGCAAGAGGAGGTTATCCCCCAGGAATTCAAAGATATCTCCATTGTCCATCTATAGAAAGGTAAAGGAAATAGATTGTCTCGTAACAATCACAAGGGGATCTCCTTCTTAGTTACTGCTGGCAAGATTCTTGCCAGAGTTCTTCCTAATAGGCTGATCCTTTGATGGCTTAGAATAAATGTAAACTGCAATCATTTTCTGTAAAAGACAAAAACTCTGAGGATCTCCCCCTCCCAGATTGATATCTTTGGGGTAGTAAATTAGCCCTTAATCAATGAATGGGTGTGGCCTCAGACAAAATGAGACCTGGGAAATTAGAAAGGTCAGAGTCACCCATTGCATCCTGGGCTGTGGCCAGTTGTCTTGACTTTTGTCTTACCACGTAACTCTAATGACTCTGGAGGAAAGAGTGAGTCTGATGACTTTAGCTCTGCCTTACTCAGATCCAATTCACTCCCAAGTTAAGACATCATTCTCATGATATCATTGGTCCTCTTCAAGAATAAAGGAAGAACAACAACATCCTTGACATTTCACTGTACTGAAATTGCTCTCTCGAAAGGAACTGATGACTTTTGACTACTCAATCTGATTTTTTTTTCTCAATTCTCATCTTTGCTTACCCTTCTGCAACTT
>CM053585.1:308721378-308737356 GCA_028646515.1 Pseudochirops corinnae | reverse complement strand
AAAAACTGTGAAGAGAAATGAGAGTGATGCAAAAAAAAAATCATGAAAAACAAGTCAACAGCCTGCTAAAGGAGACCCAAAATATACTTAAGAAAAAAATATCTTAAAAAATACACTAACTCAAATGGCAAAAGAGATCCAAAAAGCCAATGAGGAGAAGAATGCCTTAAAAAGTCAAATTGGCCAGATGGAAAAGGAAGTTCAAAAGCTCACTGAAGAAAATAATTCTTTCAAAATTAGATTGGAGCAAATGGAAGTTAATGACTTTATGAGAAATCAAGATATTATAAAACAGATCCAAAAGAATGAAAACATAGAAGGCAATGTGAAATATCTCATTGGAAAAACCACTGACCTGGAAAACAGATTCAGGAGAGATAATTTAAAAATTATTGGACTACCTGAAAGTCATGATCAAAAAAGAACAGAGACATCATCTTTCAAAAAATCATCAAGGAAAACTGCCCTGATATTCTAGAACCAGAGAGCAAAATAAAAATTGAAAGAATCAAGTGATAACCTCTTGAAAAAGATCACTAAAAGAAAACACCTAGGAATATTATAGTCAAATTCCAAAGTTCCCAGGTCAAGGAGTATAGCAGCAAGCACCCCAGCATACCCAGGATAGCTGCTGGCACAGGTTCTTTGATCTGCTTTTCTAAAGGAAAGCAACTCAAAAAGGGTCAACAATCTTACTTTAATCAATCAATCAATCAATATATTTTTCCCCTAGTTCAGTGGAAAAAGTCACCACCCTGAACTTCAGAGAATACAAACAGAAGTTACAAGAGGGGGGCAGAAACAAGATGGTAGAGTAGAAATAGGACTTCCATGTGGCTCTGGCTTTCACCTCCTCCAATACATGTAAGAAATTACTTTAAACAGACTTTAGAGCTACAGAACCAAAAGAATGATAGAGAGAAACAATCTCCCACTGACAGAAGTCCGGCAAGCCAGGAAGAAGGGTCCATTGCAGCATGCGGGGAGCCAAGCACAATCCCAACTGAGCCTCAGTTTTAGCCCCAGGGTGGCCCTGACCAGCTGCAGCTGGAGCAGACTTCAAGAGAGAAAATCACCAGCAGCTATGGCAGTTTCCAGACTTCTCAATCCACAGATGCCAAGGATGAAGTAAAAGGTCAGTGTGGAACCTTGCTCAAACAGGGGGAGTATGGTCCAGCTGCTACCCCTGGAGTGAGAAATGGAGGAGGTGTAGTGACTGTAGCCACTGCCACATGGCTACTTCTGGAGCTCCTGGCCTGAAGATTGTAGGGTGACCAAGAGATCATTTAGAGGGTAATTGTTCTTGCTTTGACCTATTTGGATCCAGTTTGCAGTCTTGGGTGGTGGTCCTGGGGTGTGTGACCAATGAGTCAGAGCATGTAGGGGCTGTAGAGAGGGCACCCATCTAATAGCTCTGGCAGCTGCAAAAACCCCAGTGAGTTGGGACATAGCTTTCTCCAATTTGGAAGCAGAGTTCTACGGTGGCAAAGAGCTCAAAAGTCAAGTAATTGGCTGCCGATATTAGTAAGCAATGGAAGCACAAACAGATGATAGAATCCTTTCTGGGGGACAAAAAGGATCAAGGCATGGAGCGGGGGAAAGACATTGAAGTCAGAACTCCAGCATCAAAAGCCTCCAAGAAAAATATGAACTGGTTACAAGCCATGGAGGAGATCAAGAAGGATTTTGAAAATCAAGTAAGAGAAGTGGAGGAGGCAGAGCCAAGATGGTGGCATAGAAGCAGGAAAACTCCATAAGTTCCCCCCATAACCACCCCAAATACCTATAAAATACAACTCTAAACAAATTTTAGAGCTACAGAACCCACAAAGTGACAGAGAAAAACAAATCTCCTGCTGAAGTCAGCCCAGCAGGCAGACAGGAAGGGTCCATCGTAGAGTGCTGGGAGCTAAGCCTAGCCCCAGATGAGCCTGTGGTTTTAGCCCCAAGGTGGCCCTGACTAGTAGCAGATGGAATGGACTTCAGGAGAGTGGATCACCAGCAGCAGTGGTGGCTTCCAGAAATATCAACCCATAAATGCCAAAGACAAAGTAAAAGGTCAGATTAGAACTCTATTGGAACTGGAGGGAACACAATGTGGTCCGGTCTCTGCCCCCAGAGCAAAAAGCGGCAGAGGTGCCGCGGCCATGCAGCTGCCTCCATGTGGCTGCTTCAGAGCTCCTGGCCTACAGATTGCAGGGGAACCAAATGACCATTCAGAGGGTGTATCAGCAATGCAACATTCACAATGCCTACAGTAACTATAAGTATGCTGATATGGTTATTAATCACAAAATGTAACAGGCTCTCTACATAAGAAATATAGCTAGAGCATTCATTTAAATACCAGAAAACTGAATCCCAAAACTGGAAAGTCAAAGCCAACACAATAGTTACAAAGATGGCACACATAGTTAAAGTAGTAAACACCCACATTCTCAAGCCTTCAAAACAGGACAGGCTACCTCAGGCAAAGATCTTCCTCTCCTCATGCACACAACTGCTCAGCATCCAGGCAGCTTGCCCCCAGCAGCTCTGACCCCCAGCAGTTCCTGTCTCTGGCAGTCCTCAGCAGGAGTACTTAGCAGAGATTCTGGCCCGCTCAAAGAAAAAGGAATTCGCAACTGCAGCCGCTGCCTAGGCCACCGCTTCCAGTCAGCACCACACGCAGACTAGCTTGGTTCCAGCATTCTCTTGCTCCACCCCTTCCTGCTACATCAGCAAGTTCAAGGGGTATGGAAGATCTTCAAATCCCAGTATCAGTACAGAGGGTAATTACTCTTGCCTTAACCTGCCTTGATCTGGATCACAGTTTTGGGTGATGGTCCTGAGGTGTGTGACCAGTGAGCCAAAGTTTGTGGGGTCAGCAGGGAGGGCACCCAACTAATAGCTCCAGCAGCTGTGAAAACCCCAGGATTTTGGGACAAAGCTCTCCTCTCTGGAAGCAGAGACATACTGTGGCAAAGAGCTCACAAGTCAAGTAATTGAGTGGCAACATGAGCAAGCAAAGGAAGCAAAGCAAACACAGCAATCAAACCATAGATTCTTTTTTGGAGGACAAAAAGGATCAAAGCATGGAATGGGAGGAAGACAACATAGTCAGAACTCCTGCATCAAAAGCTTCCAAGAGGAAGGATTCAAGAAGGATTTTTAAAATCAAGTAAGAGAAGTAGAGGAAAAATTGGGAAGAGAAATGAGGATGATGCAAGAAAATCATGAAAACAACCTGATTGAAGAAAATAACACCTTAAAAAATAGGTTAACTCAAATGGCAAAAGAGGCCCAAAAAGCCAATGAGGAGAAGAATGCCTTAAAAAGCCAAATTTGCCAAAGGGAAAAAGAATTTCAAAAGCTCGTTGAAGAGAATATATATGTATATATAGGAGGGTATATGTGTGTATGAATATATATGTGAGTGTGTGTATATATGTGTACAGGTATACATAGACAGAGGGCACAGGATCAATTGCATTAAAAGAGATGATATTTTAAAAATAAAATTAGAGGTGAGAAAGGAATATAATGAGAGGAGATAGGGAGAGATAAAATAGGGTAAATTATCTCATATAAAAGACACAAGGGAAAAGTGTTACAATGCAGGGGAAGAATAGGAAGGCAAAAGGGAATGAGGTCAACCTTATTCTCATTGAATTTGGCATAAGGAGGGAATAACATACACATTAAATATCTTACCCTATAGAAAAGTAGGGTGGAAGGGGATAAGAGAGGGAATGCTAGAAGGGAGGGCAGATTAGGGGGAGGGTAGTTAGAAGCACACACTTTTGAAAAGGGGCAGGGTCAAAGTAGAAAATAGAACAAGTGAGGGGCAGAATAGGATGGAGGGAAATATAGTTAGTCTTTCACAATGTGATTACTACGGAAATGTTTTGCATAACTATATATGTATAACCTATATTGAATTGCTTGTCTTCCCAGTAGGGGTGGGTGAGGAGGGAAGAAGAGAGAGAATCTGGAACACAAAGTTTTAAAAACAAATGTTAAAAAATTGTTTTTACATACAACCAGGAAATAAGATATACAGGCAATGAGGTATAGAAATCCATCTTGTCCAACAAAAAAGTAAGGGGGAAAGGGGAAAGGGGAGTGATGGGGAAGGAAATAAAAGAGGGCAGGCTGAGGGAAAGGGTATTCAGTATGCTTGCCATCTTGAAGTGAGGGTTGGGGAGAGATGGGGAGAAAATTTATAATTCAAAATTTTGTGGAAATGAATGTTGAAAACTAAAAATTAATAAATAAATTTGGGGTGGGGGCAGAGGAAGAATTCCTGGAAGAGTCAAAGAGAGGTACAGGAAAATTTAGGAAAAGAAATGAAAGTGAAGCAAGAAAATTATGAAAAAAAAAATAGCAGCTTCATAAAAAGAGGTACAAAAAATACTGAAGAAAATAACACATTAAAAATCAGAATTGACCTAAAGGTAAAAGAAGGACCAAAAACAACAATGACAGCAAGAGCAACAAGAAAGAAAAAAAAATTAAAAACCAGAATTGGCCTAATGATAAAAAGAGGCATAAAAATTCACTAAACAAAGGAGTTCCTTAAAAATCAGAATTGGTCAATTTTGGAGGTGTGGGGACAGAATAGCTCAGTACAGAAAAGAATTCCTTCTAAATTAGAATTGGGCAAGTGTGAGTTAATGACTCCATAAGTTTTCAAGAAACAATAAAACAAAGTCAAAAGAATGAAAAAATAGAAGAAAATGTGGAATATCTCATTGTAAATGCAACTGACCTGGAAAATAAGTCAAAGACAGATCATTTAAAAAGTGGGGCAGCTAAGTGGTGGAGTGAATAGAGCACCAGCCCTGGAGTCAGGAGGACCTGAGTTCAAATCTGGCTTTAGACACTTGACACACTTACTAGCTGTGTGACCTAGGACAAGTCACTTAACCACAATTGCCTTGCCTTCCCCCCTCCAAAAAAATTATTGGACTATCTGAAAGCCATGATCAAAGAAAGAGCCTAGACATCACATTTCAAGAAATTATCAAGGAAAGCTGTTCTGACATCTTAGATCCAAAGGGTAAAATAGAAATTGAAAGAATCCACCATCACTTCCTGAGAGATATCCCAAAATAAAACCTCCCAGGAATATTATAGCCAAATTCCAAAGCTCTCAGGTCAAGAAGAAATATTGCAAGCAGCCAAGAAAGAAACAATTCAAATACGAAGGAACCATAGTTAAGATCATACAAGATTTAGCAGCTTTCACATTAAATGAATAGAGTGCTTGGAATATGATATTCTAGAAGGCAAAGGAGCTGGTATTACAACCAAGAATAACCTACTCAGCAATGTAAGTATAGTCCTTCATGGAAAAAAAATAGATATTTAATTCAATAGAGGACTTCCACACATTCCTGATGAAAAGACCAGAGCCTAATAAAAAATCTAGGATTCAAATAGAAGATTCAAGAGAAGCATAAAAAGGTAAACATGGAAGAGTGATTATAAGGGATTCAATAAAGTTAAACTGTTTACATTCCCACATGGGAAGATGATACATGTAACTTCTAAAAACTTTACTATTATTAAAATAGTTAGAAGGAGTCTACATAGACCAAGGGTATGAGTCAATTATGTGGGGATTATCTTTTTAAAAATGTAGAGGTAAGAAAAAAGGATGTACTGGGAGGAGGGGGAAGGCAGAATGAGAAAATTTTCTCACATAAAACAGACATGCAAAGAAGAGCTTTTATAATGGAGGGAGAAATAAAAGGGTGGGGTGGAAGGCAATGTTTGAACCTCACTTTCATCTGAATTGGTTCACAGGAGGAAAGACTACATATTTACACACTCAGTTGAGTATAGAAATCTATCTTACCCAATAGAAAGATAGGAGAGGAAAGTGCTAAGAGATGGGGAGAGGGGAGAGGGAGGGGGCACTAAGATGAGAAAAAGGTAGTAAAAAGGAGGATGAATTAAGGAAACCAGTACAAGCAAAACAGCCTTTTGAGGAAGTACAAGATAAAAAAAAAAAGTGAGAGAAGGATAAACAGAAGAAATAAGATAAAGGGAAATATACAACAATCATAACTATGAATATGAATGGGATGAGCTGACCTATAAAACAGAAGCAGTTAGCAGAATGGGTTAAAAACCATAATCCAACAATATGTTGCATACAAGAGACACACCTGAAACAGAAAGAGTTAAAATAAAGAGCTGGAGCAGAATCTATTGTGCTTCAGGTGAAGTAAAAAAAAAGAAAGTAGGGGTAGCAATCCTGATCTCAGTCAAAGCAAAAGCACAAATAGACTTAATTTTAAAAAAATCGGGGAAATTACATTTTGCTAAAAGACAATGAAGTAATTTTTTTAGTTACAAGTTTCTCTGATGAGGGCCTTATTTCTCCAATATGTGGTGAATTGAGTCAAATTTATAAAAATGAGATTCCTCAATTGGTGAATGGTCAAGGGATAATAACAGACAATTTTCAGAAGAATAAATTAAAATTATCTGTAGTCATATTTTTTAAATGCTCTAAATCACTATTAATGAGAGAAGAGCAAATTGGAACAACTATGGAGTACCACATCACATCTATCAGAAAAGATGAAGGCTGGAGGGAATGAGGGAAAATAAGTACATTAATGAACTGTTGGTGGAGTTGTGAAATGGTTCAACCATTCAGGTGAACAATTGGGAACAATGCCCAAAGAGCTGTGAAACTTTGCATACTCTTCAATTCAGCAATACTACTACTAGGTCTGTACTCCAAAGTGATCAAGGAGAAAGGAAAAGGATCTATGCATATAAAATATTTATAGCAGCTCTTTTTGTGATAGCAAAGAATTGGAAATTAAGGGGATGCCCATCAATTGAGGAATGGCTGAACAAGTTGCAGCATATGATTCTGATATGTAATTGTGACATATATTGTATTATAAAAAATAATGAGAAGATGTTTTCAGAAAAACATGACAGGATCTATATGAACTGATGCAGGATGAAATGAGAGGAACCAGGATCTCATTGTGCACAGTACCAGCAATGTTGGAATGGTGATCAGCTTTGAAAGACTTGACTATTCTTATCAGTACAATGATCCCAAGACAATTCTAAGGGACTCATGAAGAAAAAATGCCATCCACCTCCAGAGGGAGAACTGATGTACTCTGGTTTGAAATCAAAGAATAATATTTTCACTTTTTTTTTGTCTTTTTTATGAAGTGATTAACATGGCAATATGTATCATATGATGTCACATGTGTAATTAATATCATATATTTTGCCTTCTCTGTGGGTGGGGGAACAATGGGATGAAGGGAGAGAATCTGAAACTCAAAATTTTAAAAGAAAGTTAAAAATAAAGAAATAATAATTGTTAAAAGCTGCAAACTATCAAGAGCTATATAAAAGATGGCTCCAAATCACTAATAATAAGAAAAATGTAATTTTTTTTAAAAAAACAGCTTTGAGATTTTAACACAACCATCAAAGATGACACAAGAGGTGAATAGTCAGTGTTAGAGGGGAATCATGGAAAGACAAACTTACTAATATACTTTTGGTGGAGCTATGAATTGGTCAAAACATTCTGGCAAAAAAAAAAAATGAAATTATGTGAGAAAAGTCACCAAACTGTTTATAACTTTTGACCCAGTGATTTTACACCTGGGAGTATAACAGAAAGATGGAAGAATTACAGAATTATTGAAGTCACAAATTGCTAAAAGGGATCTCAGCTACCCATGTATACATGAAACATATACATGTATACATGAAACACATCATAAAACAATAGCTAATATTTATTTAGCACTTTAAGGTTTATAAAGGGCCTTTTCTATGTTATCTTGTGTGATTTTCACAACAATCCTGTGAGGACAGTGCTGTTGTTATGTTGTTAAACAGATGAAGAAACTGACAGTGGAAGAGATTGTAACTTCCTCAAGATCACTCAGTCTGTAAGTGTCTGTAAATTACAAATTACCAATCCTATAAGGAAGGATTTGAATTGAGTTCTTCCTCCCACTGAAGAGGGTGTTATTTCTCTAATATGTGGAAAACTGAGTCAAATTTATAAAAATGAGAGCCATTCCCCAATTTATGAATGGCCAAGGAATAAAAACAAAGTTTTCAGAATAAATTAAAGCTATCTATAGTCATATTTTTTAAATGCTCTAAATCACTATTGATTAGAGAAGGGCAAATTGGGACAATTCTGGAGTGTCACAGCACGCCTATCAGAAATGACAATGCTGGAGGGAATGAGAGAAGTCCAGTATTACATCCACTATGCTACCTTCCAGCCTCATCATATCCAACAAGAGTTCATTCAGACTCTGCTTGAAGACCTTCAAAAGGGGAAACCCACCACCTCTCAAACAGCCTATTCCATCACTGGGCAGCTCTGACTGTTAGGAAGTCAGAGCCCCTGGCACTTAGTATCTGTATAACTCTGAGAAGGTCATTTAACTGTCTTCCTCAGTTTCATCATCTATAAAATGGAAATAACAGCACCTACCTCCCAGGGTCATTGTGAGAATGAGATGAGGTAATGCTTCTAAAACACTTTGTGAATCTTAAAGTGTTATATGGAATTTCAGATATTATTATTATTATCATAATGAAATGTTTTCTTCTACTGAGCTTAAATCTCTTTCTGCAACTTTCACCCATTCTTTCTACTTTTGACCTCTGGGGCAAATGGATAATTTTTTTAAATTGTTTTTAAAAACTTCTCTTGAATATTCTCCTTTCTCTCCTCTGACATTGTCATCACTCTAGTGCAGACCTTTCATCACCTCACACACGAAATATTGCAGTGGCCTCTTGTTTGATCTTCCCAAATTAAGTTTCTCTCCTAATCCATCTTCTCAGTTGTCAAGGTGAGTTTTCAGTCTGACCATGTCACTGCCTATTCAATCAACTCCAGTGGCTCCCTTTTATCTTCAAAATCAAATATAAAAATCTCTGCTTGGTTTCATGACCTGGCCCCTTTCTATCTTTTTTGTCTTCTTATAACTTATACCCCTGCACATACTCTGTGAACCGCTGACACTGGCCTCTCTGCTATTCCTCACACACAACTCTCCATCTCCTGACAGAGTATTTTCACTTGTTATCCCTCATTCCTAGAATTCATCTCCCTCTCCTAGATTCCCTGACTTCATCCAATTCTTAACCAAAATCCCTCCTTCTATGAGAAGCCTTTCAGAGTCTTCCTTCATGTTACTGGCTTCCTTCTAAGACTACCCCCAATTTTGGTCCCCAAAGTCTTAGTGTAATTTTAAACTATCCAAGCTTACTAGCTTAAGCACTAAACACATTGTGTACCTGGGCACTGCATTAAGATTTTGGAGACAATTCTGTGTATCTGTTTGTTCTTGGATGTTTATGCACATTGTCTTTCCCCATTAGACTCTGAGTTCTTTAAGAGTGAGGGATCTTTCACCTTTCCTTACAACCCCAGGACTTGGCACAGTGCCTGGCACATAGTAGGCATTTAATAAATGTGAGTTGACTATCTAACTGTGACTCATGCCTGAAATGATCTCCTTCTTCCCCTCTGCCTAATAGAATTTTTAGCTCTCTTCAAAGAAAACTTAAGGTAAGATCTATGGGAGACCTTTTCAAATTACCCCAGTAGCTAAGTGCTCTTCATCTTACTCCTCAATTCCTTTCTATTTATTTTGTATACATTTAGTATAAAATTCTTTGTTTATACATTCTCTTCAGTAAAATGTAAGCTCCTTGGGGCAGCTAGATGACACAGTGAATAGAACACTGGTCCTAGAGTCAGGAGGACCTGAGTTCAAACCCAGCCTCAGACACTTGACACAATTACTAGCTGCGTGGGCAAGTCACTTACTCCCAATTGCCTTGCCTTTCTCCCTCCAAAAAAAAAATGTAAGTTCCTTGAGGGTAGGGACTGGGTTTTTTTTTTCCTTGTCTTGTCATCGTTTCCCTATAGCTTCATACAGTGCCTAGCAAGTGTTTATTTCTTGTAGAATCAAATTTAAGCCTAAATTGTTCCAAAAGGTAGATATGGCCACAGGAGTTACTCTGACTTACAGCCAATAGGTGTTTCCTTCCTCTGCAGACATTGATGTTACAAATTGTGATATGTGGTCAGATTTCGTAGTACCTGCCTACAGCCTCACTTCCAAGTGAATTGTTAGAGGACTCCTGGAGGTGTTAATGAGCTAGAAAATAGCACAGTCAAAAAGGATCTCACCCATTCCCAGCGGAAAGTGTGAAATATTTCACTCCTATTTTAAAAAATCTCTCTCCTTTCGATTTAGCAACAATAAACATTTTTTTAAGCATCTAATAAGGTCAGGGTACTGAACTAGGAAAGAAAAATGGAAACAGAGAGGAAAATCAGCCTTCACCCTCAAGATTACATTCCACTGTGGCATATACAACATTTAAAATCAGTCACTGTCTACATTCTGAGCCCCAAAGCCCATTGCTAAGGGACTCTCTCCTCACTGATGAATTTCAATGCCCTGAGCCTGCAAGGAAGGGTGCAGAGGAGTTGAGGAGAACAGGAGAGGAGAGATTCAGTCTCTTGAGGCTCTTCACTCTTTTCCAACTCTTGAATCTCTTTTGGTTCATCTTCTGACTTCTCTCCTTAGACTCTTGAAAGATTAGAAAAAGACTCAGGAAAGAAGCCAATATGATAGGAGCTGGCAGTCACTGTCATGTCCCTCCCTACCTTACTATACTAGAGACTTTGGAGAATTTTTCATTTATAGGGGAGAATGCTGAGATCAGGATCTCTCTGTCTGTCTCTGTCTATCTCTGTTTCTCTGCCTCTGCCTCTGTCTCTCTTTATCTATCTGTCTCTGTTTCTCTGTCTCTCTGTCTCTCCTTCTGTCTCTGTCTGTCTGTCTGTCTCTGTCTCTGACAAGCTGGAAAGGATCCACAGGATAGCCACCAGGAAAATAATAGTGACTATAATTTACATAGACCTTTAAAACTTCGAAGTCCTATACATATGAAATCATCTCACCCCATTTTAGCTTTGATAACTGGGTAAGAACATGTTTCAATCAATCAATTATACCCAGGCCTCAGACTAAGTGCCAAAAGGTCTTTGAACTGGAATAACATTCCACAAGAATCATGCTTAGACAGGCTGAGGAAAATCTTGCCATACCTCAGGTGTCATCTATAAATTATAAAGCAAGTTGAGAAAAGAATGAATTCTAGCAATCTGAGCAAGAACTTTCCAACACAGCCCTAATGAGTAGTATGAGAGAGGAAAAGGAGAAGCCTTGGTCAGATTTCCTTCACCTCTTTACCTCTTCTCCCTCCTTTTTTGACTCAAGGAGGATTTTGTGAGCTTCAAAGGGTCTAGATAGAGGATTCTGGATTTCTCATCAGTGTCTTAAATCAGTGATATCAAACTCAAATAGAAACAAGGGAAACTAAACCGTATGCAAGGATCCCTGCAGGCCACACATTCATTTAAAAACTATACATTAACATTATCTATGTTCTGCTATATTTTTGTTTTGTTAAATATTTCCCAATTACAATTTAATCTGGTTTGGACCACACTCATGAGGATGCATATGACCCACAGGCCATGTGTTTGACACTCTGTCTTGGAGGAAACTGGGATCAGTTGACAGCAGTGAAGAGCATCCCAATGATGAGAAAAAATAACTTCCAGCAAGCAGGAGCTGTGAGTTACCCCTTTGCCATCTGTGCTGTCTTATATTGAACCCACTTTTCCCTGTACTCTGTGTGTTTTTGTAGGAATTGCCTCACTGGCTTTAGGGAGAGAGGAGAGGAGATATTTTGTACCAGTTTTTGGTTTTTTTTTTTTGCCATGCTACCTTAATATGTACCCCTTTTCTAAAAGCTACTGAAGAATGGCTGTTTAAAACCTAAAATGATGTTCTACTGATACTCTTGGGAGGAATCCCACCTGGGGGTTACAGTTAATGTTAATAGAAAATCAGCCTCAGTTCCTCAGGAGTATCCACTAGACCAGAGATGGGGAACCTGCAGCCTCAAGGCCACATGCAGCCTTTTGACTAAGTCCGAGTTTTATAGAACAAATAATGTTATTAAGGGGATTTGTTCCATGAAGTTTGGATTCAGTCAAAGGGCCACACTTGAGAACCTAGAGGGCTACATATGGCCTTCTGGCCACAGGTTCCCCCACCCCTGCCTAGCCCCCTGAAGGATGGTGGGGTATAACTGGTAAAGCTCTGAGGATATGGTTTATCAGTGGGAATGGGAGTTTAAATAAGGGTCTTCAGAGCAATGATGAGGGATTTTTTTTTTTAAAGCATAATGCTTCTCCCATACTATAGCCCTTTTAATACTTGAAAATTGCTGGGGGAGAAGCATTAATTTAGTTTCAACTATACGGATGCAAAACATAAGTAAACAGCTCCATCCCAACCATCAAACCTTCTGATTTTATTGCGATATTTCTTGTTTTCTCATCAGGTCACTGAAGTCTCTTTACTCCATTCTATTTTTCAAGGAGTCTGCTACTTGAGTAAGGTTTTTCACTTTTTATTCTAAGCAATTTATTTTCTTTTCAAATTGTTTTTGCCCACATTCTAACTTAACTTCTAATTCTAATTCTAATTTCATTTTCTCTCTTACTTCATTTTTTCCAAGTCACTTTTGTAGTCTTTGTGGCTAAATAATTTTTTGTCTTGGGCTTTGTTTGTAGTTTTTGTGGGATTACTGTCCTCTGGGTTTACTTGTAAAGCTTCTCTCAATCCACAGTATTTCTTCAGTGTGTCTGACATTTTTTTCTTGTTTACTTGTATTTTCAATCTAAAGGGATATTGTTCTTTGGTCAGTCCCCTCAGGCATTCCTGGATAGATTGGATAGTACTTGTTTTGTCCTGCTCCCTTTTTAGTCTGGATTCCACTGCCATTGGTAATCCAGATAAGGAGGCTGTTATTAGACACACACACACACACACACACACACACACACACACACACACACACACACACATACACACACACCGACTGAATTCCTAGTTTCTGTCTCAGCCTTCTTGCAGTCCTGTTTAGCTTCTGGTCTCAGTCAGACTTTGATCCTTCTCCTTGTATAATCTCTAGTCAGGAGAGGGCCTCATCCTCGGCTGTGGCTCTAAGGGAATGTTGGAAATTACATTGGTTTCAGGTCTCTTCCATCATCCCTAGCGCTGATGCCCAGGTGCTAAGTTGGTTCTGTATCCTGTGCTTCTTAATGCATCCAGGAGTGAACAGTCGGGTCTTGTCTTTCTTCAGAGTAATCTATGAGGGATGTTTCTATCCTTGCTTCTATTCTGATAAGTCAGGGTTATCATTTCATTTCAGGTCTCTGACTACTAAAATTCCTCATTCCTTGCAACCCCCAAGCTCAACCCTCTGACTGGCTGGATTCAGGTCCATGAGTGCTTCCTCTGAGTTTCTTAGTCTGGCTGGCTCAGGGGTAGGGAACCTGTGGCTTCAAGTGTGGCCCTCTAGGTCCTCAAGTGTGGCCATTTGACGGAATCCAAAGTCAAAGGACCACATTTGCAGACCTAGAGGGCCACACTTGCAGACCTAAAAGACCACATGTGATCTCAAGGCTACAGGTTCCCTGGCACAACCAGCTTCCAGGTAGTCTTCCTGATCTCAAATTGACTTCCCTGAAGAGAATCTTCTCCCACCTCTGAGCTTCCCACCATCTTTTCATGCAGTGCTGAACTGGATGGAGGAATTTACTTCTGATTATGGTCCGTTTTCTCTATCGCTTGTCTATCTGATGTTCTTTTGTGATATTTTCTGGCATTTATTTGGGACAATTGAGCTTCTTGGTGATTTTTCATGACATTATCTTAAACAGAAAGCCCACTTCAGCATTACTAAAGCTCCAGGATATCAGCCACATGTCTGGTGCTAGCTGCCAGAAGCATAATGAGAGCTGGGTGGGGAAACCCTCTTGCAAACCCCACCTCACAGATGAAGCAAATCTGGGGGAGTGGACACTGAGCCAGAAATAAAAGAATTCAGAGGACAGTCTTGACCTCTGAGTTTTTGCTAAGAGTGGCTATGGCTCATAACCCCTTCCCTTTCCCTCTCTCCCCATCCCACCCTGCCAAAAAAAGAAATAGAAATAGCCCTGGGCTGTGTGTTATTTCACTAAGACAACTCTGATCATTCCCTATGGGAAAGATGAACAGCAGCCACAGGTCAGCATAGAACCATTTGGTAATAACAACACAGGAAAGCAGATGACATCCGTGGTTGCCTAACAGTAGATAACCAGCAGATGGCAGTGTAGAGGAGAAGACAGCCCAGCTGGTGACACCAACAGCTTGTACCTCTGGAGGAAACAGCAAGACTAACTTCAGAAATAAAGCATTCTCTACCCTTAGAAATGTAGATTATCCAGGTTATGCCTGGTCCCTCTCCCATTGGTGTCATGGGAATCCATGGGAGAGTGTGCCCCTGTATGTATGGGGATGTTTTCCTGGGTGTTTGGGGGTTTGGGGTTTTTTTTTGCTATTTTGTTCTAATTAAATTATTGTTGCTTTAAATTAAAGTGTCCTATGGCTTGATCTGTGAGGTTGTTGTTTTTTTTAAGTGCCAGCATTAAATAAGGGTCTTTAAGCTATGGTTCTGAATAAATTCTTAGCATTCTCTGAACCTGAGTATAGCTTTCAGAAAACCACATTTGAGGGATATATGTGCTACGTTCTGGGAATTCAGCCACGATTTCTATTTTTTGATGCTCTGTCATGTTAGGCCTGCATTGAAGAATTTTGCCTTTTAAAAAAAAATTTTTTTGCTTAGCTAGACCAGTGTTTTTGTGTCATGAACTCCTTTGGCAGTCTAAGGAAACCTAGGACACATTCTCAGAATATTTTTCAATGTATAACATAAAACACAAAGGATTACAAAGGGAAAAATTATGTTGAAGTACAGTTGTCAAAAAAATTTTAACACAAAATAAATTCACGGACCCAGCTTAAGAATCCCTGCCCTGGGTTATTATTAGAAAAGACAAGAAGGTTTCTTTTACGTCTTTTGTAAGCCAGGTTGGTTGATTTAGAAATCATAATTGTATGTGTGAAAGTATCAGAGAAACTTTGTAGTTTATCCTTGAAGTGATGTTGTGAGATTGTTACTGACGTTGCATTTTTAAAAGTACCCTGGGTGTTTGGCTCTTAGGGAACAAATGCTTGGGGCTAGGCCCTCCTCCATCATCAAAGTCTTTTGGCATGATGGGGATTGAATGACTACATCTTTTCTCCTCGAGGTCAACGATTACCAGTTCTTTCAACTGCTCCCAATAAGACTTAGTCTCCAGTACCCTCACCATACTAGATGGCCTCCTCAGGACATGGTTGGGGCATGTAGGTGATGCAGAGATTAAAGTGCCGGGTCTGGAGTCAGGAAGACTCATCTTTCTGAATACAAATCTGACCTCAGACACTTCCTAGCTCCGTCACTCTGGTCAAGTCACTTAACCCTGCTTGCCTCAGTTTTCTCATATGTAAAATGAGCTAGAGAAGGAAACAGCAAACCACTCCAATGACTTTGTCAAGAAAATCCCCAAATGGGGTCATGAAATGACTAAAAAAGACTGAACAACAAGGGACATGATTCAGTTTACCAATGCCCTTCTTAAAGTGTGGTCCTGAACACAAAGTCTCAAGTGTAGTCCACCACAAAGAAGATAAAACAACTTTGGCCTCTTTTGCTCTGGCTGCCAGGCCTCTTTGAACTTTTTAACTGCTGTGTTAGGCTGTTGGCCCAAACTGGATAGAAGGCCCACTAAAAGCCCTTTTATGTATCCTTGTCAAATCACACCTCCATTATACTTCAATTCTTCAGCTGATTTTTAAAAAAGCAAATAGTAGACTTTATATTTATCGCTATTAAATTTCAGCTTATTTGGTTCAGTCTAGTGTTCTAGACTTTCTTTTTTTTTTTAATTTTATTATAGTTTGCATCATTCATTTCCACAAGATTTTGAGTTACATATTTTCTCCCCCTCTT
>CM053585.1:308703376-308720878 GCA_028646515.1 Pseudochirops corinnae | reverse complement strand
TGCTGTAGACTTCCGGCTGACTGGATAATGAAGACTCCAAGACCGAGGACCAAGACGACGATCCGGATCCAGGCCGCTCAACGGGAGAGCCCTGGCCTGAAAACAATCACTCAGTCCCCCTGCTTTCTGCAGGCCACGGGCGGGAAGCTACAACGCAGAGGTGGGTGCAAAACCTCTGCCTTTTGCTTTTCCGCTCTGGAGACCTTTCGGCCGGACTGCTTATTTCCCCCTTTCGCAATCCCCACTCGCAGCTGGTGCTAATCCTCAGCTGGTGCTAATCCTCCGCTCACCTGAAAGGCTCTTCAGCCGCCCCCTGGGCGCAGCTGCGGCTTCAGGCCAGGCTGGCTTCGGGTCGCAGTACTGATATGGTTCCTCGTAGCGGAGCTGACTTTAGTGGGAAGTATCCTTGTGTGCGTTTTGGAGTTGTAGGATTGGTTTAGAGTCCTATTTTATGGGTATTTTGGGGTGGCTATGTGAGAGCTGCGATATGTTGCTGCTGCTATGCCGCCATCTTGTTCTAGACTTTCTAGACCAAGAATTCTTAACCTAGAGTCAATGGAGAGATTTCATAAGATTCATGAACTTGGATAGGAAGAAAAATTACATCTTTACTTCACTAATTGATAACTGAAATTCATCATTTACTCCAATTATTTAAAAACATTATTCTGAGAAGAGGTGAATAGGCTTTGACCTATCAAAGAAGGCTACTTCTCCCTTTCCAAGAAGGCCTGAGAAGGCTGGCCAAGCACAACATGCCTTGAGGCTGAAAGTAAAGGACCGACTGCCAAACATAATAAAGAAATACACAGATTAAGAAAAACCTTTCAGGCAAACCCTGAAGAGAGGAGTCCCACAAAAACTATAAGCAGAGCCTAAGACAAAAAATGGGTCAGCCACAGGAGTATGACAGACTGACATGACACAATAAGGTTATGAACCCCTGATCTAGACTATTCTGACTCAGTTGTCCAATATGTTAAATCTCCCTCTCAGTTTCCAGTCATCTGCTGGCCTTTTTTCAAAAAAGGTTTATTGTTGTCTTTTGTTTTCACACCACAGCTATTTCCTCTTAACCATTTAAGCAAAGGCAAACTACACCTTTCACCTGCATTTCTCTTCTAATTTCACCTCTCTTCCCTTCTAAGTGGAAAAAGAAATGTTTCCTTATCAGTTCTCCAGGACCAGACTGACGCTTATTTTTGTCCTTGTGTATGCTATCTTCCTAATTCTGCTTTCTTTTCTGAATCACTTTATACATAGCTTCCCATGTTTCTCTGAATCCTTCATATTCATCATTTCCTACTATGCAACAATATCCCATTACAATATTGAACCGATGAAACCCAATTTGACTAGTTCAGCCCAAACCTCAAGGATGCTTGGATTACAACCTATCCCAAAGACTTAGCCTCTTTCCATCCCAGATGCTTTTATGCTATAGCATGGTCAGAGTTAAATCTCCTGACTTTTTGCCTCTCATTCCTCATTCCTTATTACTCAATTCAGAAAATAACCCTCATTTCAGTGGTCCACTATCCCCTACTGCCTTCCCCTGTTGGTGATGAATTAGTACCATGTCAGCATCCTGACTGTGTGACCCTGGGCAAGTCAGTTAACCTAACTGCTGGTTTCCTCAACTATAAAAAGGGGATAGTAACAGCAGCTACCTCACAGGGTCTTTGTGAGAATAAAATGAAATAATACTTGTAAAATAGCACAATGCCTAGCACATAGTAGGTGCCGTATCCTCCACCCCTACTTTATCTAAAAACTTTCTGTACTTTTGAGTCCTGATTGGCATGGAATCAAAGCCATTGCACTTCTGAGATGCCAAGTTTTTTCCCATTCACATTTGTTGTCTTCCTGTGACTTTGATCCCTGTATGGCAATGTCACCCTGAAGGAACAACTCCTCTGTTACACTACAACATTTATATACCATAGTTTATTAAGCAATTTCCCAATCAACCCATTTTATTTCCAGTTTTTTACTTCCACAAAAAGTATAGCTATGAAATTGTATTATCTATACATAGTTCTTCTTAACTTGCTCCAATATATAACTTTCCAACTCACCCAATATCAGGCTTTCTTTTAATTCCTGGAGACTTTCTTATATACAGAAGTCAACTGTGTTGGGTGTTTAATGTTTTCACAAACAACTGTGAAAGAATACCATTTAAGAAAAGTAACATAAGATTAACTTCTTTGGTGCACCCTAATATTACAATAAGGCACATTTATATAGTAAATATAGTTCATTCTCATTTAAACAGTGTTTGCAATTACAAAACAATTTATTTTTATTAAATCCCACTTTATCTCTGTCTTAAGAAATCTTAATTTCTTTCAAAGTGCTCCTATTACTATTCCCCCAGCTATTAGTATACTCTCACTGCTCACATGATTTTATATTATTTCTATCTTTGTAAAAGTAGTTCCCCTCTACCAGAAAGATATATACTCCTTGCAATGTTAATGAAATAGGAAGATCTTCCCTTTACATTAATAGGCCTATGTGGCCACTGTGTCTCCTTTTCCCTTGGAACAGGGGCTGGGTTCCCATGCCTAAAGGTACACAGGTATTTCAATCACAGATGTCTTGTTGCTTTTATAGCTATGATACATCCTGAGTTACATAGAGCCCATTGGGGGAGGAACTTGCCTAAGGATGAGCTTGCTTAGGGGGAGGCTTACTTGTAGGAAGACTTTCACACCTGTTGGTACTAAGCTAATTAGGCACTGAGTCATGAGGGTTGTGGTGCTTTCTGGTTGTGAGCCTATTATAGTTGAAAACTATATATACTGGGAGTTTGGTATTTTACTTTGGGGGTTCACTTATGAAAAGGACCTTTCGATTGCCTGGATGGGCCTCTGAGTAGATGCTGGTTAAGAGCCCCCTCACCCCCCACAACTGAGGTTTGTGCTCTCCTGTTCCGGTGGTGTGTGTAGGTGGTTGTATCACTTTGTTCAGACAGTAGGAGCCCTGTCTGTTGTTGAATCTCTGTGCTGATTTCTCTGCTTGTATTTTCTACTTGTCTGTAATTAAAGTAAGATTGCTGACCCCTTTAAAAGTTGTCTTTCCTTTAGCAAAGCAGACCAAAGAACCTGTGCTAGCAGGCAGTCCTAGATGTGCTAATATCAGCGGGTGTTTGCTGATACAGTCCTTGAGGGCATGGACTGTCTTATTCCGGTCGTACTATCTCCAGTCTCCATCATGTAGTTGCCACTTATGTTGATGGTTTATATCCCCAGCCTTTAGCACAGTATTTTGCATGTAGGACAGAGAAAGGGACTGAACTTCTCATCTCATTCATTTTGCTGTTGTTTAACCTTCATTCTAGAAGAACACCAATGACATCAGATGGGTGATGCCTCGACCTGCAAGTGAATTGGATTTAAGTGAGGCAGGGTTGTGCAAAGTCATCCTCCTCACTCTGTCCTCCAGGGTCATTAGAGTTCGGTGGCAAGATATAGATTGGGACAACTAGCAATGGCTCCAGATTCAGTAAGAGACTTTGGCCTTTTTAAGCTAAGGTCTTTCCCAGGTTTTAGTTTGTCTGAGGCAACACCCATTCAGTAGTTAAAGGCTAGCTAAGAATTGAGGTAAAAGATGGCTTCGTTTGCCTTCACAAAAGAATCAGTCTAGGAAGGGAAGACCCTCAGAGTTTCTGGTCAGAACAGAAACAATTGCTGTTTACCCTCACTCTGAGTCCTTGGAACCCCAAACAACGAGCAAATAAGGCTTGGGCTGGGACCTATTATTGGTCAATCAGTGAACTTTCATTCATATAGGGAAGTGATGGGTAAGGGAATTCCTTCTACCAATGCAAGTTGGCACTTTCTCTCACCTAGAGCACTGGGAGTTTAAGCAACCTAACCAGGGTCACAGAGCCAGGAGGTTTCAGAGGCAAGGCACAAACCCAGGTATGCCCTTTCTTTATCTTTTATGCTAAATTGCTTCTCTATCTTGCACATTGTGTGTAAGATACATCTTTTAATTGTCCTGGCTTTCTTCAAGACTCAGGTCAAATTCTACTCTCTGTAGGAAGTCGCCCCAAGTCCCCCATCCTATTAGCGCCCTCCCACTGAAACCAACTTCTTTATACTACAAGTATGTATCTTTTATGTAGCAAATTATTTACACATTGTCTCTTCCATTAGACTGTAAACTCCTTGAGAGAAGGGTCTGTTTTTGCCTTCTCAAGCACTTAGCACAGGACCTGCTGCACAGTAAATGCTTAATAAAAATTGCTTGTTGATTGATTAATTCAAATAGCAAACGTTTATCTAGGGCTTTGCAGCTAGAATTTTATGCTCACTCTCTTATCTGATCCCCACTCCAGCTGAGGGAGGTCAGGCAATTACTACTCTTATCCCCACTTGACAGATGAAAAAAATGAGGCACAAGAATGAGGAAATCATTATCTCCACTTGAAAGATGGAGGGGGAAAAGCACAAAAATGAAGGGTTCATTATTATCTCAATTTGATAGATGGAGAAAAAAAAGAAGAGGAGCAAAAAACAACAAAGGAAGTGAGAGCTGGAACTTGACCTCCTACCTGAGGTTCTTTCAGTTGAATTCAAGTCATCAAACATTGGTTAAAAGCCTACTATGTGCAACGTCCTTTGTTAGGTAATCTTTCTACCACAATACACTGCCTATTGCACAACTTCAGTGATTAAAAACCTGGTGCGTTACAATCCCTGCTTCAGGCCAGCGACTGCCAAGGATTGTGTGTATTTTCTTTGGGGCTGGAAGGGTCCTTGTGAAATGGAAAACTTCACATTTGTATGCTGGAAATCAAGCCCTCTACTCTCCCAATCTCTTGTCCTGTTTCATGCATTATTAATAAAGCAGTGTTAATTTCCAGTTGGCTAATTTGTTCACACCATCATGATTTCAAATATCACATGAATAATTCAAAAAATGATTTTAGCTGTAGTTCAATAAGGCTATTAGCTGTCATACATTTAAATAAATTAGCTTCTCCTTCCCTAACAAAGGGAATTGGCATAAGCAGCCTCCCTAGCAGGGGGCTGGTACATGGTGGATCTCTCCTCTCATGAAACCAGAACATCAAAAACTTCACTAAAATGAAAGAGAAAAGTGACCAGGCTCTGCTTCCTCTAGAAAGAGAAAAATCTGTCGAGTCATTTACTACCCAGAAGTTTTAAGTGTTGCCTGAGAGAGAATTGATCTCAGATCACAATAAGATTTCCCATTATCCCCAAAGGACTCAAAATGAGAGCCAAAAACCATGATCTTTATCTTTTTCTATCCTGCTTCAGTACACATGCTGCTGAGGAGTTATAGGTCTTGTCACATCAAAGCTCCCTAAAGACAGATGAAACCAAAGAATCCCATTTTTGTATGTGCGTAACTTATGTCCAAACACAAAAGCAAACAATATTTCTAGAGCAGCAAGTTAAATAACATGACAGCCAAGATCTCCCATGAAGGAAAAACTTCCTATTGACACCCCTACCCTCACCCTAAAATTTCTCTTTATTCTCCCCTAGTCTGGCCAATCTGTTCTCCTCCCTATCTCCACATCTCTTACCCCAGGTCCTGAATGTTCCTGCCTCTGCACTTTCGTTAATTCACCTGATGTTCCTCCAACTCCCTCTCCAGATTTACCTGAACAATCTTATCCTTCAAAGTTCAAGAATCACCTACAAAAAGAAAACTTTGCTGACTAATTCTAACCTACATCCTTCACCTTGCTTCCCTCAAAACTTATGCACGCAACTTTGGGATTATCTATTCACTCCTCTGGACCTCAGTTTTCCCATCTGAAAAAGCTATGTTTTTTACGGTTCCTTCCAGCTCTAAGATTTGAAGAAAGGATTGTCTTTTTGATGAAAGAAGAGGGAGATATCCCTAATCATTGACTAATGGAGCTATCAGAAAACCGCAAAGACGGAACACAACACATCACAAATTGTAAGACATTTCATACGAGTGTACAGTCACCATACGTATGCATTTTTACACAACTTACTACTATTTCTGGGGCATTTAACTGGCCTAAGTTCTCACATATGACCCTGTAAATCACTCCTCATTGATGAAACAGTTTATGTTCAAGGGCAAAAATGGGGATATTTTAAGATTCTAGCAAAGGCCTTCCAGGAACTAATAGATTTCCTTAAAACAGCAGTGGCTACTCAGAGAAAACAGAGGCTACAGAAAACAGGCCTTGCTAGCCTCTCCATAATGCATCTAACAGAAGGCTGTGTCCCTGAGAAAATATCAAGTAACCCATCCATGAGATTCTATTCACAGAATGAATAGAATACGGCCAAAACTAGGGTCGTCTAAGTTATCCCCCATGAGTTTCCCAGAAACTTTTAGATCACCTTCATTTTATGAGCTTGATTAGACATTGCCATATCAGTATTATTTCTAGAGAGTTGAAGAAAGGAAGTTGTTCCCCTTATGATCTTCTGATAGCAGACTCATGTACATACATAAACCCACAGTCAGAAAAAATCATGGTCTCTCCTGCCTGTACAATATCCATCATCCCTTGTCTTTCTCTATTAGCCCCTCATTATTAAGTACTTAAAGTGATTGTTTTATTTGGAAATCAAGTGCTTTCCAGTCAATTTCATTAGTGATCCTGGTCATTCCTTACAAAAGTATCATTTCTATTGGCTCTGGAAAGTGATTTTTTTTTTTAATGAACTTTGAAAAATTCTACTTAATAATTTCCAGGCTCTTCTTTCTGTGGTAAGACATATGGACCCAGCTGAAATTCCTTCAAGCAACAATCTTAATAATAGCTCATATTTCCACAGGCTTTTAAGGTTTTCAAAATTGCTTTCTCAGAAAAACCCTACAAGATAAGGAGCATAAGCACTTTACAGATGAGGGATCTAAGGCTTAGAAACAGAGAACATCTTGCCCAAAGTCACACAGTCATTAACTGTCAAAATCAGGATTTGAACACAAGTTTCCCTACTCCAAGTCTAACCCTTCTTCATCTAAAACATATTGATTCTTTTATGATGCATGATTCCTACTGTGGAAAAACTTTGGAAAATTCATGCCTGTCATGCGCCCACATGGAACAAATGCCAGGCTTATAAAGGGATAAGGAAAAATGAGAAAATACGGTCCTTGCTTTCAAGGAGTTTAGCATATAGTGGGCGAGAAAGCATTCACACATGAAATTGAATGTAACTATTCAGTGATAATGGATCCACCCTCATCAGTGATAAGAACATGATACTGGAGAGATGGGCTGAACACTCCCATAGTGTTCTCAACAGACTATCATCAGTCAATACTGAAGCCATTGACCACTTACTGCATATTGAAGTCAATCCCTGTTTAGCCAAACTTCTAACTTGAGGAAATTTTGAATGCTATTAGGCTCCTCTCCTGTGGCACCTGGTGCTGATTCCATTCCAGCAGAAATCTACAAGGCAGAGGATACACTGCTCATACAAAAGCTAACTGAAAACCAGTTTGACTTTGCTACTATGATGAAATCGGCTTACTGGTTTTGGGATTCAGTTTTCTGGTGTCTGAATAAGTGTTTTGCTTCTGTCTTCTATATGGAGAGTCTGTTGTATTTTGCAATTGAGCACTATGCTGGCATATTTACATTGGCCATTGGTGCTGTAACATTGGCCACGGTGTTGGCGTTACACCTAGAAAGGTGAGTCGAGGTGAAAGTTGGAGTTAAAATGCTTTAAATACATGAGAAGAGTTCATGATGGATCCTGGGAGGTAACAGGAAGTCAATACAGTTTATTAAGAGGGAGATAGGTGACTGAGTCAGACCTACACTTTAGGAAAATAATTTTCTTTATATGGAGGATGGATTAGAGTAGGGAGAGACTGGAGACAAGGAGATCATTTAGGAGGCTACAGCAATAGTCCTGATGAGAAGTGATGAAAGCCCAAGCTAGAGCGGTGAATAACTTGCGTGGCATAGATAATAAGTTTTGTAATTCATAGGGGATTAAGTGGTCAAGTTAAAGGCTTCCTAGCCAAGATATACCTAGAAGGATATACAAGATTTGGATGACCAGTGACTGAAAAGACTTGATTTTGGGGACTGAGATTTCCAGAGAAGAAAACTGCTGATGAGGGGAGTCATTTATCAGAGCCTTGATGACAGGTGTTTGAAAAGGCAAATATTATATTTGCATGGGTATGTATTTCAAAATGATTAATATTCAAATTAATGCTAGAGATCCAGATCACTGAAATGTAACTAGGCAGAAAAATTCTTTGACAGCTTTTTTTCCCCAGTTCATTCCCTCATTCTCTGTCTCCCATTCCTTCCCAGAAATATCCCTGGGCCTCCCAAATATAGATCTTTAAATGATCTGCCTCCAGCTATGGAGCTCTCTTAAGGGATGGCATAAGAACTCCTTGATGAAACACAATGTGACTTTGGAGACTTTGGAGCTACAGACTCAAGTAAAAATCTGTGGGAAGAGGCTTCAGGAATCACTCAACTAACAACACTGCAAACTGCATTCAAGTAAACAGGAGGCAAGTCAAGAATGAACCTCTTCCATTGTAGCCCCTTCAAAATCCAGTCAAGTTCCAAAACTCAACTACAAGGAAAATCCCACCTCCCATCAGAGCAGCAGCATCTTCACCTTTCCAAAGTATTTTCACATCATTCAGTCCAAAGCCTGTAAGCATTAGAATCACAGGTGTAGATCTTATCAACAAATCAATCAACAAGCATTTAATCAGCACTTACGATGAAATCACAGGTCTAGTCCCAATTGCTAAATTCTGGGAATACGAAAACAAAAGCAAAGCATTCTCTGCCCTCAAGAAGCTACATTTTAACAGAAAGGTAACCTGGGGGAACCAGGGAACATTGGGTGGTTCCTGAGCTGAGTCTTGAAGGAAACTAGGACTTCAGAGAGGTAAATTGGGAAGGGAGAGCATTCTAGCCTTGAGGGACAACCAGAACAAAAGCATGAAGGCAAAAAAATAGAATGTAATGTATAAGAGCTAGCAAGTAGGTCAGTATGGCACCTCGTGTGTAGAGGAAAGAAATGTATAAGAAGGCTGAAGGAGTAGGAGGAAGAAGGTTGTGAAGAGCTTTAAATGGCAAACAGAGAAGTTTACAGTAGTTGATCAGTCAATCTTAGAACTAAGAGGGAGGCAGGCACTGGATTGTTTTGAAATGAGATTAGGAGTGGGAAGGGGGGTGACATGATCAGATCTATCTATACTCTAGGAAAACCACTTTGGTTACTAGGAAGAGTATAGATTAGACAGGGAAGAGATTTAAGTGGGGAGAACAAATAGAAAACTCTTTTGCGACAGTCCAAGTGAGAGCTTAGGAGGTGGTGAACTAAGATGATGGTTGTGTGAATGGAGAGAAGAATGGGAGATATGTTCCTGAGACAGAAATGACAAGATTTGGCAACTGAGTAGATATGGGGGTGACTCAAGGTTGAAGAGTCAAATATAACACTGAGGTTTTCAACCTGGGTGACTATAAGTAGGATGGTGTCCTCATAAATAAGGGGGAAGTATAGAAGAGGGATGGTTTTCAAGGGAAAGATGATGTTTTGGACATTTGGAGTTTGAGATGTTTATGAGACAACCAGTTCAAAATGTCCAACAAATTGCTTGTGCAATTTGGAAATCAAAAGGGAGACTAGGGTTGGAAAGACAGAGCTGTGAGTCATCTGCATAGATATAATAATTGAATCCATGGGAATGGGTGAGATCACCAAGAGAGAAAAAAAATGAAGACCCAAAACAGAGTCTTGGTGTAAAACTGGAAAAGACCTCAAGGATATCCTTGGGCCCAGCCTTCCTTCTGACCTCAGGCAGGAAAGATACTATTATTACTCTTTTTACAGACCACTAAAGCCTCTCCCAGCTAACTCCATATCCATTTGTTCCTGCTTAGAACCCCTAATGTCCAGACTTCTCATTAATTTTCCCCAACCCCCAAACGCAGTAAATCCTTAAATCATTATCCAGTACTTTTGCCATTTCACAAGTGGAGAAATTAAGTCACACAAGAGATTCTGGTGCTCCATAAAGGAATCAGAGGTAGACCCTCCTACTTTGGATCAGAAAATTCTTTATCCTATCCCTGGGGAAAAATTACTGGAGGAAATTTACCATATAGCAGAAGGCACTCAGCTCACCAAGCAATAACACGTCATCTGGCTTGCTGAAATCTATCCTTTCTTCAGAAAAACCACAGAGGGGGTGAAGTTTGCCTCAGTTCTCCTTTCCATGCCCTGTGGTTTCAAGTAAGAGATTCATCTCCATGGCTACACCTCCATCTCAAGATCAAGATCAAGATCCCTCAAGATCCAATGGTTGAAAAAAAAAATCACCTGTATGATCTTCCTTTGAGGGTCGTAGGAGGAATAAGAGTAAGAATTCTGCTTATAGCTGCTACTCACCTTTCACACTCTTTACCTAGCTTACCCTGGCTCTTCTACTATAAGCCTTTATGAACAATACTAAACAGAGAATATATATTTCTAGGCACTAAGTCCTAACCTTCTGGAAGAAAGATATAACCTTCATTTGTGACATATTAAGTCCTAATGGTTAAAAGTTACCTTCATCTCAGTGGTTCCCTCCTAATACAAAGAGCACAGATTTACTTTAACATCTCTCTTTTCTGGTTCATTGATCCCACCCAGGTGGAACATCAGTATTTAAAATTCCCTCAAGGGTAGCTAGCAGCTCCACTTAGAAGTATGTGGACTCACAAGGCTCAGATCACACAAATTTTATTTGTAAATTTATGGACATAGAAAGAACTATAATCCCAGCCCATAGAGAGTTTTAAAACCCCACCCTCACCTAAGTGGACAATCCTCCACCTGAGGACTTGTATAGTCCCTATAGAAGTACTGCTCTTAACAGGACTGTGCTGGGAATGCCTCTAGGAAGGTACAAAATCCAGGTTTATTCCCCCATATCATCACTTTTTCTGGGAACCCCTTGTCTGCACTGCATTGTCTTTTCCTTAATAGTTCACCTAGTAGTTCCCCCATTCCTTTCTTATTCTGGTAGCTGCTCTAGCACCAAGGTGGTTCCTGTGGCTCCGCTCCTTTGTCATTATCCACAGGTCTGCCAGAAAAGTTTGTTTGCTTCTCCTAGGGACCAGCTCTCTAACCACTGGCCAATATTTAGCGATGAGTGTAGGACTCCTGCCTCATCCAGCTGAGTTTATAGCTTGAAATACACCTCAGGAACAGAGAAACTCCCTCCTTTGAAAATTCTTCTTTCGTACACCCAAGTTACTTGACATTTTCATGTCAAAGATTGTGCAAGATCACATGAGGAAAATTGCCCTTGCAAATAAAGGTCCCAATGACAAAATTAAAAACTCCCTCCCCACACCTGGGAGGTCATGGCCCTGACTGCTCTTTGTAACACCAAAGCCTCTTCTGTGGGTCAGCTTCTTTCTCTGTGAAATGTGGGGAGTTCTGAACAACAACTTAGGGTTTCTAAGTAGAACTCGTAAAAGGCCTGGATACTAGGATACTCTAGTACTATAGAAAGAAATAGAAGAGGAAGAAGAAGAAACTAAGAAATAGAGAGTGAAGAGAAGGAGAGTTAGCTCCATTCCTGCAATATTCTAATAGGTCTCTATTTCAACCTCTTTCAGAGTTATGGCAAGTTAATAATTGCATCTTCTCTCCTTCAGTCTCTGGGTCAGCATCCTTCCACATAGTATCGGGGGTTGAAGGGGCTCCACCACTACCTTCCTGTTAATCTTGCCATCACCCAACTTGCTCAAGGGTGTCTGGGTTTGTTTATTAATATTATACTCCGACTACTTAGAGAAAAAAAAATCTCTGAAAGAGATGGGAATTTAATCCAGTTAGGCCTAGCATAGGTATGTACACCAAGGAAGAGAGGAGCTTTTTCAGTCCCTACTACATAAGTACACCAATTCACAAAGGATTTGTGATTTCAGTAGCTTGCAAGAACTCCTAGTGTGGAGTTTCCTCAGTTGTAATGCAGATCACAAATGAGCTATGACTTAGCAGGTAATTCTTAAGGAGTTGCCTCAGACTCTGAGTGATGAAGGGGCAGCTAAATGTCACAGCTGATAGAGGCCCTGGCCTGGGGTCAGGAAGACCTGTGTTCAAATTTGGCCTCAGATACTTAGTAGCTGTGTGATTCTGGGCCAACCCTGTTGGCCTCAGTTTCGTCATCTATAAAATGATCTGGGGAAGGAAACGGCAAACCACTCTGGTAGCTTTGCCAAGAAAACATTAAATGAGGTCATGAAGAGTTGAACACAACTGAACAAAACTGAGAGGTTAAGTGACTTGCCCAAAGTCACGCAGCTGCTAAGAGGGAGAGGCAAGATTGGAGTTTTGGGTTTCCCTGCCTAAAAATCTAGCATTCTGTTGTTCCCTTATTATACTGCTATGTGCAAACATAGTTTCCTTTTTATTCTTGAGTTCATTCTAAAGTTATTAAACCAGCAGTCACTCCAAGATGATCCTTGTTCAGGTCTGACCCAGCTCTAGGCTCAACTAGTTATATATTGTGCTTTTGTTGGGGGTGTGGGGGGAGATTGGGAACAAGGGAAGGGCTTGTAACCACACAAACAGCTCAGGCAACTCCCTTAAGTTGCAGAACCAGTGCTGATGCTCCTTGGTAGAGGGCATTTCCTCAGTGGAAGCTCCAGCCCCACTGGTGAAATTACACCACTGAAATCACAGAGGGACCAAAAAACAAATCATGATAACAGCTCACATTTCTAGAGTGCTTTAATGTTAACTAAATGCTTTCCTTACCACTACCCTATCAGGTAGGTAGACCAATAATATCTATTTTACAGATGGGGAAATACTGTCTGTCCAGGTATCATGTGTGGATGGGCTGCTAAGAGTGCTAACTGGATACTTTACATAATCTGACTATATTCCTTAGACAGGCACCTCACCTCTTCCTCTCTAATCAACTGAATTAGATGGAAGGTGCTAGAAGAGTTGCTGATGTTTAGGCAACCATGGCTGCCACAATAACAGCTCATCACTGGGAGTACCCCTGAGTCCATGGGTCGCTTTTTCATCATGCTCTTCATCTACTCCATTAGCCACAGTATTTTATATCATGCCTCTCTGAAGTAGCTTCTCCAGTCTTTCCACAGAGTGAGATCCCTTCCTCTCCCTCGATGTGGCAGGTAGTTAGGAATTTAACAAGCATGTCCACTGTCCTTTCTGTACCCTGGAGTTCACTATCCAGTATATAAAAAATTCAAGTCCATTAACACAGAGCTATTCCATCTTTTTGTTGCCAAGACCATTAGAGGGAGGTTCCCTGGTTTTCTCTAATCATTTCAATGCAATGACCAACAGTGATTCCAAAGAACCAGCAATATCTACGCTGACTGAGATGTGATGAACTCAAGATAAAAAATGAGAATACATTTTTGAACATAGACAACAGGGAAAATTTTTTTTTGCTTAGTTGTACATATTTGTTACAAGGGTTTTTAGGTAGCACAATGGATGAAGCACTGGGTCTGGAGTCAGGAAGATCCGGAGTTAAAATTCAGCCTCAAATATTTATTAGTTGTGTGACCTTGGGCGAGTCACTTAAACTCCATCTGCCTAAGTTTCCTCAGCTGCAAAATGGGAATAATAATAGCAAATACCTCACAGGGTTGTTGTGATTAAAAGGCAATAATAGTTACAAAGTGCTTAGCACAGTGCCTATACATAGTAAGCTTATTAAATTTTTATTCCTTTTTTTCTTTCCCTTTCCTTTCTCTTTCATTTAAATTGGGAGCAAAGTAATAGAAAACGAAAAAAAGCGCATTAGTTGAAAAAAATAAAATAAAATTTTAATGGAGTAAGAGGGAAGAATCTTGTTTTCTTTAACCAAATACCTACCATTGTCCTACCTCTGCAATATATTCCAGCTATGATTCAAAGGGTTCATCTCCAGGTAAGTAAACAACCCAGGTCTCTCCCTACCCATCCCCAATAACAATTATTGTTTGGAGGAGATTACCTCAGGCTTTACTACTTGTTTCAGGATCCGTTACATAGCCGGAGTCCGCATCTCTATTGCCACAAAGTCACCAGCTAAGAGGAGGGTACTTGACATTCCAGAAATATAGACACATCCTCTACCCTTCATCTATCCTTCCCAAAGGAAGACTCCACATCCCATAAGAATTCTGGATCTGTAGTAGTGAGATTATTATTGCTATACAAGTATTCACAAACATCTCACACGAGATGGCGGCAAGATTGTCTTTCTTCCTAAAAACTTTTTCTGTTACTTCAGACACACTCCCAGGGTTCATTGAAATTTACAGAATGCTTTCAATGGTACCCTCGTCACAGTTTTATTAGTGCTTTCCCTCCACCAAAATCAATGGTCCTTTGTTAGGATCCATACTCATCACTGTGTACCAACCTTCTAATAACTGGACTGTGTTGTTCACCATTTGAACATACAATAAATCACAATTGTATAAAGCTTCCTAAGCTTATACCTGACCGGGCATTTGCAAAATTACCGTCCCACCTGGGCTACTTCTAATTTTGAATGCCTGTGCTAAAAAAGAAATCGAATTCTCATTGAACTGAGGTGTCATCCTTAATATCTCTCTCTCTCTCTCTCTCTCTCTCTCTCTCTCTCTCTCTCTCTCTCTCTCTCTCTCTCTCTCTCCCTGCCCCAGATCAAGTCCTTTAGTTTCCAAGTTTCCACCTTTGTAGCCCATATTTAGTGTTTGTAGGTGCGTGAGTGTGTGTGTCTGTGTCTGTGTCTGTGTGTGTGTGTGTGTATGTTCCCTTCTCTTCTCTGACACCGTAACCACCCTGGTACAAGCTTTCATTACCTCACACCTGGACTATTGCAATGGTCTGTTGGTTTATCTAACTGTCTCAAGTCTCTCCTCACTCTAGTCCATCCTTCAATTACTTGTCAAATTGAACTTCTGAAAATGCAGGTCTAATTATATCACCTCTCCCCCTATTCAATAAACTCCAGTAGTTCTTTATTGACTCCAGGATCAAATATAAAATCTTGTTTGACCTTCAAAGCCCTTCATAACCTAGCCCCTTTCTACCTTTCCAGTCTTATTACTTGTTACTCTCCCCTTTACATTTCCTAAAAATTAATGTTACTGGTGTCCTTGTGTTTTGACACTCATCTCCCAACTCCAAGAGTTATCTCTGGTTATCCCCTTTACATGGATGCTTCTTATCTCTGACTCTGAGTTTTTCTGGCTTCCTTAAAGTTTCAGCTAAAGTTCCACCTTCTACAAGAAGACTTTCCCAGTCCTCCTTAATCATAGTGCTTTCTCTCTGAGATTACCTCCAATTTATCCTGTATATATGTTGTTTGGTCGGTTGGTTTTTTCCTGCCTTTCTTTGTATGCCCAATGCTTAGCACAATGCTTGGTATATTTTATTTGTCCTTCATTTTCAAAGGGGACCATGGTATCAGGGAAATGATAACATGACTTGCAGCTGACTTTGATTTGAGTGAAGGAGGGCTGTGCAAGGTCACCAGCCTCACTTTCTCCTCCAGAGTCATCTGGATCCAGTGACCAGATATTCATCAGGATGGCTGGAAATGACCCAGGATGCAATGGAAGACTGTGGCCCTTTTAGGCTAAGGTCTTTTCAGGTACTCATTCAGTGACTAGGCCAGTTTAAGAAGTGAGTCAAGGGATGGCCACTTTAATTAGAAAAGAAAAAAATCAAGCTGGGAGGGGCAGATCCTCAGGGTTGCTGTTCCAAAGAGAAACAGTTTCCATTGACATTCACCCTAAACCAGGAGGGCCCAAAATAAAGCCATTAATTGGAGTTTGAGCAGGGACCTATTGTGGTCCAATCTATGAGCTTCAGAGTGAACTAAGGTTAAGGTTTTGTTAAAGAAGAAAGAAAAGGAGAGAGAGAGAGAGGCAGAGAGGGAGAGAGAGAGAGAGAGAGAGAGAAAGAGAGAGAGAGAGAGAGAGAAAATCTAGCCAGTAAACCCCAAATTAAATGGGCAGCTTCTGGTCATCAAAATTTACCTTTTTCTCTCCCTTGGCACATAATAAGAGTTTAATAAATGCTAGTGAGCTAGTTAAATCCCCAAATTACATCAGAGGTTCCTTCCAAACATGAATGACCTGTGTACACTCTGGGGAAGGATTATTTCCTGGCTTACTGCCTTTTTACCTTTTTGAAAATTCAATATCTGGAACTAATCTTCACCAGCACTCTCTCCAAAGACAGGTATCAGCTAAGCTTGAAAGCACTCAGGTTGACATAGCTCAAAACATATTACATATTAAAGGGCACAGAAAAGATTTGCATCAAAACTCTTGGATTCACAGAAATCACCCTCCCCTAAAGATTTATTCCATCTCTGTGATTCACAGTAGTGACTTTGAGTGAGTGCCTCTGAAAGTAAAAAGCTAGGATTTGTTCATCCACACCAATGCCCTTCCTCAAACATCTTTGTCTATCCCACATTACTCTTTCTTCTGTAATTGATCTCTTATCCCTAACCATGTTTCATCATTCCACTGAAGTTCTCTCCTCCATTCAGGATTTCTGGGTCCTATTTGCCCCCATCGCTGTTGCTGTCCTCCATTCCCACTCCCTTTTAACTCTGCTACCAGAATTTTATCTCTCCTCCACAAGTAGTACTTGCTACTGTCTATTCAAGAAACTAGCTCTTGATTAGCTAGCTTCTGGAAAGGTCAACCTGCCACTTCAACTGACAGTATTACAACTCTTTCTTGCCTCCAGGTGCTAGTAGCTCTAATCTTCAGAAACTTTCGAGTTCCTTTACGCATAAATCTCCAGTCCTCTGGACTGTTCAAATGTCCCCAGAATCTGGACAATGTGCTTCTTCCTTGCATTACACCTTACACTGAGTCTTGGGGTCTAGAGAGACACTTCTATTATCTCTATACAGGCATCCTTCATTTTACTGTGCTTTCTTTTATTGCCCTTTGCAGATATTGCATTTTTTCATAATTAATTGAAGGTTTGTGGCAACCGTGCATCAAAAAAATCTACCAGCACCATTTTTCCAAGAGCATGTGCTCACCTTGTGTTTCTGTGTCACATTTTGGTAAATCTCACAGCATTTCAAAATTTTCATTATTATATCTGTTATTGTGATCTGTGATTGGTGATCTTTGATGTTACAATTGTAATTGTTTGGGGGCACCATGAACCATACCATGTGAGATGGCAAATTTAATCAATAAATGTGTGGGTTCTGACTACTCCACCAACCAGTCATCTGAATCTTTCTCCCTTTCCTCAGACCTCCCTATTCCCTGAGAAACAACAATATTGAAATTAGGCCAGTTAATGACCATACAATGGCCTCTAAGTGTTCAAGTGAAAGGAAGAGTCAACCCACGTGGCAAACTTCATTGTTTTCTTATTTTTTTTTAATTTTATTATACTTTGCATCATTCATTTCCACAAGATTTTGAGTTACATATTTTCTCCCCCTCTTTCCCCCACCCACCGCCCCAAAACAGCCATCCCAGTG
>CM053585.1:308666041-308702876 GCA_028646515.1 Pseudochirops corinnae | reverse complement strand
GACAGCGATCTGGATCCACACCGCTCAACGTGAGAGCACTGGCCTCAGAACAATTGCTTAGTCCCCCTGCTGTCTGCAGGCCACGGGCGAGAAGCTGCAACACGGAGGCAGGTGCAAAACCTCTGCCTTTTGCTTTTCCACTCTGGAGGCCTTTCGGCTGGACTGCTCCTCCCTCCCAACTTTGCAAGTCCCAGTGACCTAGTTCTCAACACTGCTCGCTAATCTGCTCGCTGCTCCTCTCCTCCGGCCACCCCCGGGGCTCAGCAGCGGCTTCAGGCCAGGTTGGTTTAGCAGTGCTGATATGGTTCCTCGTAGCCAAGCTGACTTTAGTGGGAAGTATCTTTGTGTGTGTTTTGGAGTTCTAGGATTGGTTTAGAGGCCTATTCCATTGGTTTTTTGGGGTGGCTATGTGAGAGCTGCGATATGTTGCTGCTGCTACGCCACCATCTTGGCTCCGCCCCGACTTTCAGGCATTCTTGATGAAAAAACCAGAGCTGAACAGAAAATTTGACTTTCAATTACAAAAAGCAAGAGAAGCATGAAAAGATAAACAGGAAAAAGAAATCACAAGGAACTTATTAAAGTTGAACTATTTACATTCCTACATGGAAAAAATGACAATTGTAACTCATGAGACTCTTCTCAATATGAGGATAGTTGAAGGGAATATATATGTATATGTGTGTATATATATATATATACATACATATATATGTATATATGTATAGGAGGATGCATGTGTGTATAAATATATATGTGAATGTGTGTATGTGTATGTACATGTATACATAGACAAAGGACACAGGATGGGTTGAATATGAAGAGATGATATCTTAAAAATAAAATTAAGAGGTGAGGGAGGAATATATTGGGAGAAGGAGAAAGGGAGAGATAGGTTAAGGTAAATCATTTCATATAAAAAAGGCAAGAGAACACTGTTACAATGGAGGGGAAGAGCAGGAAGGTAAAAGGGAATGGGTCAACTTTACTCTCATTGAATTTGGCTTAAGGAGGGAATAACACACTCACATTCAATTGGCTGTTTCACCCTACAGGAAAGCAGGGGGCAAAGGGATTGGGGGGAAGGTGAGAGAAGAGAGGGAAGATTGGGGGAGAGGGTAGTTAGAAGCAAATACTTTTGAAAAGGGACAGGGTCAAAGTAGAAAATAGAATAAGTAGAGGATGAGATAGGATGGAGGGAAATACAATTAGTCTTTCACAATATAACTGCTATGGAAATGTTTTGCATAACTACACATGTATAACCTGTATTGAATTGCTTGTCTTCCCAGTGGGGGTGAGTGAAGAGGGAAGGGAAAGACTCTGGAACTCAAAGTTTCAAAAAACAAATGTTAATGCATGTTACATGCAACTGGGAAATAAGATACATAGGCACTGGGGTATAGAAATCCATCATGCCCTACTAGAAAGTTATGAGGGGAACGGGGGAGGATATAAGAAATAACAGATTGGGGAAAGGGGTATTCAGTAGGCTCGCTATTTTTTGGGTGGAGGTAGGGGAGAGACAGGGAGAAAAATTTGTAACTCAAAATCTTGTGGAAATGAATGATGAAAACTAAAAATAAATAAATAAATAAATGAGGGGGGGGGAAGAGTAACGTACTAAAGACACAAATATCTTTCCAATGAGAAGAAAAAGAGGATGTTACCTAAATGTGGGCTCACCAGCTCAGATTTCTAAAAGACATGTATCGAAGATGCAGCCAGTGAGGGATATGCTGGTAAATGTTTAACATCTGGTTCTCAGAGGAGGAAATATATTGCAGGACACACTTTTAATTTTAATCTACATTATTAATATCTTTCTATCACTTCCTTAAGTCTGGACAATCAACAAAACAATACATTAAGCCTTGGTTTATAGCATTTGTCTTTTTCAATTGCCAAGGGCTAAATGCTTACGCCAAATATTTTATAATCTTGGGAACCAGTTCAAGCTGGTTCTAGCTCACCTTTGCAGGCAATGGAAGGTAACTAAGGATTAATAGAGAAAAATAGCAAGTCCCTGTGAAAATAGTATTAGAACTCAAAAAACTAAAATGGTCTGAGGCTAACCATAATGATAAACTCAAGCAGAAGGATGTTTTGGCATTAAGTTGGTACATGAAGAGGATCAGAGGAGGAATTAGGACCACTATTCAGGGTGACTGAGATCATAACAGAACTTAAATCTTGCACTATAAAGGCCCTCAGAGGGGCAACTAGGTGGCACAGTGAAAAGAGCACTGGCCCTGGAGTCAGGAGGACCTGAGTTCAAATCCCATCTCAGACACTTAACACTTACTAGCTGTGTGACCTTGGGCAAGTCACTTAACCTCAACTGCCCTGCCTTCTCCCCTCCAAAAAGACCAAAAAAAAAAAAAAAAAAAAAAGGAAAGGACCTCAGAAGCCCTCTAATTCAAATGCTTCATTTGACATATGAGGGAACCTAAGCCCAAGAAAGTTAAGTGAGTCATGGAACATCATACTGGTAATAAGCCTCAGAGGAAGGATTTCAATCTCAATTGTCAGACTTTGGAACCATCACTCTTTCTCTAATTTTGCTTATTTTATGTTCCAAAGAGAATATTTTGTCTGATAAGAATAGAATAAAAATAATTCACAGGAGATAAGGTGGTAAGAGAATAACTATCTGGTCCAAGTAAGTTCAAGTTGTCAAGCACATATAAGTTATATCCAGAAAAACCAAAAGAATTAGTAGATATGATTGTGGAGTTACCAATGGTGATCTTACAAAGAGCGTAGAGAACAGAAGTTAAAAAAAAAAAAAACCCTGAGAAACTAGAAATGTCATGAGCCTAGAAAAGCAAAATGTTCTTTTGGGAAAAAAAAAAAGGAAAGAAGAAATACAAATTCTTCAAGCTACTATTTCAGACAAAATTATAGAAGGCATTTTTTAAAAGGATGGTTTGTAGTCATTTAAAAAGGGAGACAAGGATCAATAGAAACTATCATGGCTTCACCAAGAGAACTTTGTTCCCTTTTTAACAGGATTACTAAACTAATTGCTACAGGAGATCACACATTTGCAGTGAGAGTTTGTCAGCAAAAATAATAATAAAATTAATTTCTAGAGCACAAAGTCCATACTCTGAGTGACAGTATTATTTTTAATTTTTCTAAGTGCTTTACAGGCCTTCAGCCCACTGAACCAAACAGAATCCAAAAAGCCCACAAAGAAAGTATATAACCAAAGGAAATACCCAACTAACCCATGGAAGAGCTGTTAGAAAAGAAAAGAAAGATAGATAGACAGACAGACAGACAGACAGAGATGTGGAGATAGATATAGATATGTAGATATATTGAATAAGTAACAGGAAGAATAATAATTATCTCTTGGATGTGAACTGTGCTTGATATTTTTCCAAATGTTTTCATATCTATTATCTCATTATTCATATGATACTTCTTGAGGGTCAGGAAGGCTTTTAGGAAAGGATAGGATGACCACCTGGATGTGTTGTGGAGAAGATTCTCATTCTCACACAGTTGACTACATGACCTCTCAGCGGCCCCATGGCTCTGAAAAATGCACAGGAGCTATTTTATTTGAAATTTAGAGATGAATACACTGAGTGAGACTCAGAGATTTGTGTAACATCAAATAAATAAATGAATAGATAGAGAGATAGAGAGATGAATGAATGAATAAATTAATAAATTGCTGGGATAGGATTAAAACCCACATTGCTTGACTTCTCATTCACTGCAAAATTGTCTATGTTATCAATTAGATAAGCTTTATGAAGTACCCACTGTGTGTCAGGCATAGTGTTAGGCACTGGAGTTGTAATTATAAAAAAAAAAGAAAGAAAGAAAGAATCCCCACTCTTAAGAGAAGCTTAGCTTCTTTCAGAGCAGAAATAGTCTTCTAGCCTGCCCAGAAATCTTCTGTGACCAGAATTACCCTCTTGCCTTCAGATGTGACTTAACCAGTTCCTGAAAGCTCACTGCATCACAAGGCAGTCTGAAACCTAGACTTCTTATAAAGCTACATATGTATGTGAACAAGTGTGTCATTCAGAAGTGTAGGGTCTCAAGGCTATAAAAAAAAAAGCTTAGATATCATCTAACCCAACACATCCTCCACTTTACAAATAAGAAAAATAAGGCAAAAAAAAAGGCAAAAATAATTTGCCTAATGTAACCTAGCTAGTCGATGACAAATGGAATATTAAATCACAATTCTCCCACTTCCCAGTTCAGAGTCTTTTTCTCTAGGGCCGGGGTTGGTGGGCAGGGAGGTGGCCTACAGACCCTATGGGTAGGTTTCAGGTGGTCCATGGGCTAAAAACAAATTACATCCTTATTTTCATATAACTGATTTCTTTATAATCCTACGTACTTTACTTTATGTATTTAAAAACACTATTCTTAAAAAAAAAAAAAGCTATTCTCAGAACTAGTTTGTCTGTAGACTTCACCAGACTATCAAAGGGGTCTATGACACAAAAAAATTAAGAACACCTGTTCAAGGATACAATGTACATACAGGTAAATATTATTTATTACTTCAAATTATCTGTAATTTCATCAGTTTGGCCAATACCTCCATCAACACTGTTCACAGTTTTTCTGTACTTTAGTGGATGTGTCATTATGGCAAGAAAAAAAAATCACCTTTTGATGAGCTTCTGGTAATTAGTTTCTCCAAATTTAGTGAGATGTATTATCACTAAAATACCAGGCACAAAGTGTATCACGGGCCTGTGGGCAAAGTATTTCCTTCTCAGCAGGACTTTGAAGAGCCTTCATTTACTACTCTGTCGTGACACATCAGAGGATGGCTTTAGTCTAGTGAACAGGTTTGTTGTATTCAGTGCCTTGCCTCTCTCACAGGTTTTTAGTAAAAATCACAGTAAGATGATGTTAATTCAAATACAAGAGATTGGATTTTTTTGTTGTTGTTTCTTTTTTGTTTGCTTTTTTTTTATCAGTCAACTTAATTATCACCCAAACAATCCTGATAAGATCTGGATCTGGATGACTTTTAGAAAGGTGCTAAGAACACTTGCTGCACCAGATACCCCAAGAAGGAGAAAATGAACTAACTCTACCTTTTAAAAAAAAATGAAAATGTTGCTGTTTCTAATTAAAATGAAAATTAGAGAGGAGAAAAAAGAGAAGAGAGGACTGAAGTCTTCATGGAGCTTGGGTAGATGCTTTTAACTCTTCTGGTTTCTCAACTACTCCTGATATAGTACCTGTGGTACCTCTTGTCACACACAAGGACCCCAGAATAGCCACTACAGACTGAAGATCTTCTGTGAGTTCACATTCCCTCCAAACCACAGCTCACAAGATTCCGCCAATGTTTGCTTCTTTTCTAGTTATCCAGAGGGCAGAATTAATTCGAACAAAAGACATTTAATGAAACAGCATTTATCCCGTAAATCTGGAGTTTGTTCTCCCACGAATACATTCATACTCAGAGGGGAAAGTGGTCACACATGAAGGACTGCTTCCTGAAATCATACTCACACCAGGAGGCCAGGTCCCCAGAGAGTTAGCTGCCACTCTTTAGTCTCAAGGTCCTATCAGGAACCTGTGAGAGGTTAAGGTTTATATTACTGTTGTTCATAGGCCCCCATCAGTGTATTCTCCGTTATTAATCAACTGGCGGAATGCAGAGGTGTGCTGGAAACAGTTCCAACCACCTCTTAAGCCTTCATTGTTAAATTTTCACTGTGAGCATTTATACCTCAGAAATCAGCAAATGCTGCAAAACCAGGACTTGGTTTATTGTTTTATTGATTGTCTAGACTTAAGAAAGTGTTAATAATGTATATTAAACTTTGAAAAAAATCTATGTGAATATAGATTATTTTTCTGGAGAGTTTGGTTGTTAAACATTGGCCAGCACATTCCTATATCACTCATCAAACCTTTCTTGAGGTCAGCAAGAATGCAATAGAAAGTTCAGGGAATGAAGATATCACAAGAGTAGAGGGCTGATGAGTGTCAAATAATAATAATAATAATAATTTTATTCTTATTATTGACATAGTGCTTTAAAGTATGCAAAATGCCTTACACCTATTATCTCATTTGAGATTCACAATAACTCTGGCTGAACTCCATTAGCCTTTAGAAAATGCATTTACTGAGAATACATACTGAGAAAAGTTATTTCAAAAACATTCCTCCTTAACTAGGAGTATACTCTTGCCTCGCATACACAAGGTTCCTGGGGAGAATGGGCTCACACTTAAAGTACGGCGGTAATGGGACATATGTGTAGACACAATATGTGTAGCCATGACCAGAGTACATGCTTTGACAATATTTTAGCCGGTGAAAAACCTGGTTGTCTCCCTAGATTGAGATTATTTGGGCCTAAGGAAACAGGTGAAATATTTGAGGAAAAATGTTTAAAGAGGGGTTGACAAGGCAGCACAGAGACGCACCCATCCGGAAAGTGCTCCAGACTAGATGTCATTATACTTGAATTCTAGTCCTGGAACTGTCACTAGCCTATCATGTAGCCTTGGGCAAGTCACTTTTCTTTTCTGGGCCTTTATGGAACCAGGCATTAGACAAGATAGAGCAAAGATTTCTTCCAGCTCTGTGACCCTATGACAACACAGGACTCCTGAGTAATACATTCCTACAATGTATTTTATTTTTGGTCTGTTTATTTCTACCCTACTCAGGCTGCTTAGCAATACTAAAGAAAATAAATTGCTAAAGAAAACAGTCTTCTTTCCCCTGGTTTAGGTGATTGTATCTAATATCAGCAGCTCTGGGTTTTGAGACTTTCAAAATTCAGCAATAGAGAGAAGTAATCTCCAGTGTTGTTTTTGGTCTGTTTTAGAGTGTAGTCACACTGCCCCCTCCTGGAAAATAAATAGTAATAAAACTAAAATCAAAACAACAACCTCAGAGCAGCAAGTCACATTTACCTACCTTAAAGATCAACTAGAACTGCCCTTTTGTTTTACAGAGGCAGAAAGTGAGTACCAAAGACAGGAAGGAACTTTCCCAAAGTCACAAAACAAGGAAGGAGCAGAGCTGAAACTGGAACTCTTAGAGTGGATTTTTTTTTGTTATTGTTCAGTTTTTCAAGTGTTCATGAGTCATGAAGTGACTTCAGGATACCATTTGGCAAAGATACTGGAGTGGTTTGCCATTT
Source organism: Pseudochirops corinnae (assembly GCA_028646515.1). Taxonomy (NCBI): domain Eukaryota; kingdom Metazoa; phylum Chordata; class Mammalia; order Diprotodontia; family Pseudocheiridae; genus Pseudochirops; species Pseudochirops corinnae. Next base: position 308,695,720 of record CM053585.1, on the reverse strand, counting down.
CCTTCTCCAGTTCATTTTACAGATTAGGAAACTGAGTCAAACAGGGTTAAGTGACTTGCCCAGGGTCACGCAGCTAGTGTATGACGCTAGCTTGAACTCAAGAAGATGAGTCTTACTGATTCCAGGGCAGGCACTCTCTATCCACTTGACCACCTAGTTGCCCCAGAGTAGATTTAGGATTTTATTTCAAAGAGTTATTATTATAGTGACCTGTCATTCTACTGTTCTGGATTTCAATTTTCCTGTGTGTAAAATGAATGGGGCAGGTAGGTGGCTTAGTGGATAGAGTACTGGGCCTAGAGCCAGGAAGACTTATCTTCCTGAGTTCAAATCTGGTCTCAGACCCTTACGAACAATGTGACCCTAGGTAAGTCACTTAACCTTGCTTGCTGGCTGTATGTGTGTTTGTAAGGAGTGTTTGCCCTGGAATAAAGCATTTGGCTGATGTGCACTTGATTACTTCCAAGGCCCTTTTTATCTCTAAATCCTCCAGCTCTTTTTAGGCTTCTTTCTACTGTATCTCACAGCCTCCCTTCTAACTCAGGAAGCTGTTGATAATTTTAACACTTCCTGGGCACTTAGTTCATGCAAGTTGCTGTATGTGGAAAACACATAGTCAGTGTCTTGCAGGTAAAGAGGCATCATGGTATGGTGGAAAGTGTGTTTGTCTTGGATTAGAGGACTTGACTTCAGATCCTCTGACGTGTTCACATCAGATGTTCTCTACCTATGTGAATATGGACAAGTACCTCCTTGAACACCAGTTTTCTCACGTATAAAATGAGGGAGTTTGTCTAGATGCTCTGACCTAGACAGATCAGACTACACTTTAGGAAAATCACTTTGGCAGCTGAATGAATGATGGATTTGAATGGTGTAAGATCTGAGACTGAAGGACCAATTAGAAGTTTATTTTAAAAAAAAAGGTTAAGATCCCTTCCAGCACGAAAACTAAATCTGAAGTACTTACTGCTAATTGGGAATATAAAACTAGAATGTAGAAAACTTTTAGAAAACAATTCAATTCCATGAACATTTATTAAGTAATTACCATGCTGGGCAGCTGGGGATACAAAAACAAAAATGGCCCAATACCATGCTGTGGAAATTGTCTCATCCTACAGATCCCAAGGTAGTACATCTGTATCTCCTTTCTCCCAGTGGGCTTCCTCTGGGATACTGAAGCCCCTTTGCCTGGGCATGGAGAAAGTCTGTTTAATACTTTTTAAATTTTTTATATTTATCACCTTCCTGATGTCACTGGTCTTCATCGAGAACAAACAACAACAATATTTTCATTGTCTTTAAAAACACATTAACTGCAGGTGTGTGTGTGTGTGTGTGTGTTTGTGTGTACTTAATGGAAATGTGGAAATGCAATTGGAGTGAATCCACTGAAGAGGAGAAACCTAAAAAGAGAAGGAAAGATAGATTTTACACCAAGATATTTTGTCAGAGTTCTATCTCTGGCCCACGGCTCAAAGCTAAAATAAATATAATTTTGTTACAATTTTTCAAAGCAAGAAAGTATAATTATAGCAGGAAATCCACCCAGCAATGAATCAGTGGTAGGCTGAGGGACCTACCCTCAGGCAATGGACAGGCAATAGAGTGCTCTGTGAGAGGAAGTAGTTGAACAACTTTGCTTACCACACTACACCACCATGGCTACACATGGATTTTGTGCATTTCTGCCTATCTCTTGAGTAAAATGTAAATTGACAAAGGAAACCCAGTTAAATTTAGTCTATGGAAGATAAAACTATGAGTGAGTTCTCACAACTGAGCTAGTTTAATTTTAACCAAGATAAAATAATTCAAAGACAAGCAGCTATCATAATAAATCATTTAACAAAACAATAAACCTGTTAATTAAAAATAGACTGAAAGAACCCACAACAATGATTTTGATAATGTTTTGAAGGCTAATTATGTATGAAATCTCCTTCTAATGTATTGGCAGATATATAGTCCTAAAATTCATCCTGGAGCAATAATCATCAAGAAACATTTGTAAAGAAAAGTTCACACATCCGACATCCTTAGCACATTACCTGTTCACCTTTTCTCACATGGCCACTCTCCACAGAACACTCCTGTATACTGTGCTATTACTACAGAAAAGCAATTTTTAAGTCTCCTCTAAAATATAACAGGAAGACCTGAAATAGGGTAGGAAGGTGGTTCTGGGGGAAATGAGAGGCAGAAGACTGGTTGGTAGTAAGCAATGATGCTACTTTCTTCCGAAATGAAGTTGGGGCTTCAGAGGGAGGAATCAGGGCTTATTGAGGTAGGGAAGTAGGGAGAAAGGGTTCTTCTTCCTCCCTAAAGAGGAGAAACAAAGCCAGTGTCTCAGTGTTCATTAGCACAGTCAAACATAGAATGTTCAAAGGAAAAAAAAAGAGTGCTTGGTTTTCTTCCCTTGTAGGGTCCACCCTCAAGTTTTGCAACAAACCCAAGATTGTAAATGGAGGAGAAAACATGCAAACAGCTATATACAAGATTAGAAGGTAATGTCAGAGGGAAGGCCATAGCAGCTTGAGAGACCAGGAAAGACCTCCTGCAAAAGGTAGGATTTGAACTGTCTTAAAGTGTTATACCCAAACTTAAATCCCAGATCACTGCACATCCCCTGATTTGTGACCCACCATTAAGCCTCCTTTTATATTTCTGTTTTTGTCCCTATTCTATATCATGTTATAGCTTGGAACAGCTTTAAGGTATGTCTGGGCATTGCTCAGGGCAAAGTTCCCTATTAGCATTCTATATATTTTTCTTTCCTTGAATCAGTATAAATGTACAAAGTGCAACTCAGGGTTATGATGTAATATAGAGAGAGACCACCCTGTCCTGTGCCGCTGACCAAGCACAGTCCCCACACCCTTCGCCCAGAACATGACCCTGGCCTATTCTGGGACTTTCCAGTTCCCTCTTACCCCATGACCCACCACCCTGTTCTGGAAAAGCACTGACTATGATCTTTCCACCCTGTGCCCTCCACCTTGTTCCTTGTTCCAGAAGGGACCACTGAGTCACAGGAAGATTGTACCCCTGTACCCTCACACCAAATTCCAAAATTAGCCCTGAACTATGGATCTAACCAATGGCTGTTCTTTGCTTCTATACATCATGCCTTCTGCTAGCTCCCCTCCCTGATTATGGTTTTTGTGGTTTTGGCCTATATAATCAAGTCTGTGCCACCCAGAAAATCACTACTCATTTGAGTGAATATATTTGGGTAGTCGTGCGCTTAATTAATAAATCCATACCTAAATTTATCTTGAACCCAGGTCTCAGCTTGCTCTTATTCTCTGCACAGCAAAAGGAAGCTGGGGAAGGTAAAAGGCAGAGGTGAGGTTGGAGATTTGGGTATGGGGTTTACCATGGCAAAAACATGGAGACAGGCAATGGAGTGTTGTATGAGAGGAACAATGAGTAGGCCATTGTAGCTGGATTATAGAGTTCATGGAGGAGAATAAAGAGTGAGAACCTTGAAAAGGTAGGAAAAGGCTCTGAAGGTTATGAAGAGCTCTAACATAATTATATCTATATACCTATATATAAATACTATATACACATATGTAGGAGATATATATAATATATACATTGTAGGAGCTATATATACATTCATATATATGTAATGCCTACAAAAATATAAATGAAAAATGTCACTAAAAGGAAACCAGATTGACTACATAAAAAACTATGATAGTCCTAGAGAAGCATACTTCCTCCCTCCTCTTGACATCTGCCCTGTGGCTTCACGCCTTTCCCCACCAGGAACTCTCTGAACCTGGACCTCCAATGACCAGCCCCTCTCCCGAAAGTTAATGCATTCAGCTTTGGCACAACATCTTAGGACTGAGTCAGGAGAGTGCTGGCAGATGTTTAACAACTGACTTTCCAAAGAGACATTTAAAATTTTTAATTTGCATTGTTAACATGTTATCACTCATTCTCTTAAATTTAGCAATCAACTAAATAAATAAATAAATAAACCAAGCCCTGACTTGTAACATTCGCTGATTTCTGAGATGTAAATGCTCATATAAAAATTTAACAACTGGATCTCCGGTTAACTGATTCCAACACAGCCCTGAACTGAGCTAACCTAAAAGTGAATTGAAGTGAGTGAGTCAGTGAGTGAGTGGTCATCTAACTCAGTCATCCACTGAGTCAACAGGGCCTACAATACAGGCACCTTGCCACCTTGTCCTGCCACTGAAAATTTACCTTTCTCCCATATTCCCCCTAATCCCTACAATCTCTCATCAGTGTTATACATTATTACTGAAAAGGGTTTGCTTACCGTCCCTGCTAATCCCTCATACCAAAACTCCCTGGCTTGGTCCCCATTTCCCCATATGTATACTATTCCCCTAGCAAGATGTAAGCTTCTTGAAGGCGTGGACAGTCTTTTTTTTTTTTTACTTTTTTTTGGAGGGGGGGAAGGTAGGGCAATTGGGGTTAAGTGACTTCCCCAAGGTCACACAGCTATTTTTGTGTTAAGTGTCTGAGGCTAGATTTGAACTCAGGTCCTCCTGACTCCAGGGCCAGTGCTCTATTCACTGGGCCACCCAGCCGCCCTGACAGTCTCACTTTTATACTGTATCCCCAGCACCTACCACCGTGAATAGTACACAGACAATTAATGTTTTTTCATCCACAGAATTCAAAACTCACCAAAGCAGAATGTTATATACACTATTAGAAGGGAGTCACTGTATCAAGTGTTTTTGTTTAATTGTTTTTCTTTAATACAAGGGAAAAGTGCAATGGGGGGCAGGGGGTGGCAGGTATGTTCCCCAGAAATAATTGTACCGTAAAGACAAAAAGCTGGAAGAAAGGAAAGGAGGGAAAAAGGAAAGAAGGAAAGGGGGGGGAAGAAAAGAGGCAGGAAAGAAAAGTGAAAGAATGAAAAGAGGAAGGGAAGAAGAGAAGGGAGAAATAGATGGATGAAGGAAAGAAGCACAAGAGAGGGGATGGAGACAGTCAAGGAGTGAGAAAGGAAGGAAAAAAGGAAGAGAAGAAAGGAAGAAGAAAAGTAAGGAAAGAAGGAGAGAGGAAAGAAGGAAGGAAGAAAAGAAGGAAGGAAGAAAGGAAGGAAGGAAGGAGGGAAGGAAGGAGGAAGGGAAGGAGGAAAGGAAGGAGGGAGGGAAAGAAGGAAGAGGGAAGAAAGGAAGGAAAGAAGGAAGGGAAGGAGAGAGGGAGGGAGGAAGGTAGGAAGGAAGGAGGGAGGGAAGGAGGGAAGGAAGGAAGGAAGGAGGAAGGGAAGGAGGGAAGGAAGGAAGGAAGGGAGAGAGGGAGGAAGAAGGAAAAGATAAATAAATGATCTGAGGGAAACTGGGATTTCTGCACTAGTCTACGCATAGCACAGAACCGGTCAGTAAGAACTGGTAACTGAGAGCTAATAATAGAACTTGAGTTTTATGGTGCATATGTTCAGTCATTTATTTCATTTCATAATTATACCTTCTGAATGCTGGACAAAGATCAGTGAGGTTTGGTGCCTGCTCTTTCAGACTTTATGGCCTAGTACTTGGCTTCAAAAAAAAATTTTTCCTAGATGAACCAACTACAGCAGAATCCATTCCCTCCCCCTTCCCTCCACGACAGAATCAGAAGAATATGACAAGGCTCCTACCAGAGTTTACTAAGCTTGTGCCATGTGCCTGTATCCCATGGGGGTGGGAGATATTAAGTCATAAAAGACACTATCTGGACCTGTATTGAAATCCTGGCCCTGATGCTAATAATCTGCATGATCATGGGAGTCATTTCATTGGATCTCAGTTTCCCCATTTGTCAAATGAGATTGAATTATATAACACTGACGCTCCCTTGCAGCTCTGACACTATGATCCTTGCCTACAAGTAGCTGCAGATAGAACACATCACACGTTACTTTTTTATCTCCCTGACTCACTACCTACACTCACCACAGTGGCTTTTTTTTCAAGTCTTTTCACCTGTCCTCAAATCTCCCACAGCTCTTCCTCCCAGCTGAAAACCTTGCCTCATATTGTCAATGAAAAATATCGAGGTCATTTGCCGACAGCTCCATCTTCTTCCCTCCTCCTCATCTCACACCACTAAGATGCCTTCTGTGCTTTCCTTAACTGTCGCGCATGAAGAAAGGGCTCTTCTTGCCAAGACTAAGCCCTCTCTATGCACAAGGGATCCTGTTCCATCCTGTCTTCTCTGGCTTTTCATTGCATCCATTGTCTCCACTCTCTCAGTTATCTTTAATCTCTGTCTGCAGCTTCTTCCCTATTGCCTACAAACGTGCCCATGTCTTTGCCACGGTTAAAAACCCCTCACTTGATCAATCCTTCCCGGCTAGCTATCATCCTGTATCTCTCCTCTCTTTTCTGGTCAAACTCCTCGAGAAAGTTGGCTGCATTTGATGAGTCCATTTCCTTTCTTCTCATTCTTTTTTTAACTCTTCGTAGTCTGCCTTCCAATTTAATTTAATTAATTGAAACTGCTCTCTCTGAAGTTACCAATGACCCCTCAATTGCCAAATCTAATGGACTCTTCAATGTTCTTGACCTTTCTGTTGATTACTGTTGATTACTCTCTTGTCCTTGATGTTCCCTTCGCTCTAGGTTTTTGTGACTGCTCTTTCCTAGTTCCCTTCCTATTTATATGGTTGTTCCTTCTCAGTCTGCTTTGCTGAATCTTCATACAGGTCCTCTCTAACTGTAGACAGCCCCAGGACTCTGTCCCAGGCTGTCTTCTCTTCTCCCTCTTTTTTTTTCCCTCCCTCCAGTGATCTTCACTCAAATGTTCTATATTCAATGTGCTTCAGCCTCCTTCTGGTTCCTTAAAATTACTCAGATTCACGTCACTGTTGTCTTCAACTTCACACTCTCCCTTTACCTCACATATCCAATCAGTTTCCAAGTCTTGTCATTTCTACCCCTCTCTCATGTGTCCCTTTCTCTCCACTAAGAGCCAACACTTTAGTCCAAGCCTTTATTGTCTTCTTCCTGAACCATCACAGTGGCCTATTGGTTGGTTTTGCTGACTCAAATCTCCTCTCTCCCACCTACCAAAATGATTTTCCTACAGCACAGGTTACTTCCCTTCTCAAATTCTAGTGGCTCCTTATTAAGCCTGGGATCAAATGCTATTTCATCTTTATCTCATTCTTTTTAGACCTCTATTTTTTGTTTGTATATGTTGCAATGCATATAGTTATTAATAGTATGTGTATTATAATTTATATACTACTTTAAAGGTATCAAGATAGGAAGATATGTTTGAGGGTGCTTCCTTTTCAGGTTAAAGCTTTTTTATTAGATTTTTAAGCCTTCTAGAAAATACTTTTTAAAAACTCAGCTGCTATTTAGGAACCTTTCCATTCCTGGTCAAGAATCCATCATCTCTACGTGTCAAGCCCAGAAAGGGAATAAGTATTTATTAAACACCTAGTATGTGCCAGACACTATGCTAAGCACCTTATGAATGTCCCATTTGATCCTTACAACAATCTTAGGAACTAAGTGCTGTTCTCCCTATTTTGTAGTTCAGGAAACTCAGGCAGAAATTATGTGACTTGCCAGGGTCACTTGGCTAGTTTCTGAGTCTGGATGTGAACTCAGAACTTCTTGCTTGACTCCAGGCCTGGTGCTCTATCTACCTAACTGTCTCAATCCAAAATTTTCTTCACAATGTCTTAACCAATGCACTTCTCCAAACTGCTTCTCTCTGTTGAAGCCCTTTCCTTTGATCAGTAGCAGTGAGGGAAAGAGATTCTATGCCTATAAGGTCATTAGTTTCTTACTCAAAATGTCATTCATATTCCTTGGCTAGTATGTCTAGATTTTCTGGTTATATCATTCATGCCCACATAAATTACCAGTAATGGATAATAGTTATAAGGTTTGACAAAGTTTAAGGGGTTTTCTGTCACATCCTGGATATATAGCCCAGAAAGACAGCAGATCTATTATTGTTATTATTATTATCATCAAGTCCATTGGACCCCTTACAATCTAGTTTCTGGTTTTGTGATTCTATTGAATATGCTCTCAAAGGTTGTCAATGGTCTTATAGTTATTAAATCCTTATTCTTTTTGACCTTTCTACAAGTTTCTATACTATTAAACATAAACTCTACCTCTTATCTTCTCCTTCTTTCACTTCCATTACAGAGCTCTCTTTGTGTGAATACTCCTTTTAAATCTTTGCTGGGTCAATATCCATCTCCTACTGTTCTAAACATGAATATCCCCAAGATCATGCAAGTCTTTTTTTTCCTTCCTTCTTTATAGTCTCCCCCTTGGTGATCTCATTTGTTCCCCTGGGTTAAATTATCCCCTGAAAACAGATGACCCCAGATTTACATACCCATTCTCAATCTTGAATTCTCCCTGTACCTATGCTCAAGGCAACTCAACTCGTATCTCCAAGTGGCTCCTGAAACCACCTGGATGCCCTTCAACCCCTTAAATTCAAATGTCCCAAATTGGTTCATCTCCCCTAAACCCCTACCTCCCAGTTTCCCCATTTTTCTCAGTTTCCTATTTTTTTTAATGCCACCATTATCCTCGTCGCCAAGATTTGTATCAGAGTCATCCTTCAGCTCTACCTCCTCCTTCACCCCATGGATATAATCAATTGCCTAGGCCTGTCAATTCTACTTCTATCAGTCCCCTCACATTAACACTACCCTAGTTCCTGCCATTTGACCAGCTAGGTGGCACAGTGGATAGTTTCTGGCCTAAAGTCAGAATGACCTCTTCCTGAGTAATATTCTGGCCTCAGACACTTACTGTGTGACCCTAAGTTAAGTAACCTAAGTCACTTAACTCTATTTGTCTCAAGTTTCCTCATCTGTAAAATGAGCTGGAGAAGGAAATGGCAAACCACTCTAGTATCTTTGTCAAGAAAACCCCAAATGGGGTCACAAAAAGTTGAACGTGACTGAAACGACTAAATGACAACAGAAAGTTCCTGTTTTACCTCTTGCCTGCACTAAAATAATAACCTCCTACTTCAATTTTCTGCTTCCAGTGCTTTCCATCCCCTATTCCAATCTATCCATTACACAGCTTTCAAGATCATCCTCTTATGTCACTTCCTCACTTAAAAGTAGTCAAGAGCTCCATATTGGCTCCAGAATAACATACACACAACAGACTTTTAAGGCCCTCCACAAATCTACCTGGTTCAAACCTCTCTTCAGTTTTACTCCACATTACACCCTTTCATATTAGCTTTCCCCTTAGTCACAACATTCTCTCCCATCTCCCTGAAATCCCAAAGACCCTGCCTATGGCTAGGAATGTACTCCCTCCTCTTCTCAACCTTTCTGAATACTTCTCTTCCTTTACAGGATGGTGCTTTCTTCATTTATTTCACTCTAACGTCCACTCCACACATACACACTTTTATACTTCTCAAATCTTCCTCCTAGAGTACTTTATCTGGCTCTCATTTGTGCCCAATCATTCCCTGACTTCTATTACCCTATATTATGCTATCCTGTATTATCAATAAGGTAAAGGACATTTTTAGCAGTAACATTCATCTTCCCAGCTTGAAACTGAAGACACACAATGTCCATCCTCCTCTAACCCTGTTTGCACACTCCTCTCCCTAATATAGTTAACCCGTGTCCTCCCAGCCAGGGACTTCCTTCACTGGGCCTCTGGATCTGGAACCAGGATTGAGCCAAGAAGCTTAGAATCATCTGCATCTTTTCCTAAAGAGATTTCAACATCCTTTAGAAAGACAATAGCTGCTTGTTTTTAAACTTCCTGTTTGGGCAAAGACGGTGCTCTTCATGTCTGAGCTAGACCCATCGTCCAACCACCTTGGTTTTAGGATGGCTTCTCTTCTATTCCAGCCCCAGCAGGTAACCTGGACAGCCTGAGCCAAGAGTAAGAAATAAAAGGTGGCAAAGAGACTGGGAATAGGAGAGGGCTGGAGTAAGGATGAGGACTTTGAGGTCAAGAAGTACATTAGTAAGGCAGAAAGGATAATTTAGGGTCTTTGAGAAGTCTGAAGCCTGAGGAAAGGAGGCAATTTTGGGATTTAGAAGACAGGAGGCAGTACTCAGAGGTCAATTGTGCTCTGAGGCAAAAGGCAAGTGTGAGGTAAGGATTGAAATTGTGAGAAAAGAGCTATGGAGTCAACTAGCTGAAAACCCATCACAGCTACTTGCAAAAAGGGTTCATTATGCAGAATACCTGCACCTGTGCAGAAATGCCTTTTCTGCTTTTGTCCAAAGTCCACCTTCATATACCATGTAAACACAGCAATCCTTTGCCACCACAAGAAGGGCCACTATATTTTTGTACATATGGGTTCTTTTCCCTTTTTTATGTTCTCTTTGGGATACAGACCTACAAGTGGTATAGCTGGATCAAAGGGTATGCAATTTTATAGTTCTTTGGGGATAGTTCCAGATTGCTCTCCAGAGTGGTTGGATCAGTTCACAACTCCACCAACAATGCGTTAGAGTTCCAATTTTCACACATCTCCAATATTTATCATTTTCCTATTTTGTCATATTAGCCAATCTGATAGGTGTGATGCAGTACCTCAGAATTGTTTTAACTTGCATTTCTTTAATCAATAGTGATTTAGAGCATTTCTTCATATGACTATAGATAACTTTAATTTCTTCCTCTGAAAACTGCCTGTTCATATCCTTTGATCATTTATCAACTGGACAATGACTACATCAGATTGTATGCTGTCTTGGGGGGAGGGGAGACAGGGAAGGAGGGAGAAATATTTAGAATTCAAAATCTTATAGAAGTGAATGTTGAAAACTAAAAATAAATGAATTATTTTTTAATGGAAAAAAAAAAGGCAGCAACCCATTGCCTTGACTGGACAGAAAGTTTAAAACGAACACTATTGTCTCACTAAGGAACTTTGATGTTCCTTTAGGAAACAACACAGACAGTCCTCAACTTGTAACCACCCACTTTCTTTTGACTTATGACTGTCTTTCCACAAAAAGGGGGAAAAAATACAAAATACAAAGTTATAACAAAACTAGAATTTTATTTGCATTGCTGATACACCATGCCTCTCAGCACCACTGCCCAATAATTTTCAGCACTCCCTCTGATATCTGCTTCACTTTCTGCTGGATAGCTGTTTTTTCCTTAGGTCTTCTTTGTAAGCCTTCTCAAGCAGGCACATGATCTGGGCCTGCAAATGAAGACAGAAGAGGAACTGGAAAGGGGAGGAATAATAACTTATATGGTCAAGAAAAATTTGAATGCTCATTTCTAACTTAAGAACTGCCACTAATTTAGATAACATATGGGACAGAACGGTGGGCTTATATACCATAATATATAGTACATGTTTTGTTCCATGTAATGGCCTAGTAGAAATGTACCAATGCTGACGGCCTCAATTCAATAAAGGTTAACTAAGTAGCTCATCTAGTGAAATTTGTAGACCCTGCTTAGAACTTTTCGCTTTCCCTTTAACTTGTATTTGGCTCAGTTATCATGTGTGTTCCTGGGCTGAAAGAAAGGAACCTGAGAAGTGAAGCAGGAATGGTCCCCTGCTTTATTCTGAAGAAACTAGGAAGGTGAGAAGCAGAAATTCCTACACTGACTTACAGACACTCTCCCACAAAGAACCATGACGGAGTCTGAAGTAATAGCAACAAACTAATTTGGTGGGCCGAAGACTTGCTATTATTAGACAGAATAAAATACTCTGAAATAAATTTAGTCTGAAGCCAAGTCACTGAGCTGTTGTTCTTCTTCCGATTATCTGTGACACTATGACTAATGGTATTTAGGAGTTTGACTCACTTGTTAGCACACTTTACAAAGTTGGTTAACAGTAAAGTGTTTTATAAAGTTATCTGGCCTGGTTGTGTATAACTAGATTATTGCTTCCTAACAGCAACATAAATATATGCTGAAATGCTACACGACACAAGTTACTGTGACATCATAGATTTATATTCTTACTATTTATTTTAAAAAATTCAAAATATTAAATGATGCAAGTTCAAATATGATAAAAATTACTGCAAGAAAATAGTTCTGATATATGACATTTGTGCTTCACTTTTTCAGTACTAGGACAGTAAAGTGTTTAACTGAAGGAAGTAAGCTGAAATGCTTCATCTGAGTAGATAAGAGAGCCCACCTACTGATTATTCCCATGCTTAATAAATTTAAAATACATCTGAGGATGTCCTCCCCCCCAAAAAATCATACAATGATTCTTATGAGTCACCTTCAGTTCAAATCACTTCTCTTTACATAGTGATCAATCTTGATCATCACTAAAAGGTGTGCAAAAAGAAAATAAGTCATTTTCTGTTATCTGTGAACAAGAAAACATACTAAAAAAAATGTCAGTGTACCCACAAAAATCTATGGGACTTAATTCAGGTATAATTTGAATATGACAGACAGGAGTAGATGCAGCCTAATACAATATGCCTTAAAATTTATCCCAACTACCTCCCACCTTAATCTTATTATAAAATAACCACCTAATGAGTACAACATTTTTCATGTTGGTCCATTCCTTGCCAATGAGCTACCAACCTTGAAACCCTAAAGAAGCCAAGGACTTCCAATCATTCGGTAACTCATATATTTTACATCTGACCCAAAACTTCTAATTCTAGGTTTAATTCAATAACACAAAGGATAAATTACATTTCCTTAACACTTAAATGAAGAAAATGCAATTATAAAGTCTGTCATGCCAGAAATTTCAATATATTTGGTACATCATTAACTTGAAATTTTGGTTTATATGAGCACTCCCAATCATCTAAGAGTACTGCAGAAGTCCTCTAAGATATGTCTAAAGTACTTTTCCTGAAGAAAAGTTCTAATTAAATGCAAAGCATTATATCTGCTATGTTCATTTATATTAGTTTGACAGCACAAAGAAATCTGTGTTTTAAAAAAAAAGCTCAATATTTGGCTATCAAAGAGATTGATGCAGTGACGCTAGACTATTTTAAATTTACATAAATATTTTGAGGGACTTAAAAACTAGCTTCACCGACACTTTCAGAAGATATAAGATAAATAAATCTTAAAAAAAAAAAGGGTACACAAGATATTTAGCTCCACATTTTCAATATCAGATTTGAATTCAGCTGAAAAAAATTATAAAGATAATAATAAAGATAAAAAATTACACACATCCCTTTTCTCCAAACTACCATGACAAAATGAGAGGTCAACCTCTCATTTATGTACCAATTGTTTATGGCAAATATCTGCATAACATGATATAAAAAGTCAGACAAAGAAAATTACTAAATAAGTAAGCTCAGATCACAGTACTTTCAAAATATATAATCATTCGTAATCTTCAGAGAAGGCATTGCCTCATTAATATTCTGATCCAGTCGATGATATTCCACAGTTTTGGAGCAAAGACCATCACGCCATTTTCTGCTCTGAACCATTAAGAAGATCTGAAATAAAACAAAATTATTAAATAAGCAGACGATTAAATGGAAGTATAAAGTAGAGCTTTGAATAACTAACAAAACTTCTGTCCCTCTAATAATATCTTCTATTCTTTCTTTTTAAAGATCAGAGTACAGTATTTTTATATTTAAATGTGACTTGCCTAAAATTTTTATAAATGAATACATACTGAATAGCAGTAAATAGCCAGAAACAAAACTTGAAATCTTTCTGCTCTACAGCTAAGAAAATCATGTTTTTTCTATAACTGTATTTTAAACTTAAAGGACAGTTCTTGTTGCACTAATCAACTAAAATCCTAGTTATACGAAACATTTGCCTTTCTTCAGTGCTTTTTTTATTAACTAGTTCTGGGGACGTTGGAGAATTTTTTCTGCCCTTTATTTCTCCCACCTCACCCCCTAAACAGATACAGTCTTTGTGCGGGAATGAAAGAGGAAGAAGGTAAAACAAAAATAATTTAACTTTAACTTTATTAAAGACAAAACAAATTAGTGTTCGAATTTCCTATATAGTACTTGGAAAGTCTTGAAAGTTCACTCCTAAGGAACCGCAAGGAGTCCAGATGTTCTAAATATACTGATCACCTCATACTGTGTACAATGTCATTTAAAATATGGTAAAGTTCAGCTCAACACTTGCTAAATTTAAAGGCAAAAATTTCAGAAGGTATCTCAGAAAAATTTCCCAGGGAAAGTTTCCCCCATCCATATCAAATAATAAAAGTTTAAAAGTCTCCAAAGTCAGAGAGTCTAGAAGGTAAGAAGTATATACATCAAGTGTAACAGACTTTCTTAAGGAGTTTAGCCACAAAGGATAAGGGAGATATGGAACACTGGCTAGAAAAGGTAGTTAGATCAAGTGAGGGATTCTTAAGGATGGGGGATACATGGGAGTACTTGTAGGCAGCAAGGAAGCAACAGAATGGGGATGGTAGAAGAGGAAATTTGCGTGGAGAGGAAAGAATGAATTGGGATCATTTATGTATAACCTTCACATGAAGAAAGGTTACATCTTCATGTGAGACTGGGCTAAAGGAGGAGACAATAAAAGGAAGGCAACTTGTTTTGAGGGTTAGGGGTAGGGAGGAAGATCTGGATGCTTTAGGTCATCAGAGGGCTTAGTTTTAACTCACACTCTGAGGGAAAGTAGTTGGCTAGCCAGGAGGCATGTAAAAAGTTCAAAGCAAAAGTGACATAACATTAAAGAGATAAGTGATAAGGAAACAGACAAAAAATAGGACTGAACCCCATGGACTAGGGTTATGGAACAGTTTCTCCTCTACCCTATTCCTCCATCAAGAAATAACTAATTCTATGTGATTCAAGAGATAAAATGTAAGAGAGAAGCAGAAGGAAAACAACAGTTCTTTAAAAAGGCCACTGAAAAGTAGTAACACTGATATGGAAGGTATTGACAGATTTATGTGAGCTAGGAAAGCGGAATGTTAAATTTTTAAAAAAAGAGAATAAACAATAATAATAAAAGTATATCCAATGAGTTAGGGATCAGTCAGGATAATGGTAGAAAGGGAAATTGAGGGGAGGATATCCAATTCAAATTATTATAAACAAAACAAATGGAAGAGATTAATTGCTGACCTAAAAAGAAAGGCAAATTTCTATTACGTATGTATGTATGTGCATGTGTATATTTATGTAAATAGTTCATTTTAAAAATTCACACACTTAACAACTATAACCTTAAATGTTAAATTATCATTTAATTCCACAATAAGAAGAAAAAGACACAAAGAATGGATAAAAAAAATGAAAATCCACTATGTGCTAAAAATATGTATGTATGTGTGTTTAGTAACATTTTATGTATACATTTTTTAGTCATTTGTCTATGTATACATTTTTAGACATCTGAAGCACTCTGTAAATATCTACGTTTGTGTGTATACAAATAACCCTAAAATTCATGTATACACACATAAATGTAGATATTTAGAGTGCTTCAAATAACTAAAAAAAAGCAAGAATTGCGATCATGATTTCAAATAAAGCATCAATACAAATTAATAAAGTCCAAAGAGAAAAACAAGAAATTATATTTAAAAATATTATAGACAATGAAAAAAATACCATTAATTTACATGCACCCAACAGCATAGACTCAATTTTTAAAAGAAAAGCTGGGCATACTATAAGAAAACAATGATAGGAATTACATTTAATTTCTTCATTATATAAGCTTATGTTTGAAGAATGGGCTAAAGTTTGAATTTAGCTTAAAATATATATAAAGCATTGGTGTAAATGAGTATCCCAATATCTTTTAATTGGGCATAAAGAAAGCAATTTCTCAGATGAGACAGATTTAGAAGTACAAGACAACAGACATTGCAACCACTAAGTCTTTAACATCATTGTGTGGCAAAAGAAAGACCTGAAATGATCACAGTCTAGAGAAATGAGACCACAGATATTTTTGACTGTTTCATTTGAAAGTTTACATCTTTTTATGCTTTGTGTTGCTGTGTAATTTTTGTACTCTTGGTGGCTAGTTTTTTGTCTAAAAATCTTTTTGGAATATTGTTTTATGTTTTGATTTTATGATAGGGAAGCTTGTATTCAGTGTTTTGCCAATTAATATTAATAATGATAGGAGACTTCAACATTCCTCTCTTAGAGTTAGACAAAACAAAAAGATAAACAAGAAGAGAACTAGAGAGCTCAATGACTTGAATATGATACCTTTTGAACATGATACCTTTAAACAGGAATATTAAATTATAGACATATTCAGAGTGTCCCCAAAATATTAGTGCAGTTTTTTTAGACACTCAGCTTATAAGCATCCACAGATCTTTACAATATGCTAAAGCAAAAAGAAATCATAAACAAATATATAATAAATGATCTTTTATAGGCAGAAAGACAGCATGGCATAGTGAATAAAGAGCTGGTCTAAAAGCCAGAAAGGTCAGAGTTCTGATATTTCTGATACATTCTGGATATGTGACTCTGGGCAAATCACTTAACCTCTCGGTGCTCTAAACAACTCTCTAAGACGCTAAGTTCCAATGAAGGTGGGTTAATAGAGGGGAATTTCCTCCTCTGGGAGTACCTTATATCAATGAAATCACAGATCCAGTCAGAGTCTCCTTACAAGTACAACCCAATTAAATAAGCAACAAATAAAGTAAATATAAACCAAAAAAAAAAGTTCTAGGACACAGTTAAAAGTCTTCAAAGGAAATTTTGTAATTCTGGAAACTTATATTAATAAAACAGAAAAAAAAAAATAATAATAATGACAGAGTGAATCAATGCACATAAAAATACTAGTGGAAAAAAAAGCAAATTAGTAATCCTGAAACAAGAGCAAAAGAAGAAATTTTTAAAAGTACTGAAAATAAAAATACTAAAGAACTCACAAGCAAAACTAAAAGCTATTACTTTAAGCTATCAAAAATCAATAAGCCCCTTCCAACTTGATAAAAAAGAAAAAGCAATTAGTAAAAACAGAAATGAACAAGAATTTGCAACCAAAATTTCAAAAAATTATCAGAAACTACTAACACAATTGTATATATATATATATGTCAGTAACACTGGGAATTCAAAGGTAATTAATGAGAGCTGAAAAAATATAAAATACAAAAACAAAACAAGAATTAGGTATTTTAAACAACCCATTCTTCAAAAAAGAAATCAAACAAGCAATGAATGAAATGCTAAAGTAAATTTAAAGGCAAAAAAATGTTAAATGCTTTTTAAGAAAATTAATTCTAAAGCACAAGCCATATTCAGTTTATATAGAAAACATTATTTTAAAAATATACTTAATTTGCTCTTTAAGGATACAATTTAACTCTCAATCAGAAGTACACACTTGTTACCACTGGGCTATGAGGGTTTAAAACACACATGTACAAGACTTGAATCCAGATATGTAGATGGCTAATTAGATATCCTCAAATTTCCCCTTCAAATTAACCTTGTTCTCACTTGCAAAAATGTTACCATCAAGAGTGATCATGTTTCCTAGCATTATTTCATTTCCCGACTAAAATTAGTCAGAAAATAGTTACAATTTCAAATCCTCTTTTATGGAGATGTACCAAAGTAGTAATCACATGAACCAAAAGGGTCTGTTCAGAAATAAAACTTTACATAGGGAACAAAGGCCAAAATACAAGTAACTACCTCAATATTTAATAGTATTTGGAAAAAACTTGATCCTGACATGCAGAGGTAGAGGTGAAGAAAATTGCCAAACTCACCTTTCTTTTGTTATGATATGTGATATAAACAATAGCAATCAAAAGAGCAAAAGTAATGAGATGAAAAAAGAAATGGCTGTCTTCCTCTTCTACATCTGATGATGGAGACTTAAATGATTTTGTATCATGAAAACTGTTCAGATTAACAGTCTGTTCAAATCCTGCATAACCTGTATTTTCTTGTATTTGCTGATCAGTATCATCTCTGGTATTGGGAGTCCATTCATAATCTTGCTCTCCATAATCCCCATTGTCCAAAGCATCGCTGGATACAGATGGAGAACTATTCAGTGTAAGAAGTTCCTCATCCTCTATTCCAGTATCTTCAGTAACATCAGCTTCCATTTGGGGCATGGTAGTAGGTGATGGAAAGACTACAGATGTGGTCACTTCATTTTTTCCTGAACTGGGCACGAAGGCTGGAGCACTGGTGGGGGAAACATTAAGCTTGGTGTGATTAAACTCAGCTTCCACAATATTTGAGGGCTGTTTCACAGTTGCTGGTGAAGTTTGATTCCCTTGAGCTGAAACAAATGAAAAATAAAGAACATTAAACTGTAAAATCTACTTTCATATGCATAAGACTAAAAGAATTATTTATTTATATTTCTCATAGGCTTCTTGTTATAATTTTCATTTTACTAAATTGCTATAGTTTTAACTGTCCAGCCTCCACTACAGTCCTATTCTGATGCATCTTACTTGCCTGGAGGAAAGAACTCATTAAATCACATATCCTTGAAGTTGTAAAGTTAATTGACCAGAACTAGGCTCTAAAGATTCTCTGAACAGTCAACAGGAAGCTAATTTTTTTAGTGCTATGCTGCTTTTTTTTTTACACCACCACTATTTATCCAGTGGCATACCTCCTCCTCCACAATAAAACTCTTCTAACAAGGAAGTAAAGCAAAATAAGCTGACATACTAAACATGCCTTGACAACATATGACTCACTCTACCGCTGCAATCTACCATCTCTCCTATCAAAACAGAAGTATATTGTTTTTTGTGTTGTTTTGTTACCAGTCCTCTGTTGTCAGGATTCATCAATGTACTGGCATGAGTCTTTTATTATTATTTTCCTTTATATATATTATTTTCCTTTACATTATTATTATATTCCTTTAAATTACATTGTTTCCTTTAGATTGTTCATAAAATTTTCTCTGAAATCTTCATATTCAACATTTCTTACAGTGCAATACTTCATTACATTCATATACCACAATTTGTTCAGCCTTTCCCCAATCAACAGGTATCCAAACTTGTTTCCAGTTTCTTACTACCACAAAAAGTTAGGTAAATTTATTAGAAACAATTATCCAAAGTATAATAATTGCTTTGTCACACACCAATGCACTGTATTAGTGGCTTCTAAGAGAGAAAAACTAAATCTCCAAAGATGTAGGACAAACTCTGTCTTTGGCAGAGACATGTTCCCTCTGCCAAAATGGGAGGAAGGGAAGAGGGCTCAAATAAACCCTAACACAACTTTTAAAAGAAGACTAATACCTATGCTAAAGCAAGGTAACCAACCTTTTCCCATTAAGAGAACCCCTTCTGAACAAAATTTCACAGACCCACAGAATAGGTGTGCTCATGACTGAGCAAACAATAAGCCACTGTGAATTTCATTAGTCGTAAATTAGTTTGTGGTTTATTAATCACAAGAAAAATTATAATATATATATTAAGAAATCTGGGCTATATAAGATATGATTGTTTAGATATTACACTGTCATCTTAATGAGATGTCTGGTGCTATTTTGCAGTTTTCATAGATGAGACATCTTATTACAGCAATGAACATTTTAAAATTTATATCTGGTTCCACTTATGGATTTATGGATCCTCTTGAAAGCTCTAAAGTCCCAAAGTTGGGGAGCACCAATCTAAAGGTTTACTCTGTTTATGGAAATAAGACCTATGGATACATGACAGATATAAAAAGTCACATCATTAACACAAGAGAGAAGCGAGGAAAAAAATACCTTTTATATCTACAGAAAGATTACATGACTAAACAGGGGGTAGACTGGATCACAGAAGGTAAAATGGACTATTACAATTATGCAAAATTAAAAAGTTTTTACTTTGGAGAGGGTTAGGGGAAAATAGGCATATTACTGATGTTGATGGAGCTGTGAGCTAGTCCAGTCATTCTAGAAAGCACTTTGGAAATATGCCCAGAAAGTTGCTAAACTATGTAATAACCTTTGACCCAGTGATACCACTACTAGGCCTAGAGATAAAAGAAAGAGGAAAAGGAGATATATATTCAAATATTTATAGTAGATTTTTTGTGGTGGCAAAGAACAAAGGGGAGTGCCTTTCAATTTGGGAATGGCTGAACAAATTACACTATATGAATGTAACACAATTATTATTGTACAGTAAGAAATGATGAAAGGGATGATTTCAAAGAAACGCGAGAATATTCGTATAAAGTGATGCAGAATAAAGTGGGAAAAACTTTTATAAATTTATGCGGAGTGAAGTGAGTGGAAGCAGACCAATTTATACAATAACATTGTAAAGACAAACTCTGAAAGACTTAAGAACTCTGATCAATGCAATGATCAACCATGATTCCAAAAAATCAATTAGACATATCACCCATCTCCTGCTAGAAAGGTGATGGGACTCAGAGTATAGTATGAGATTATATACATAAATACATACATACATATACATACACACACACACACACATATATATATACTTAAATATGTATATATGTATGTCTAATTATGCAATCAATGTGGTAATTTGTTTTTGTGTATACATCTCTCTACCTCTGAGAAGGAGGCAGAGGTGTACTGGAGTCAGCTCAGACTGGTTTGCTGATTGCTAAATTTTCAGCGTGAGCATTTATAACTCAGAAAGGCAATCTCTACAAATCAAGGTATGAAATCATTTTGTAGACTATTTAAACTTAAGTTAATGTAGATTAAATTTAAAAGTGTGTGTGTCTGTATATTCCCTCTCCCACAAAGAAAAACACTTACCAACCCACTCCAAAGTGGAGCAAAGGAGCAAGGTCCCCTAAACAAAACATATCCTCCAAATGAAAGACAGGTCCTATCGTTGAAAGTATAATGTATGTAAAGTACTACATTTTTACCCAATAAATCATAAACCTCAGAATTCTTCACCACAAGTAAAATGGGGTACTTGCCCCACTGTACTTCACAGAAAATTTGCTATTAACCATGCCAGGCTTGGAAATCATAAACGTGAAGTCTGGCAATATAAAATGAAGCAATCAAGTTTTATCACTTAAGATTTATTCAGGCATAGTGCTAATGAGACTTAGATTTTAAGTTGAATTATAGATCATTAGAGTTAAAAGGGACCTAAACAATCATCTAATGCATACCTTTTGTCCCCCATGTTTTATTTCACATTATCTAGTATGTCTTATCTGCCACCTCAAAAATGTGTGCCACCAGTGAAGAGTTTCTGGGTAAGAAGATATGAAAATGACAGAATAGCAATCCATCTTTACCACTACAGAAATTAAAAGCCATGTCTGAGTTCCAATAATTCAATAATATCATCCTAAGCCAAAAATAATACCTGACCACTTAGACTTAGCATTGCACTTTGTTTTTAAACAGATGCACTTTCCAAGTAATGTCATATATTATTATCTACGTATGTATCTTTGCTACCAAATGGTAATCCCTGTGAGAGGTTAAACTTTACGTCTCTTCTAACACCTAGAAGAGTATGCTGCATGAGTAGGCATTTAATATGGCAGATGAATGTTATTAGGGGAAGAAAGTCATGCAATCTCTTCCAGTACTTCCCCAGAAGAGGCCAAAATGACAGAAGGACAATTACGATGCAATCAACCACAATTACATTCTGAAGCAGTTATTATCAAAGGGACTGCACATAAATATTACAATTCTTTTAGGTTTTTTCCTGTATTCTTTTTATATGCTAACTCTACAAAAAGTTATAAGACATTGATAAAAAACCACAACACATGCTACATTTACAGTACTACCCTTTTCCTTCACCAAAGTATCATCTTGGATGGACATAGACCAATGCATGGCTATTGTGGGGCTGAGGGGTTTGAAAATAAAGGGGACTCAAAGTTGGACAATTCTATTATCATTTTATAGCATGGAGGTTACCCAGTAAAGCGTAAGTTCTGGCAGGTCATACCACACTAGAAAGTCTTTGAGTATGGGGAAAGGACAGACTCTGTGCATACTGTCTAATGACTAGCCTAACAAAGTGGGTTTACTACTAAAGGGTTGTCTGCCAAGTAATGGTAAAGTCGTAAAACCACAGAGGGATTATAATGTGCATTGTGGCAGGAGCCACTGGAAAATCAGAGATATTTAGAATGAATGTTATATCTTTATTATCCTTCAAGGTAGACACATTTAAAATGTTGAACTGTCATTTTTTATTATATGCTACTGGGTATATTTAAGTGTACCATTGCTTTTTAGTAGCACTGGAAAAAATAAACAGGTTTAGGTACCCATTCTCCCCTAAGCTACAAAAAAGTCCAACCCAGGGTGCAGAATAAGGTTATGATTTCCTTTAGAATTTAAGTTCCCTTATGCCCAAAGGGCTATAAATAAGTGCATACCCTTTGACCCAGCAATACTGCTTTTAGGGTTATATCCCAAAGAGATCAGAGAAGCGGGGAGAGGACTCGTATGTACAAAAATATTTATAGCAGCTTTTTGTGGTGGCAAAAAATTGGAAAACAAGGGGATGCCCATCAATTGGGGAATGGCTGAACAAGTTGTGGTATATGAATGTAATGGAATACTACTGTGCTATAAGAAATGAGAAACAGACAGACTTCATAACAACCTGGAGAGACGTATATAAACTGATGCTGAGTGAGAAGAGCAGAACCAGGAGAAATTTGTACACAATCACAGACACAATGTATATGTGACAACTAACTTCAATAGACTGGGCTCCTCTCAGCAATACAAGGTTACAGAACAACTCCAAAAAGACTCATGATTGAAGGAGATATCCACATCCCGAGAAGGAGATGTGGAGTCTGAGTTCAGATTGAAACAAACTACTTGCTCTGTTTCTTTTTCTTGCTTTGTTTTGTTTCCTCTTTCCCACTGATCGTTCTATCAGTAGCAATCCTTCCTTACAATCTGACTAATGATTAATGGGAAGATATTTGTAGATCCTATATCCACATGAATGCCACCATGATGGGGCGGGGGGAGAGGGAGGAGGAGAAAATCTGAAACTCAAGGGACTGTGGAACTGAATGTTATAAACTAAAAATAAACCAATTTAAAAAAAAAAGTTCCCTGAGGACAAAGATTGTTCCTTTTCTTTTTCTTTTCATCCTTGCATACCCAACCCCTAGCACTGTGCCACGTACACAGAAAGTACTTAGTTTTTTCTTTGAATTAACTGGCAATGTTAGCCCCTGTCATAGCCTGTCCTCCATTATACTGATGACATCAATCAAGCACAAACTATTGTCTGTTAGTTCCCTGCAGTGTTATGAGTATGGCATCTTGGCAAAATACCTGTGATCTTCTCCCAATAACTCACCCTAAGACTCAGGGGAAACATCTTCAAATATATGAAAGCTGTCAGGCTCTTTGTCTTGTAGCAAAAGGATTAGGTTTGTTCTATTTGGCCCCAGAAACAATGAGTGGAAATTGCAGCGCCCAATACAGGTCAGACATCAGGGAACACTTTCTAACAATTATAGTTAACCAGAAAGTAGATTGGGTTGCATTAGGAGGTTGTAGGTTCCCCTTCTCTTCAAAAAGAAAAAAGCTAAAGTTCTATTTATTAGTTTAAGGTTTTACTTAAGGAATAATCATGTACCTACATAAAATTTATGGTCAAATTTTGAACAGTAATCAATTTGTAGTTTACTATGAGAATCAC
This sequence comes from Pseudochirops corinnae, assembly GCA_028646515.1. Taxonomy (NCBI): domain Eukaryota; kingdom Metazoa; phylum Chordata; class Mammalia; order Diprotodontia; family Pseudocheiridae; genus Pseudochirops; species Pseudochirops corinnae. Next base: position 308,672,128 of record CM053585.1, on the reverse strand, counting down.
TGGAATTCTATACTTTCAAAGTTATGAACTCTACAACTCAAAATCTGGAAATTAAACAATAAACTAAACATTTATACTAAATTGCTTTATGCTTCAAGGATATATAATTTCATTGATTTGAAAATACATTCCTCAACCAATGCAGATCTGAAACCCTCTATGACTTGGGTAAAGTTCACAAGTTGCTGAAGCTGGAAAAGTCCAAACTAATGATGTGATTCTCTAAATTTAGCTAGTCTCATCTGGCAAAATGAACATGTAGCCTATTACCAGACCCATATTCAAAGCCTGTTCACTCAATAGGACTCACCAGGACCTGCTAAATAACTGTAAAGTAATATACCAGATGTTATTCTAAATCAAGTTATTCATAAACCTTCACAAAGAATATTAATAGTCTAACTGATAAGACTTTGTTTATGTAAACACTCAAGTTTGTGTGTCACAGTTGGTTAAAAGTGTGCTTCAGAGGGTGGCTAGGTGGCACAGTGAATAGAGCACCGGCCCTGGAGTCAAGAGGACCTGAGTTCAAATCCGACCTGAGACAGCTGACACACTTACTACCCAGTTGACCTGGGGCAAGTCACTTACAACCCCAATTGCCCCAATTGCCCTGCCCTCTCCCTTCCAAAAAGCGGAAGGAAGGAAGGAAGGAAGGAAGGAAGGAAGGAAGGAAGGAAGGAAGAAGGATAAAAAAGAAAAGTGTGCTTCAGGTAAAAAAAAAAACCAGGTCTCAACTGGATTGAAGAATATGGAATTGTTGAGTAAAGTTATTTATACTAAAATTGTCAAAATCCTCACTGCTAGGTGGAGTCAAGATGGTAGAGAAAAAGCAGGGACCCACTTGAGCTCTCCTCAAAACCCTTTTAAATAATGCCTCAAAACAAATTCAGGAGTGGCTGAACCCACAAAAGAACAGGGTGAAACGAGAGAGCAGCCCAGCACAGGCCACATCCCCAACAAACTAGCAGTATGCACAAGGAAGTGGAGAATAAAAAAAGGGGGAGACAGGTTGGGGAAGGTAAAAGTCAGAAGCAAAACACTTTTGAGAATGGATAGAATAAAAGGAGAGAGCAGGATAAACAGGAGGAAAATAGGATGGAAAGAAACATATAACTGTGAAAAAAAATTTACAGCAAGTTCCTGATGAAGACCTCATTTCATAAATATATAGAGAACTGAGTCAAATTTATAGAAATAGGATCCATTCCTCAATTGATAAATGGCCAAAGAATATAAATAGGAAGTTTTCAAATGAAGTAGTCAAAACTACCTATAGATATTATGAAAAAATGCTCTAAATCACTAATAGAGAAATGCAAATTAAAACAATTCTGAGGTATTACCTCACACCTATTAGATTGACTAACAGGACAGAAAAGGAAAATGACAAATGTTGGAAGGGATGTGGGAAAATTGAGACACTAATGTACTAGGGAAGTTGTATACTGATTCAACCATTCTATAGAGCAATTTGTAATTATGTCCCAAGGGTTACAAAACCAAGCACACCCTTTAATCAAGCAATAACCACTAACAGGTCTGTATCCTAAAGAGATAAAAAACAAAAAAACGAAAAGGACTCACCTATACAAAAATACTTACAGCGGCTCTTTCAGGACAGGCAAAGAATTAGAAATTGAGAGAATGTTCACCAATTGGGGAATACGGAAAGTTGTTGTATATGATTATGATGAAATATTATTGTGCTATAAGAAAAGATGAGCAGGATGTTCTCAGTAAAACCTAGACTTATATGAACTGAGGTAAAATAAAATTATCAGAACCAGAACATTTTATACAGTGATAGCAATACTGTAAGATGATCAACTGTGAATGACTTAGCTATTCTCAGGAAAACAATGATTCAAAGAAAATTCTGAAGGACATGAAAAATCCTATCCATCTTCAGAGAAAGAACTGATAGAGTTTAAGTGCAGATGGAAGCATACTTTTTCTTTATTTTTCTTGTTTTGTCTGTATTTTCTTTTACAATCTAACATAGAAATGTCATGCATGACTGCACATATATAACCTATATATATGTCCCTCAATGAGGGGGGCGGGAAAAGGAAGAATTTATAACTCAAAAAATTTTTTTAAAAGAATGCTAAAAAATGTTTTCACATGTTAATTGGGGAAAAATAAAATAATACATATTTTTTTAAATCCTCACTGCTACATTTCAGAATCTTTATTTCCTTCCAAGTTCAGATCAAATGTCACTTCCTGCTCCCCCTAGAGGTTAGGACTTTTCCCACAAAATTGCCTTTGATTTATTTTGAATATAATTTTATGTGTACTTGTCCTCTGGTTAGAATACTTGAGAGTGGAACAAGTTAATGTTTGTTTTTGTGTGCAATGCCCAAGAACTAAGTAGAAATTTTAAAATGCTTGTTCATTGCCCGATTATTCAAACAGAGAAACTCAATCTGTACTTCCTGATCCTCGGCAAGTTGCTTAAAAAATCAATGCTCTACAAAGCACTCTTAAGTTGAAGAGAAGGTGCTGGCTGATAGGCATTGGCAGAATTTCCTCACATAGGATTTTTTTGTATCAATGACTATCATAGGTCCAATTAATATTCCTTATTGCTCAAGTCAGGGAGATAGGTGACACAGGATAGAAAACCCACCCTGGAGTCAGGAGGACTCCATAAAGAGTTCAAATCTGGCCTCAGACACTAGCTATGTAACCCTGGGCAAATCACTTAACCCTGTTTGCTTGCTTCTTTCATCTGTAAAATGAGCTGGAGAAGGAAATAGCAAACTACTCCAGTAGCTTTGCCAAAAAAAAACCAACCAAATGTGGCCACAAAGAGGGTCGGACATAACAAAGGACTCAACAATAAATTTCTCAAATCATCTTTCTTACCTTTCCTCATTTCCAGTGTTAATATTCTAGATATCTATGCTCTGGTACAACTTTTTATATTTACTTAATGACTCAATCTTTACATGAAATTGCCTTTCTTCACAAAATTAATATGTCCGTATTTTGGGCTTCTTTCTAAATGAATAAGCTCATTTATTATGATGGCAGTTCTATTTTGAGATTTCTCCAAATTAAAATATGAGATGAAAGGGGCTTAAGACCAAATCAAACCTAGGAAAATTCCCACTAATCATCTGGAAGAACTGAGTTTCTCTTAAGAGAAACCTGACCATTTTTCTTAAAACTTCCCACAGAAAATACACTTTTAAAAACAAGCTTCTCAGATAATTTAGTAAGCCAAAAGGATAATCTGACTAGCATCACTTGAGAAATAGAGAAAAAGAGCTTCAATCAGACATAAAAGTGTCCAAGTGAGGAAGAGAACCTGAAAACTCTACCCATAGTCTCTAATCTTGGGCAAGATCTGTTCCTTTGCATATCTTGCTTTGTAAGTGGTAGGTGCTTAAATAGGTGCTTGTTAAACTGAATTGAGGGTTTCAGAATCAGGGAAACTCCATCCAGGTCTCTGCCCTGGCAGAGTAGCAGGGTAGGTAGGTGACTATCTCCTGACAGTACTGAGCAGGCAAAGCTCTTCTGATCCCTTTCTTGTTCCTAACTGATAACCCAAAAAGGCTTGGGAAGTATGAGTAGATCACACTTCAGAAACTCCATCCTCTCCTGGAAGGAAAAGTTTTGTTCAATTTCACAAATGATTAATTGGTTGGCTGATTTATTTTCTCCCCCAAAGTTTCATGTCACAATTTACAGATTTTCCAGGTTCTTTTTTCCATATAGTATTTATATTCAGATCTTGTGCTCCATCTAAAAAGTTTTATTTTCATTGATATTTATCAGAAGAATCTCCTTGAGAAATCAAGTTTGAAAGTAGGGTAAAGACAAAGGGCAAAGTTTAGAGAATCAACTGCCCCTGCAAAAGTAGGGGGTCATTTATGTAGCACTTCAACATCAGAACTTTTCTTTGCCCTCTTAACTTCAGTCACCAAAACATCTCTTCTTTGAACTTCTGAAGTAACTTTTCTATTGCACAAGTTTGCTCATCTCCAAACCATCCTCCCAATATTCTAGTCTTCTCTACCACAAAGACATTTCTTATTTTCTCTCCCACCATCTAAAATAGCCCCCACTCTTTAGCAAGACTATTCATGAGTTACTAAGCTCTCCATCTCTGCAGTGCCCTCTAAACAATCAGTCCCCTACTCCCTGCCAACAGCCATTCTTCAGTCCCTCCCAAAGAGTTATTCCTAATATTCAGTCCCAGACCTCCAACTCTTCAATTCCCCAACTATCAACATTCATCCTCTCCTTAGTGAACCCCAACCATCTCTCAGGTCCCCCTGTCAAGCCCTCCAATTCCCACCTAGGACCCAAGATATTAATTTCTGTGCTCCATAGTTTAGAAAGGACAATAAGCTGGATATTAGAGATAAGGGAGTGGACTTCTCTAAAAGTGGTCGTTATTATAACTGTCTCCTATTTGGCCTCAAGGTAGAACTAGGAGCCATGGGTAAAATTTACAAAGTTATGAAGAAGTCCAAAAGTGACACTTCTCTATCCCTACTTCTCAGCTCCCTTTAGGTGATATAATTTCCCTTCAGTTCCTCCCATTACCCCATTCCTTAGTCCTCTCTTTTTCAGCTGCACCCAAGCCTCAATTCAACCATCCCAACTCTTCAATTCCCCAAACAACCCTGAGTCTCCCTACTCTTCACTGCACCCCACAGACGCTCTTCAGTTTTATTTTCTAATCTTCCCAGTGACTTTTTAGTAGCCCCACACAATTTCCCCCAACCTCACCCCATTCCTCTGTCCTTCCAAAAGACACTATTCATTTCCACACCTAAGAATCCTCAATTAAAGTCCCCTCTCTACTCACATAAACACAGAAGCTACTCCCTCAGAATCCTTCAGGCCCCTGCTGTCTTCCCCACCACAAACCTACATATCCCAAGCCTCAAAGACCCTTCATCCTAATGCAGCACTATTCTTGATTCTATTGGTCCCTGCAAAATTACAGAAGTTATCTAGTCCATCCCACACACAAAAAGGAATCCCTACTACTATAATATACCTGACAAGTTGTCATCCAGCCTATCCTTGACAATGTCTAAAAAGGGTCATCCCCTGATACAAGGGCAGTTCATTTTCCTTTTGGGCAGCTCTTTTCCTCACAGTAAGGCTAAATAAATTTGCTTCTTGGCAACTTCCACCCAGGGCTCCCAGTTCTTCCCTGAAGCAAAAAACAATAGAAAGTTATAATAACCACAACCTTCTTCCCTTCAGTCCACCCACCTCTGAAGTTCCAGCTTATCAATGCCCTTCCTAAACTGTGCAGCACAGAAATGAACCCGCTATTCCAAGCATGGTCTCATCAGCATAGTGACTTTCTTATTCCTGGAAGTTATGGCTCCAAGATGAAGGTCAAGATCCCATTATCTCAAGTTGTGACTATTATGTCAACCTAACTTGCTCCTGGGACACACTCTCTCTCACTCTCTCACTCTCTCACACTCTCTCACGGGCTCGCTCTCGCGCGTGCTCTCTCTCTCTCTCTCTCTCTTCTCTCTCTCTATTCTCTCTCTCTCTTCTCTCTCTTTCTCCTCTCTCTCTTCTCTCTCTCTCTCTCTCTTCTCTCTCTTTTTTCTCTCTCTCTTCTCTCTCTCTCTCTCTCTCTCTCTCTCTCTCTCTCTCTCTCTCTCTCTCCAGACTCTGACTCTGATTTGCACCCTGGCTTCACAGTCCAAGGCTCAGACTCTCCCTCCCAGCCTGCCTTACTCGCTCTTGGACTTCACTCTCTCCACACCCCCTAGCTTCTCAGGTATAAACTTGGTCCTCAAATTTCCCCTCCCCCACACAGCCTCAGCTGGTCCTGAGCTGCTTCCTCAGGCACATCTGGACCCCTCCTCAAAGTCTCCCCCCTCCAGTCACTCCTGGCCCCCTCCTCACAGAGCCCCCCCTCAGTCATTCCTGGCCCCTTCCTCACAGAGCCCTTCCTCACAGAGCCCCCCCTCACAGAGCCCCCCCTCAGTCACTCCTGCCCCCTCCTCACAGAGCCCCCCCTCAGTCACTCCTGGCCCCCTCCTCAGAGCCCCCCCCCCTGCCCAGTCACTCCTGGCCCCCTCCTCACAGAGTCCC
>CM053585.1:308654508-308665541 GCA_028646515.1 Pseudochirops corinnae | reverse complement strand
TCACTCCTGGCCCCCTCCTCACAGAGTCCCCTCCTGCTCAGTCATTCCTGGCCCCCTCCTCACAAAGCCCTCCCCCCATTCACCCCAGCTCCTCCGACTCCTCCCCCCAGGTCGATAACTCCTGATCCCCTCCAGGCCCAGGCGCCGCAGGCCCCGACACCCTCCGGGCCAGGCCTCGGTTCCCCAGCCCTCTGCCTTGAGCTCAACCGGCCCTCACCGCTGAGCAGCTCCGGGGAGACGAGCAGCAGCAGCAGGAGTAGAGGCGAGGCCCGGACAGGGAGGTCAGGACGGCGGCGCAGAGGCTCGTGGAGCCGGGGCGGCGGCCTTTCCTGCAGGGCCATCTCCATGGTCCTGCGGGCGGGAACGGTAGCCATGGCTGGGACAAGGCGGAGCCGAGCTGCGCGCCGGTTGCTAAGGGTTGCGTCGTCCGCGTGTTGACGTCCTCCCAGGAGGGCGGGGCCTCCTGCTCCGGAGAGCTGCCGGGGACTTTGGAGGCCAGGCGGGAGTGGGCGGGATCCTGGCGATCCCCAGCCCCTCATTTTGCAGACGCGGCACCTGAGGACCACAGGAGGAGGAGATCTGCCCGAGGCCAGCAGGGAGTTAGTAGAGAGGCGTGGGCATCGCCCCTGTGATTTCCCTGGTACTGCCAAGTGGGCAGAGTCCTGCCTGTGCAGGCACCTGGCTCCTTCGAGAACTTCAGCCTTAAGGTGGAGGGGGGGGGGGGGGAAAGGAGGAAGGAGGTGTCACTAATCCGTACATAAAGATCCCTGCGGGCCCCTCTTAATTTTAAAATGCAATGTTATCATCTGTGTTTTATTGTAATTTTATTTAGTTAAATAACACCTCTGGTCCGGAGCACCAAAGGGTGAAAGGGACTTGCCCGGGGTCTCACAACCAGAAAGTGTCAGAAGCTTGACTCGAACCAGATCTTTCTGACTCGGGTGCAGCTTCCTGTTCCATGCCTGCCTCCGCCTGAAGAAAAGAAGACAGCCAGGGCATCTTGAAGGCCACAGCAAAGTGTCTGAAGGGGGCCCAGTGGAAGAATGTGCCTTGTTCGCCTTGATTCCAAGGTCCCGAAGTTCTTCCCTGTTCCGATAGCCTGTGACATCCTTGGTGAGGGTGTGGAGAGGGAGACTGAGTGAAGGGGGGTAAAGCCACTATGCCACGGCTTCAGGTATGCTCCATTTTTTTAAAGTGATAGGGTAGTCATCGGGAGGGGCTCTTATCAGTTTGGTAAGTTCCCCGTTTTACTGGATAAAAGCACAGGGCGTGGGTCTTGGGTTTTTGGTTTTTTTTGGAGAGGGCAAGTCAGGGCTATTAGGGTTAAGTGACTTGCCCAAGGTCACACAGCTGGAAAATGTTAAGCGTCTGAGGGCAAATTTAGACTCAGGTCCTCCTGACTCCAGGGTCGGTGCTGTATTCACTGGGCCACCTAGCTGCCTCAAAGGGCGTGGGTCTTTACAGGCATCTGAAGGGTACCTCCTACGGTGGGATACCCCATCAGCCCTTCTAGGACCTTGCTAAGAGGACACAGAAAATTCATTCCTCTGATTGGTTTTCGGTGAGTAAGGTTGCTTCGGAGATGAATTGTGACTGAGAATCAGAGACACTAAATTCTTTTGAGAGGAGCGGCCCCTCCCTCCCTAGTTTGCATAAATCGAGATTTGGGACCAATAAGGGGAAGCCCTGGACTTTCAGAACTTCCTCGTTCCCTTTTTCCTTTTCATCTTCTTTTAGAGTTTAGCAGGCAGGGGAAACAAGATTTCTCTTTTCCCAGAGAAGTAGCTTATAATATCTATCATTTACAGAGTGTTTTAAGGTTTGCAAAACACGTCAAAAATATTATCTCATTTTATCTCACAACACTTGACAATAGCTGCTATTATTAACCCCCCTTTTTCGATGAAGAAAGTGAAACAGACAGGTTAAGCCACTTTCCCAGCACCACACATTCAGACAACTAGTAAGTGTCCAAGTCTACATTTGAATTCAGGTCCTACCTGACTTCAGGTCCAATGTTCTATTTACTGTAACTTAGTTGCCTGCTACCTGTGATGGGGTGCAGACCCAAGCCGACACCCTCACCCTTTACCCCAAAAGAATTTGAGTCCCATTTGTCCATAGGTCCTGGAAAACTCCACCTTGAACTCTCCTTGAATCTCCCCTAGATCTGGCAGTCTCCTGAGGCATAAACCTTCCATTATCTGCATTCCCAAATCTGTTACCCTTAACCTAGCCTAACCCTCCATGGTCTGTTACCGCCGGATTGCATCTGGCAACCTCCCACCCTTGATCCCATCAAAATCCCATTTTCTCGGTTCACTGTGTCTGACCTCTAGTTACCTCAGCTACTGGCCACTCCCATCAAGACCCTCCCTATACCCTCCTGTAGTCACCCCAGACTATTGGACCGCCCCTAGATCCCTCCCACAGTCTTTCTGTATATAAGATCTATTCTCCCTCCCTGGAGGTGCTCAGATTCAATCTAGCTCAGATTCTATCTTGTCATCTTATCAATGTAAGTGTCACAGCTACTCAGATTCCTAAAGAGTCTACCCAGTATGGTGGATCTTTAATAAATTTTATTTTACTTTGGCTGAAAGAAGGCTTAGGTAGAATTCATTCCAGCAGTAGCCAACCTGTCAGTATTTTGGGGTCCTGAGCACCCCTAAACCTCAAGCCTTCTAGGAGAACCTGGCAGTTAGACATGTATATGTCTGCTCAGCCCCAATGCACAATTGGGTTCAATATCTGGCGACCCCAAATTCCTCTGTAGAGGAGAGGGAATTTTTAATACCCTAGGCAGCATGATCCCAGAACCTAGCCTTCTAGTACTAGCTTTGGAATTTGCCTCATGGATAGCTAACTCCAGGTTTGTGTTCATGAGTTTGAGCATTGGGCACTAGCCTCCTAAGGGAGACTTCCTTAACAATATGCTTCTTAAAGAAAGCAGATCACAAACATAGAATCACCCTGCTGTTAAAATCATGGGGGAATATATCACGAGGAGGGTAAAAGATCTGTGCCTTGCAAACTCCACTACTAATGCTTCTGTAACTCATACGGTGTAGGTGTAGGCCCATGGGAAGGTGATTGCCTGTTCAGAAGCCCCAGCCCAAAAAGTTCATTTTCTTTCCTATGTTTCTGTATCTGTTCATGGGCTTCTGTTAGTCCTTTGTGTGTATGCAATTTCTGTGGTGGTGAAATAAAGCCTGTCCCACACCCAGTGTCAGAGTTGTATACTGAGTATGGGAGTTAGGGACCTTTAACTCACATTTGGGGAAACCTAAACACAAGCGATCCTTAAGCTTTACATTGGAGATTTCTCTGAAATAAAACTCTTAAGGTAGAAGCATAATGAGCCTAGGAGAGAAACTGACCCTCTTTGGGGTAAGCTTCTAAGACTAGACCCAGTCTATATTATGTGATCAGAGTCCATAAGGAGTCCTGGGCCACAGATTACCAAAAAAAAAAAAATTACCTGTGTAGAGAAATGCCAAACTTAAGACAGCTGTTTGGGTGGTAAGAATGAAGGCAGCGATCTGTATTCATAAACAAGACACTTTCCATTCTCTGTGTATATTCAAGAGAGGACATAATTTTGAAAACCTATTTTCATATGCAATTTTTTTCAACTCCACACATTGCCTAAAGTGAAGCATATCCTCTTCCCTTTTTATTGCTATCAAAGTTCTGTACTTCATGGTCCACTTGGAGAAAAACTAGAAACCAGAGTTTGGCTTTAAACTGACCTTTACAGGAAGAAGATTCAATGTTCAATGTTCAAAATCACTACATCTAAATAATACGAGCTTTTTCTAGCTGCCCTGAGTTACCAGTTAACCCACAGACTGCCACAAAATCATGAATGCCCTTATTGCAAGGTTTCTTGGTTATCCAGTATATGAAACCTCAAACAGAATGTCTTTCCTGTGTTATTTGTCTCATATGCACAGAGAAACCACTGTGCCCCAGTCAGAACCAGCACTCCAGGTTTCATTCATGTTTTCTCAAAGATTCCACAAGGTTTGGTATAAAACAAGATATACTTGTTTCAAACACACCTTCCAGAGCCTCACCTTTAACAGACTGTGGTCAATTCTGTCCTTACCTTCAGACTACCCTTTGTGTGATATAGTAAAGAGAACTGAACTTAATGCCATGAAAACCTGCATTCAAAGCCAAATCCTGTTACTTAATAACTGTGTGGTGTTCATTCATTTATTCCACATGAATTTATTATGTGCCTAATATGTATCAGGTACTGTGAAATGAAGGAATGTGGTCTCATGGGGGATGAAAACAACTTATACTCAGAGACACAGATTCAAAAAACATACAAAATAATATAACAGAAGAATTAAGGTAGGCTTCATATAGGAGGTGGCATGAGTAGATCTTTAAAAAAAAAAAACCTAGGGATTCAAAGAGGCAGAGGAGGGCCATTCTAGGTGTATAAGACAGCTTGTGCAAGATCAGAGATGGTAAGTGGAACAAGTTCAGGACAAGTTTAATTGGAATATAGCGTGCATGAAGGGAAATAATGCTGTAGAAAAGTTAACCTAGAACTAGACTGTGAAAAGCTTTATTTGGCAAACAGAGGAGCTTTATGTGGCCAACAGTAGTATTTTACCCTAATTAGGAAGCTACAGGTGGTTTTGGAGCAGAGGAGTTAAGTAGTCAATCCTGTGCTTTAGGAATATCAGTTTGACAGCTATGTGATTATATGAAGGAAGTCACTTGAGACAGGAGACCAATTTAGCAATGGTGAGAGGTAATGAGTGCCTGAATTAGGGTGGTGGTAAGAAAGGGATGGAGCTGAGGGTGAGAAAAAGAGGGCAAATTTCAAGTTTGCAATCTGAGTGACAAGGATGGTGGTATCTTTAACTAGAAAAGAAAGTCAGGATGTGGGATGGGTTTGGGAAGAAGGGGAAAGGGGAGAAATGAGTTCCATTTGGGGACATGTTGAATTTGAGATGCCTATGTGACATATAAGAAATCATGTTCAAACAGCAGTTGATGATTTAAGATTTGAGCTCAAGAGATTGGGGCTGCAGATATAGACTGAGGAGACATCTGCATGGTAAGCAATCCAAGTGCATTTATTAAGCATCTTTTTGTACCTAATACTGTACTTGGTGCTGGGATACAAATGTAAAAGTCCCTACCCCAGGAGCTTACATTCTGTTGGGGATATAATGCATGTTTCTAGGAAAGAAGGCTGTTGTGTTTATTCTTCATTTTTGAAGAGCACCATGGTATCAGGGAAATAATGATGTGACCCGCAATTGAGTTTGATCTGAGTGTGGGAGGGCTGTGCAAGGTCACCAGCCTCACTTTCTCCTCCAGAGCCATCTGGATCCAGTGACCAGATATTCATCAGGATGACTGGAGATGAACTGGGATGCAGCAATCACTTATGGTAAAGTAATGTCCATTCAGTGAATAGGCCTCTTTAAGAAGTGAGTCAAGGGATGGCCCCTTTAATTAGAAAAAAAGACAAAAAAATCAAGCTGAGAGGGGAAGATGCTCAGGGTTGTGGTTCCAAAGATTAACAGTTGCCATTGACATTTACTCTAATCCAGGAGAGCCCAAAATACAGCTTGGGCAGGAGATGGGAAGGTAGGGACGCTACAAGGTGAAAGTAAAGTGGGAGTAAGTGCAGTCCAAGCATGGCAGACCACTTGTGCAAAGCACTGAGAAAGATGGAATGTTTTGGACAAGAACTCAGAATTTATAAAAGAAAGTAATAGGAAATGCCCTGGAGAGGTAGGAAGGAGCCAGATTGTGGGGGCCTTTAAACACCAGGCTAAGGGTCTATCCTAGAGGCAACGGGAACCACTGAAGAATTTCCATGATCACATCTGTTAAGGATAATCTGATAAGGATAATGGTTCCTACACAATATCTGTAGCTTATGTTTATATAACACTCTCAAGTTTGCACTGTTTTTGCACATACTGTCTCATTTGATCTTCATAATGACACTGAGATATAATTATAAGTATTACCCCAATTTTACAAAAAAAACTGAAGCTAATTGGTATAGTGTCCACATGATTAATAAATGGCATAACTAAGATTTGATACAGATCTTACTTCTCCAAGTTTAGCTCTTTACACTACACTGCATCTCATGCAATAGACATACAATGTCATCCTGGCACAACACTCATGATTGACAAACCTGGGAAGGTTTGAGCATGGTGTGCTGTGCTGTGCTCTGAGCAAAGCAGAATCACAGTAGCACAATGGAAATATGAACTGCACAAAACTAGAGACATCTCTAATAAAATCCCAAATGTGCAAACAGACTATTTGTGCCCCACCTGTAATAGAGCCTTTAGAACTTGTATTGGACTGATCAGCCATAGTTGAACACACTATACCTCACCCCAACATTGTGAGGTTATCGGTCCTCTTCAAGTACAAAGGATGAAGAAGAGCAATTTACTAAACCAGTCTGTGCTATTCACAATTCTAAGTCTAGTCAGCCACAAACTCAGCAAGTGCTCAAGTCTGGCTGAATGGCCTTGACTCAATCCTGAGTACTCTAGAACAGTGAGCATAAAATGGTTTTTGCATTTTTGAATATGATAAACGTATTCTAAAATGCAAAAACCATTCATAGCTTGCAGGCATACAAAAATAGGCAGGTGACTCCTGGCCCAGAATATCCTCCAAAATAGAGTGATGGCTACACATAGTCATGGAAGGTTCTCAAGTTCCCTTAATATACTCTAGCAACTAAGCATTCCATATTCTCCACTGTATACTCAGCTTACTAAATCAATAGTGTATCCTGAGGTTGGGCCATTCTACTTTCCCTGAGGAAAAAATAGGTTAGAGGAGGAAATCAATGGCTTCATCTTACTCCTGGGTAACTGGATTGGGGTAGCAGATTGTTCCCATAGGCTCAATATAAATGTTGACATCAAGGTTTGGAAAAAAACCCTAAGAGAATCCAAAGTGTCTTTCCACAGTCATGAAGCCAGAGGGGAATGAATACAGAAATAGGTTCTCCTTCCTCCAATTAAGTATATACTTATCTATTTCTTATCTATATCCTTGCAATAGAATGTTAAGTTCCTTGGGGAGGATTGGTAGGAGTATGGCAGGAGTCAGAAAATTCCAAGATGTCCAGATTTCCCTCAGAAACAAGATAAAATAGAGCCTGGGGGCTAACATATATAGCAGGTAAAAATAAACAAGATTTGGGGCAGAACAGTGGTACCCCTCAGACAACCTGAGAAGAAACCCAGTAAAATGTAAGCACCTCCAGGCTGGCTCCTCTGAGACAGCCAGTAGGGAACCCTGGGGCTAGCTGAGTTGGGAGATAGCCTGAGCCCCAGTCACAGAAATTTTCACCTCAGACAGTGCAGGGAAGATAGAGGGTACTACCTCCACTGATAAAGGACACAAAACCCAGCTGTGCTGCTGAGATGTGGCCCTATGTGAGAAAGAACCAGCAGACTCCCTGTGAGTGCAGAAGCAATGAGACAGGGAAACAGTGGCTTATAAGAGGGCAGAGTTACTGGTTTTGATTCCAGACCAGAGGGGAGAACTGAAGGAGGATCTGAAGCCTGAGGCACCAGGACTAGAGTTGATTACAATAATAAGCTGCTACAAATTTCTTTAAAATTAGCAGGCAAAGGAGAAAGAACCCAACTAGAGAAAGTTACTATGGGAATACAGAAGACTGGGGTTTGCTTCAGAGGATACTGAAGCAAAAAAACAATCCTCTCCTACCCCAAAGAATAACATCAAATGGTCCTGCCCAAAAAGAATTCTAAAGAAACTTAAAAAAGACTTTAAAAATCAGATGAGAGATTGAGGAAATTTTTTTTAAAAATAAGAACAATCCAAGAACAACGAGATTTTGAAAAGTGAACCAAGGAGATTCAGAATCTTAAGGAAGAAAATGACTCCTTGAAAATTAGAATTGGGCAGGAGGAAACCAGTGAAGTTATGAGATCAAGAAATAATAAATCAAAATATAAATAATTTTTAAAAAAAGAAGAGAATGTGAACAATCTCATAAGAAAAACAACTGACCTGGAGAACAGACCAAGAGAGATAATGGAGCCACAATTAGAATTACCCAAGACCCACAAAAGCAACACCAAAAGACAGCATATCTTGGAAAAATGCATATATTGAAGAGCAAAAGAACTGGGGTTGTGGCTGAAAATATTATACCCAGCAAAGTTAAGCATAATCCTGAATAGCGGGGGGAAAAAGACATTCAATGAATTGCCAGACTTTAAGGATTTTGTTGCAAAAAAATAACCTGAATTTATTAGAAAATCTGACGTATAAGATCCAAGAGAAATATAAGGCACACATCGAGACTAATTACAAGGGCTTCAACAAGTACAGACTGTTTAATTTTTAGATGAGGAAACGCAAAACATATGTCTAAAATTGTTATTAGTAATTGATAGTTCAAAAGAAAGATTGGGGTAGACTTGAGTATGATGTAATTCTAAAAAGTAAAACCATTTAGGAGAAGGTAAAGAGTAATTATACAAATGAGATGCAAAAGGATGAAATGACACAGAGGACTTAGAGGAGGGCTTGTAGTTCTGGAACCCTACTCTCATGGGAAATGGGTTAAAGACAGATGGAGATTTTACATTATATACATGTAATTATATATACATAATATATATAACATTATATATATATATATACACACACACACACACACAAACACACACACACACACACACACATATGTATGTAAAAAAGTCTAAATTCAGAAAGAAATGAAAGGCTAAGGGGATAGGGATGGGGAAGAGAATAAGGAAGGGATTTTTTGAGGGAATCCTACTTACATCAGATCTGGGTTAAAAGGGAGAACAATATATACATTTAGAAGGAAGTAAGTCTTCTAAATTTAAAAAAATAAGAGGGTGAGGGAATAGGATAAAGAGGGGGGCACTACACTATATGTCAGCTATATTAATCAATATTGCTACATAGGAAATGATGAGTTGATGGACTTAGAAAAATATGGAAAGACTTGGACATATGAAGGAAGATGTTATATGCCCTCAGAGAAACAGAAGATAAAGTAGTAGTTTTATATAGATGCATATGAATGTATGTCTATGAGTATGATTATAGATATCTAAGTGTGTGTATGTATGTGTGTATATATATATGTATGTATATATACACACATATAACTATATTTGTGCTTAATTATATGTAGCCTTCCTGGGGGTAGGGGTTGAGGGTGGAAGAGAAAGGGGGAAAAAAGAACAAAGTAAAAATCATATAGCAGAGAACAAAAGAAAATTTACAAGAAAGCAAAGACAGCTCTGAACACAATGTGTAGTAATTATTTTATAGGCTTTTTTGAAATGGAAATTTATTACTGTATATTTTGAATCCTTTCTTATGTCTTCCTGTGCACATGCAATGCTTTTTTTTTCTTTTCTTATCATGTCTCTAAGCTTTAGTATTTAAGCTTAAAAAGAAAAAAAAGAATGTAAGCTCCTAGAAGGCAAGGTCTGTTTTATCATCTTATCACTTGCATTTAGCACAGTGCCTTGAACACAGAAGGCACTTAAATGTTTGTTTGAATTAGCTCACTTAGGCCCAGATATGTAAAGCTGGAGAGGATTCTAGACATAATTCACATGAAATCATTTCATTTTACAGATGAGAAAACACACCTAGGAATATAAAATAACTTACCCAAGCTCATATAGGTAATAATTGGAAGAACCATGATATTAATCCAAGTCTGTTCCTTCAGAGGCCAGTCATCTTTCAAAGTTACCAAGCTTTATTATCCAAGAATACACTCAATTGAATAAACAATATTAATTAAATATCTTTGTGTAAGGTGCTATATTAACACCGAGGGATACAAAGCTAAAAGCAGAATAGTTTTAGTGAACAAATCAATGACATTTCTTTCAAAGGCTTTTCATGCTTATAATCTCACTTGATCTTACCAACAGATAGCATGATGAAACCTGACAAACCTTCATTTCAAAATTCCCTAAATGCAGCCATGGTGTAAACAAAGAAAAAAACACAGCTCTGTAACCACATCCATGGATAAACAAATCAAGACAAAGAAAAATCACAACAAATATTAACACGTGCTTTTTGTGATACTTGGGGCAGGACATGCATTAGAACCAAAGGAAGAGCACTCCTCTTTCTGCCTAAAACCCATTGCAAAAATATGTGCTCATATTCTTTCTTCTTATTTAACCTTTCTCTAAATAAGGTATACTTATGGAAAAGGGTAAAAAATATTCTACATGTTTCTAAGCCCAAGTGCATTTTGATTTCTATTAACAGCTATTATGACATGTAAAATAAATTAATAAAAACAAGGGGGAAAAGGCAGAGGTTTCAATATTTTATTCAAGTTGTATTTTTAAGTGGTGGTAAATACAGCATTTAGAGGGGAAGGCATCTAATTCCACACAATATGGAAGATTCTAAAATGTATCCATTGATTGCTAAAAAAAAAAAAAATTAGTGTGAGAATACAACAGAAGTCCAATTTTGATTCCAAGTGATGTCACTATGTGAGCACAGTTACACAGACTCTTCCCTGCTTATGGTTCTGCGTCCTAGCAGCCTCTTTACATGTAACTCAGTCAAAGTGAATGGAACCACAATGAGACTGGGAATTAAGTACTACATTATTGGCTTAATCACATCAAACTGGCTCCACAACAAAATGGTACAAAGTGAACACCTAAAAGGACTCTGCAGACAACTTTTGGCAGAAGTAACTAATCAAAGCTGGAACGATTCATGAGGATTTGACTTTTTTTTAAAAAAAAAAAAAGAGTCCCCTTTTCAGACAAGTTTTCACTCCATCAAGGAATGAGCCTCTGTCTACCCACTTAGGATAGATATGTAGCCAAGTTGACTGCAATGGACCATGAATTCTCAGGAAGTCAAATTTTCATTCATTTAATCAGTCCACATTTACTAAGTGCCTACACATCATTGCCTTCCACTAGCAGCTATCTCTAGATTTAAAAAAAGGTGGCTCA
>CM053585.1:308603775-308645414 GCA_028646515.1 Pseudochirops corinnae | reverse complement strand
ATATAAAGAGAAATGGGGGAGAGAAATGAAAAACAAATAAACAAAAAAGAAGCCCCTCTCACACTAAAGAAGTCATAACCAGTTCAGCTTCTCTCAAGGCACCTAGGCTGGGCCCCATCCAACCCGGAACCTGTTTTCTGTCTTCCACATAAACAAGATCCAGTTTGAGTCAGGTTCTTCCCTGAGGGGAAACAGCTTTGTTCCCCTTCATTAGAGTTTAGGGCAACCCAATTCATGAAACAGAAACCAAACTAGAGAGAACCTGATCAGGGCACCCAGGTTACTGAAGGGGGCTGTACCCCATTCTCAGCTAACCTCCAGAAAGAAGTGATTGGGAGGGGCCAAAGTCTCTCAGCCCACCTCTTCATTAAGTGTCCACTAATTAGGGTTGAGTTACTTGTCAGGGGATTTCCCCATCAGCA
Organism: Pseudochirops corinnae; assembly: GCA_028646515.1. NCBI lineage: Eukaryota > Metazoa > Chordata > Mammalia > Diprotodontia > Pseudocheiridae > Pseudochirops > Pseudochirops corinnae. Next base: position 308,644,992 of record CM053585.1, on the reverse strand, counting down.
GGAACACATCTGATTTAAGGTGTTTCAGAGTCTCCCTTAATCCCTTTGATTACCAAAGCACTGATCATTAATTTATTGATCAACCAGCCTATTTAATAAATTTATTTTTATTACCAGGAATTTTGTCTCTCAGAATTTTTACTCTGCAACACAAGAAAACCCCATGAACAGCACTGGCATGTCATAGTTGGTCATGACTGAAAGACTGAACAACAACTATGAGCCTTAATGTGCTGCATAAATGCTAACTATTAATATTACTTTTATTTACTAGCTCTGTGAGCACAAAGTCCCTTAACTTTTCTGAACTTCAGTTTCCTCTCATCTCTAAAATGGGGTTAATGTCACTTTGCAGTACCAACTTTGTGGAACTGGGGTTGTGTGGTTCAAATGAGATGACATATGGAAAATGCACCAAAGTACAATAAAAATGTCAGCTGTGATGTAGAAAGAAGATATACCAAGATAGTCCTTATGATGACATGAAGTAAAAGTACGCCTTAAGAAGTTCTATTTCCATAACCCAGGGCTGCTGAAATCTGCCAATGGCTCACTTTCACTGAGGAGAATAATTTTCCTAACTGAAAATGAACACATCCTAGTGATAGAAACAGAGTATCTAATAACCAGAATGAAACCAAATTAGACAAAAGCACTGATGCAAAAGAATAATAGTAACACTGTTTCTGACAATAATGTAACACTTACTACAATTCCCCAAACCCTGTAGGAATTTTCTAACACTGTTCATACCCCAGCTACTATGAACCTTATTGCTAAATAGTAACTCAGGCACTTAGCCAATTGTTTACTTTACTTGACCTAATGCAAGCCTGGGAAACAATATTTTTATTACTGTTATTTTAAAACAAGTCCCACTGAGCCACATGAAACATCAATTACACAACATACACCTTGTTGTCTACAGGCTCCTTGGAAAGCTCGATAGCTAAGAGTCCTGTGGACTCCCAGAAGTGGGTATACTCCTTTCAACAATGTAGAACACTACTTACTCATCAAGGGGAGGGTGGGGTGTTCAACTAAATAAACATTCAAATAAGCTTGATATTGTGAGAATTCCACTGAAGTACATCTTGACACAAGACCAAATAATCCTTTTTTAACCTGTGCATACCTGTCTTTTTTACATTCTCTATTCATCCATTTATTCCCCAATTAATGGGAATAATCTGAGTTTTCTAAACAAAATGTCCTTGGATTTATCAAACCCTCTTTGGATCTTGGGTGCCTATTCTGTTCAATTCAACAATTGTTCTATTTTTTTAAATCAATAAATAGTTTCAATAATTGTTGCTTTGTAAAATAGTGTGAAGTCTGTTACCGATATGGCCCTTTCTTTCCTACTTTTTTTTCATTATTTCCCTTGGGATTACTGACATTCTGTTCGTTTAGATGATTTTATTTTTTTTTTTAGCTCTATAAAATAAGTCTTTGATAGTTTCATGAGTATGACATCTTATAAATTAATTTAGGTAATACTGCCATTTTATTATATTAGCACTGTTCAACCATGAATAATTAACAACTGCAATTATATAGGTTAGTCATTATTTTTGTGGAGTGTTTTATGGTTATATTTATATAATTTCCTATTATGGTTGCATACATAGACTCCTCCCAAGTATTATACATATTCTGTAGTAATTCTAAATGAAATTTCACTTTCTAACTCTTTGTGCTAGACTAGACTACATTGATAAAAACCAGAAAGCTGAAGGTGGGGGTGGAGAGAGATAACAGAAAGTTGACAGTGGCATTTTTAAAAGAGCATCAATTTAAAAAGAAAGAACAGTAGAGGTTTAATTATTCACAGGACATAAAATCCAAGAAGGAAGCCCGCAATAAATAAGAGGGCTGAATAAACCACCATTTATAACTGTAATGGGATATAATTTTGCAGTAAGAAATGAAACAAGGAAATATTTGTATAAAGTGATGTAGACTTAAGAAACGTGAACCAGAACATATGCAATTATTAAAATAATATAAATGAAAAGCTCACTAAAAGGAAGCTAAACTCTGAATAACTGAAAAACCAGTGAGGGTCCTACAGAATGGGCAATAACACACATTTCCCTCTTCTTGACAGTCAGGGAACCACAAAGACAGGAAGCTACATGTTGTCAGATGTGGTCCCTATTTTGATTGGGCTTTGATCAGTTGTTTTTGTTAAAGAAGCATACAATTTTCAGAGTGGGAAATAAGTGTTAATATCCAGAAATAACTGTGATAACAAAAGAAATAGCATTAGATGCTAGAGGCAGGCCCAAGATAGTAAAGTAGGAAGAAGTACAATGAGTTTCCCTTCCACCAAAAAAAAAAAAGAAAGAAAGAAAGAAACAACAGCCTTCCTCTAAAGATCTAGAAAATGCACCAGATCATAGACTGATTGGGAAATGGAAAAAAAAAATCAAGAGTGAGTCACATTCTCAGCCTAAGGATATGTAGGGAGTCAGAAATTGAGTTCTGCAGACACAGAGGACGGGGGTCTGGCCAGGAATTGGCTGAACACTGCAGTGCAGGGAGAAGTTGTACACTAGGGCAAGATGTTCCAAATCCTGCAAAGAAAGACCCAACCTTATATAGAGTACAGTAACAAGAGTCAGCTGGCAGCTCTGTCACTCTACTCAGTTCTAGGAGGGGAATGAGAAGAGGATGTTCAATGATGGGTGGTATTCCAAGGTGAGAGCAGCTCTGGACCATAAGTTGTATACCTAACAAGGAAACATTTGTATGGGTCTCTTCCCAAGAGCAGAGTGCAATCTCAGTTCTAGCTTCTAGGTCAATCTTTAGCCTACAAACTTAAGTTGCTCTGAATCAACAGAACTTTCCACTTGGCTGACAGATGCAAGTCAAAGAGCAGTCTATTGAAACTCCAGACGGGGCAAGCCCACAGCTCTATCACTCTGACCCAAACCCAAGCCAGGAACTTGCAAAGCTCTAACCAGGGGGGCAATGATCAGACGTTGCCTAGGATCAGCTCACTTTGGGAGTACTAAAAGTTTGCAGGTCCCCAGCCTAAGCTGTCCCTGAGATCCTGGAATAACACAACCTCAAGGAAACAGCAGCAAGAGCAACTTAGCCATTCTCTCCACAAGTACACAGGGCCTGACTATAACATTAAGTTCAACTAGAATTCCTAGAAGAAATAAAGAGAGGTTTTTTAAAAAGAATTTTAAAATGCTAAGTTATAAATGAGAGTGCTAGAAAAAAAAAAGGAAGAGAAATGAGAGCTATGGGAAGAACCAGAAAGGGAATTAAAAGCTTGGCACAAGATGTGTGCCATTGCTCAAGCAACAAACTCTCTGAAAAGGGGTTGTTCCCAAACAAAATAAACTCTAACTAAAGAAAGATGTACAAAAATATTTATAGCCCTTTTCATGATGGCAAAAAATTCTAAACCTTAGGGGGTACTCATCAATTGGGGAATAGCTGAATAAGTTATGGTATATGAATGTAATGGAACAGTATCATACTATAAGAAATATTTAAGGGGATGGTTTCAGTGAACCCTGGGAAGACTTGTATGAACTGATGAAGAGTGTAGCGAGAAGAACCAAAACAAAAAGTATACAATTCCAACAATATTGTAATGACAAGCAACTTTGAAAGACTTAAAAACTCTGATCAGCATAAAGACCAACAATAATTCCAGAGGACTTATGAGGAAATATGCTACCTATTCCTTGATAGAAAGGTTAAGAGATTATGAGCACAGAACAAGACATTAAGCCATTTTTTTAGATATGACTGATGTAGAAATTTATTTTGCTTCACTACACACATTTATAACAGGAGTTTTATTTTTCTTCCTCTTTCAATTGGGCAGTGGTGGGAGGGTAAGAAGTTGAATTTTTGTATAATAAAAAATATATTCATGTTAAAAAGAAACAGCATCAATAATTTTTAAAGACCTAAACTGAGAGGGAAACTACTACCTTCCATTCAAGCTATTTCATATAGACAGTGTTACTTATTGCAACATCCATGAGTCTTTCTAGTTCTACCCTCTAAAATTAAACAGAACACATGTAATCCCTTTTCCACATGAGAGTCCTTCAAATATCTGGAGACAACTTATCATTGTCTCCAACTCTCTTGCCTCATTATTCTCTTCCCAGACTAAATATACCCAATTTTTTCAGCTAAGAAAATGGAGGTCCAGAGAGATATATGATTTGCCCACTGTAATGCAGGTATCATAATTTATAGATGAAGAAACTGAGACTCTACTCTTTCCACTACACCACAACGCCCAATATATTCCACTTCTACATTAGTCTAGTTGGTTTATCTCCTAAAGTAAATGCTGAGCCACTTACATCTGTCAAATCAACAAAGTATATGGTAATAGCATGTATCTCCACTTAATATTCAGATTTTTGGATGTCAAGTTCATACTGCACAGTAGATTTAGCTCACACAGATATCTGACATTATTTAGTGACAAAATTAGTAGCCTTCACAGATTGCACTCAGATCTAAAAGATACTTTTAATGTACATACATGCATATGTACATCGCACTATAATGTAAGAAAATCATCTTTATCATAGCATGTCTTATATTGCACAAAAGCAGAACTGAATACAAACAGAGTCATATAGTGAAAGCCATTCAGAACACAGAATCCCATAACCACCTTCTTCCCTAGTAAATGCTCTGCTTCAGACATTACGACAAAGCAGCCCTGCTATCCAATCCAATAACTTAATTCTTACCCTGTGTTAGGGGAGAAGGACGAATCAAAGGTCAGCTTCAGTCCACGTGCAAGCTAAACAAAAAAGAAATTCACAAGTTGTATTTGTAGTTGCAAAGAAGGCAACACAAAATGATAAAATGGTGTGTCTTCAGGGACATGGTTACCTGATCCTCAACAGTAATTTCAGTGCCCAATGTATTGTCTGTGTTCCATTTTTCTATGAATGTCAAGCCATATTCAGACCATTTGTATTTTGTTTCCAAACTGCCCGAGACTTTGCTGGTCTCAGTGTTTGCTGAACCTGAACTTGTAAATTCCTTTAAGAAAAGAAAAAAAGAAATTAAGTTGGGGGAAGGCACAAAATGATATACTTACATACTTAAAATGAGGAAGAATGACTATTGGTTACCCAAAATGTTCTATACCTAGTGTTATACAATGAAATATCTGAAAGACTTCATGGTACAGTGCTAGTACGAGAATGCTAGATTCTAAGTCAATAAAATGAGGTCAAGTCTTGGAGTTATCTAGCACGGTCCATTTGACTTCTAACAAGCTACTTGATTTCTCTAACCCTTGGTCTTCTCATCTGGAAAATGGGGATAATACTAGCACTGCTGTGACTAAAGTGCTTTGTAAATCAAATCATGAGCAGCTACGGTGATTAGCTGTAAAACTGTTGTTAGCTGTGTTCAAATGATCTTTTCCTAAGATGAAACTACACGTTTAACATCACCAAGGGAGCCCACAATTCTAAGGAATTACACAAAGGACTACTTTGCAAGGCAAAGAATCGCCTCACTCCAATTTATTTGCTTTGTAATGTCCAATGTTCCTAAGGGGGAAGTAGAAACAAGCATTTTATTAAGCACCCAGTATATGCCAGACCACGTGCTTTACAAATGCTCCATACCAACAAGGTTAAACTGCCTGCTTCTTATTTTAGTCAGATGTGGAGTGAAACAGGGTCCTCCTTTATGTACTCTACCTTAAATTGCCTTTGGAAGGAAGGCTTAAACTGAAGCTGTTTTTGTAGTACTATAACCTGAAAAGTTTCACTTCAGTTCTGTGAATTTCAGAGAATCACAGACTTAGATCAGAAAGTGATCATAGAGAGTATCTAGACCAACCCCTTCATTTCATAGATGAGAAAACTGATGCCCAGAAAGGTTAAGTAGTTTCCTAAGGGAAGACAGGTAGCAAGTCACAAAAGTGGGTTCTCCACTTTACCATGCAGCCTCCTACGTGCCAAAAGCTAATGGTTTCTGGCAATAGATCCATTAAGAGACACAAGACAATTTTAATTACCTTGCACTGAATTTTTAAAAATATTTAAGTCCTTTGGTAGAATGCAGATAGAGCTATTATATCATCAATGATAACAATTAACACATCCATGCCCTCATCCTGCCATAAATCCTGCACAGGAGGTCTGCCCATTGTGACAGCAACCTTGCTCCTGCTCTCCTGACTCTGCATGAATACCAGTGAAGCAAACAGGCTATGTACTAAGTATCCCTTACATCTCTTGGGAAGAAATGAGAAGGAAACATCTAGGCTTTTGCAGACTATATACTAAAGCAAGCCAGACCTTTTTAGTCTCACAAGTGACAAAAAGACTCAATTGTTGGCTTTTGGCTACATGTCAAAAATCATACAAGATTGCCTTAGAGACATGAAAGAGATAATTCTGGTTAATAACCCCTGGTTTTCTAAATTAAGCAAGTCCTATGCCTGATAAAGGTAACTGTCACCATCAGCCAATCAATCAACAAACATTTATTAAGCTGTTACTATGTGCCTGAAACGAAAATACTGTTTCTGCCCTCAAAGGGTTCACCAGGCCAGAGCATACGTCAAAGACAGGGTCCCATGTTAGAATATGTAAAGAAATTCACAGTCTTATAATTTAAAAAAAAAAAAAGGAACAAGAAAAGTCAAAATTAAGAAGTTATAGCTTTTTTGGTTAAATATTACTTAGCCATCTAATATGAAACATGTTGATTATATAGTATATATCACCCTTGAATATCCCTCCATCACAAGGGATGCCTGATGTATAGGAACTAAAGCAGCGATAACACCAAAAATCATTTTGACTAGGCTTTGGAATGTATAATATGAGATTTGGTTTTTGGGGGTTTTTTTCAGGGTTCAAAACCTCTTTTGGTTTTAGACTAATAGCATCAGGGTTTACATGTTCCCTGGGCAAATATCAATCAACGAGAAGGAAAGGTGGCCCAGAAATATGATGGAGAGGTTGGGGAAGTCAGCCTAAGATGGAAATTTTTCTGTAAATAATTTTTAAAATAGATGAGACTTTTTTCTTGTTTTTCTTTTTCAATGGCTAATATGGAAATATACTTTGAATGACTTCATATATGTAATGGCTATGATATTGCTTGCCTTCTCAAGGGTCTGGAGGGAGAAAGAAAATTTGCAACTAAAAAAATTTTTTTAATGAATGTCATAAAGAAAAATAAGTAGATGAGAACTGATTCTTTTAGTGCCTGTCTGCTTTCTTCTTCACCATGCCATATAAACTAGTCAAGAATTTCTAAAATATTATTTCCTCCAGCCTTTGACAGAAATTATATGTTTGGAGGGAAAATTCTAAAAATAAAATTACCCCACTTAATGTCCTACTACAAAAAAAAAAACCACGCCTCTAGGGCAATTTTGGTCAAAGAACAAAGAACAAAAGAGAAATGTTTGCCAACCTTCCTCTAGAGGACTGGACAATGTTCTTTCCTGTGGCCTGGCCAAAAGGGCTGGGAGAAGGGGTGGAGGGGGAGGAAGGGGCACAGGCACAGTGACCTGAGGATGTGTAAAGAACACCTGTACTAGAGTCAGAGGACCTGAGTCCAAAACCCACATCTGGTAATTATGACCTCTATGACCTTGGGTAAGTCATTTAACTATGGGCCTCAGTTTTCTCATTTTTATAGTAGGGGTAGACTAAACGGTCTCTTGAGGTTACTCCCAAGTCTAGATCAAAGATTCTATGGTCTTAAGATTATTAGGGAATTTGTTTTGTTTTGCATATGATTTCCAAAGATAGACGGGGATGAGACCCAGACCCCAGAGTTAGGCCTCCCCAACTTTAGCATAATGAATCTAAACATTGGAAAGTCTGGTAGAACTTGAAAGTGTATATTATTTCCCTCTATCAAAGTTGTCTACTAAATTCTACAGCTGTCCTTCATCATTATTCACAGAGGCAGAACTCCTCAGTGTTTGGCACTTGACAATGTTCTCTCAGCTCTAAAGAATAAATGAATCACAGTTCTATGGCCCAAAAGTCCTACCCACCCTTTCCTTAATTCTATATTGCCACCCCTACCTCATTAGCTGTTCAAAATGAATTTGACATGATCTTGAAATGGAAACTTTGCAGATGATTCAGTAAGTATTTGGGAGAGGTGAGACAGACAACAACTGAAATTACCATCTAGAATTACAGACCATCTCCAAAGTGCCCCTTTTGATAACTGGGGACTATGTTGGGAAAGATTTTCAGGATCAGATTTACAGGGACTGAAAGACTTACCAGTCCATTCTCAGATTTTGTTTTCAGATCCAATTTTATTAAGCCAAATCCTAAAGAAAAAAAGAAAGATATTAATACGGAAGAATTACCTAGAAAGAAAAATTTAGTGATGTTCTAAGTGTTCCTTTTAAAATAAGGACAATAAAACCTGGGTTTTTCAACACTGCATGCACTAAGCTTCTACTGTGTGACAATTATTCAGGCTATCACTGCTAATGGGCTATCAGTAGAGAATATCAGCCTAGGGAGGTCCTTTGCCCCAGCCCTGCTTTCCCTGGTTGGCTGAGGTAGAAGCTGGTACTGCTATGCAACAGTCATTGGGCCCAGTGCCTCATAAGTCTAAAGATGAGCTAAATTTAGAAGAAAAAAACACCTCCCTCTGGCACTGTTCATATAACTGTCTTTAAGGCAAAGACAGACCTTGCTTTTTTCCTCCAACTGAGTTCTAGCTGCCAACTTCAAAAGCCTGGCTACAGGTTAAGCAGAGCTGTGTGAATGAAGAAAAGGAGAACATGCCAGGGACTTCCTACTTAAATACCTAGGAGGAATGCTTCTCAAAGGTAGATAGAACAATTGAATGAATCTCTTAAAATCCATCTAATTCAATTTTTATTTTAGCAGTTTATATTAATCATCACTAATATACTCAAAATTCTGGGTGTTTAGAAACATTATTTTCAGAACAAAGTGGTGCAGGAAATACAGAGGACATGGAAAACTAGAAAAAAAAAAGAGGGAACATCAGTCATGTAGCAAGAATGAGAGATATTAGGTAGAAAATCAAGTGCTATCCTCTTATGGACGAATTTCTAAAAACAGGAAAGTTGCCAATGCATTAGTAGAGCCTCAACTGAGGAATTATGGAAAGACAATGGACAACAAATGCTTAGGAAGACAAGGAAGGGTTGCAGTTTGTAGGAGCACAAGAAGTTCCTATATCAATGAACATGGATCCAAACTAGTAAATTATTTGGAGCAACTCTAGAAACCTTTATATTTTCACTCAGAGAAAAAAAAGGGGATTAGGAAAATAATGTCCAACTCTCTGAACAGTTGATATATGTCTTATATGCTAAGGTAAGTAAAAATTTACATAGAAAACAGCCCAAGCCTCAGATACCCAATGACAGAAATGGCATGGTTTCCAGACAGAACTCACCATAGCCCTTAGTAAACACATCCCGGGCAGATTTTCCAAGGTCAGCATAAGTGGGTGGCACAGCCATTTTCTGCAGGAACAAAAACAATCAGCAGAATGTGAATGTTTTCTATCTGTAGCAATCTATTTTGCTAATGGAAGATATAATTAAAATTAATAAAAATGTAATGTTCTACTAGATGCTTCATACACATCTTTTCCGGTTCTGCCACTAGCCAAGTGCACCAGCAAATCATTTCTCTCTGTGCCTCATATGATGGGAATATCATAAACTCAGAAGATTTCAGGAGGCTATTGAGGCCAATTCCTTCATATGAGGCTTCAGGAAAGAATACAGGGAATAAGAAAGGATTCTCACTACAGCAAGGACTCCCCAGTTAAGCTGAATAGCATGAACTTCTGTTTTAACCAGATAGCACAGCTCTGTGACTTCCAACAGCTCTCCCATTTAGCAGCACTCCAATAGAAGCAGGGGAGGCAGAAGGTAGGAGTAATCTAGGGATGAGTGAGGAAAGGATAAGGAGGCAAAGGATCTGAGAGTAATCAACAATGCACCAAAACCCTTCACAAAACTATCATGGATATCTTCCTCTTGCTATGGCTTGAAAAACATGCTCCCTGAAGTTCCCTAATATTAGATTATAACCAGATATATTGACCAGGTATAATAGATATAATATATATATAACTAGATATATAGTATAGATATAACTAAATATTCCTAGTTGTGACTTTTTCCTGCCCTTCCAAGAAGCAGTTGGTGGCACAGAGGACAGAGTGCTGGCCCGGAGCCGGGAAGTATTGACTCAAATCTGGCCTCAGACATTTGCTAGTTGTGTGACCCTGGCCAAGTTACTTAACCTGTTTGCCTCAGTCTCCTTTACTCAGAAAATGAGGATAATAACATCTACTTTGCAGGGATGTCGTGAGTCTCAAATTAGATATTTAGAAAAGCACTTTGTACAGTGCCTGGCACATAGTAGGTGTCACATAAATGCTTATTCCCTTTTGTGTTGTCAGCTATGATCCTAGCATGTTACGAGGGAAGGGTTTGGTGGACTACACTAACACCCTTCCTTTGTTGCCCTTGGTGCTCTCTTGGTGTATCCAGTTAAGCGCTATGATGTGGCCATTCCTCTCGCTCTCATCTCACTGGCTCTGGCCAATCTATTTCTTTTCCAATGTCCTGTTAGTCCCAGCAACAGACCCAAATACCTTCTGAGAATGTTGCTTGGGACAATAGACTTCTTCAATGAAAATTCCACTTTACTGTTTACATAAGGCTTTCCTCACAACAAGCCTCTCACTCAAATCAACATTTTTTTTTAACATTTTTTCTTTAATTTTTTTTTTTTTTTGCTTTTTTTGAAGGGGAAAGGTAGGGCAATTGGAGTTAAGTGACTTGTCCAAGGTCATATGGCTAGTTTTGTGTTAAGTGTCTGAGGCTGGATTTGAACTCAAATCCTCTTGACTCCAGGGCCAGTGCTCTACTCACTGTGCTACCTAGCCGCCCCTCAAATCAACACATATTAAATGCCTACTATGTGTCAGGTACTGTTCTAACTGCTGGGGATACAGCAAAAGACAAAAAGTAGTCCCTGCTCTCAGAGAGCTCCCAGTCTAACAGAGGAGAAAACATGTGAATAAATGTATACAAACAAGATATGGACAGGATAAATTAAGACACAATCAACAGAAGGAAAGCACTGGCTTTAAAGGGGACCAGGAAAGTCTTCTTGAAGCAGGTGAGATTTAGGTGGAACTTGAAAAGACGCCAGGGTAGCCAGGAGCGGAGATGAGGAAAGTAGTTCAAGTATTATTTATACACGCTTTACAACTGAAGAAACTGGAGTTCCTAGAGTTCTGCCCAGACAGATGTCTAAGGGCTTCACTGCTAGAAGGCTGAGTGAAATTTTGTCTTCTGCATGCAGTTCTCTGAACTGTACCTTTTCTCTCCCCTTTCCCCACCAAATCCCCCCCAAATCCCACCTGTCTTTCCCTAAACATTGAGGGCATATTACTCCCAATCCCAGCAAAAAGCCAAGACTAAGCTGATGTTTAAAAAGATGAACATTCAAGTTTCCAGAAACAACAAAAGAGAAAAATAGAAAATACCATGCCAGACCCCAGTTCAACTACCAGGTATGCTTGGGGATCTTGGACTGATCACCTTTTCCTTCAGCTTTGGTTCCCCTAGCTATTAAAAAAAAAACCATTTTGCAAGAGGTACTATTAATAAAATATAATCATAACAGACATCTTGGGAAAGGAGGTCTTCATTTCCCATTTGGCTGCAGCCATTTGGACTTCTCCATCCCGCCCCCACACTGAGTACTCTTCCTTTCTCCCCTCCTTTCCTTTGCTGTTTTCTCCAATTACATTGTAAGCTCCTCAAGGGCAAAGACAGTCTTTATTATTTGTATCCACAGCACTTAGCACAGTGCCTGACAAATAGTAGGTACTTAATACATGTTTAATAACATACAGACATAATTTCAACCACCAAAATTACTCTATTTTAAGCTTCAGGACTGGAAATCTTTTCAAAATGTGTATCATTCCCCTGCATTTTAAAATGTAGTCTACTGAACATCCACAAACATCTTCCTGACTCAGAATCAAATGTTAATATTTCTTTTTTGGTTCTGTCCTGCAACTCTAGGGTACACTGCATTACTAGGGTGTTGAGGTGGAAGGGGGAGGTTATGTCCCTCTACTAGATGGCTCTAAATTGTTGTGCTTTTATCATTCATCACCTGCTTTGGTGCCTTTCTCAATGATCACTTCTCTGCTGTCAATATCTTACCATGACAGTCTCTTACTCAAAAATCTCCAGCAGGATGGCTAGGTGGCACAGTGAATAGAGCACTGGCCCTGGAGTCAGGAGGACCTAAGTTCAAATCCGGCCTCATACACTTAACACTTACTAGCTGTGTGACCTTGGACAAGTCATTTAACCCCAATTGCCCTACCTTCCCCCCTCCAAAAAGCAAAAAAGCCTCCAGTGGCTCCCTGATGTCTATGGAATAAAATAAATGTATCTTAGCCTACTATTAAGACCAATCACAACCTGGCTTCCTGAGAGCTTTAAAGATTGATTTATTTTTACAAGTATGTATGATCTCTCCCTTCTACTGCCTTTTCCAACTAAACAAGAGAAAAAGAAAAAAATATGCATAGATCAGCAAACCAAATTCCTACATTGGCCATCTTCAAAAATCACTTTTATCCTATGCTATATTTCCAGTCCATTACCTCACTGCAAGGAGAACTGAAGCTAATTTCATCTTAGCCTTCTGGACTCACGATTTATCATTGCAATGATAGAGTTCTAAAATCTTTCAAACTTATTTTTCTCTATAACATTGTTATTGTATAAACTGTACTTTTGCTCACTTTGTACTAGGGCAATTTATCTAAAACTCTACATTTTTTAATTTCCTATGGCAAAATAATATTCCATTATATTAATATGTCATAATTTGTTCAGCCATTCTACAATAAGATATTACCTTTCCCTTAGTTTATAGATTTTGGCTACTAAGAAAAGAGCTGCTATAAATATTTGTGTACCTTTTTGTTACAATGTATTTTTTTTTGCACATATGCACATTTTCATTGATTTCTTTAAGCAATATCTAGAATTGGTATGGTTGGATGAAAGTTTAATTACTTTGGAGGCATAGTTCCAGATTGTTTTCCTAAATAGCTGCACCAACAGTGGATTGGTTTTCCCACACCCCAGTCAACATCTGTCATTTTCCTTTTTGGTTAATTTTTCCAATCTAATGAGTGTGAGATAGAAACAGCTGCTTTAATTTGTATTTCTCAAATTAATCATATTTTAGAACATCTCTTCATATGGAGGGGGTTACCAGTTTGGATTTCTTCCTTTGAAAACTACCTGATTTGTTGGTGGTGGTGGTTTTTAAACTACCTGTTTTTTAAAGGGGGAATGGCTTAATCTTATAAATTTGAATCAATTCTTCATACATCTTAGAAATAAGACCTTTATCAGAAAAAACTTGTTATGAAGATATAGCCCCAGATACCTTTTTCCCTTTGAAGTTTAACTGTATTAGATGTTTATGCAAAAACTTTTTCATTTAATCAAAATTATCCATTTAATCTTGTTATCCTCTCCATTCCTTGTTTAGTCACAAATTCTTCTATCTATAGATCCAAAAGGTAGTTTCTTCCTTGTTCTTTTAATTTGCCTATGATGTCACTTTTTATGTCTAAATTATGTATCAACTTGGAGTTTATCTTAATGTATGGTCTATACCTAATTTCTGCTAGACTGCTATGCAAGTTTTCGGGCAGTTTTTGTCAAATAATGAGGATTTCCCCCAGTAATTAGGGTCTTTGGGGGTATTAAAACTGTGCTACTGTGTTTACTTCTGTTAAATATTCAAGGTGTTCAAATGATCAACCTCTCTATCTTGTAGTTGTAAGTTGAGATCCAGGACTGCTAGGTCCTCTTCCAACTTGTTTTTCATTACTATCCTTGACATTCTTGATTCTTTGTTCTTCCATATGAATTTCATTATTGTTTTTTTCTAGCTCTAAAAAATAATCTGCTGATACTTTGGTATAGCCAGAGAAAGTAAGTTATTTCTGGTAGTTTTGTCATTTTTATTATACTGATTCAACCTATCCATAAGCTGTTAATGTTTCTTCAATTATTTAGGTATATCTTAATCTCTGCAAAAACTGTTTAATAATAGGATTCATATACTTCCGGATAAATCTTAGAAACACGCTCAGATTTATTGTGTTTTCTGTATTTATTTTAAATGGAAGCTCCCTTTCTAGTTCTTCCTGCTGGGTTTTGTTGGTAATATATAGAAATACTAATATTTTAAGGATTTAGTTTATATGCTACAACTTAGCTGAAGTTATTTCAGTTAATTTTTTGGTTGATTCTTTGTGATCTTCTATGTAAATTAGATCACTGGGGGAAAAAAAGTTAATTTTGTTTCCTCTTTACCTATGAATATTCCCATGGCTAAATTGTAATCCCACAGAACTTCCCAACTTTATTTCATATTACTCACCTACATACTGTATTTTCCAGTCAAATTAGACCACTAACTCTTCTTCTTGTCCTATCCCTTACCTGCATGCATTCATAAAAGAACAAATGGTTTCCTTCAATTATCAGCTTGAACACTACCATCTACATGAAATTTTTCCTAATGCCCCTCTCCCCCACTCCCGGTTGCTAGTGTCTTCCCCCTTGGTGTCACCTTGTACAATTCGTTTATCTTCTTGTTAACTTGTTTCAGTCATGTCTAAATCACAGGGATCCCATTTGGGTTTTCTTGGCAAAGATACTGGAGTGGTTGCCATTTCCTTCTCTAGCTCATTTTACAGATGAGGAAACTGAGGCAAAAAAAGGTTAAGTGACTTGCCCGGGGTCACACAGCTAATAAGTGCCTGAGGCCACATCTGAACTCAGGTCTTCCTGACTCCAGGCCTAGTGCTCTATACACAGAACCATCTAGAATACACCTATAAATGTTTATGTTGTTTCCCACTTTGGAATGTAACCTCCTTGAGGGCAAGGGTCATTTCACTTTCATCTTTGTATCCCCAGAACTTAACAGAGTGACTGAGATATAATAAGCATTATAGAAATTTGTGTGGATTGATAAGTCACCTCTGTGCCTGTAATACAAGTACTCTAGATTTCTATCTCTTCAGTTCAACACTTACTATTTATTAACTGCACACTGGGAAGAGTGTGATAGACACTGACTATACAAAAAAAAAAGAAATAACCCCTGCCCTCAAGGAATTTACATTCTCCTGAGGGAGATACAATATGTAACCCTAATAAACAAACAGAAAGCATATGTTTAATAATTTCAAGGAGAAAGCACTAACAACTGGGAGGATATGGCACTTTGTTTTGAAGGAAATAAAGGCTGAGATGAGGAAGGAGCATATCCTAGACTTGTGGGGACCCCTTGTGAATGTATGAAGGCAGGAGATGAACCATCATGTACAGAAAAACAGTTGCTAGCAGGGCAGTATGCCTAGAATAAGAGTGGGAGAAGAGAAATAATAGGAAAGAAGACTGGAAAGCTATGTGGGAGTCAGATTGTAAAGGGTTTTAAATGTCAGGTTGAGGATGTTCTGTTTTACCCTAGAGGTAACAGGGAGTCCTTGGAGATTTTTGAGCAACAAAGTTAGTTATATGGTTAGATATCTTTTTAAGAAATATCAATCTGACAGCAGGATGAAGAATATTCAAAAAGAAACTAATTAGATGGCAAATGAAATAACCCAACGAAGAAATACAGGCCTGAACTAGAGCATAGTGTAGGCAGAGGAAGGAGGACCATTGCAGAGGCAGAAATCAGCAATACCTAGTAATGTATCAGAGGGGTGGTAGAATGTGAGAGTTGAGGGAAGGGGAAGAGTTGAATCCCTAGATGACTAATTCGCTGGTTACCTCTTTCATGAAGTTTTATTGGATGCATACCCTGACCCACAAATAACAGTATTCTCTCTTTTCCTTCTATAATATTCTACCTCATATCACACTTATTTAGAGAGGTCATACTCCTCTATAAGATTATAAACTCCTCAAATGCAGTGGCTCATCTTTCACAGTTATGTACTCAGTACTGAACACCGTGCTTTGCACAGAGTAGGTACCTGACAAAAGTTTGTTGAATTAAATCAGCTAGTTGTAGAATCACACAGTATCGACTGGAAAAACAGCTTTACAGATCATCTGGTTCAATTTCCTTCACTTTACAGATGGGGAAACTGAGACCCAGAGGTAGGAATGCCAAGTTCCAACAAATAACAAAAACAGCTGAGCCAGGATTCATTCTCTGACTCTAAATCTTATTTGCTTTCTACTGCATTATGCTGCATTCCTGTGTAAATGTCTAGTAGTAGAACAGCAGAATCCTGGAATGTTAGAGCTGCCAGGGAGCTTGGAGGTCATCTGGTTCAACCATCTCATTTTACAGAGAAATAAACTGAGACCCAGAGAGTACCAAGTAACTTGCCTACAAATCACACCCAAGTCTCTTGATTCCTACTGCAGATGTCTTCTCTGAACCACTAATCTATTCTCTTTGAACAGTTCCTACAGTAGCACAAGAATATCTGCACTACGGGGCGGCTAGGTGGCACAGAGAATACAGCACCAGTCCTGGAGTCAGGAGGACCTGAGTTCAAATTCTGCTTCAGACACTTAACACTTACTAGCCCTGTGACTTTGGGCAAGTCACTTAACTCCAATTGCCCTGCCTTCCCCCCTCCAAAAAAGAAAAAAAAAAGAATACCTGCACTAAATGGGTATCTATGGACATGATATTCCTTCACAGTTTCTTTAAGTCTTTAGAGGTTTCGCTTGATGCAAGGAAAGATCAGATAGATTTTTGAAAATCAGACTAAATCTACAAGAAATCAAGCAATGGTCCAGATTGGAAGTACAGATCTCTTCTCTGCCTTCTTTGCATGTGACTTTTGCTGGTTTCCCGGAGAAAGGGATGGAATCTGAGTGAACTTGTTGCAGAAAGACACTGGCATTATATGAGTGCAAAGGGAAGGATACCATCAAGGCCAACATAATTATTTTGTTTCAAGGCACTCCCTGCACAGCAGCACGTTGCTAGTGACCCAAAATAAGTCACGTAATCGCCATCTGCTGGCTCAAAAGTGGTATATAAAATGGCATCACAACATTTCAATCTAAGCTTAAAGGGAAACACTGCAGCACCTGGCCTGTTTTTTCTGAACTTATATAACCTAAACATTAAACCATCTCTGTAAATCTTACTATGATGATACAGTATATCCTCCAACAAACAGAGAGCTCATAACTCCTATATTATATCAATAACCTTCCCTGAATTCTTCACAGCATGCCAGACTCAGAGAATATATTCCAAAAATGTTTACACAAGTTCTTACTGCGTCTACCACCAAGGTCTCAATGAAATAAAATAAAATAGGATTTAAATACAAAGTCTTCTTTGTAAGGAGTCTGACGTTCACTGACCGAGTTGTTCTCATAGTTTGCTACCTCTCTCCCATCCCCAAAAGACTACTGGGCAAGCTTCTTCCCATAAAGACCAGAAAGCTTCCTGCAACTTTGGATGAGATACTGTAATGGTAAGGGAATTTGAAGATCTTCCCTGTCTCTTAATGGGCCTCACTTGGAGCCCAACAAGAGAAGCTTGGTTAGGGGAGGCTTGTTTTTCAGGAAGGCCTATACATTTTGTTACTTTGTAATTAGTCAGTGGAACACCAAGGTTGTAATGTCCTCTGACCCTGAAAAAGAGTGTGTGTGTGTGTGTGTGTGTGTGTGTGTGTGTGTCACGCACACACGCACACACGTACAAATGCACACACACACACACACACACACACACACACTCTTTAGGTAAGGTTTCGCCTTGGGGCTCTCTTATGGGAAGAGTTTTGTGATTTGGCCAGATGAGATTCTGGGTAGGCATTCCCTCCCCTCCCTTTGAAAATGCAGATGTTGGTGCTTCTCTCTCTGGTAACTATGTATGTATGTAAGAGCCAGACAGCTAGAAGCTCCATCAGTTGGTCTGTTGAATTTGTGTTATTTTCTCTGTCCGTATTTTTTGTCTGCTTGTAATGTTCGTTTGTATTTTCTGCTGACTTTTTCCCCTGAACTAAGTAAAAGATATATATGTTTGATTAAAGATTGTTAACCCCTTCTGAATTGCTTTCTTTTAGAAAAGCAGATCAAAGAACTTGTGCTAGCAACCATCTTGGGTATGCTAGGGTGCTTGCTGTTACAGATACTAACTAATAAAAGAGATCACAAAAGCCTCTGACTTTTACAAAACATATGTTCCTCCAAACAGTTAGGCATATTAGTTAAGTACTTAACATTTTCTTTCAGTTGTTTTCCAGTCATATTTGACACTTCATGACCCTGTGTGAAGTTTGTTGGCAAAAATATTAAGAGTGGTTTGCCATTTTCTTCTCCAATTCATTTTACAGATGAAGAAACTGAGGCAAACAGGGTTAAGTGACTTGCCCACGGTCACATACTAATGTGTGAAGCTGGATTTTAACTTAGGAGATAAGTTTTCCTGATTTCAGGCCCAGTTCTCTATCTTCTGCATCACCTAGCTGTGTGCAGAACTGAATTAATTGAATTTTTTTTCAAACTGAATTCAATATTAAAGCTCATGATTTACAGGAACCCTGCAACAATGCCATTTGTAAAGCAAATGATGATTTTTGTAAAGATAAGTTATTCCCCTTAATTGATCAACATCCTATGTGCTCTGCTGGTGCCTAAGTAACACCAAGAGGCATCGAGCCAGAGGCATCAAACATGCTGCTGGCAACATGTTTGGATTTGGAGTCAAGAAGAATTGAGTTCAAATCTTCTCTCACACACTTACTAGCTCTGGTAACTTCTCTGTGTCAGAGTTTGCTCATCTTAAAATGAATATAGTGATAGCACCTATCTCCTAAGGTTACTGATAAGATAAAGTATGTGAAGTTCTTTGCAAACCTCAAAGTGCTATATAAATGCTATCATCATCACCATCCTTAGGAACTGAAAGTGACTACAGTGGTACCTTGACCTGTCACTGAGCTCATAACTCAATTTGCTCATATATCAAAATCAATTTTCCCCATTGAAATTAATTGAAATGCCATTAATCCATTCCAGCCCCCAAAATGATACCCCAGTATTTTTGTTATGTGTTTTTAAATAAGAAATAGTATTTATAAATAACAAATATTGTATAAAAACATAATAAAAGAGAATGTAAAGAAATAAACTGGTTGTATAAGGTATATATTTACCTTGGATATCAGACAACTTGAGCTAACAGAAGATACTGGCAGAGGTGGAGGGTGGCAGGGGTGGAGGGTGGTAGAGATAGATGGAGGAAGGTAGAGGAGTTTTGTTTTGCCACTTTAGGTCACTTTCGATCACTTACTTGCTATACTCTTAATGCTACACTTTATCCCTGAACTTAATTGCTACAATATCTTTTTTACTTTCACTTAACTTTCTTCACTGGCGAGGTAAACACATGGACTGGCCAAGTGAGGCACAGGATGCTGGGTGGGTGTTGGGTTTTGGCGTTCGCTGTGCCAGCTAGCAGCAGCTCATACCTCAAATTTTGGCTCTCAATTCAAAGCAAAAAATCGACCAAGTGACAACTGGTATCTCAGAAATCTCGTAAGTTGGTGCACTAGTATGTCAAGGTACCACTGTATTTTATCTATAGATCTTTCTAAGTAGGATATTAAAGAGGTAAAGAGAAACCTCTTCAGAGATGAGAATGCTGACGTTTTTTGCATCATTTCATAAACATACATCTTCCCTCCATCACAAATATTGCTAATATTAGGGATCATGACAGTCATCTTACAGGTGACTGAGTTCTGTCTTTTACTTGTCTAAGAAGGTACACTCTAAGGAACAAGGATAACCAAAGGTCAGCTCCAGAGAAAACCTAGTTCTGTCCCTTCAATTTTACACGAGAGGAAACAGAGGGCTGGGACTGTCCCCAATAGGCCTTTTTCAATTGTGGATTTCATTACCCTCGGTTCTCTTGAAGTGGAGTCTTCCACGATCTCAAGGGGCCTCAGCAAGGCATAAAAAAAAGCCAGCATCTCACCTACACAGATGTCAAGGCAGCTGAGGTTTCCTGGAAAAAACACTAGATTCAGAGTCAGAGGATATGCGTTCAAGTCAAAGTTCAGACTCTCATTATAGATGTATAACCATGGTGCTTAGTGGCCTCATCTGAAAAATGGAGGTAATATTTGCACTACCCACCTAAAAGGGCTGTTGTAAGGTACGTGAAACAATGGATGAAAAATGCTTTGTAAACCATGAAATCACATGACACTATAGAAAGAACAGTGCATTTGGAGTTAGCTCTTTGGGTCCTACCCATCTGGCTGTCTACTTACATACCAAGTGTTTCTACACACTTACTATCTTAGTTACCAAGGGCAAGTAAACTCTGGGCCTCAGTTTCCTCATCTGTAAAATGAAAGGTTAGACTCGATGACTTCTACATTCATTCCTAATTCTATATCTATGATCTTATGGCATATGCTATT
This sequence comes from Pseudochirops corinnae, assembly GCA_028646515.1. Taxonomy (NCBI): domain Eukaryota; kingdom Metazoa; phylum Chordata; class Mammalia; order Diprotodontia; family Pseudocheiridae; genus Pseudochirops; species Pseudochirops corinnae. Next base: position 308,624,460 of record CM053585.1, on the reverse strand, counting down.
GTTAACACAGAACATGCATGTATTCAAAACACAGGAGAGACAGTGACTGTTAATAAAAACATTTAAAAACCAAGGAGAATAGACCTAGAAGCATCATTTCACTTCAACAAGTACTAAAGTGTTTACTGTATACAGAGCATTCCATTAGGAGAAGGAATACAAACTAAATTTAAATGAAAGGATTTCTATTCTCACTAGGTTCACAATCCAGAAGAAACTCAGATACAAATCCCACTCATTAGGAAGGCTAATGGACAATTTAATTCCAATAGGGATACTATGTTTTCCCTAGGCAGCCCCTAATCTTCAAGAGGATAGAACAATACTGCACTGCCTAGGCTTGCACCAGGTTACAAATATCTTTCCCTTAAGGAGATCATGATTCTTTCCTTCTCTAACCCAGTGCAATGTCCCTAGTCACTATAAAGTTTGGGTTTATAGGACAGCTCTTAATTGGCTATTTACTCCAGGATGCCATCCATGGCTGCAAATCAAGTAGATGCAAATATGTAAACTCTGAAATAGTGTCTGACCTTGAGCTCAGAAGATAAATTGCTCAAAGGACTTAAAAAATATATAATAGTACAGTGTGCTTGATACCTAGTATAATGGAAATAGCACTGGCTTTAGAATCCAAGGAATTAGTTTTGAGCTAGAGGAACAAGATTTAATCTTCTGAAATAAATCTGCTATTTATTACCTGTGTGACTTTGGGCAAGTTAATTATCCTTGCTGGTCCTCATTTTCCCTATCTGTAAAATAAAGGGGTCTGATTCAATGATTTCTAAGGTGTCTTGCAGCTTTGAATACCCTCAGTTTATTAAGCACCTGTCAGCCCATACTAACTTGCTCTCTATACTTTTGACAAGCCTTAAAATTAATTTGTTTTCCTCTCTAATTGAGCACCATGCAGAACCTATGAACCTTGGCTTCTACTCATTTCTTCTTTGATGCTACAGAGGATAAACTATCTTTTAGATTACCCATGGAACTCCTGGACATATGGGAGGAAGGCATGCCTAAAGAACCATTTCCAACTGCAATGTGGGCTACACTTCCAGGCCAGTGGGGGCTCTAAAGCTCATCAAGTTCTCTCTCTCTCTCCCTCCCTCTCTCCCTCTCTCACTCCCTCCCTCCTTCCCTCTCTTCAACTCTCCCTCTCTCCCTCTCTCTCTCACGTTAGGTGACCATCCAACTGGATTTACAATCATCCAAACAGCCTGAGCTGCTCAAATCTCTCCTCGCCCGGAATCAACTTATTTTAAAAAGAAGCTGGAGCAGGGTGATTGGTAACCACTGGCATGTTTCAACAGAGGCAGCTGGGATCCCCTCACCATAAAAGGCTTCCTCACATGCATGCTGAGGATCAGGCCTGCAGGGAACAGCATCTTCCCATTGCAGACTTCTACACGAGCCACTGAGGAAACCCAATCTGGCAACCTAGTTCTCCTGTCAGTAAATTCAGCACAGCTAATACCACCTTTACAGAAACTCTATGACCTAATCATTCAAGCAGGTCAAGTCTGGGAAAGCCAGGGGGGAAAAGGCAAGAGACACTAATGGCTTTAAATTATAAGGCCACAAGCAACTCTCCAGGACATGACCACAATTGGCCTCGTGGTTCCAAAAGGACTAAATGAAGCTGCCCAGAGCCACCAAGGAACCATCTCTTCCACATGAGCAATGAATAATTTTGGATAAGTTGTTTCTATCATAAAACAATTTTGGAACCAAGAATTAGCCAAAACACATTTTTTGAAAAGTTCTAGAGAAAGTCCAATTCATACCAGCTGGGCAGGTATCCATAAGGCTGTATGAAAAAACAGAATTTAAAGGCTGAAAACTACATCTTAGTTGAATATCCAAGCCACTCTGCCATACCAATATTTGTACAAATCTTAATCCTTCTAGTGTCTTAGTCTAAAGAAAAAGTAGCCTGTCTAGCTAATAATGCTATCTTTCATCTATAAAGATATACCCCTAAGTTAAAATATAAAGTATAACACCCTCAGTCTGGCACCTTAAGCCCTCTGCAATATAAGCCCTTCTCTAACTTTCTGGTCTCATTCCCTTTAAATGATATTCCCTATAAATGATATTCTATCTCTAGCATCATCACCTTTGCAGAGGTGTTTCCCCAAACTCCCCCACCCCTACTATGTCTGGAATGCACACTTTCCTCAAGGAATCCCTACCGTCTTTCAAAAATATAGCTCACATACCCTTTCCTGATTCTCCCAGCTGTTAGTTTTTTCTCCCTCCTTAAGTTATGTTATGTGTGTGTATCTTTATGCAGATACAGATCTATCTGCATACATGTTGTATTCTCCCCAGCAGAATGTAAACTTTGAGGGCAAAGATTTTTGTCTTCGAATCTATAGGACCTGGAATATAGTAAGTAGGAGGCACTATATTTGTTGAACAAAGTTCATCTGTCTGAAGAAGTTTTGGGGGTGCTGGGACCCCAAGAATGTCAAGGCAGAGTTGCCTGGAATGAATTCACACACTCAAGCCTTCCCAAAATCTCTTCATGTCAATGAGTCATAATACTCCGAATACAAAAGAAATCTCTGAAGAGTAATGATAATAGTGTCATTATTTAAAACCACTATAATCCCATCTGATCCTCACAAAAACGTTGTGAGACAGACAGCAAAGAGATTATTTTCCCAGAGGAGAAAACCAAGACATAGGAAAAGGAAATAATTTATAATCAGTTCAACTGTGAAATGTCTCTGATAGTAGGGACTATGTAATTTCTTTCTTTGAGCTCTCCAGTACCTAAGTTAGGGTTCTACAAAAGGTCCAGGGATCAGAGGTCACATCATCCCTGAGACACAAACCTAGGTTTCCCCAATTCCTGATCTAAATATCTTTGCCCTTTGCCAGCAATGTGCCATCTATCCTCTCACCCAAAATCTTTTGTGAATAGAGCACATTTTCATGAAAGTTGAATGGAATCAGTAAACAGTCTGAGGAATAAAGTGAAACTGCCTAACCAACGAAGTTGTGAAGCTGTCCTCAAAGGCTCATAGATTATTACGGCTAGGCAAGAAGCTAGTCCAAAGGTTCCCAAACTACAGCTCAAGGGCCAGATGCACCTGCAGGATTACCTATTTTTGTACAACTAGCAAGCTAAGAATTGTTTTTACATTTTTAAATACAATAAAACTTTACAATGTGAAAACTATTATTAGCCCACAGCTGCCCCAAACAAGTAGGAGCTATAGTTTGTGGTATTAGTCTATGAATTTTTAAGCTGGGATCCATTAAAAAAAATTGTTTTAATATACGTAGATAACTGTATTTCAGTATAATTGGTTTCTTTTGTAATCCTATGTATTCTATTTCATGCATTTAAAAACATTATTCTGAAAAGGGACCCCTAGACATCACCGAACTGCCTGGGAGTTCATAACACAAAAAAAGTTAAGAATCTATGGTCTCCAGTTCAACTCCAATATTTTACAAAGAAGGAAACTAAAGCTCAGAGATGGCAATGATCTGGCTAAATTCACACTGTGACTTATTGACAGTTCTGTTAGTATGAAGCTCTAACTAGCTGCAGCCTTATTGTTTCACCTATAAAATATGGACAACCAAGCACTTTGGACAAAAACATGGGCCAAGTCATTGCTGAACTCACATTCTCAAGGGAACCCCACAAGTCAGGCTGGCCAATCATTCAAATGTCTGATTTTCAAATTGGTATCATTCATTCTTTTGCTTATACATTCATAAGCCTACAGTGGACTGCATGGGAAAAAACTCTTATAAAGATATGACTTTACTGCCTAGAAAGAGGTGGTCAGGGGGAAATGCAAATATCTAATAATTCACTGGTTTGATATTCTCCATTCCAATTTGTCACCGGGACGTGAAACTGTTGGAAAAATACAGAGGGAGAAGTTGATGATGAAGCATCTTCCCCAACAGCACCAAAAAGCAAAATGAGGCTTTGCAAGGTTCTATAAAAATTACAAGATTAAAACATTCAAGTCCAATTCTGATTAGACACTGAGAGCATTCTTAGAAAAGATTTAAGTTAGTACCATAATAAAGCAAAAAATGCATTAGGAAACCCCAGTCCTAGACCCGGCTCTGCTGTAAACTTGCTGTGAGATGTTGGGCTTATCCTCTATGTGCAGAGAGACAATACTACTATGCTATGTAACAGGATTAAGGAAAGAATAAGATGAAAAAGGAAAATGCAAAGGAACTTTGAAAACCTGGATACCTGGTTTTAAGATGATTCAAATGAAAAATGCTAGGCCATCCAGGGTGGTTGAAAGGTTTCCAGGTGTACAAGAAAAGTGGGCTAATACAAAACCCAAACTCACTATCCTCTTCCAAGTATCATCAGTTCTCCAAGTCCCTCCATCTTGGCTGGAGCCTGGGAAAGTCGGGGGAAGTGGTGTTTCACTTTGTTTAAAGAGACAATGTCATGATGGGGAAAAAATAGGTAGCCTATTCTTGAACAGAATTTTGGTTCTCGGCATCTTATTCAGGAGTACACACTTAATCTCTGTTGACTATAGGATTATCCTCTCAGAACTAAAAAGATTTCTCCACCCCACTAGGTTAGGAACTTACCCACTCACAACCAAATGCTAATCTGAGAGAAATTGGTACATCATGGATCCTGCCAAGTTCTCAAAAATTGTGAAGAGGGGTGTGTACCACTAGATCACTAACACTAAAATATGAGGAGGTATTCAAAGAATCATGGGGTGTCAGAGTATTAAAGGACCTTAAATATCTCAAAGTCAAATGCCCTGGCTGAAGTCCAGAGAGGGGGACTTCCTCAAGGTCATAAAATGAGCTAGTGATTGAGCCCAAGCTAATTTAAGGAAGGTAGATTTTTTTTTATGTTTCTGACCACACCCACTTATATGTAAATTACTTTGACCAAGCAGTAAATTCATTTTCGATTTTCCATGGAAAGTATATTTGGGAAAAAGTGGAGACCAGAAGTATTTTTCTAAGTGCAAAAGACACTCATCCACACATCCTTCTCCTTTGCACTTAGTCTTTTTCTTTCTTTCATTAGTTATTTGTGTAAACCTCTTTTCACCCTTGGAATGGAAAGAGGAGAGCGGAGGAGAGGAGATATCGGTTAAAGTTTCCTCATGGAGGCACCAAACGAGTTCTTTTTTAAATATTTTTCAAAGGACTCTTTTGGGCTTTTAGCAATTCTAATAGCAGCAGCCAGCAGGCCAGAGCTCTTCCTCCCAGTCAGTTAACACTCTAATAGGTTATCCTCATTAGGCTGGAAGGGGTGGAGGGTGGGGGCGGGGGTGGGGGGGAGGTGGAGAGAATGTGGCTTTGAGTAGAGTCATTTCCCCTTGAACATTCCTCCTTAGTCCAATTATTCACTTCAGTGAATCCGCGGAGGTACTAGCAACTATGTAACTACTTCACAAATCTAGAAAATTTTAGAATATTTGGATCAGCAAATCTTCCCTGATAATTCTAGGAATTTGTTTCACATAAGAAAAATCACATTAAACACAAGGAAAATAAGATTTCTATAATGCAAATAGCCCTATACAGGGAACCAGGAGACTCAAGCTCCAGACTTGTCTTTCTCAGAACAGTGTGACCTTGGGCCAATCTTTTTCCTTCTTGGGCCTCAGTTTCATTATCTGGGGCAAAAAAGGGAGTTGAAACCGATTATCTCCAGGATCCCTTCTCTCTCTAACATAGCATAATTTGCGAGCAAAGCTATTCCTGTTTCCAAAAGCCTAAAATTGCACCCGGTCTCACTGTAGGCCATGTGGCCTGCTGTCTGCGTGACTGCTGTGGCTGGGCCGCTGTCAAGTGCGGCTGCTCCCCAGGGACAGCCGTGGTGAAAGCTACGCCAAACAAACACCAATTAACCCTGTAGGCATATTTTAATCGAAGATGGGTCTAAGAGTGGGCGACAGTGAGAAGACAAAGTGTGGAGACTAGGGGTCTCCATCCAGGGGGTGCTCTGAGTGATTGAATATTAGCACCAGAGGCCCAGGGAGAAGCCAAGCGTAGTTGAGGTTTGGTGCCTGCGGCTGGCTATGTGCTGCAGAGAAGGGAAGCAAGGCAGAGAGAGCGCGGTGAATCAGGGGCGGCCTCCCGCCCGAGCGGCAGCGTGGTGGTCACACGCGGCCCCGCGGCTCCGGGCCGGGAAGGTCACGTCCCCAGCAGCGCGGCGTGGCGCCGCGCCCGGGCCTGCCAGCCTCCCGCCTCACTGCAGGCCCCCGGGCAGGGTCTCCAGGAGTACGCGCGCGAGGCTGACTGGGCCAAAAACCGGGGCGCCGACAGGGGCCCCTCCCTACCCTGGGCCGGGGCTCCCAAGAGGGCAGCGGTGACAGTGCAGTATGGTCAGTCCGGTTCGGGCACCGCAGCCCCGCTCATTCCCCGCGCCCCCATACCCGTGGGCCATCGGGCTGGGTACCGGACTAGGCCGGGCTGAACTGTGCCTACGGCCCCCAGCCCCAGACCTCAGGCTCGGGCTCTAGGCCGGCTCGTCCGTGCACTGGCCCGGCTGGCCACAACAGCATCTCCGCACGAAATCAAGCAGCCTTGGCGGTCCGGGCCCCAACCTGCACGCCTTCGGGACACAGGAGAAGGGTGGCTCGCGGGTATGGAGCTGGTTGGGGGAGGGGAATGAAGGGTCCCTACCTTCCTCTCCCGGTGGACACAGCGGGAGCAGCAGCGGGCAGCGGACACAGAGGCAAAGGGGCGGCAGCAGCTTGCGGGGGAGCGGGGCGGGGCGCGGACCACGGCGGCGGCGCGGGCCCGCCCTCCGGTGCGGGCTCCTCCGGGCTCCGGCCCAGTCTCCTCCCCCTCTTCCACTTTTCCTTTCCCGCCTCCCTCCCCTGCTCTTGTCCCCACCCTGTGCCTCCTTTCCCCCTCTCCCTTTCCTTCCACCCTCCCAGTTTCCTTTCTCCATCTGTCCCCTGACTCTTGTGGCCTGTTAGAATAACTGCTTTCGATGTGTGTGCCCTTGAACATATGTGATCTTCTGCTCTGCTACCATTTCCACAGCACTTTGCATTTCACAGAGGACTTTTCTCACAACCCCAAGTGGTAGATAGGCAAGGATTATTATCCTCCATTTTATGAATTAAGCTCAGAGAAGTTCGATATCTTGCCCAAGGTTTCAAAGCTAGTCAGGGGCAGAGCTTTTTTTCCAATACAGCTCTCAGATCAAGTATCCTTCAGTGCAAAAGCTCTTTCTACCACACCAAACTGCCTCTATTGTTAAGCAATGTACTTTATTCTAGGTACACAAATTTAGATCTAGAAGAAATCATTTGTTCTGAATGAACAGAAAAAAGCAGGAGGTTGAAAATTACTATTTAACTTTGGAATCAGTTATTTGCTTCCCTCAGTTTCAACCTGAGTTAAAATGGAGATTCGGCCTAGATGACACCTAAAGTTCTGTCTAGCTCTAAATCTTCAAGGAAGGAGCTCAGTTTTTCCAGAAAGCTCTCAAGATTCTGATCCACAAGCCTAATTCTTGATCTCTCCTGTGTGTTTTTTTCTTTGACAATTTCATGTGCTCCTGTTCCACCTTTGGAAACCAAATTAAGTTGTGCTGGGGTAGGTGCATCTGAGGACAGATAAAATAATCATAAATGACCAATCACTATTATATCCTCTTCTACCATATACTTTTACCCTGTGCTTCCCCAAGTTCTGACTTCACATACCCTATGACTAAGGAGTTATTTGGGTTCCTTATCCTGTAAGAACTTCTCTAGAATCTTCATAATTCAAGATGGGTTGGGGTCATTGGATCAATACTAAAATGGAGCTGGAAATCATTGTTCTGCCTTTGGGCTCCAATATGAAAAATGGTAAACAAATCTTTCTTTGCCTAGGCAAAGATCTTCTTAGGACTGCAGGTTCTAAACATCAGTAATCATGTTCCAGGACTTAAGATATGTATGTAGCAAGTATAGGGAATAACAACAATAATAATAGCTGACATTTTATATTTCCTTATACTACTGGTAGTCCCTGGGGGGGGGGGGAGAGAGGGAGGAATCAACACAAGACTCTTGGACAACATGCAATAAACAGGTTCCCTAAACAAAGATCAAATCACAAATGTATCTAAATATCCCATTTTATCTTACAGAATTAGGCACAGAATATCTCTACAATGTATCTCTCATGTAAGAGGTAGAAATAATATCTCTTCTTTGCTATCACAAAGATTAAATTATAGTGCTTCTTGTTTCCATCTTAGCTCCCTATGACTCAGTCGATCATAGATACACAGAATTCAAGGGCAAGAAGAGGCATTGGAGATTACTTAGTTCACCCTTCTCATTTGAAAATGGGGAAATTAAGGCATTGAGGAGAGTGATGCCCAAAGGCAGAGAGAGAATTAGTTGGGACTAGAACTCAGGTCTCTTGCTTCCTGGTTGCTTTTTATTTATAAGAAGTATTTTATTTTTTCCAATTACATATAAAGATAGTTTTCAACACGCATTTTTATAATATTTTGAGTTCCAATTTTTTCTCCCTGTTCTCTTCCTTCTGCCCCTGCCCTCCAACAGCAAACAATCTGATATAGGTTATACATGTGCAATCATGTTAAACATATTTTCACATTAGTCATATTTTGAAAGAAGAAACAGAACAAAAGGGGAAAACCACCCCAAAAACCCACAAAAAAGTGAAAATAGTATGCTTCGATCTACATTCAGACTCCTTAGTTCTTTCTCTGGAGGTAGATAGCATTTTCCATTATGAGTCTTTTGGAATTGTCTTGACTCATATTGCTGAGAAGAGCTAATTCTGTCCAAGTTAATCATCGTACAATGTTGCTGTTACTGTATACAATATTCTTCTGATTCTGCTCCCTCCCCCCAGCATCAGTTCAAAATCTTTCCAGGTTTTCTGTAATCTGCCTACTCATCATTTCTTATAGCACAATAATGTTTCATTACATTCATATACCACAGCCATTCCCCCAGTTGATGGGCATTCCTACAGTTTCCATTTCTTTGCCACCTGGTCACTTTTAAAGCTCAACAGGACAATCTTCGTTCTTTGGCCTCTAAGAAATGCCTAAAACTGAAGCCAAATTTCTATCTCTTAAAGTGTCATATAAAACGCAGCATGGTGTAGTGGAAATAACAATGGACTTGGTGTGAGAAAACCTGGTTTGGATGCTTACTAGCTGTGTAACCCTAGACAAATCATTTCCCCTGCCGGGGCTTCAAGTTTCTCATCTGTAAAATAATAATAACTATATTTGAAATGCCTGCCTCATGCCTTACAGGGTTATTAGAAAAGCACTTTGTAAATGCTAATGTACCTGTAATGGAGGTAGACTTGGCATAGCCACTCCTAATACACACCATGGACAAAGAGGGCTTTTTAAAAAATAAAATGTCATAGACTCCTTATACTCGTTATAAGGCTTTTTTTCATCACGTAGACTGACTCCAGCCCAAATCAGTGACCTTGGACAATACTCTTCCTATTTGGAGAATTCTCATTGTTTTAGGATTTGAAAGATTAGGCTAAACTCATAAGCATATACCTGTGTATCAGTCTGTGTGAGATTGGTTCAGACACTCAACTTTAGTGCAGGCACTGGATTTGGAGTCAGAAGACCTAAATTCTAATCCTTGGTTTAATACTCTCTCTCTCTCAAGGCTAGTTTCCTCCATCATCTATAAAAGGATTAGAAGAGATTATCTCTATGGTCATTTCCATCTCCATATCCTATGAGCCATGAAATAAATGACCCTGCACTCTAACCAAATGTTAACACTTTCTGCCCAGACATCGTGGCCTTCTCTCGCCACTTCGGCTTATGCTCTTCCCTGTCTCTGGAATACCTTGCCTTCTAGTGTTTGTTTATTGAATCCCTACATATCTTTTTAAAAAACAAAACTCAGAATCTGAATGGAAAGATAGCTCAAAGACCATCCTGACTAAGAATTTCCCCCACAGCATCCCTGACAAGCAATCAACCAATCCCTACTTAAATATTTCCATGAAAGAAAAGTCTATCCAATCTGCAGTCCTCTTGTTCAACTTTTAAATTGCTCTAATTTTTAGAAATTTAGTGGGTTTTTTTTTTTTACTTACTACTTTGTTCAACTGAATATACTCAAAATACTCAAATGGATTTGTGATATCATGGAAATGTGGGAGTCCCCTTATATGATACAATGAGAAATCCATCCATGCCTATAAGCCTCATCCATGGTCTCCCAAAAGTTCACAGCAGCCTTCGGCTTACTTGATATAAGGAGAGAGGTAGCTAATAAAGACATCAGGCTACAACATAAGCACACCTATAAAACCATAAGAAGAAATATGATGGAAGTTTATGAGCTATATCATCTCATAAAGCAGGGAAAACCAGTAGAGGATAAAACCAGTTTAAAGAAAGTATAGCAAGATATAGATAAAATAATCCCAAGGGCATTCAAGGACTAAAATGAAAAGAGAACTACAAGCAGAAGAAAAATTTTAAGTGAACTTTTAAATAACAGGTCACCATTTTTCAGTGAAATCCTAATTCTTGATCTTATTTATAGATTGAAATGTTTGTGTTTGTTAATACTTGTTAAATTCATAATTTAAAAAATAATGTTATTTTTAAAAGAAACCTGTCTTCTGTGTTATTTCCACCCAAGTTCTGTATTGTGGGCTAAACAGAGCAAGTCTAATGCTTCTTCCCCAAGACAGCTCTTCAATACTTGAAAAGAGTGGGTTTTCCCCTAAATTTTCTCTTCTGCAGACTGAATATTCCCAATACCTCTGATCTTTATATGCTATGATGTTAAGGCACTCAAATTTGAATTCTGTCATCCTATTAATCCTATCACTTTCTTTAGGAATTGATTCTACTCATGAACAATGACCTCCCCCTCATACTTCACATAAATATTTTGCTTTATAACTCTCTAATGTGCTTAATATGCAATATTATAGATTAAAATCATCTATATTGGTAGCTAATCACCCTCCTAAACTGTAAATTCTATTTAGTACCAAAGACCATGTCTTGTCAAAAACCTTACCCTAGGGCTGTATGAATAGTACATAAATATAAATAAATAAATAGTACAGAAATAGTTCATAAGTATTCTATATCAGTGGTGACTGGTGATCTAAAACCTTTGACATGCTAAGCAAATTTAAGAGATAACAATACTTGATCAGAAAATTGCTGGATAAGCTGGAAAGATGGGATCTAGATGTCCTGAATATACATATTTGAAGATAAATATCTGGGATGGGAAAAAAGGGCCATCGTGACTGGCCCTGGAAGATTCTTCTTTAACTTTGGGAGAGCAATATTTAGACATCAAGAAGTAGTTGAAAGATACCTTAGACTCCTGTACGAAGTTAACTCCTAACAGGTATATTCAGAGTAAAAATTGAAATCAAAGATACTCACATGTCTTTGAGTGCATCTGATCTGTCACCTGAGCATGTCAGAAGCCATACCACTACATCCCCATTCAGAGAGTTTAGAAGGGAGATCATCTCCATAGATGCCATTCACGTAAAGAATGTTTTGCTTGAATTTGTGAGTATAGATGCAAATTTAAAAGTAATTACTGTGAGGATGGGGACTTTTTTTTTCTTTCTGTCCTCAGAAGTAGAACTTGTGCTGCTGCCTTCTTTCCCCAGTCACCGTTCCACAGTGAATCATCACATTTTTATCTTTTAAATTTGTATTGACATGTTTTCTTTTTATATCATCTTAATTTCATACTGTTTTAAAAAAGAGAACTTTTTGCCCAGTAACATTGTTCCACTCCTTTCCCCTATCTCCATTCATATTGAACTATTGGATCAACATTTCTGCCCAGGAAAATTATTTTATAAAACTTTTTCATTTTACAGGTGAGGAAACTGAAGCTTATAGAGGGAAGCCAGTGTCACATGTATACTTAGCAGAAGGGCTAGTCATAGAATCCAGGTATCCTGACTCTCAAGTCCAGGAATTTCTCATACCAGAGGTTCTCAAATTTTTTGATCTCAGAACTGTTGCACCCTTAAAAATTGGTGAGTATACCCAAAGGGCTTTGGTTTATATGGGCAATAACTATCAATATTTACTGTATTAAAAATTAAAATATCTTAGTATCATTATAGAAATAGTTTTTTACTTCATGGACCTCCTTGAAAGGGTCTTGGGGGTGCCCAGGAGTCTTCAGATCACACTTTGAGAACTACTTTCACACATTATTCTGCCTCATTGGAAGAAGGTTAGTTAAAATTGGGTTTAAATGAACATTAAAGAGTTTCAAGGATAAAAATTACAGAACACTTATGGGCTGATTGTATGTATATAAGACTATGATCAATTTTTTAGGGCCTTACCCACTGGTTATCTCCATGAGTCAAGACCCAGTAACTAGGGAGTGGAAGAAAGCTCCATTGGCCCTATTCAGTGTTCTAACTCAGTAGCCAGTCATATCCAGATAGAATCAGTCTAAGAGCAATGAATGACTCAGCCCTACCTAGATCTTGGTTGTCCGTAGGGTCAGAATTCCATTCAATCCACTATTGGGAAAACAAAGGGAACTAAACCCACCATAGCAGGATGAGGGAAGAAGGAAAAGATAGACAAGGCTGTTAATCATTATAGTCATTGTAAATGAGGAACAGGCAGTCTCTGAGAGAGGCCTGTAATATAGATTTAGAGCTGGAAGAGGCTTCACAGCAGTGGTTCTCAACCTGTGGGTCGCGACCCTTTGGGGGGTTGAATAACCCTTTCACAGGGGTCACCTAAAACCACTGGAAAACACATATTTCTGATGGTCTTAGGAACCGAGACACTGTTCTTCAATCCATCTCCAGGAGCATCTGCCCACATGCAGATATGCCCACATACGAGTATTAAAGGGTGGCAGCATTAGGAAGGTTGAGAACCACTGCCTTACAGGGCATCTAATGTGGGACATGAAACAAAACTTATTACCAGTCAGGTGACATCAATTCAACCAAATGCATTTCCAAATTATCCTATATAGAAATCATTAATCTTATTACCTTTGATATTTTATATTAATCACATCTAAAATCCATTTTAGAATTATCAAGTATAGAGTAATTACATTCAATTAAAGGAATAATAACTACAATAGTCAGCATTTACATAACACCAGCTATATGCCAGTCACTGCGCTCAACACTTCATAATCACTGTCATTTTGTTCCTCCCAACAACTCTGGGAGGTGAATATCATTATTATTTTGCTCTTTATAGACCAGGAAACTGAGGCAAACAGAGATAAGATAATTTGCTTAAGATTGCACAACTAATAAATTTCTGCTAAGTGAAAATGATTAATCTTCATACTCTTTAATGATTGATCTCCAATCTCCTTAATCTCCAAAATCTACTAAAATGTCTTTAGCAGTTCTACAGACTTTGATTATCTGACTTTCTATCTGTAATACCAACATGGCCAAGGCTGAAATGACAGGGGGGAAAATGTATCCTGTAGGGTTTTTCTGCCTTTTTTCTTAGAACCTAATCTCCTACTGAAAGCCTAACATGGGAGTTAGTCCTGCTTATAGGGACAACTGCTTCAAGTATGAAATTTCATTAATCTTTACCAGCATTCAAAACCTTTCAACTGCAGCCTCTTAAGCAGTTTTTTTGGCTGGCTGCATTTTCCCTTTTAAAAACCCTACATTTTGCAAAGACACAAAGACACAGACAAAATGATAAGACAGACACATAGACAGGATATAAAGAAGAAACCCCTTTTAGGGGGTGGTGGGCAGAAACTATTACTTAAAGCTGCCAAGCAAAACCAAAAGTTCATCTGAGCAGAATAAGATATTTTAATGACTGATCTTAATTCCTTTGATTTTCAATAATGATAAGAACAGAATTATTTAAAATTATCATTTGAATGTATTATGGATTTGTATCACATCACATATCTCAGTTGCTTGTTGTTTATTCATTCCTGTAACTTTTGTGAGTGTATTTTGGTCCCACGCTATCAAAACTCTATCCAGGGAAGAACCCATCTTCTGCTATGACTTCTGAAAACCCTAAAATTAACTCTAGCCCAATCCATTCCAGTTTTTACAAATTGAACCCTAAACTTCCCCAATCTTTGAGGCAAACCTAAAACTTCCTGAGGAAAAAAAACAATCCTAAATTCTTTTCTCTCTTGATGGGAGGCCCTCTCCTGACAGGGCAGAGGGCTACAAAAATCCAAATCTAAACTTCCCCAACCACTGGGGCAAACCTAAACTCTAAACTGCCCCACTCCTTGGGGCAAAACTAAAACTGAATTGAAACCTAAAAAAAAAAAAGTTTCCAATCCTTGGGATAGGCCCCAAAATAACCAAAACCTAAAATTCCCTAATCCCTGGGGCAATTGCAAAGCCTTAAAAGTAAAAAAAAAGTCAGAACAATACCCTAAATCTTACCTAAGCTTAGAAGAAAAAGGGTTTGAGAGCAGGAGTCTGACCTTTGGAGAAAGTCTTCTAAGGGGAAAAAACATCTCTCAGTGAAAAATTAACCAGAAATCTGTAGGATGTTTTTCTAGAAGGCTATCAACTGGAGTACAAGTCCTGACTCAACCTAGCATGGTTCACCAAAAACTATGGTGGGTGAAAGATAAAAGGACTGAGGAGAAAAAAAAGGTTTGATCTGAGCATGTCAGTTTTTTTAAGCAATGCATGCCAATTGCCCAAGAAACTGGAACCAGGCCTCCTCAGCTTAGGCCTGGATGCCAAATACAGAAGGAAAAAGACTTTTATATACTGAAAACAATTAATCAAATAAGGTCAATTAATTAAAATGTAATAATACAACATTGGGTAATTTCTAATTGGATAAAAGATTAGGAACTTTCCAAGTTGAGAAGGAGAGAATGAACAGGTGTAATTCCCTGAATTCGGAAAAAGGAGGTATCCTACTCCTCACAGTATCTGTAAATCATCAAAGGAACATGAAAACAACAACTGATCTGTACCAGACTAGTTTCAGACATATAGATTGCCTGAGATACACAATTGTGAGAAAATTTACATCAGTCTTTGGATCTGACCAGGTTTTTGGTTAGCATAACCTAGGTCCACAGTTAAGGGTCTCTAAGCAGCAGGAAGAAGTAGTCCAGTTTTCCAGTCACACAGGTAGGTTCAAGCAATGAAATTTTCTGAATGAGGTTTTCTCCCAATTCTCATAATTGAATAGTTGCACTAGCTGAAAGTTATCACCAAAAAAAAAGACTGTACATACTATACTTCAAGAAGTGATTAAGGAAAATTGCCCTGATGTTTTTAAAACACAAACAGAAAAACTACTGGAGCAGGGCCAATATGGAGGAGTAAGAGCAAGGACTTGCTTGAGATCTTCCCCAAACCCCCACAAATACCTGTAAAAAATGACTCTAAACAAATTCTGGAGCAACAGAACCCACAAAATGACAGAGTGCAACACATCTCCAGCCCAAGACAGTCTGGAAGGCCAATAGAAAGGGTCTACTGCACCAGGCTGAGATCAGAACACAGTCCAGCATGGACTGCTGGCACAGATAGGGCCAGAGCAGGCTTCTTGAGACTGAATTACTGGCAGCTGTGGTGGTTTCCAGGTTTCTCAAACCACAAACAGCAAAGACAGCATAGACAATCAGTGGGAAAACTCTGTGGGAACTGGGTGAAAGAGGAATACAGTACATCTGGGGTGTGGCTCCATCCCTGAGGTAGCAGATGTGGCAGTGGCAGCAGCAGTGGTGGTGGCAGTAGCAATGGTGTTCTGGGTCCACAGATGGTGGGGGATTGAGCAGCTGATACAAAACCTCTGAAACCTGGAAAAGTACACATATACCCACATCCACACCCCCCACTGGAACCAGAATCCTACCTTGACAAAGAGTTGGAAAATCAAGTATTTGACTGAGAAGATGAGAAAACAGTGTAAAAAAAAAACAAAAAACCTCAGACTATAGAATCTTACTTTGTTGACAAAAAAGATAAAAACATACAATCAGAAGAAGACAACAATGTCAAAGGTCCTACATCAAAAGCCTCCAAGAAAAATACGAATTGGTCTCAGGGCATGGAAGAGCACAAAATGGATTTTGAAAATCAAGTAAGAGAAGTAAAGGAAAAATTGGGAAGAGAAATAAGTTATGCAAGAAACTCATGAAAAACAAGTCAACACCTTGCTAAAGGAGATCCAAAAAAAATACTGAAGAAAATAATACCTTAAAAAATAGACTAACCCAAATGGCAAAAGAGGTCCAAAAAGTCAACAAAGAGAAGAGTTCCTTAAAAAGTAAAATTTCACAGATGGAAAAGGAAGTTCAAAAGCTCAGTGAAGAAAATAATTCCTTCAAAATTAGAATGGAGCAAATGGAAGCTAATGATTTCATGAGAAATCAGGAAATTATAAAACAGAACCAAAAGGGTGAAAAAATAGAAGACAATGTGAAATATCTCACTGGAAAAACCACTGACCTGGAAAATGGATCCAGGAGACATAATTTAAAAATTATTGAACTACCTGAAAACTATGATCAAAAAAATGAGCCTAGACATATCTATCAAGAAATTATCAAGGAAAACTGCCCTGATATTCTAGAACCAGGAGGTAAAGTAGAAATTGAAAGAATCTATCAATCACCTCTTTAAAGAAATCCCAAAAGAAAAACTCCTAGGATTGTTGTAGCCAAATTCCAGAGTTCTGAGATGAAGGAGAAAATATTGCAAGCAGCCAGAAAGAAACAATTTGAGTGATGTGGGTATACAATCAAGATAACACAAGATTTAGCAGCTTCTACATTAAGGGATCAAAGGGCTTTGAATACGATGTTCTGGAGGTCAGAGGAGCTAGGATTAAAACTAAGAATCACCTAACCAGCAAAACTGAGTATAGTACTTTGGGTGGGAAAATAGACATTCAATGAAAAAGAAGATTTTCAAGCATTCTTGATGAAAAGATCAGAGCTGAATAGAAAATTTGACTTTCAAATACAAGAATCAGAAATCAAAAGAAGCATGAAAAGGTAAACAAGAAATAGAAATCATAAGGGACTTATTAAAGTTGAACTGTTTACATTCCTACATGGAAAGATGATATTTGTAACTCATGTGACCTTTCTCAGATTAAGGGTAGTTGGAGAAAATTGTGTGTGTGTGTGTGTGTGTGTGTGTGTGTGTGTGTGCATGTGCATGCATATATATGGATAGGTAGGTAGGTAGATGGATAGATAGATAGATAGATAGATAGATAGACAGACAGACAGATAGATAGATAGATAGATAAAACTAAAACAGATTTCATTAAAAGGGATAAGGAAACTACAATATGACAAAAGGTACCATAGATAATAAAGTTGTAACAATACTAAACCTATAAGCATCAAATGCTATAGCATTCAAATTTGTAAAGGAAAATTACATGAATTACAGATAGAAATAGCAAAACTATGATAGTGGAGGACTTCAATCTTCCCCTCTCAGAGCTTGATAAATCTAATGAAAAAATAAATAAGAAGGATGTCAAAGAGATTAATAAAATCTTAGATAAACTATATATGATAGATATCTGAAGAGAATTGAATGGTAATAGAAAGGAATACACCTTTTTCTCAGTTATACATGACACCTTTACAAAAATTCTTCATATATTGGAGCATAACAACTTTATAGTTAACTGAAGAAAAGCAGAAAGCCTAAATGCATCCTTTTCAGATCATAATGCAATAAAAGATATATTTAATAAGGGATCCATGGAAACAAAGATTAAAAATTAATTGGAGACTAAATAACATAATCTTAAAGAATAAGTAGGTTAAAGAATAAGTCATAGAAACAATAAATAATTTTATTAAAGAGAATGATAATAATGAAACAACGTATCAAAACCTATGAGATAGGGGAAGGCAGAGCCAAGAGGGTGGGACTCCCTTGAGCTCTTCCCCCAAACCCCTCCAAATAACTTTAAATAATGCCTCAAAACAAATTTTGAAGTGGCAGAACCCACAAAATGAGAGGGTGAAACAATTTTCCAGACCAAGACAGCTTAGAAGTTCAGCAGGAAAGGTCTTTTGCATAAGAATGAGAGTGGAACACAGTCCTATGTAGGCCATACCAGTGCAGACTGAGCACAAGCAAACAAACAGTAAGCTAGCAGCAGTGACTGCTTCCAGAGCTCTCAGCCCAAGATGGCAAGAGGATCAAACAATTGGTGAGAAGGAGAATACAAGGGTATCTTTGCTGAAACTGGGAACCAGACTCTATTGCTTTGCCCATACATGAATGTGGGTCACAGTCCTGGGTGGCAGTCCCAGGGCAAGAAGGATCACTAGCACACAAGAGCTTGTGGTTGTAGAGAGTGGGGGATCCTTGTAACAAGAGTACTTGTGGTCACTCAGACCAGAGCACAGGTCAGGAGAAGAGTAAACATACCTCTCCTTAGATCATACCACCTTGGAGGAACTGAAAATTTACAGGTCCTTAGAAGTATCTCTGAAAACAACTGTACAAAAGCCCTAAAGCCTGGTACAGTGTGCCCTCCACCCTGGAAGCAGAGCCCCATTTTATTTTTTTTTATTTTTATTTTTTGGTTTATTTACTTTTAGTTTACAGGATTCAGTTACATAGTCCTCTGAGTTTCAGATTTTCTCCTCCTCCCTCTCCCCCCCCCCCATCATGGCAGCATGCACGCGGATATAGGAGCTACAAATATCTCCCCATTAATCATTAGTCAGGTTGTAAAGAAGGATTGTGACTGATGGAATGATCAGTGGGAAAGAGGAAACAAAACAAAACAAGAAAAAGAAATACAGCAAGCACTTTGTTTCAATCTGCGCTTATCTGAGTCTCCTTCTCTGGATGCGGATATCTCCTTCAATCATGAGTCTTTTGGAGTTGTCCTATAACTTTATATTTTTGTACATATGGGTCCTCTTCCCACTTCTCTGATCTCTTTGGGATATAACCCTAGAAGTGGTATTGCTGGGTCAAAGGATATGCATTTATTTATAGCCCTTTGGGCATAGTTCCAGATTGCACAGAGCCCCACTTTAGCAAAAAGTTCAAAGTCAAGAAAAAGACTGGATAAATGAGCAAACAATAGAAAAAGATCTTGACCACAGAAAGTTATTATGGTGACAAGGAAGATGAAAACACAAACTCAGAAGAAAATAGCATTGTCAAAACACTACATCCAAAGCCTCAAAGAAAAATATGAATTAGTCTCAAGACATGGAAGAATTCAAAAAGGATTTTTAAAATCAAGTAAGAGAGGTAAAGGAAAAATTGGGAAGAGAAATGAGAGTGATGCAAGAAAATCATGAAAAAAGAGTCAACAACTTGGTAAAAAGAGACACTAAAAAAAATATTGAAGAAAATAGCACCTTAAAAAACAGAATAATCCAAATGGTAAAAGACATAGAAAAATTCAATGAATAGAAGAATGCCTTCAAAAGTAGAAGTGGCTCAATGGAAAGGGGCATACAAACACTCATTGAAGAAAATAATTCCTTAAAAATTAAAATTGGACAAGTGGAAGCTAATGACTTTATGAAACATAAAGAAACAATACGACAAAACCAAAAGAATGAAAAAAAGAGAAGACAATGTAAAATATCTCATTGGAAAAACAACTGATCTAGAAAATAGATCCAGGAGAGATAACTTTAAAATTATTGGACTACCTGAAAGCCATGATAAAAAAAAAAACCTGGACAATATCTTTCAAAAAATTATCAAGGAAAACTACCCTGATATTCTAGAACCAGAGGACAAAATAGAATTGAAAGAATTCACCAATCACCACCCGAAAGAAATACCAAAATGAAAATTCCCAGGAACACCATAGCTGAATTTCAGAGCTCCTGGATCAAGAAGAAATACTGCAAGTAGTCAAAAACAAACAATTCAAACATTATGGAGTTACCATCAGGATAACATAAAATTTAATAGCTTCAACATTAAAGGATTGGAGAGCTCAGAATATGATATTCTGGAGGGCAAAGGAGCTAGGATTTCAACAAAAATCACCTACCCAACAAAACTGAGTATAATACTTTGGTAGAAAAGTGAATATTTAATGAATGGAGGACTTTCAAGCATTTCTTTTTTTTTCTTTTTGGAGGGGGGGAAGGTTGGGCAATTGCTGTTAAGTGACTTGCCCGAGGTCACACGGCTATTAAGTGTTTAGTGGCTAAGTCTGTATTTGAACTTAGGTCCTCCTGACACCAGGGCTGGTGCTCTATTCACTATGCCACCTAGCTGCCCTTTCAAGAATTTCTGATGAAAAGACCAGAGATTAATAGAAAATTTGACTTTGAAATACAAGACTCAAGAGAAGCATAAAAAAAACAGGAAAGGGAAATCATAAGGGACTTAATAAGGTTAAAGTGTTTATGTTTCTACATGGGAAGATGATACTTATAACTCATAAGAACTTTCTTATGGACTCACCTAGCTGGAGGCTTCTGCAGCTGTCTCCCTGTGGAGCAGAGGACCAACGGAACTGGGTGGGAGGGAACGTGGGGCGCATAGCAGGGTCAGCGGTTTTTCCTGGGGCTAGTAACCTGAGGCCTGGATTTTTGAAGCTACACGCCCAGACTTTCAGAAGTTGGGATGGAGGAATGAAATCTAGGGGCTCTCATCCTCCTCCCTGACACAAAAAAATCAAGAGGTAAAAGCCCCACCTAGAGTACATTCTTGCATAAGTGTAAA